>CM056051.1:120505658-121218158 GCA_029574335.1 Rana kukunoris
TTGTTCAAAACGGTCTGTCCGACCGATTTGAACAAATCTGTCTCTTTGGATTTTGGTTTGCTCGCGTGTACACACGAGCAAACCAAAATCCCCGCCAGCAGACGGCGCGCTGACGTGGCGGTGACGTGGCGGTGACGGTGTACTAACCAGCAGACATGTCGGGCGGACGGGTTCCCACCCGATAGATTTCAAAGCATGCTTTGAAATCTGTCGGGTGGCCAAATCCGTCAGCTCGCCCGTACACACGATCGAATCTGTCTGCTGGGACAGTCTAGCAGACCGTTTCCAGCAGACAGATTTGATCGTGTGTACGCGGCCTCAGACATTTACAGGCTGCCAGTAGCGGAGCTAAATGCTGAAATCTTCTCATAGTTTATATGCACCTTTAACAATTCTCCCTTGTGTAGATATACAAAGCTCTGGGATGGTTGCTGGGTACAGCCATCATGGATGTCAGCAGCACCAGCGGACTTTACGCCATCACTCAAGTGACACCTCTATAGTATTCCCGTTCAATGCTCCCCTGTCCAAGTGTCCGCTACATAAAAGGTTATGTAGGGACGCAGGTGAGGGGGGCGATAATGCTGGGAAAGTAGAGCGTAAAAAATCTCAAAAGAGGAGGGGGGGCTCTGATGTGCAATGAGGGAGGGGCTGCGCTAGAAAGCGGACTCTTCACATTGCAAATGAATAAAAAAAAAAAAATGTATTGAATAGAAATCACGTCATAAACAATAATTAAAATAAATACTTCTGTGCCTTTTTATACGTTGGTAACAGGGGCTCTTTAAATAGGTCTCCATTTTGTTACAGAGAGAAGCTTTTCAGTGGATTATAAACTATCAGCTCATGAAATTACCACAGAAGAGCGCAGGGATGTTTAAAGTTAAGCCTCGTACACACGCTCTGTTTACTCGGCAAGAACCAGCAAGAAAACTGCGTCGAGAAAAATAGAGAACCTGATCCCTATTTTCTCGTTGTGATTGTCAGCAGTGTTTTCCTGCCGAGAAACCCGAGTGTGTGTATGTGTGTATATACTTACCTGTCGCCGTGGAAACGCGCGCATTCTCGAAATGACTGATGCATGCGTGGTAGCTTCCTAGGCATAGGTAGGGTGCAGCAAGATAGCAGCAACTTCATCGAATGTGACGAGCGCATGTTTGTTGTACGCGATGACGTAACTGCATTCTTGTCATTCAAAAGAACCGTGGTTCTTTCGAAAGGAGTGTCTGTACACTCGGGTGGCAAGAGATTCTTGCCAAGAATCTCGCCACGAAAACTGTTTTTTCCTGACGAGATTCTGGCCCGTGAGATCAGTTGTGCTAATATTGTAATCTAACGTGGCACCTTAGATAGGACTAGAACTTTATTAGTTGGGTAAAATTACAGAAAGGGGCTTATTCCTCTACCTGCTGGCAAAATTAACGACCTGTCTCTGAACAGTCTCCATTGATGAGAGAATTTACTACATTTCTGGAAACCTCTTCTGTGAAGGTGTACTAAAGATTAACATTGTCCCTCCCCCCCCCCCCAATTTAGCATTAAAATACTATTAAAGTGGATGTAAATCCTCCATACACCCATTGAAGTGAATGACCACAGATGATACACAGGGATGAATCAAATCTCCCTACAGGTTTTACATGTATATCTGCTGTCTTCACATTTAGAAAGTTCAGATTGTGTTTTTTCGAGATTTTCTCTTCCTGTCTGGGCATACAGCCAAGATAGCTAAATTTGCCGATTGGAGGAAAGGCACACACCCCCTCTCATCATAGGCAGAGACTCTCAGAGGTGTTTTGTAAGGGGCCAGCTCCCTACTAATCTATTTTAGCAACTTCCCCAAGAGAAATGTCAGGTTGCTTTTATCTGATGGGTCAGAGAATGTGTCAGGAGTTATCAGGCAGATAACAGAGAAATTGGTCTGGAGAGATTTATGGGATTTGGCTCTTTGAAGAGAAAAAAGAGATTTTTTAATACAGCTTACCTGTAAAATCTTTTTCTTGGAGTACATCACGGGACACAGAGCAGCATATTCATTACTATATGGGTTATATGGAGTACCTTCAGGTGTGGACACTGGCAATCTCAATCTCAAACAAACAGGAAGTCCCTCCCTATATAACCCCCTCCCATAGAGGAAGTACCTCAGTTTTGTAGCAAGCAGTATGCCTCCCAAAAATGTTCCCCAAAAGAGGGGTGGGAGCTCTGTGTCCCGTGATGTACTCCAAGAAAAAGATTTTACAGGTAAGCTGTATTAAAAAATCTCTTTTTCTTTCTCGTACATCACGGGACACAGAGCAGCATATTCATTACTATATGGGATGTCCGAAAGCAATGCTTTAATGAGGGGAGGGAGACATCTTCCAAAAAAGGATTTAATTTAGAGGTATACTCAAATACTAGTAAATCCAACTTAAACAAGAAATGTAAATCTCAAATCAAATCAAGGGAGCCCCCTCAGATCCTGAGGAGCTTGAATCGCGGCCTGTAGTACTGACTGCCCAAAGGCTGTATCCGCATTCCTTCTTACGTCCAATTGATAAAATTTTGTAAACATGTGGACTGACGACCACGTTGCTGCCTTGCATATTCGAGCCATAGAGATCTGATGATGTGCTGCCCAGGAGGTGCCCATGGCCCTGGTAGAATGGGCCTTTGCCGACAAAGGAGGAGGCAACCTCTTCAAACCGCAGGCCTGAACGATTAATTGTTTAATTGTTGCGATGGTGGATCAAGCAGTTGCCTGACCCATCTTGGGCCCTTCCGGTAAAACGAACACCACATCTGTTTTCCGAACCTTCTCTGTAGCTTTAAGATAGGCCTTTATGGCCCTGACAATATCCAACGTATGCAGCAACCCCTCCTTTCTAGAGGTGGGTTTTGGAAGAAGGATGGAAGTACCACATCCTGGTTCAGGTGGAAACTGGATATAACCTTTGGTAGAAAGGAAGAATGAGGACGGAACCCCGCCCTATCCTTATGTAAAATGAGATATGGTTCCTTACAAGATAAGGCTGCCAATTCCGATACTCTCCTGGCCGAAACTATGGTGATCAGAAATACCGACTTTCCAGTCAGTAAAACCAAAGGTACCTCAGCCAACGGCTCAAGGGGTTGTTTCTGTAGAGTTGACAGAACAAGATTTAAGTCCCATGGACAAAGTGGTGATTTGACTGGAGGATTAACACGTAAGACTCCCTGTACGAAGATCTTAACCAGCGAGTGGGCGGCCAGCGGCCTCTGAAACCACACTGATAAGGCTGAAATCTGTCCCTAGATCGTGCTTAATGCCAGGCCTTTATCCACTCCTAGCTGGAGAAAACTTAATACTCTATCAATGGTATACTTGCGGGAAACCCATCTCTTAGCCTCACACCAACCTACGTAGGCCCTCCAAACCCTGTAACAAAATTACCCTGGAGGCCGGCTTTCTAGCCTTAATGAGGGTAGGGATTACCTGCCTAGACAGACCTCTACCCCTGAGAATCAGGGATTCAGCCGCCAGGCCGTCAAATTTAGACGCCGTAATGCAGGGTGGAGGATCGGGCCTTGTGAGAGTAGGTCTGGCCCTAGAGGAAGAGTCCAAGGGCCTCCCGCTGCCAATTTCAGGACTAGTGAGTACCATGCCCTCCGGTACCAAGCTGGGGCTACCAGGATAACCGGCCTGTGCTATGATCCTGCGCCACAGACGGGGTAGTAACTGCAGTGGGGGAAATGCATATAGAAGTTATGATTGATGCCAAGGGCAAACCAACACATCGGTTCCGTAGGCCATAGGGTCCCTCGTTCGAGACATGAACCTGTCTAGCTTCTTGTTGAATCCTGATGCCATGACCTCCACGTCTGGCACTCCCCACTTCTGGCAGATTGTCTGAAAAAACTTGTGGATGCAGAGACCACTCCCCCGGCGACAGGGTTTGGCGACTTAGGAAGTACGCCTGCAGGTTGTCCACCTCGGGAATGAATGTCGCCGATATGCAGGGTACGTAAACCTCTGCCCACCGAAAAACCAAGCTCCTCTCACTCTGAGTGACTTGACTCTTGGTTCCCCCTTGGTGGTTCACCTATATGCCACCGCTGTGGCATTGTCTGAATGACTTCTCACCGAGGACCCCTGTAATCTGGATGTTTATGCCAGGAGGGCTAGCCGAGCCGCTCAGAACTCCCAGACCTTGATGGGCAGCTGCCTCTCCGCCTCTGCCCAAGTTCCTTGGCGAGTGAACTTGTTCCAGACCGCTCTCCAGCCTTCCAGACCACTGGGCAGCACCAAGCTGCTAGAATTGCTGCCTGTAGGACACGAGTGTGGAAGCGTGTGGTACCGCCTCGAACATGGCCATCGCATACATAGGCGAATAGTTGGTTCTTTTTTGCTTAGAACCAACTGAATCCATCTTTTGATAGCCTGGACCTTTACCAGGGGCAGGAACATCCATCTTCTGTTCTGTGTCTAATCTCGTGCCGAGATATTCCACCTGCTTTGTAGGTTGAAATGCTGATCTTTCCCCGGTTTAGGACTCAGCCGAAGCTCTCGAGGTACTGAACCATGAGGGCTACTACGCATTCCACCAAGGAAGTGAGTGATCTTATGATTAAGAGGTTGTCCAGGTATGCTAGGACCGAGATCCCTTGGATCCCTTAGACTGACTAGAATAGGAGCTAGGACCTTCGTGAATACCCGGGGGCCGTAGCCAGCCCGAAGGGGGGCGCCACGAATTGGAAGTGACGCTGTATCACTGCGAAGCGTAAAAACAAAAATATTTGATGTGGCTGAAAGACCTGGTACATGAAGGTAACCATCCTTTATGTCTATAGAAGCCAGATCCTTCTGGAGTGTGGCGGCTGCTGACCAAACGGATTCTATCCGGAAAGAGCGAACCCTTAGGTAAGCATTTAAACCTTTTAGGTCCAAAATTGGTCTGACATTGCCGATGAGCCTTGGTATGACAAACAGATTGGAATAGAAACCTAGCCCCTGTTCTTGGGCTGGTACCTCTACCATTATGCCCTGGTAAAGCAGGTGATCCAATGCCGCCGCATTGAGGCCTTCCTTGTGGAGGAAATTTTAGAAATTCTAGTCTGTAGCCTGCGGCCACAGATGATCGGACCCCCTCTGTCGGGGACCGATCCCCAGAGGCCTGTCCTTGCGATCCATTGTTAAAAGTTTGATCGCGCAGGAGGTCCGTACTGCCTGGAATTTGAGGGCCCTGGAACCGGGGGGAGCTGCCTTTTAAACGCAGGACCCCGGAACTTCTTTTGACTGGTAAAAGGGTACTTTTGCCACTTGAAACAGTCTGAATGTATTTATCCAGATCTTTCCATGGAAGGGCAAACCTGCCAGCAGTCTTTTACATGGGGCTCGGCCGCCCAGTTCTTCAACCATAAGAGCCTTCTCATATGCACTAAAAATAGTGACAACGAGACGCCTGCTGGATGGAGTCTTTTTATAACCTCTACCGCAAAGCACAGAGCTCTGGGAATATCCAATAACTCCTCTGCCTATTGGGCAGGGATGTCTTAAACATCTGTTTTGTCTGGTTCTTTAACGCCTGACAAAAAACTCCAATTGCAGCCACTGCTGGCTGTAGCCAGGGATGCTGGAAAAAGTGTCTCTAAACGTTTATCGACCGGGACCATAAACATTTGTATGTTTCCCCTTAGGCCAGTTAATGATTTATTCACCCATGAGATGGCTGCGTCCACAGTTGGGAGCGCCCCCTTTCTTAGAAAAAAGTCTTTTCCATAGGGCAAATAACAGAAAACCTTCCACGTGGTCTCCCATCCAGGCACTAACCAGGCCCGACCCTGCTTAGCCTCCGAGATCAGACGAGATCGGGCGCTTTCCGGGAGATGTGGCCTCAAGGACCTCACGGGTAGTTGAAAAGCAGTGCCCGAACCGGGACCTGAACCCTGGACCTTCAGACCCAAAGTCCGATGCTCTACCGACTGAGCCATCCGGGCCCCTTTTAAAGAGTACTTGGTCAGGGGAAAGAGTGCCTGCAAGCACAAATATTTCCTGGCAGACGTGCATAAAGACTACCCTCTCGTCAGCCTTAGGCGGCAGAAAAAATTCTGTCCGGTCGTCCCAATCCTGGAAAAAACCAATTCCTCTAACAGAGGATGGACCGGAAAAGCTGCGTTGCTTAAAGGCGCTTTTAAAAGAACCCAAAGAGGATACCGCAGGAACCTGAGGCTCTGGAAATGGCAAATTAAATGCAGAGCGGACCATGTCTGTCAAAGACTGGACCCACAGACTCTCCGTCTGGGAGGCTGAAAATGATTCTTCAGTGGTAGATCCTCCAGGTTCTGTCCCTTTTGGCGATGGGGATCTAGTCCGCTTCTTGCCAGAAAAAGAGCCAGCGATCATAGCTGTTAACCTTTTTTCTCTAGCCCCCCTAGGGTGACGGCTAGCATCTCCTCTGTGATAACACAGGGTTGGGCCGACCTGGGCCAGCCTCAGCACCAGACCCCCTTAATGGCTTATCCAGGGTGACCCCTATAGGAATAACCTGTGGGGAAAGTATTGGCATATTATCAGAACCAGAGGAGGAACCCCTTTGTCTTTGCCTTTTCTCTTTATTTTTTTTTTTTTTTTTTTGTGTTTTGATCCTGAACCCTTGGAAGCCATAATACAAAACCGAAGGACTCCACTTACAACAACAGACTGTTATAGCCAGGAGTACAAAAAAATAAGGTTTAGGGGACAATAGGATCACTAATGCCCAAAAACGGTGGGGCTCAGTATGTTTTCTTTTATAATATTATTCACCACATACAGCCCCACCCCCAACATGTTTGCCAGCATTCAACCTGTTGCCAAGGGGATTTTGGCTTAACAAAAAGTATTGGAGCTGACTCCAGCATGTAGTACCCCTTCTCGCCACCGGGAGTCACTGTGCTGCCAGCTCTACGTCCTCTCTCTCCAGCTCAGCTCTGAACTGAGCTAAGAACGCGCCTGCTGTGTATAACAGCAATTGAAGGCACGCCCACTCTACACTGCAGTCACACTCCCCGCCCCCCCCCCCCCCTCCCGAACGGCGCGAAAATTTTCTATATGCATGCGCGCGTGCACGCGCGCGCGCGACTGTCGGGGGAGGAGAGCCCAGGAGGAGACGCACTCTGGAGCCCAGGAATGCAGGTTGGAGGACGCATCAGGCGGCAGATTTGAATCCCGGCAAGGTAAGGCTAAAACAGGCCCCTAAGGAGTCCCTTTAGCCTAGAGACAGATCTGTTGTTTTTTTTTTTAAAAGATCTTCAACCAGCGAGCAGCAGGTAGCTAGCAAACATACATAGATAGGTAGGGGGGGATCAAGTGATGGGGGGAAACATTTCAGGGCATCCTGTCCATCAGACATAGTGACCATGGTGCCAATGCAGAGCATACTCAGGCTACCCCCCTTAAGATCTCCCCTGGAGAGCCTGCTGTCGAACCAAGTCCCGCAGGCTCCCCTCTTACCTGCTCCATGCCGCAGGACGTTTTGCAAAACGGTCCAATCTTCTCCCATCTCCGTGGGTAGCGTAGTAGACCTTCAGGCCCTGGGGTCCTATGAAGGTACCCACTGTCCTGGACCTATATAGCACCCTGGCAAACAGGAACTTATGGTCTTTACAAACTCCAAGTCCTGGGCCCAGGGTCCAGCCCTCCAAAGAGGAGCATTATAGGCAAAACCCCACGGTTTGGGGCCCGGGTACTGTCCACTTTGGCACTGAGGCTCCTTGGACAGATCCGGTTAGCCCGCCCTTAATCCCAAGGATGTGGAGCAAAGCTATTCCGTGACCAACACCTAAGACACTGGCGAAAAAACTGAGGTACTTCCTCTATGGGAGGGGGTTATATAGGGAGGGACTTCCTGTTTGTTTGAGATTGCCAGTGTCCACACCTGAAGGTACTCCATATAACCCATATAGTAATGAATATGCTGCTCTGTGTCCCGTGATGTACGAGAAAGAAATATCAAAATACTGCAGATATGTGCCCAGCTCAAATTTCATGAATCGGGTTTACATCCACTTTAAATCTAAATACAAAAATGTATTAAATTGCAGCTTACCAATTCCTATATGTAGCGGCTGCAATGGTTTTCCCTTTTCATTCTTTTCCTTCACCTAACCCTCTTGTATTGTATCCATACTAGGGGGATTTTGGCTTGGAGAGCGTTTGTGGACCTGTGCACTCCTCACCCCTACGCTCTGTGCATTACGTACCCTCTGCACTGTCTGTTAACATTCCCCCCCCCCACCTGTGCACTCCTCACCCCTACGCTCTGTGCATTACGTACCCTCTGCACTGTCTGTTAACATTCCTGTGGCATGTTGCAGTGTACACAGTGAGAAGGCTCCCCCACGGTTACTACAATTTTTGAACTAGATGGACTCTTTTTATCCAAACTATGTAATTTTTTCACACTTGCATTTCACAGCAGCAGGCGACACCCAATTCTTTGCATGCGTAAGCCTAAATCCCACCCTCAGGAAAAAAAAATTAAACTATTCATGGTCCTGCTAACAGGGGTGCTTACAATGATAAGCTGTTTTCGCTTACTAGTCACAAGTAAAGATTGAATAGGTTACTAAAGTCGCAAAAATTATCACAAAAAAAAAAAAAAGATGCAATGTGTTATAGTGCATCTGTATTGTATTTTCAGGCGACAACTGACTAAACGCAGAGGGAGCGGATTGGCTGGGAGCGATGATCCGGAGGGGGCGGACAAAAACAAACAGCTGCCCACTCATCCCAGATCACTCCCACAGCAAACCGGACCGCCGCATGTACCGGGGGGGGGGGGGGGGGGGTCCAGATCGGACCCCCGACCCACGTCTAGGCAGGGATGTACGGGTAAGTCCATCTGCCTGTACGCGCCATTCTGTCAACGTATATGCACATGCGGCGGTCGGGAAGTGGTTAAAGTACTGGAAGGCTTGTGGCATTACACCCATGATTCGCTGATTGGGGTGCAATACTTTAGTGGTCCCCAACACACACGTGTTTTTTTTAATCTTTTTTTTAAGTGTACTTATACTTTAACAGCTAAAATTTCACTACCCTACAACACTTAGACCCCTTTCACACCGGGGCGGTTTGCAAGCGCTATTGCGTTAAAAATAGCGCCTGCAACCTGACCTGAAACAGCGGCTTTCAGACTAGAGCGGTGCGCTAGCAGGACCGCTCCAAAAGTCCTGCTAGCCGCATCTTTGAAACAGTGTGTTTACCGCTCCTACCCATTAAAAGCAATGGGAAACCGCGGCTATACCGCCGCAATTCCGACGGTAAAGCTCCGCTAAAAATATTGACGCTTTACCGTCCACCGCACCTCCCGTCACAGTGTGAAAGAGGCCTTACTGTAGCAACTAGGAAGATGCTATAGCATTCACAACTGTATAAAAGAATCTGCTAAGGGAAGTATGAGGAGCTGTGAAATGTCACTTTTTTATCACAGAAAATCATCAATATATTTATTTCCGTTTTTATACATTAAAATGTATGTGTTTTGATATTCTCTGAGATGAACAATACAATGTATGAATTTTCTTATCTATTCAGGTGGTATGTGCTTTAGAAAAATACACAAACAGGAGTGATGTTGGTAGGTGGTCACTAGATGGTGCTAAAAGCACAGTTAATGAGCTCAGTGCTAGCTTTTAGGTTTATATCACTGCACGCTAGAGATTCACTTTCCACATTTGTCCCAATGAGATTCGTCAGGGGACTGAAGGCGACAGAAAATCCAAATATTTTGAACATTCAGAACAGGAATAAACAGTAATCTTCCAATGGGCAGACTTTCTCAGGGGCCAATGTCCAATAGGGGGAGTTCTCACTTTGTAGAGCTTTCCTCATTTCCTGTATCTATAGAACGTGAAGGGAAATATAACATATATTATACTTACCTGTTCTGTTCAAGGGCTTTCCACGAAGCAGCCTCGATCCGTCTCTCTTCTCGGGTCCCCCGACAACGCTCTAGTCTCCTCCCCCTTGCCGAGTGCCATCATAGCAAGCCACCTGCTATGGGGACATTTATCCGTGCTTGCTCCTGCGCCTCAATTTGTGTGTCCAGCCAATGAGGCAGAGACCCAGGAGAGCAGCTGCTCTTGTGCATGTCACGGGATTGGGCTCAGATAAGTATTTGGGGGGATGCGAACTATAGCTACTGCTATGTCCCAATGCAAATGGGGTTTCTAACTTTCTCGCTGAAAATAAAATCCCCTTAAAATAAACAGCAATATATTGCCTATTTAGTACAATCCATATGTAATAGGACATACCTAGTTAGTATAAAGCAAGTATTTTAGTAAAAGATGAATAAAAACCACATGAATATTACCTTTGTTAATGAAAAGAAATCGTCTTTGTCATCATCCTGATCCACATTGCTTGTGCTCAGATAAAAGTAACAGTTTGTTTGCGTAGACTCTCTTGCTATGCCATGTAATCTGCTGCGTAGGTCAGTGCAGAGATCGGAAATAATATTCCCAACAGTCTTTGATTTGGTGGACGTGCGGTCAAATGTCTGTCTTAATTGTCGGTCACTCTCTTCTGGTGCCAAACAGGCTGAAGTCCTCTCTACAGGAGTGCCACCCAAGCCAACACGGCTCAGCTTTAGGTGATTGGACTGGGTGCACTCCCTAATAATCACCGAGATATCGCTGTTTGGTTTCTCCAGTGAGCTCTCATGCCTCAACCGGTTAAAATGATAAGGAGGAGAATATCTATGTGTTCTTACTTTTTTAGGAGTCCTAGAAGAATATGTAGGCTTGTCCCTTAGCTCATCCCCATAAGCTTGACTGTAAGAACTGCTTGGGAACAAGCTGTCATGCCCTCTATAGTCTCTCCTGTGAGGTGTACAACGGACTGTGATAAGAAGAGGGCTTATAGACTTCGTTCTGGACCTTGGGCAGCCCAGAATCCTTCTCGACTCAAACATTGTCTGAAAGGGAGGCTCAAACACATGTAGATCTGTGGATGATTTTCTTAAAACCTCTCTTAATCTACACATAAAACGCAAATGCTCCATGTCAAGGGTGTTTTGGGTGAGGTCACTTGAGACCGTTCTTCTATTCGCAAATAAACTGTCATAGTCAGATCTGCCACCATGGATGCTTTCTTTGTGGACCGTGGGCCGAGTTCTTCCAGCATCTCTTAACTTTTTAGTTATGATAAAACTCCTGTGACGTTTAGGGCTAGAATAATCCGGGTCTCTGTGGTATCTTGGTGCATGTTCACCCGTCTCCCGCCGTGATGCATTTGGGCCAGAATTCCTTTTAGGATGTTTTTCCTTTCTTGAACGGCTTGGTTCAGAGTGGGGTGTAAGCACTTCCACCGGAGGACTGGGGAACTCATGGCTTTCCTTCTGTAAAGGTTTACTTGTTTTATGTGCTAGAGGTTCTTTATAAGCTCGAACAAATTCAATGTCGTCGTCTGAGGTTTCTGACCAGCGATCATATTGCTCTTTACTTATGCTACCAGTATTTAATATGCAACAGATTTCAGACTGGTTCTGGCCAGAGTCCCGATCCATGTGATCAGTGAAGTCATCGCGAAGTGGGGATACGCATTTGTCTTGAGAAGCTGGCTGCTCTGCTTCCTGACAAACAACAGATCCGGTCAAACTTATAGAAGAGTTATTTTCTGCCATTTCCTGCACGATTTCCTCTTCAAGAATGTCCAATTCGAGAGTTTGGTTCTCACTGGTGCTGTCCACAAGGTTTACAGTATTTATTTTATCTTTTGACAAATCCTCTATTTTAGTATCTGTCTGATCCTCTGTGTGCCCTTTACCAGGCTTTTCATGAACAATGATGATCTCATCTTCAGAATTAGAGCTGGCTTGTTGGCCAATTCCTGAACCCCGGCATATAAGTTTTAATCTGGACAAAATTTCCTTACGAAGTCTATTTCTCTTAATTTGAATCGGGTCTTTAGTGCTTTTTTCAGACTTATAAGGAAAAAGGCTTACATCTGATGTAGAGTCACTCTGAGATTCCATGAGCTCATCTACACCTGTATCATCACATGTACTCACTGGCTGATTTGTGGCACCACCCGAATCTTGTATGGTTTCATAAGACTTTGATTCGCCAACTACAGTAATTGCAGGAGTAACTTCGTCCATTGCCTCTGGTGCTTGGAGCACCTCACAGCTATTTCCAATTTCCATTATATTAGGCACCATGTGATCTTCTGTATCCAGATCAGTTTGCAGCAAAACCACAGATGGATTATTGTCCATGGTTTCTTCATCAGCAGGAAGGATCTCTATGCCATGAATCTGTAATTCCTGTTCTTTGGCAAGCGTAGAAGTCGGAGTTGTAATTATCTCCTCTGCAGCTTTTAAACTTAGCTTCTCAAACACAGAAATGCATTCTAAATCAGATGCCTTACTAGAATCGGAGCCAAGCAATGAGGCCTTTTCTCCCAGGCATTCGGAATCAACAAACATACTGGCTTCTGAGCCATATGATAAGGATTTTTCTACTAAATCTGTCTTTCCATCTTCCCCCAATGTTTCAACACTAATAAGAGGCCCAACTTCCTGGTCACAAGGTGTCTCTATGTCATCAAGAGGATATTCACTCTCGTCCACTTCAGAGATATCTTCCACTTCTATAGGCTGTAAAAAAATGTCAACAGCTTCTGTGTCTTTCTCCTGAAAGTCTTCAGATACTGTGGTAAGGTTGTCGATTTTATCAGCACCAATGTCGCAGGGTTGGGAAGGACTTTGAACTGGTAGGTTTTCCTTCGTTTTGTCAGTTTCATTTATCTAGAAAACAAAAAGGTATATTTAGAACACAGAACAGAAAGGGCCACCAGATGGATGGTTTGCCAAAAACATTGAAAAAAAAAATCAAAATCATCTCATGCAGCTATAATTGTATTTTAAACAATGCCTGGGGTATGAAAAAAATAAAAAAAATAAGTTGTAACCGATAACAATGAGCAAAGCTGATTTAACCCCTTCCCTACTAGCCCATATGGGAATCACGTCATGGTGATCCCCTCGCCAATGAGACAGGACGTTGCACAACGTCCTGTCTTCACGGCGATCCCGCGCGCGTGCCCGACGGCCGTGATTGCCGCCGGGCACCCGCGATTTCCGGCAATCACGGCAGGAGTGTGGATCTGTGTGTGTAAACACACAGATCCACCTCCTGTCAGCTGTGAGGAGACTGATGTGTGTTCCCAGTACAGAGGAACACACATCGATCTCCTCCCCCTGTGAGTCCCCCTCCCCCTACAGTTAGAACATACTTTAGGACACATTTTAACCCCTTCAGCGCCCCCTAGTGTTAACCCCTTCCCTGCCAGTCACATTTACACAGTAATTAGTGCAGTTTTATAGCACTAATCGCTGTGTAAATGTGAACGGTCCCAAAAACGTGTCAAAAGTGTCCGATATGTCCGCCGCAACGTCACGATCACAAAAAAAAAAAAAACGCAGATCCCCGCCATTACTAGTAAAAAAATAAAAATAAAAATGCCATAAATCTATCACCTATTTTGTAGACGCTATAACTTTTGCGCAAACCAATCAATATACAATTATTGCGTTTTTTTTTTTACCAAAAATACGTAGAATACGTATCGGTCTAAACTGAGGGGAAAAAAAGTTTTTTTTAAAAAAATATTGTGAGATGTATTAAATAAAAAGGAAAAAATAGTGTTTTTTTTTAAATTGTCGCTCTTCTTTTGTTTATAGCGCAAAAAATAAAAACCGCAGAGATGATCAAATACCACCAAACGAAAGCTCCATTTGTGTGGGGAAAAAAACATAATGATTTAATTTGGGTACAGTGTTGCCTGACCGCGCAATTGTCATTCAAAGTGCAACAGCGCTGAAAACTAAAAATTGGTCTGGGCAGGAAGGGGGTGAAAATGCCCTGTATGGAAGGGGTTAAATAATTTAGGATAAATGCTATTGATAAAGCAATTTACGCTTTGCTTGTTTTGGATTACACGCATTCTGCTCCATAAAAGGGAGGCAAGGCACCTTATTTCAGCTTTAAGGCTGTTTAAAAGTGGTAGTAAAGTATTTTCTCAATTTATACCTACAGGGAGGCCTATTTTGAAGGCTTGCCTTGTATTTAAGCTCTGTTTTGTGTTGAAAATAACTTTAAAGTGGTAGTATACTCTGTACTACCACTTTTACCTACAGGTATGCCTATAAGGCGGCTTACTTGTAGGTATAAGGAATACCTCCTAAACCTGAACGGGAAATATTCCCCTCGCAATGTGCCACTGCGGTCAGCATGCGCGTGAGTGACAACATCGCCACTCCAGCCACTCACAGCGCTGAAGCGGCGATACCCTGAAAACACGCCAAGATGACATCTCCCTCGGCGTGGACCAGGTAAGTTCTACACCTCGTTTCAAGGTAAGTATTTCATAATGAGCTAGTATGCGGTGCATACTAGCTCAATATGGCTTTTGTCTTTCACAGGGATCCTCAAACTACGGCCCTCCAGATGTTGTAGAACTACACATCCCATGAGGCATTGTAACACACTGACATTCACCGACATGACTAGGCATTATGGGAATTGTAGTTCCTGAACAACTGGAGGGCCGTAGTTTGAAGACCCATGGTCTTTCAGGTAGGTTTAAAAAAAAAAAAAAACAAGAACGGGGTTTACTACCGCTTTAAATAAAAATAAAAAAAATATTGAGAATCGGGATCTTCATTTTATACAAAAAAATTGAGATTCTCATTTTTACCAGAATCGTGTAGCTCTACTGTAGGTACAGGAAATATTTCATAAACCTGCACAGTTTGAGATATTTACTTTAGCTGGTGATGTCATCGGCGTATGCACACTGCGTTCTTCAAGGACGACATGCCATGAGAGAGCCGTGCCGCATCCGTGACTCCCACACAGAAGTGACTTCATCATGGCTCAGCCATTCACACCGCCAGTCTGTTAACCCGGAAAGGAAGACTGGATGAAGATGGAAGTAGTGTAAGTGGGATCTACGAGTGGCTGTTCCTACTTTACAGAAGTTGATTAACTTCTATTGAACTTAAATGTTGGGGAAAAAAAATCTCAACCAGAGGCTGCAGCCGCTGATCAGAGTATTCTGATGCCTTGTACACACGATCGGTTTTTCCCTTCGGGAAAACGGCTGTGTTTTTCCTTAGCATACACACTTATGTTCTCTTTTCTCGCTGCGAATCACAGCGTTTTTTTTCCCCCCCTCAGTTTTCCTATGGGGAAACACTGCTGTGGAGCATAAACAAGGTAAAGGAAGCCAAGAAAAAATTGTACCTTTACAACCCCTTTAATTCAATAGCACTGTTAGAAAGAGAACAAAAAGCTCTGTATTCGAAGAGTTTATCACATTTAATTAAAAAGAAAGTAACTAAAAGAGCAGGCATTCTATTTTACTTTGTTGCCATCTTGTACAATCCTAATGTATTTGTAATCAATTTTTTATTCATCCACCAATGTTTCCTCAACAGGTCTGAAGCAGTGCACATGATCATATACCCTTCCTTCCTCCCCAAGCCTGAGGAAAGATGACCTGAACAAGCACAAAAGCTAGCAAATAAAATAGATCTGCTTAGCTAAGAAAAAGTATCAACCTTTTCACTATCCCACGAAAAAAAAAAAAAAGGGAAGGACAAGATCTTTAAAAACCAGCAGAACGTTTTTTTCAAAATCATACTTACGTCAGTGCTATGATGTGCAATTTGTATGGCTACTGTGTTCCTGTTTACTTGGAACTGATCATTTTCAGGGCTTACATCATCATCCTGGTGGAATGCAGCCACAGGGGCTTCTGAAGATGTGTCTACCCGATCAGGATTTTTATTAGTATGCAATGTTTCCGCGACAGTCTTCTCTGTATTTATATCTTCAATGTCTGAAATATCACTGGAGCTTGGGCTTAATTCAAGCTTCCCCATGTTCCCAAATGGAGCCATCTATAATCAGAGGGTAGACAAAAGAAACAGCACAAGAATTAAGCACTTTTGGTATCATAACTAACAAGTTCGTTTTTTTGTGATTATTTTTGTGAACAAAGCAGCTATAAACTGGATGAACCCCTCTTAAAGTGAAACGGAACTAACCTCCCATCCTGCTGTCCGGGCCCCCTACAGGAGGACCCCAGTGGTACCCCCCGTCAGCGGTCCTGCTGGTAGCTTTTATTTAAACACCTCATGCTATGTACTCAATCTTTTATGTCCTAAACTGTTTATAGACAAAGGCTTTCAAGTATAACTGTTTATCCTATTTCTTACCAATATGTTTCTGTATGATTTTTGTTAAAGGAGTTGTAAAGGAAAACATTTTTTTTCCTGAAATGACTGTTTACAGGGTATAGAGACATAAGAGTTAACCGATTCCTTTTAAAAACGATTACAAATAGATAAAAATCAATCATATAATGTACCTGCAGTTTCAGTTTCGTTTTTGCATGCTTTTTCATGCTTCTGTGATGTACAGAGCCAATACAGGGCAGTGATGGTTTGAAAAACGAAAACGATTGGTGCTGAGGGGTTTTAGACACGCAGTAATCACACCTCCTTGATTAGTGACCACAGAGAGAAAGCTCCCAGTACTGTGGTTATAAGGAAACAGATGACTAGAAAGTGTGGAGATCAGAGAAGAATTACAGCAACTTGAGAGCAAAAAACGAACAATGAGGACATGAAAACAGCACTGCATTAAGGTAAAGGAAGCTATCCTTTCTCAGCGTTGTACATATATTTATGTGACTGACTGCCCGCCTCTCTCCAGTCTCCGTCGGCCCCGCTCACTGACTAGAACTTCAGATTAGTAGAGGATAGTGTTTGTAAATGCCGCGCTAACGTGATTGACTGCACGGCTTGCCCATCTCCTATGTCCACTCGGCTCTTACGTCTCTTGACATCAGCCCCTCCCGCCTTTCTACTGATCCAATCGTTAGGCAGTGGGCGGGGCTGACGCCAGGAGAGACGCAAGAGCCGAGTGGAGATAGGAAAGCCGTGCAGTCAGTCAGCGTGGCATATACAGACACTATCCTCTACTAAGCTAAAGTTCTAGTCAGTGGGTGGGGCTGACGCCAGGAGAGACGTTAGAGCGGACCGAAGGAGAGAGGCGGGCCGGGCAGTCACACAAGCGCTGAAAACAAAGGTACCATAGAACGGAGCACTCTCCCGGGAGGGACGGGGGCGGGGCTAGGCATCGATTTTCGCGGTCGCATGCATCGGAATCGCATCGGGTACACCCGAATCGCGATGCACCGATGCAGCGATTATATTTGACACCCCTACTGCACAGTGGAGGTAAGTATTACATGTTTGTTGTTTTTTAAAAGAAAAAAAAAAACCTGGACTTTAGTGTTCCTTTAACCACTTAAGACCCGGACCAATACGCTGGTAAATGACCCAAGGTGTTTTTGCGATTCGGCACTGCGTCGCTTTAACAGACAATTGCGCGGTCGTGCGACGTGGCTCCCAAACAAAATTTGCGTCCTTTTCTTCCCACAAATAGAGCTTTCTTTTGGTGGTATTTGATCACCTCTGCGATTTTTATTTTTTCGCTATATACAAAAATAGAGCGACATTTTTGAAAAAAAAAAACACTATTTTTTACTTTTTGTTAAAAAAAAATCAAATAAAACTAAATTTTAGTCAAACATTTAGGCCAAAATTTATTTAGCCACATGTTTTTAGTAAAAAAAAAAAAAAAAAAAAAAAAAAAAAAATCGCAATAAAAAAAAATAGCTACCTAGCAGGAACAGCGACACTAATACAGCGATCAGAAAAATGATCGCTTAGTGACGCTGGCAATAGGGAGTGAAAGGGTTAACTAGGGCGGTGATCAGGGGGTTAAAACTTTATTAGGGGGGGTGGGGGGGCTATCCTGAACCTAACACTAACTGATTTTACACTACCTGTCACACTGACACTAAATGCAGTGATTAGATCACTGCATTCAGTGACACTGTGACAGGGGGGGTGGGGGGGGGCAGATCGCAAGGGGTTAAGTATGCCTATGTGTGTGTGTGTCAGTGTAATGTTGGTGCACACTTACTGTTAGGTGTTCCTCTCATCGCAGCGGTTGGAAATACCGCTGTGATGAGAGATTACATCACTTCCCCCTTCCTGTGTTTACACAGGAAGAGGAAGTGACACAAAGGGGGAGCGCAGCGATTGGCTGGGAGCGATCGTGGGGGGGCGGGTAAACCCTGACATCCGCCCGCTCGTCCCGGATCGCTCCCGGAGACACGGGGACCTCCGCACGCCGTGGAGGGGGTCCCGATCGGACCCCCGACCCGCTACTGGGCGAGGACGTAAATTTACGCCCTTGTGCCCAATCCGTGCCATTCTGTGGCCGTATATGTGCGTGCGGAGGTCCTTAAGTGGTTAACTATTATGTCTCTATACTCTGTAAACAGTAATTTCAGAAAAACATTTTTTTTCCCCTTTACAGCTCCATTAAGCTGGCCATAGATGGGTAGAAATTTGAATGAAAATTCTTGGGAACTCAAAAAAACTGAATGGAAAAAAATGACCTTAAACAAATTTCTATGTGAATGTGGTTTTCGTTTGATAAAGTCCATTCAATTCAAAATCAAACGTTATCTTTTGAACGACAAACCAATGTTCTGAGAATGTTTGTACGACCTTTCCTAACAATTTCCGCTTGACATTCTATCCATCTACAGTCAGTCTAACTCTGCGATGGATCCATCGCTACTTACTCTCCAGGCCATAGGGAGCCTTTTCAAGTCTCTTTGTTATTTCAGCCACAGCGCTATCACTGTTGATTCTAACAGGGAAAATGAATATATCAATCATGCATCTCAAAGATGCATACATACAGTGTCTAACATGCCAACAGAGAACTTTCCACAGGAAACCATGCTGACATTATTCCTGGGGAATAAAGCATTCCCATCCAGAGATTTTTCATATTCACGCACATTCATCTATAAGAAAGGACATTTTCCTGTGTTGCACATTCTTCTTTACAAAGAGAAAGATCAATAATGGTTTCATTCTTAGTAGGAAGTTCTCCTAAAGTCAATACAACTTAAAATAATGTCACGTTAAAGTATATCTATAGCCAAAACTTTTGTTTTTGTTCTGGAGTATTGAGGCATTGGAACTCCTGGCAGGTTGAGATTTTCTATGTAATGATTAGGTACATTTTTGTTGGTGTGACTATTTGTCATGGGTATAGAACAGGGGTCTCCAAACTGCAGCCTGTGGGCCAAATGTGGCCCTTTGCTAGCCTTTATCTGGCGCTTGAGGGACTATTCCTCCCACTGACCTACAAGGGGGCACCATGTCTTCCACCGATACCAATCATGGGATACTATTCCTCCTACTAATAGGGGCACCACTCCTATTGACCACCAACCCTGAGGCCAAATTTATTCTCACCGATGCCGGGCCACAATCCGGCCCCCTAAATTGCCACTTTGTTTGAAAAGTTTTGGAGACCCCTGGTATAGTAAAATTGAGTTTTCAGCAAAAGAATAGAGGGGAATTCCTCCAATAGACACATATTCCAGTGACACCTGTCTAAAACCTAATTTATGCTTCTGCAATTGGTTCCTGCAGCTGCAATCACCAGAAAAGAAAGCGCAGGAGGTACGTGCGACCGCCAATAATCCAAAAGAGACACACGTACTGGAAACCAAGGCAGCTGCTTCCTGCACTGGAGTGAAGGGAAAACTCCCAAAAAGAATATAGATGACAAAAAAAACTTTACAGCTTTTAACCATGACCGAATCTTGTTAATATGTTCCTGCCAAGTGCACACATGCGTGACGTCACAGAGGTGGGCTTTCTTCCATTGCACCGCATGGGTTGCAGTGTGTTTTTCTTCTGGGAGTGGAGAACTCAGCACTGTCCCCACGCCATCTTCAAAAACTCTTGGTCACTAACAAGGATGAACTTTCAATTACTTGATCATTGTGAGGTGTAATCACAAATGGGAAGCCCGCCACTAGATTTAGGGGGTTAACATCTTGCAGAAAGGCCCAGAAATAGGGAAGCCAATACTTTTCATGACATTGCTGCTCAAAATAAAATTCAGCGATTTATGGAATAAACAAGACATTTCTATTAAAGCGACACTTACGTCATGGGTGTCTTTTTTAGCAGGCAAAGGCTCATTTTCACACTCTTTCTGCTCATCTGATCTTTTTCCTAATACTTCATTTGTGGAAGAACTTGTTGTAGCTTCTTTAACGCTGTTAGCCGTGAGCTTCAAATCGCTGTTCGCCGTGAGCTTCAAATCAATAATGGAAGCTTTACCATCATTACACTCAATGCCAGTACAGGATTCCACTTTTTTAGTGCTTTCTGCCAGCCTATCAATGTTAGTTTTCGCTCTGTCTGGACTTCCACTTGGCATACTAAATTTTTCACGGTGTACAAACTCCAGGAAAATTCTTGATGTGTTTTGCTTTTGAGGAGTCAGACGTTTGTCATCATTTAAGCGTATCCCAGACTCTAAAGCCTATGATAAAGTAAAATGTAGACAATGGAATAATTACCAAAAATGTTAAACTAGGCTACAAGATGCGTTTTTCACTCATCTTCTACTGATGGTCTTAAAACAAACCTGTGGATTTACCTTATTCTGTAAAGAGGCCCTAGGTCTACAGAGCTGTACCTTTATGTGATTGCTTGATTTCTACTTGCTGGGAGAGTTCTATTATAAAATTGACCACAGCTTTTATGTTTGCACTCTGGTATAAGCTAAACACTGTACATCATATACACCCTCTCCACTGTAAAGATGGATATACACATGCCAAAAATCAGCCGGTTCAGCTTTATTTTGGTGTGTTTAAACAGAAGCCAGTCCGACGACCAACTTATGTAAAAAAACAAAAACAAAAAAAAAAACACACAACAGCATTCAATCAGCGATTGCAGCCAATGGCCCCTGTCTCAGAATACAAATACAAAGTGGAAGAGATCCCTGCATCAACATCGCTTGTATTTATGCTGGAATCTGAGTTTTATTTTTTTCCCCATTCAACCCGCTGGTTGAATTAAAAAAAAAAACACACACAACACCTCAGTGTACCCTGCTTAAACACTTGCCATCTGCCCACAGTACATTTACTGCAGGCAGGTGGAAAAGCAAAAAGGTACCTGCTGTCCACTCCATTGGACACAACGGAGTGCGAATTCCGATACTCTGGGTCACAGCAATCACATGGTATCACAGCACCCTGTACCATGTGATTAGCTGAAGCCAATCACAGATCACTAGTATTCACAGCCATCATGAACCTAACACCCATTCATGACAGTTTAAAGCATTGCTGGTACAATAGTCATTGTACCAGCAATCAAAGTGTAGAAAAAGAAAAAAAAAAATCCTGATCATCCCCCAAAGCAATATAATGTTACTATGATAACATTAAACTACTGATGAAAGTATGAAAAAAATAAATTGTTAAATATTGAACATACGGTCATCAGTCAGTGTCCCCGATCAAAAAAAATGCAATTCCTTCATCTTCAAAAAAAATGCAATTTCAAAAAAATTGCCTCAGATTGTCTACTTTCCAAAAAGAGGTAATCTGGGGGGTATGTATCTTGTCCTGACATTTTAAAGGCCTCAAGGAATGATCGATCAAATTTCAATATATATATATATATATATACACACCATAGTTTGTGGAAGCTATAACTAAATAATAAACACTTAAGGTGATCAAATACCACCAAAAGAAAGGTCTACTGGTGCATGCTCTCCATTAGGACTGAGCGGAAATAACTGCCATGTCCCATATGTCCAAGATGTACTGCTCTTGGGTTATGAAGATGGGGGACGTTTCTCTTGGTCAGCGTGTTGGACAGCTTTCAGGATAGATATTATGGTTGCAAGGTTTGCTACAGATTGCTTTCCCATCACATGTGTATGCTTTTACCGTTATGTAGAGTGCTAGAACTGGTAATTAACAGAAACATCAAATTTTTAACCATTTATCCAGGGGTGTTTTTACACTCAAAAACGAAGCATAGAATCTGCCTAATGCAACTCTGATACATTCAAAATCGGACATCTTTTACACAATTCTCTTTTTAGCCTTTGTTTAGACTTAATTTCCATGCTTACAAGCGCATATACATGCGTTAATACACGCAAGCACATGTTCTTACATGCAGATTTTGAGATTCTGTGTTATGGATTTGAATGCAGTGCACGTTTATGCACCTGTGTAAATGGCTCCACTGAAAACAATGCAGCTGTGTTCAGATTCATAATTAACCACTTCAACCCCCGAAAAGGATTTACCCCCTTAATGAATGTATATTGATTTGCGCAAAAGTTATAGCATCTACAAAATAGATGTTTTACTAGTAATAGTGGGGATCAGCGATTTTTAGCGGGACTGCGACATTGCGATAGACGAATCTGACACCAAGTGAAATTTTTTGGTGGCCAGTTCTATAAAAATGCACCGATGTATAAATGGCACTGGTAGGTAAGGGGTTATCAAAAGCGTTAAGTGTTCCCAAGGGAAGTGCTTTCTAACTGTCAGTGGACTGACGGAGAGAGAGAGAGAGAGAGAGAGAGAGAGAGAGAGAGAGAGAGAGAGAGAGAGAGAGAGAGAGAGAGAGAGAGAGAGAGAGAGAGAGAGAGAGAGAGAGGGGGAGGGGGAGAGAGATCGCTGTTCCCGATCACTAGGAACAGCTGATCTCTCTCCTACCCTGTCAGAATGGGGATCCACCTTGCAGATCCCCATTCTACCTCTTCACCGCCACATCAGCCGACATTAAGTCTGCCACGCGGATGAGCTCCTTCAGCATAGAGTATGCGCCCGCTATATCTAATAAGTACAAGCACAGCCGGGCCACACAGCCGCAGTATATGTGCAGTAGCCGGTCCAAAAGTGGTTAAGAAACACTTGTATATGTGTACCACTCACTCTCTTACATTGTATGTTCCCAAGTGCTACCCTCTGCAAATTTCTTACCCCATTCTTTCCCCTGGCTGCTGACAGATGCTTTGTTTTGAGGACTATATGAGTGGCAATTTGCAGCTGCCATGTTTGAGAAGTGCAAATTTATACATCACAAAAAAAAACCTAACATTTAAATATTTCCATTGCTTACCAGCCAATGGAAAAGGCAAAAGATAAAAACGAATGAATATCTAAACCACATATCCATATATCGACAATAAATTACCTTTCCATCTTTCAAAGGACTAGTATTGGAGCCATACTTCAAGCTTTTCAAAGGACTAGTATTGGAGCCATACTTCAAGCTTTTCAAAGGCGACAGGTTTTCCCGAAAACTTGAAGATTTCAAATCCTTAGTTTGATTGTTTTGCTCACATAACCCTAACTTACTACCATTACTATTTGTAATGCCTAAGTGAACATTAGATGTATCCTGTTCTTTTTCTTCATTATGCTGCCCTGCAGCCAAGTCTATATTAACACCCTGAAGCTTGGTATCCAGTAAATCTCTGTCACCAATGGACTCCAATACAGATTCATGATGCTCAATGTTTGCCGATACATTTTGGATCTGGGGAACCAAAGGATTTCTCTTCTTGAGAATCTCTTCCGCTGTGTCTGAATGGTCAGAATGTCCATCGTCCTTATGGAAGACATTTGAAGTACTGTTTATGTTTAAGGCACCGGAGGGTGAAACCTCTTCATCAACAGTGCTACTTGTAACAGAAGTATGCTCATGAGGTATGACCTCACTTCTGGTTGTAGTTTGTTGGTTCACATCACTAGTCAGAGATAACGCCCCATCATGTAATGCTTCTACTTGTTTACGGCTCACAGGGTCGGGTGAAACAGGCATGTCGTTTTCAACACTTTTGGCATTTTTAGGAACTGTTGAACATGAATCTTCATGCAAGTCAATGGCCATGTGTGTTTCTTCTGCACTGGAGGAATGTTTAGAAAATTCATGCTCGCTTTCTTTGGAGTCCGCCTAGAATTAGAGATAAAAAAGGGATTACAGTAACATAACGTGTACCAGTATTACAGAGGGTCTAATAGCATGTTCTCCACACATTATCCTCCCATTTTTTGTACTGCACTGTGCCACAAGTAGTCTGCATTATACAAATAGCAGAAAGTGTATGGAACAGAGTGTACTTTAGATGCTATGCTCTTTGGAGGCCTGGTCTCCAAATCACAAAAGAAGAATTTTGGCACCAAGGGTAGCAACAAAATCTAGTATGCTCCTCGGATATTATAATTTGGTCCTTGTCCTCTTCTCACACATCACCATCTTTAAATATCTGGAGCATGTGCAGATGTGCCAAAGGGTCTCTGCCTGGTCTTTTGGACCCAATAGAGAGGTGTGCCACATCTGCACATGTGCAGGGGATCTCCGGGACTTTGATACATGCATCCTCTCTACGGGAAAAACGGTCATGAGCAGACGCGCCAAAAGATTCTGCCGAGTCCCAAAGACCTGCACCATATATGCGCATGTGGGGAAACCTGTGGTGGACATGTGCAGCAAAACTGCAACCTGGGATATGTTATATAGTCACCCTAGGAGGCAGTAGGGGCTGAAATACCATTCTCACCTAGTCAGGAAAGGCGGAAGTATTGCAGAGCCATTATCAGAGGAGAGAGGAGTCAAGATGAAAGCCGTGTTAAAGCGGAACTCCACACAAAATACAAAGTTCTGCTTTAAGGCATCCCCCCCCTTTCAAGAACAGCATTATGGGGGGGGGGAGTGGGTATCTGATTCTGACAGATACTTACTACCACTTCCTCTACAACCGCCTAGCCTAGGTGATCCGAGCAGAAGTTTTCCTCCTCCCCCTCGCAGTTTTCTAGGACAGTTCACAGGTCCTAGAAGACTGCAGGACCATTTGTAATACGCAGCGTGGCTTGCAGCTGTGAAGCCACAAGCTGTCACGGCCAAGTGCCCACAGTTAAGATGCTGGTGCCAGAGACCTGAAGGCTAGTGAAGAACTAGGTGAGGGTGGTGCTGGATCATGAGAGTGGCTATTAAAAGTCAGCAGCTACAATTTTTGTAGCTGCTGACTTAATTTTTACATAGGAGATTGGAGCTCCTCCTTAAATTACTGGAGGTCTGCCAATACCATATTGGGAAATCAATCAAATATAGGCTTTACTACAATTAGAAGAGCTAGGTAGGTCAGTAGCAATACTTATCCATGCAATACGTAAAAAAAAACAGCACAAGGGACATAACTTACCTTCAGGGAGAGGTGTCCCTTGTGCTGCTGTCCTCTTTTTCACCTAAATATACTCCTCTTCCAATCCCACCCCTGCAATCTTCTGGTGCAATGGGGGTTAAAGCCCAAGTTTACTTAAAACAAATAGGAAAAAAAAAAACACAGCACAAGGGACATTACTTAGGTTCAATATGTGTCCCTTGTTCTGTGGTGTCCTTTCGTCAAAATCTTCCTCCTCCTGGACACCCCATCCCCACTTCGGTGGGGGTTAATACAACTAAAAAGCTGTGATAGGCTCTCATCAGGAGTGTCGGATTACGCCTGTCCTTTCCACCCAGCACCTCCATTTATAGAAGCCATTATTACAGCTCCTAGGAGTCAAACAATTTCTGAATGGAGGCCAGGCAGATGATTGATAGAAGCTATAGTAATACTGCACTTTATAATGGGGCATATAAATAGAGCAGCTGGGTGGGTACACTTCATAAGATGATTTTACAGCCCCTTAGTTCTATTAACCCTTGCTGCACCAGAAGAATATGGTGGTGGGGGCATCTCAGGAGGAAGACAGACGAAAAAAGGGCACAGCAGCACAAGGGACACATCTCAGTGAAGGCAAGTAATGTGCTTTGTGTCGATTTCTTTTAGGTAAACTTAAGCTTAAACAAAACCATGCAGTCATTGATCACATGTCATATTGATTACTGAACTAGGAACCAAATCAGGGTGGCTTCTGATCTTTGGTGTTAGACCAGGGAAGGTAGTGACAGCAAGGGGGCCTTACTTTCAAAATTAAACTTGGATTAAAAGAGAAGTATGTTTGTTTTTTTGCTATTCGTACTTAGCTCGGTGGATGGAGCATCAGGCTGATGCTGCTGCTGTCCCCCGGCGTCTGGAGGACTGAGCCACTGAACACCACCGATTGCTCGGTTTTCACTCCTCCCCGAGCAGAGCCATACTGACTGTCAGTCAGCATGGCTCCTGCTCTGGTTGTCAGTGCTCATTGGAGCGCCGAGCAGTGGAGGGGCGGGGAGAGGCTGTCTCAACGGCTCACTGAGACTGGCATCAATCAGGGCAGCTGGCGGATCCCGACTTGGAAGTCGCGATGACACGCTGCCCCAACTGATGGCAGTGACGTTAGTGGGGAGCGGACTTCAGACCGCTCTCCGCTGAAAATGGGTCAAAGCAGTGCAAAACTAATTGCACTCCTCTGACCCAGTGAAGCCCAGCCTAAAAAGCTCAGGCTGGACTTCTTTAATGTTTCCTCAACAATATTGCAACTTTGACATGCGTTGGTAAAACTGTACATATCAATCGCAACTACTTGGTCCATTCAGGTGAATTATACGTAGGTTTTCATTTTGTAGTACATGGTAATGGATATCGCCTGATTTTTTTTATTTTATTATCAAACGGAAACGGACACAATATTAGTATTTTTTTTATTTAGTTGTATATTTCTGGGTATTACCAAAACATACAGCTAAAAAATATTCCCCAAAAAAGTCAACCTGCTCCTGACGATTGCAGCAATACCACATATGTGTATGTTATTTATTTATGTACCGTAGTAGAGCCCAGAACCAATAGCGTGCATTTTGCTTTTGACCTTGACCCAAACTCAAAATCTGGCCTAGATCAAACCCTTATCTTGCTATTTTATTAAATTGTTTTACACACACACACACACACACACACACACACACACACACACACACACACACACACACACACACACACACACACAGTTTACACCCTCTGGTGAGGAGAAAAGGATACCATGTAACTCTCTATATAGGAGGAAAAAAAAAAGCACTGGGGAGGGGGTTATACAGCGACGGATTACTGATAGCCAGACTATCGCAGCAAGCAGATGATTGGGAACCAAGCCCCCCAGTTGCTGATGGGAAGTGCAAGACCTGGGTATTATGCCGATTCTCTTGCTTGTATACTATGTGCCTCTTACCTGGATCAAGTGTAGAAAAAAGGATGCCCGACTGTACAGACGTGATACTTCTTACAGGTCAGTAACACAATCCTTACTGAACCCAGCTGATCAGTGTCCTAGCCAGACACCTTGTATCTTAAGAGTAGATTCTGAATCGCAGCCCCAACATGTCTGTGGGCTGGACAAAATTGACAGATTCCTCCATTCTATCAGGACAGATAAATGGATTCCTCTGCCAGACTTCTTTATTCTGATGGCTAGCACATCTGGCTGTCATAATACCAGACCTGTGCCTGCATTTGATAGCACAGTCGATGTTTGGCCAACAAGCCCCATTGATAAGAGCCGAGTGAGCGTTTAATTTTTGCCGATAGAAGCAGTGCCGACCAGGCCATACACTGCCCGAATTTCAGGTGAGCCAGCGGGAACCGGACAAAATTACAAGCAGGGTAAAGCCAGTTTAAGTTAAACGGGAAGGTAAAGAAAATGTGACCTACTGGGAATACCTTACAAGACTTAATACTGTTTATGTACATGTGTAAAAAAAATTGGCAGACAAATGTTTTCTAAAAACTCAAATACCAGACAAACACGAACAATTTACCTTTCCACATGTTTCAGATTTAGCAGTTAGTTCAGAGTTTAACTGCTTGTTGTCATCGGTATTGCACACCGTTGGAATTTTGGCAGAAAATATCGTATTCGTGTTATTTGTAGGTGGTGGAGCAACTTTGCTCGTTGATGTCATTTTGCACATCACAGTTGTTTGAAGGCTATTTGTGTAAAGTGCACTCAAACTGCTCTGGTTATATATATGGAAGATCTCACTTGACAATTTTATATTATAATCCTGTAATGAAACATTATGCAGATGTTTTGGTGGGGAGTAGAAAAGTCTTAACTTAGCCTCTCCAAAATCTAATGCAAAAATTAAGTATAAAAGGTGATCTAAACTTACATTAAAATTACTAAAATTACATTAAGCAAAGCCATGTGGGTGCTGTAATGACTTATCTAAACATCTACAAATTAAAAGGACATAATATCCACAGGTTTTTAATTTCAATGTATTGGAAGATATGTCCGAGTGGCACATATTATAAAGTGATCCCCTTCAATTCAGAGGCAATTCCCACCTAGTGGCCCGGCAACTCTGGAGAAGGATCCATGCTAAATGCAGAAAAGAACAAAAAGGACCCCGACTTCTAAGGAGACTGTGTGCAGGTAGAGAAAGAGGGACTCATCCGCCAAAAAAAGTAAAATTAATCAGCTGGGTGGAAGAGGAGGGAGGAATCCCACATAAGGACTACCCTGCTAGAAACAGAAAAGGGGTCCATTGGCAGGGTATTTTGCCAGCCTTAGGGAAGCGAGGACTGGCTTCCAGGATACTTTGTAGCGCAAGAAAAGAACTCAGAGGAAAAAAACAGAGCTAGTTAGGGGTAACGGGGAGAAGAAGGTTATGCTCTTACAGAGGCCCTTTACAAGTAGTACAAAAAAGGAGGGCACTGTGTGGGCAAGAGCACCTGAGGAAAGCCACAGAGGGGCACAGAAAAGCCAGAATGGCTCCAATCCTGGATGAACACCGGTAAACGTTACTACTGCAGTGCACCCTCCTTCTCATCTACCTTATCTGTAGAGTAAGAACAGGGCTGGATTTCAGAGGCAGTATTATCAGCCATCAGCAAGTCGGGAGCTCACTGGAATAGCAGGATTAACTGGCATTTTTTCTGCACTTGCAGCATGCTTGAAAGACAAAAAATGGAAATGTGCATGAACTGCAGAGATGTACAGCATATGTTAAAAAGTGGGTGTAAACCCTCACATATACCCAGTAAAGTGACTGGCCTCAGGTGACACACAGATGAAACAAATCCTTACAGAATTTTTACATGTTTATATGCAGCCTTTTCTTCTCTACAGCTATTCAAAGTCCAGAATTATTACAGCCTATCTGAACTTCCAGAAGGCCGGCGGCGGGGAGTGAGGTTAACACTGCGGAGCTCAGTGAAAGCTGATTGGAGGGAAGGGACACACACCCCTTCATACAGCACACAGAAAACAGAGCAGAGGCTGTCAATCACAGGCTGTGTGCTGGAGCTCCCCCTCACCTTTTTTTCTCTTTTCAAAAACCTTTTTATCTCTAGGTGTCAGGAAAACTTGTCAGAAGCGACATATGCAGATAGAAGAGAAACTAGACAGCAGAGAAAAAAAAAGGCACTTTGTGACCTGGATTGCGACAAGTACACACAATAGAGGGATGTGCTTTGTTCATATTTCAGGTCTGAGGTTTACAACTACTTTAACTCTTGGAGACTTCAGCAGTGCATTATTCTTTTAGTCTTTTTGTACACTAGCCTTTAATCAGGCTCCTCGCAAAAGTAGTCAAATCTCATTTAAATCCCACTCCACCATGAAAAATCCAGCAGATGGAGTGGAATGCCCACCTTTCATTTTATCAAGAAAAAAAAAAGAAGAAAAAACTGGTGGATGATTCAGGAATATAAACTCGATGTCATTAGTCTGATGCGAACCCCTCCCTGGAAGAATACATCATCTATAGGACTCTTTTCAGCCTGTGAAGTCATCACTAAAGTGAATGGGATGGGGTTGTGTGAATGTTGACTGCTCTGTGCACACTTTCATATTTAGCAGTTGGAGGCAGGACACAACACCTGCCAAGTGCTTACTTCAGTACCCATTGATTATAACACAATGTGCAATATATAAAATTAAATCATGTTATGACATAAAATGCTTTTCTGATATTACTGGTCTGTAAAAGTGCAACAGCACAGTGGCTCAGTGGTTAGCACTTAGGCACTGGGGTCTATGGTTGAAATCCTAGCAATGGCTCAATCTGCATGGATTATTTTTTTGTGTGTGTGTGCTTGCGTTGGTTTCCTCCGTGTACTCCAGTTTTCTTCCACACTTCAAAGACATGTTAGGATAACTGGCTTCTGTTTAAAGCGATTGTAAAAGGCTAATTTAAAATAAACAGGTTATACTTCCCTCCTTTGTGCAGTTGGTTTTGCAAACAGCAGCCCGGATCCTCCTCTTTTTGGGTCCTTCTTTGCTGCTCCTAGACACTTCCTCCTTTGAATACCCCTCAGCCAGCAGTTTGCTACAGAGGGCATCCAAGCCAAGTCAGAGCTCTGTGTATCCATTCAGACATGGAGCCCAGACCTGGCCCCATCCCCTCTCTCCCCTGATTGGCTAACTGACTTTGATTGACAGTCTCAGCCAATCAGGAGGAGTGTCCTGGATGGTTGAGGAGATTGTGGATATTGCTGGAGAGTGAAGGGGCCCCAGCAGCAGCAGTAGAAGATTGCAGCACCAGGGGTGGGTGATCAGAGAATGGAGGGTTTAAAATTAAATATTCAGCTAGCAGCACAAGGGACATTACTCACAGTCAAAGTGATGTGTCCCTTATGCTGCTGGCTGCATAGTTAGCTAAAATCCTGTCTTTTTTTTTTTAGTAGGCTTTAAGAGTGAATACACAAAACACAACAATATTAACCAGCACAACAGCACATGGTACATATTTTTCGATGTAGGATATAGCAATTTCAACCCCATTGTTCCACAATCTTCTCTTCATTTCTAATTTATCAACATTGAGGGCCAATTCACACTGTGAAGTGACAGATGTTTTACCTCATGGTAAAACGTTTGTCATCACAGGAAACAATGGTTTCCTAATAGTCCTATTCACACTTCAACGCAGCCTATCACTGCACTGCAGCGTGTTGCGATAACATGCAGACATGCTGCATTTTACCACAGCGCACCGGCCCCGAATCGCACTGCAATGTCAGGCAGTGCACGGAGTGTATGTTTTGTACACTTCAACTGAAGCTCATACAAGAGCATGAAAAACAATGATAAGAGCAGTGCGACGTGATAAATCATGCATCACACTGCCCCCTAGTGCAGCCGGCAATGCAGAGCGGCTGGCACAGTAAATCGCTCCAGCTGTTCTGCAGTAAAAAATTGGCCCCAAAACAATTTTATTATATAAATAAAAAAAGGATGTAAAACAAACCATATCCATTTACATGTGCAAAAGTCAAAAAGGATGCAAACCTCCTCTGCTGTTTACCACAGACATCAACAAACTAAGATGTAAGTGGGTATAAAATGGGCACACATTCATTTGCTTTGGCCCATCTATAAATTGTGGATCAGTCTAGACCCATCTGAAAACATTTACAGGCAGATCTAGACTAACCATTTGTGTGAAAGGGACCCAAGCTTGTATTTTATATCATATAGTGTACACCAGGGGTCTCAAACTGGTGGCCCTCCAGCTGCTGCACAACTACAAGTCCCATGAGGCTTTGCAAGGCTGACAGTTACAAGCATGACTCCCACAGAAAGAGGCATGATGGTACTTGTAGTTTCCCAACAGCTGGTGGGCCGCCGGTTTGAGAGCCCTGGTGTACACGGTGCTGTCCTTCCCTACACTCCAAAGGCTAGTTGGATTTTGCCCTGTGAAGTTGATCACATACAAATGATTTTCATACATTGATAAACATGTGCCATGGTGTTTGATATTAAATATTGCAAACACTCAGCCCTTACCTAACACTTTAAAAATTATAAAAGTGCACTTTTAGAGAACTGAACAAAGACTTTTCTAGACTGATAGGCAGAATTAATAAGCCTGGAACAGAAATGCCTGCTTATCATTTAAAGCATATTTGAAGGTAGTAAATCCTTCTTACCTTTGTTTGCATTTTGGAAGCAACACTTAAATCCACAGGTTGATAGTTACTGTGTTTTTCCTTCATTTCATGCCACGCTGGGGAAACACCCGACATGAATCGGGGTGGAGTGTGAGGGGAATTCCTCAGGAGGTCACTCTCATCGCCATTCTCGGCATCGGCAATATCAGTCTCTACAATCTCACAAAGCGGGTCATGCACTGTGTTGATGGAGACGTATTTTGCTGGGTTACTATGTTCTACAACTTTCCGAGAGCTGCTGATCACCGGCTGGCTTGGTTTACTATAAAAGAGAGCCAACCACATGTGCAAAATAATTTTCACATCCTCCACCTTCTCCTTCAAGTTGGGGTTCCACGGCCTAGAAGAGGAAAAAAGTTTCAATTTAATAAGAAAATGTGAACCATACAATAATAACTTAAACTTCCCACTAAATATAGTTTATAACATTCAATTTAATCAAAGCATTTAAAAAAAAAAAAAGCAGGAGCTGGAAGAAGTCTGTCGGTGAGGAGGTTGCAGTAAGTGGGATATCTGGCAGAAGGCTTGCGATTATATAGAGAAGAATAAGCTGGCTGATTTTCCCTGACCCGTCTACCATCGCATCCCGAGCTTCAGGAGCGTGGAGGATTACAGCGCCCCCCTTGGGCTGGATGCAGCAGTGCAGGTGGATCTGGTAGTGGTGGATTCCGAGGCAGCGTCGGAAACGAGTGACACAGTCCTGTACTGAGGACTCAGGAGGATGTTCCCAGACATGTGGAGATCTGTGTGAGCAATGGAAGATAACCTATTGGAATTTGAGCTTCTGTGCTACTTTTAATCTGGTAGCCTATCCTGGTGAGTGCAATATTTGCCCACTTGGTGAAGGAGATTCACAGTATTCTTGGGGTTTTAAAATCACTATAGTGGCGATATTTAAGATGGACTTTTTTTGCCAGCACTTTATCACTATTGCACTCTTTGTACGTTTCATATGTAGCGCTGCAATTTTTGTATATACTTCCAAAGCTGCTGGTATTTAGGATTCATGTTAACCACTTAAGGACCGCCGCATGTACATTTACGTCGGCAGAATGGCACCGTCAGGCACATCAACGTACATATACGTTGGTGCCTTGGGGGGGATCGGGGGTCCGATCGGACCCCCCCCCCCGTACATGCGGCGGTCCGCGCGGCTGCAGGAGCGATCCGACAAGTGGGGGCGGCTATCCGTTTTCATCCGCCCCCTCCGGATCGCTCCCAGCCAATGCGCGCGCCCGCCTGACCTGTCACTTCCTCCTCCTGTGTAAACACAGGGAGGAGGAAGCGACGTGATCTCTCCCTCGGCGTTTGTTTCAAGCGCCGCTGAGGAGAGATCACCACACTACAAGTAAGTCCTGCACCAACACTACACTACACACACACACAAAATCACATTTAACCCCCGCGATCGCCCCCCCCCCTTCCCCCTGTCACAGTGTCACTGAATGCAGTAATCATACATGTATGATTACTGTATTTAGTGTCAGTGTGACAGACAGTGTGACAGTCAGACAGTGTTAGTGTCAGGGTAGCCCCCCCACCCCCCCCAATAAAGTTAACCCCTTGATCACTGCCCTAGTTAACCCTTTCACTCCCTATTGCCAGCATCACTAAGCGATCATTTTTCTGATCGCTGTATTAGTGTCGCTGTTCCCGCTAGGTAGCTAATTTTTTTTTAATGCGATTTTTTTTTTTACTAAAGACATGCGGCTAAATAAATTTTGGCCTAAATGTTTGACTAAAATTTAGTTTATTGGTTTTTTATTATAACAAAAAGTAAAAAATATTGATTTTTTTCCAAAAATGTCGCTCTATTTTTGTATATAGCGCAAAAAATAAAAATCGCAGAGGCGATCAAATACCACCAAAAGAAAGCTCTATTTGTGGGAAAAAAAGGACGCGAATTTTGTTTGGGAGCCACGTCGCACGACCGCGCAATTGTCTATTAAAGCGACGCAGTGCCGAATCGCAAAAACCCCTTGGGTCATTTGCCAGCGTATTGGTCCGGTTCTTAAGTGGTTAAGAATGCAATATTTACTTATTTTTAGTGAAGGTTATGAATTGAATAATACGATTGAATTATTCTTATATCTTTGGTGTGCATGGTTATCACTAGCTGTGCGGTTCAAGAAAACACAGATGCACACATACACACCTGCATATTTGCTGCCTATAGGAGAAAAAAAAAAAGAAGAGGAGGAAGAATGCGTAGCCAACCAATCAGACAACAACTTGTACTTTTCTAAATCAGATCAAAGTATGAGAGCCAACATCTAAATGATTGACAATGACACCGCACTAATTATTTTTTCCTATCCTGCAGAGATATACAGCATATGTTTAAAGTGAATGTAAACCCGATTCATGGAACTTGAGCTGGGCACATATATCTGCAGCAATTTGTTACCTCTTTTTAAAGAGCCAAATCCCATAGCTCTCTTCTGACTTGTTCCTCCGTTATCAGCCTGACAAATTCTGACATCAGATAAAAGCAGCCTGACATTTCTGTCAGGGGAGGTTGCTATAAATAGATTAGCAGGGAGCTGGCCCTGATCTGAACTTTCTAAACAGTATATAATTGTGAAGACAGCAGATATACATGTAAAACCTATTCGGGGAGATTTGGTTCATCCCTGTGCATCAGCTGAGGCCAATCACTTCACTGGGTGTATGGAGGGTTTACATCCACTTTAAATCTCTTGGAGACTTCAGCAGTACCTTATTCTTTTAGTCTTTCTGGAAGGGCCTATACCAAAGTCCTTTTTTTTTTTTGAAGTAGTGAGCTCTCACTTTAATTCTAATTCACAAGCAGTGGAATGACCCTTGTTTTATAAAGTATGATATTTTCTTAGGTCTTGGTGGTTGCCACAACTCCATACATGTCAGTGACCAATAGGGAGATGAGAACAAGCTCAACTTTGAACTTTAGATGCCTTTTATGTCCGGAACTGATAGTTGTGATCGTTTACATCGTTTCAGCATAATGATGAGCTAGCATTGTCTAGGTTTACAACATGGATACTTTACCTCATTTACCTGAATGGAAGTTTTCCCTGTTGCAATCAAATAGCTTAGCACCTTACACTTAGTGACAGATGTCACACTCATTTCTTTGGTCATCACAGCAAGGGTATTTTATTTAGAAGATACTTTTCAACATGTCACCTGCCATTTGTATCGCCATTTCCAACCGGTTATTTTTGCTATAGGTATGCTTCATATTTTTAAAGTGGATGTAAACCCACTCTCATCCTTTCTAAACTACTGCCATAGTGCTAACCTATAAGGATATAGATGCCTCCTGCATGTATCCTTACCTGTCAAATGTCTCCCCTCTGTCTGTTATAAGATTTGAAAAACTGCAGATTCTGTGGGTGGGTTCATTGTCTGGAGCTCGGTAGGTTGAACCGTGACGTCAGTAGACTCCCCGTCCACCTCTACACTCCCCTTGTCAACATGTATTTTTTCCTCTGCATTCCTTACACTAAATTCTGCTATGATCACCAACATCCAGCCAAAAAAGTAACCACATGACTTCAGAAAAGGAGTGGGGGTGGGAATTAAAAAAATAATGCCAGTCTCAGGCTAGTGCATGAGATATGCAAATAACCTGTCACTCACAGCAGGGGGGGGGGGGGGGGGAGAACGGACAAAAGTTTTCTCCCATTTGTCCATTTATTAGGGGTGTCAAATTTAATCGCTACATCGCGATTCGGGTGTCCGCTATGCTGTACCGATGAATGCGACCGTAATAATCAATGTTTTCGCCCCGCCCCCTCCCGGGAGAGCGCTCCGTTCAGATGTACCTTTTTCACGGTGCTCATGTGACTGCCCGGCCCGCCTCTCTGCTCGTACGACTCGCATCTCTCCTGGCGTCAGCCCCGCCCAATGACTAGGACTATCAGAAAGGCGGGAGGGTAGTGTTTGTATATGCCACGCTGACTGGCTGCACGGCCCGCCTATCTCCACTCTGCTCTCCTGGCGTCAGCCCTGCCCACTGACTGGGCTCTACTGAACTGTCAGATCAGTAGAAAAAGGCGGGAGGGGCTCACGCGCTGAGAGACATAAGAGCAGAGTGGAGATAGGAGATGGATGGGCTGTGAAGTCTCCGTTATCTTTACACCCCCTCCCTAAAGCCACTAGTGCTGCCCTGTTCTAAGAGAAGGAGAGAGGGGGGGGGGGGGGAGAGGGAGATCACTGTCGAGCTGGCCCCTGCTCTCTAGGTGAGCTGACTTTTCTTTTTACAATGGAAAGTTTCTTAGAGTGGATTTCTTTTGCAGCAAGATAAGGAGATTCTCACAGCCAACTCACAGATAAGCAGCACACTTATCTATACAAACATCCCCCATCCTCTGTCCAGTTTATGTGATGTTCATTTATAACCATTTACTTAACCCTGTGTGTACAATATGTGGTGAGTGAACACCTCTAATTGTCCAGACTCAGAGCCTGTATAACACAGAGTCATATGAATGGTCATCATTTAGCTTCACTTCATCTATACATGTAGTGCTGGCATCTTATAACAGATTGTTTTCACGGAGTAGTATTGTTGTATATTTTAGTAGATGACCACAATAAAACATATTTGCCGTGCACTGCTAAAGTGTTCGGGTTTGGCTTGAAGAAAAGGTGGCAACCCTACTCCTGTAGCATGTCTGCAGTCTCCGACCGTCTCCCGTGGCATGTCTGCAGTCTCCGACCGTCTCCCGTGGCATGTCTGCAGTCTCCGACCGTCTCCCGTGGCATGTCTGCAGTCTCCGACCGTCTCCCGTGGCATGTCTGCAGTCTCCGACCGTCTCCCGTGGCATGTCTGCAGTCTCCGACCGTCTCCCGTGGCATGTCTGCAGTCTCCGACCGTCTCCCGTGGCATGTCTGCAGTCTCCGACCGTCTCCCGTGGCATGTCTGCAGTCTCCGACCGTCTCCCGTGGCATGTCTGCAGTCTCCGACCGTCTCCCGTGGCATGTCTGCAGTCTCCGACCGTCTCCCGTGGCATGTCTGCAGTCTCCGACCGTCTCCCGTGGCATGTCTGCAGTCTCCGACCGTCTCCCGTGGCATGTCTGCAGTCTCCGACCGTCTCCCGTGGCATGTCTGCAGTCTCCGACCGTCTCCCGTGGCATGTCTGCAGTCTCCGACCGTCTCCCGTGGCATGTCTGCAGTCTCCGACCGTCTCCCGTAGCATGTCTGCAGTCTCCGACCGTCTCCCGTAGCATGTCTGCAGTCTCCGACCTTCTCCCGTAGCATGTCTGCAGTCTCCGACCGTCTCCCGTAGCATGTCTGCAGTCTCCGACCGTCTCCCGTAGCATGTCTGCAGTCTCCGACCGTCTCCCGTAGCATGTCTGCAGTCTCCGACCGTCTCCCGTAGCATGTCTGCAGTCTCCGACCGTCTCCCGTAGCATGTCTGCAGTCTCCGACCGTCTCCCGTAGCATGTCTGCAGTCTCCGACCGTCTCCCGTAGCATGTCTGCAGTCTCCGACCGTCTCCCGTAGCATGTCTGCAGTCTCCGACCGTCTCCCGTAGCATGTCTGCAGTCTCCGACCGTCTCCCGTAGCATGTCTGCTGTGTTTATACTTTGCTACATGCAGGAAAAAATTTTGGAACGCTATGCGCACTTGCGCTTCAATCGTGATGCATCGTGATGCATTGCGGAATCGAATCGTGGACTTGATAATCGTAATCGCATCGAATCGTGAGACCGGTGAAGATGCACAGCCCTACCATTTATCTCACTGAAAAAAAAGGGATTGCTCAGAGCTGGATTAACTCTTTGTGGCAAGACTTGGCACAGATGACAGGAAGGCCGCGTACACATGAGGAGATTTATCCGATGAAAACGGTCCGACAGACCGTTTTCATCGGACATGTCTGCTGGGCTATTTTGGTTTGATCTGTGTACACACGATCAAACCAAAATCCCCGTGGACAGACAGCGCGGTGATGTGGCGGCGACGTTGACGCCGCCACGTCACTGAACCAGGAAGTAAAATACTTCCACGCATGCGTCAAATCCATACGACGCATGCAGGAGATTTTGGTACGCTGGTTAGGCGTACTAACCAGCGAACATGTCGGACAGACGGGTTTCCAGCAGACAAGTTTTAAAGCATGCTTTAAAACTTTTGTCTGCTGGAAACCTGTCTGCTAGACCGTACACACGATAGAATCTGTCCGCTGAAACTAGCCTGCGGACCAGTTTCAGCAGATATATTTGATCATGTGTACGCGGCCTTATACTATACATTGTGACATAAAAAAAATAAAAAAAAAGTGTTGGGTTTACAGCCACCAAGTTCACATTTGCTGTAACACAATTACAGTATATACAACAAAGATGTTTATCATCATAAAGGTGTCTAACATTTGTCAAAAGGACATGTCCCTGCTTTTCTATAATATATAGCTTGAATGTTCTTTTTTGGGTACCACAGAGTTAGCCTTTACATTACTTACCCATGTAGAGCTCGATTTATTGTTTTTTCTAATGGATCACTGGTAAACTTGCTATCCAAATCAAAATCATATTTTGCTTCCCATTTGAATGTAATATAGAAGTTGTCCCGGAGCCTTGACCCATCCCGAGGCTTTGTATACAAGGAAGGGCTCCCAATATCACCGGTCAAATGCAGAAATTCCCTTGGAATGAGGAAGTCTGATGACTGGTCCAATACCTCTTCCATCTCAGGGCTTGTCGGTTCTGAAACACACGGGGAAGGCTTTTCACTTAGGTCCTTTGTGGATTTATCTTGTGCATCTTCTCTGGGAAGCTGGGAGTAAGAATGCTCCAAACAAATCTTACTTGTGGTATTATTTCGTGCTTTTGCCTTAGCGGCTGCAAGAAGCATTTTGTGGGAGGATGGTCTGTCAAAGTTCTCTATACGTTGCTGTCCTGGACTGGCATCACCCCCAGCCTTAGGCTGAACAGGTTCTTCAGAGGCACTGCCAGATTGTAATGGGGGGCTGTTACTTTGTGGGTATTCTACAGCATTTCCACCATCGCTGTCGGGAACCTTTTCCTGGACTACAGTTTCACTTATGTGAGTATTATTCTCAGAGTTTATATATGAAATACTTGAGGAAGAGAGTGAATTTAAAGCCAAGTCAGCCAGGAGATTTAGGGCGTGAGATTCATACATGCTTATCCGCTTCTCCATTATATCAGTCTCAGGAACTGGTGCTAGGTGAGCCGATTGCTTAATGGTCAAATTGTGGTCCATGCTGGTCTTGCTGAATGAGCTACCTGGTTCAAATGGAACAGTATAATTGGATGCCGTTGTTTTTTTAGATTGCTTCCCAGACTTTCCTTTGTCTTTTTTTACTGGTCTTCTCACAGTTTCTGATTTGGCTTTAACTTCAGTTACTTTTTTCCTGTTACCTACAAAGAGACCAAAAAGAAAACAAAATTAATAAAGAACAAATAAGCACAATGGAAAGATATACTTTACCTTTACTACTACCGTGTTTCCCCCAAAAATAAGACCAGGCCTACCCCGATAATAAGACCTAGCATGATTCTCGGGGAGGGCTGCAATATAAACCCTACCCGAAAATAAGTCCTAGTAAAATGTGTTAAAAAAATGTAATCCACCTTGGAGGTTTTCTCTCCTCCTGGCTGACACTCGACCTGCCCCCCCCCCCCTCCACAGTGCACGGAGCTGGGCAACGCCAGTGAGACAGCGGCTCCCACCGTCCACTTTCTTCCCGCCCGATGCCCGCAGCCCCTCCCTCCTCAGTGCACAGATGCCAGCGGGACACAGTCTTCCCCCCTTCTCCACTCTCCTCGCGCCCGCGGCCCCCCTCCCAGTGCACGGAGCGGGCCAATGCCAGTAAGACAGCGGCTCCCCCCCTCTGCTCTCCTCCCACAGCCCCTGCCTCCTCGGTGCACGGAGCGGACAGATGCCAGCAGGACACCGGCTCCCCCCTCCTCTGCTCTCCTCCCAACCAGACGCCCACGGCATCCCCTTCCAGCGCACGGAGCGGGCCAACACCAGCGGGGATCCCGGAGCAGAGAAGAGCCCAAGGAGACCATGCGACAGCCAGGTCAGCTGAAAGAAAAGGTACCGGTAATGCCCACAAAGAAAATCGCAAAGAGCGACACACTGCACCCCACATTCCTAAAAATGTAATTGCATACGGTAATTCTATGAGGATGGATTTTAGGATGCATTTTAGGTCCTGACCTGACAGGGAGGGGGAGGGGGGGGGATAAGACAGGGGACCCACTAGATAAATGACACAGCAGAAGCACTATGCAATCTATTATGATTTAAAGGAAAAGGATTTTTTTAAGGGTTACAACCACTTTAAGATCATTGTACATACCGTAAAAAAACAAAACATCCCCTGAAAATAAACCCTAGTGTGTTTTAGGTTGCCAAAATCAATATAAGACCCAGGCTTATTTTCGGGGAAACACGGTACCTACTGTATAAGAAGATTTACACGTTTGTATTATATAATATATATATATATATATATATATATATATATATATATATTTATATAAATGGTGCTCCTGGCTGTAATTGGTATAAGTTACATGAACAATGCCTAGGAAGTTTAGGCACAGTAACTAAATGTAAGCCTCTGCCTGAACATCAGTCAACCAAGTTCCTATGACAAAGACTAGCAAGTAAATATCTCTCTATAGCTTATTTTTTATTTATTTTTTCTTCTTCACACGCTCACTCTAAAGAAAGCAACACTCTTAGGCTGCATTCACACCTGAGCGTAACGTTTTGCCGCGACAAATCGATGCATTTTTTTACCACGATTTTGGAAAGGTCTAGGGTCACCAATGTTAAAAACAGAAAAATGCCCAAACGTCCATTGAGAATAATGTATTTTCCCCCCTCTAGCGTTTTGGAGCTTCATGCTTTAGGTGACAAAACGCTGAGGCCGTGTACACACGACCGAGGTTCTCGCTGGAAACCAGCGAGAACCTCGCTGGAAGCTGCATTCCAGCGAGGACCTCGGCCGTGTGTACACTCTCGGCAAGCACGCTCTCTATTTGCTCGACGGCCCGCCTGGAAGAATGGCTGGTTGCCATTCCCGACGGGCGGGTCGCCGATTTCGACGGCCGGCAGGGAACCTCGACGGGCGGAACGATGTGTTCTGCCCGTCGAGGTTCTCTGCCGTGTGTACACGGCCTCAGGTGTGAATGCAGCCTTACAGGTGAGGTTTTTAGTGCATCTATGAAATAGAATTTGAACTACCTTTCCTGTGAGGAATTTGATTCTATCTGCAGATGGTCCTCTTAGGCCACGTGAGCACTTAGACTTTCGACTCAGATCGAAGGCTTGGTTTGTTTCTGAAACTATTTCACGCGATGCGTCAGTGCGTCGCCCGTGCCCCAGACGACGTCAATTGTATGATGAAACGTACGTCGGGAAGGTGACGTGCTGACGTATGACATGACGGTCCGAGTGGAACGGGCGTTCTAGGAAGCCGGCCGGATTTACAATTTTCTGCTTTTATCCCTACTACCTGTGTAAGTGTATTTTTTATTAAACCTGTGAATATCCTTACATACTTCACTATGTGGGCATATTTTTTTCTTTTCGCCTAAACACCGTTGATGAGGTCTCCGGGCGTCCTATAGGGTTTCTAAGCTAACCATTGTTTTTAAAGGCCCAGGCTAGGGTTTTAGACACAAGCTGTTTATACTGGCGTTCTGGTAAGCCTCCATCTTATTGGATGTTCTTGCGGTGGTGGCTTTTCTTCACATCCTAGTCACGATTGTTTTTACATACATATCTGTTTTGCTGAACTTCACTGTTAGTTTATTTTCTGTTATGATCTACTGTTGAGGATTTATCCAGAGGATTTTCAGCTCATCCCTACCCGTTGCCATGGTTTAAAGGCCCTGGCTGGGCTTACAGCCGCAAGCTTGCTATGCTTGCCTTCTGGTAAGCCTCCAATTTATAAGTTTTGGTGGTGGTGGCATTTGAATTTGTTGGACTTCACCTTTTCAGGACTATTGCCAATATTGTCACACACGATTGAATTACTATTCATCCGGAATTCTTTGGACTTGTTTGCAGCATATTGAACTTTGTTCCAAATTGTAGTCATACTCGATTTCTGACCAACACTTCATATATTTAGTTTTTATTATTTTTCTCACAGCGCAACTTTACATTTTTCATGAAATAGAATAATGCCCAAGTGCCACCTCCTATATGTCGAAATCTAAGAAAAGACAGTTGCAGCACACATTTTTTTATTACATTCAATGATACAAAGTAAAAGCAAGTAATGACAGTTTCAAGCATGGTGTGCTCAAAACTGTTGCTGTTTCTTTGTATGGAAAATTTTAAATAAAAAAATAAAAAAAATGCTGCAATCTGTCCTTGGATTTCTCCCTCATAAAATGTATAGTGTTTTGTCAACCTTTATAGCATATAACAGAGAAGTTGCAACATTCCATTTACTGTACAAGCATAGGTACTTATTTCACTTAGACACCTATCACACTGAAGCCCTGCTAAAACAGCCACTAAAGCACTGGTCGTGCTTTCAAAGTGCTTTAAAGTTGCTTTGGAAGCGCTGCCTATTCATTTCAATGGGCAGGGGATTTTTGGAGCGCTTTTTACAGCGCTCCAAACACAACCCAAAGATGCTGTTTGCAGGACTTTTTCTACCTCTCCACAAGCGCACCGCCCCAGTGTGAAAGCACCCATTCAAATAAATGGGAGGCAGTTTTCAAGCGCCATATTTAGCGCCAAAACGCTCTAACTTTTCTGGATGGAAGTACTTTTAGAGCCCATAAGGGTCATTAAAGGGGTAGTAAAGGTTTGTTTTTTATTTTCTAAATAGATTCCTGTAAGCTAGTGCATTGTTGGTTCACTTACCCTTTCCTTCGATTTCCCTTTAAAAAGGTTTTTTTTATTTCTTTGTCTGAATTCCTCACGTCCTGTTTCTCCTCAGTAAGCTTGCCCCCATCATCCGAGCTGTTCTGGCTGGGGGTTAGTCAGCCAGAACAGCTTACTGAAGAGGAACAGGAAGAAATTCAGAAAAAGAAAAAAAAACATTTGGAAGGGAAATCAAAAGGAAAAAGTAAACAAATGCACTAGCTTAAAGGAACCCATTTAAAAAATAAAAAAACAAACCTTTACAACCCCTTTAAAGTGTAACTTCACTCTCTTAACCAACATTGACCATTTTTAATCGTAATGCTGCTAGCATTAGTAAATAGATCGATGAGTATATCACATTTCTTGTTTTACATTTCTTCAGTTACTTTCTGGTTTCCAGGCCTAGGCAAATGATGTCATACATCCCAGGAGTCTTCAGGAGGGGTGGAGGGGTTTTCTCAGCTAAGCACATCTTCCTGTCTGAGCTAAGGGCAGCCGGATTCCAGGAAGTAAATGCTACATGAATTGTCTGAACTTACTCAAGATGGCCATGGCCACAAATGCAGAAGTTTTTCAAAGTGTTTTTTCAGCAAAATAAAGCATGGAAACATGGATGGGTAAGCTTGCTTTAAAGATTAAAATGTAAATATTTTTGGTGCAGTGTAGTTCCATGGTAATGTAGCTCAAGATTTCACACTTTTACCCCCAACCCCCCCCCCCCCTCTTTGAGATAGATTTATTGGTCCTTTCCTATATTTTTTTATTTTTTGTTACTGCAGTGTACTATGAATTTACACAGTTGTACTGGTGCTATATGTAATGAAGAGAAGTGGTTTCCTTCTTTTACCTGGATCAGAGGCCTTACGTTTTGGAGGTCTGTCACGCACAACGTTGGCGTCTGTTGGAGCCTTTTTTCTTGCTTTCCCTGTGATTAATTTATTTTTAAGAACAGCGTCTTTTTCTTGGCTCTTTTTATTTGCAACTGCAGTTTCTGTTTCACTGACTTTGTCATCAATCACAAATTCAGCAGTTAACACTTCAGCACCTAACAAGCAAACAAGAAGTATATAATTAATAAAAACAAAAATGACAGAAAACAGAAAGATAGCATTTTTAAAGTGCTAGGATTAATATATATTATATGTTGTTACATATTAAAATCCTTAAACAATCACGTTTTTACAATCACGTTTTTTAAATCACAAACTATAAAAGCATTAATGAAATGCTCTGATAATGCTATTACACCTCTGGCTGGTGCACCGACGCCAGCTACCTTTACTGTGACTGGTGGGAAAATCTGTCTCAGCTTAGGAGCGGCACTGCAAGTTTAATTTGGATCAAGAACTATAAAAGATTTGCATTATGAACATTTATATGGCCAATCCTGAGCACATTTAAGATAAGAAGGCAAGAACTACGAAATAAAAAAAATAAGCTCTCTGACAAATTTGAAAACCCCTGCCAATAAACCACAGAGGAATTATTTTTATTCCCACAGTGCCATAATGTGCCATTTGGGAACCCAACAGTGACAGCTTCAATTGCTTTGATAAAAGGGTTCCATGAGTCTCTAAGGCCTTGTACACACGATCAAATCTGTCTGCTGGAAACGGTCTGCTAGACTGTTTCAGCAGACAGATTCGATCGTGTGTACGGGCAAACAGACGGATTTGGCCACCCGACAGATTGGAAAGCATGCTTACCAATCTGTCGGCTGGGAACCCGTCCGCCCGACATGTCTGCTGGTTAGTACGCTAACCAGCAGACATGTCTTCTCGCACACGCGCCGAATGGTTTCGACGCATGCGCGGAAGTGTTTTACTTCCTGGTGCGGTGACGTGGCGGCGTCAACGTCACCGCCACGTCACCGCGCCGTCTGCTGGCGGGGATTTTGGTTTGCTCGTGTGTACACGCGAGCAAACCAAAATGCCAGCAGACAGATTTGTTCAAATCGGTCGGACAGACCGTTTTGAACAAATATATTTAATCGTGTGTACGAGGCCTTAGATGTTGCATTCTGACAAAAAAAAATTGTTCATTTATGTGGGTGTGCTGAAGAAGCTTTTAGGTCCGGACATATTTAAATTGACTCTGTTATGTTTTAAAAAAAATTTGCCTATAAACATGTTATATTTATCTGCTCTGTGCAATAATTTTGCACAGAGCAACCCCCATCCTCCTCTTCTGGGGTCCCCCGCTGGCGCTCCTGGATTTTCTCCCCATAGTAAACCGCTTGCTCTTTAAATTTTAATAGATATCTTGATCTCTCATTTTATTTATTCTAAGAGTTAAGCTTTGGGTCTACAATACAATTTGTGTTCATCAAATATTCTTGAAACATTTAAAGACTATCCAAATCTTCCCAATAACTAGTGACGGAGGTGAGGACTGGAGTTCCTGATGAATATATATGAAATCTAAAATGAATACAATTTCGGTGACAGATGAGCTCAGCAACCAAGATCATATATTTTTCTAATGACATTATCTCTATAGTACACTTCACCGATAGCGGTGAAGTCATGTAGCTGTTCACAAAACTAACAGTTTTCAAAAAAAAAAAAAAAGGGTAAACCACAGCACATGGTGTTTCACACAATCAGTCCGTCAGTCCAACCAATTGGACCCTCCATTCACCTCTAAGCAGTGGCAGACATAAACCGACTTGTGTTCTACCTCCAATACAATCCGCTAAAAGGTAGAATGGGCTGCGTCCGTGTCCGCTCTGCATATGCAGAGCATACACGGACATGCCATCCACCCTCTCCGCTCATTGTGGCCCGCAGCCAGGTACCAAGTCGCTTAAGTGGCCCTCGCTGTTCAAAAGGTTGGGCACCCCTGGTATAGGGCATATATTAAAAGTAGATATAAAGCGGTCTAATATAAATTCTCTGCATTGATTGTCAGCTTGGTGTAATGGTCAGTAAGGCAATTAAAGCAGACCCTGTACTAAAAAAATGCACTCAAATTATAACCAATGTTAAATGAAACTAAATTAGTGTTTGCACCCTCCATTATAGGCGGGCATAACAGAGGCTTGGGGTTACCCTAATGCAGATAATGTTGTCTTCAAAGAAACCCCTAGTGTTCGATATTATGTGCCCAGTGTATGTGCTATTAAAAAAAAAAATGCAGTTTTATACCCAATTTCAGAGCGCTGCTTGGCACCAACATGACCGCCCACCTCTCTTGATCTAACAGCTACAGCGAGAGGGGCTGAGAATTCCCCTGTTGACGTTAGCGGGGAGAAAGGGAGGAGAGAGGTTTGTAGTCTCGTGAGCGGCACTCTGAAATGGAGTATAAAAACTACATTCTTTTTATAAAGCACATTACATTAACAGGGAGGATTGTATGAAAATTGACAAGTAATTTTATCAGCAGGGGGAGAGAGGGGGCACCAGCAGGCAGGGAGGGGGAGAGACAGCGCATAATGGAGGCATGTAAACTGACCACAGTGTCAGGGCTCAGCAGACATGATAAACAGTGGTCAGTTTACAGCAGGGAGGGCAGCACCAGGCAGGATGAGGCAGGTATTTTATTTGATAGAAAGGGCCAATTTACACAGCACTGTGCTGTTATCTATACTTTAATGCGACAGGCTCCATTTTTTTTTTAGGGGAAACAACCACTTTAAGGTAAAAATAAAAACCTTCCGCCTTTACAATCACTTTAAAATGTCAGAAATCATAGGTCTAGCTACAAATTTACAAACCTCTCTTTCTCCTGTGTGCAAGAGGAGCACTGGCAAGTTTTACTGTGGTTCTGTTTGAAGAGACCGCTTGTTCCTGGTCTCCACCAATCAGCTTTCTCTTTTTGCTTGCAACCGGGTTCTCACTCGTAGCACTAGAAGGCAGAGCAGTTTGGTGTTTAAGCTTCCTTTTGCCTTTCCTGGCTCCTCGTCTTCCACCTTTCTTGAAGGTTCTCTTCTTGGCAGGTTGCTTTTTGCTCTCATTCAATACATGGTTTCCACTTGAACCATCACTTTTAATGTTATTTGCGGCTAATAAAGGAGTTTTAGATTCTAAGGCAACAGAGTCCTTTCCTATTACGTTTTTGCCACATGTTTCAGAGTCACTAGACAATGGGATTACTTCCTTCAGGAGACTGGACATTTTTACCAGAGGAACACTGAAATTTACTGGTGATGAAATATAAGACTGCAGGCGAGAAAAAAACAACTGGTCAGTTTTATCAGCAATGTCTTTTCCATGACCAGAAAGAAGGAAAGTGTTACTTGTTCCTGCTTTTAGCTCCCCGACACTGACATTTTTCCCTTGAAGACTGGCAAACTGTTTGAAATGCTGTTCCACCAAAGTATTAGGATAAAGGTCTTTGCCTTTTTGCATCTGTCTCGTTTCTAGAATTGCATACTGAAGGCCAGGCAGCAATTCAGTTATTTTAAGTGAGATATCTTCCTTTACAAGCTTGTAACCCAAATCTTCTCTTCCTATAGATAAAAACAAATCAGATTAAACATTGTAAAAATTAAAGCAGACCTTCAGTAATTTTTTCATCTTTCCATCTATTAAAACTTCTGCCCTTACGCAAGTACATGAGTAATGACTATAAAATAGGTACCTAGAAATGGAATACATATGTAGTCAAGATAACCTACTTACCTTTATTATCCAACAATTGTGAGTTGGGGGATAAAAACAAGGCAAAAAGCTGGAAAGAATCTTTCACACCGAGACCTGAAAAGAGAAAGCACGGATTACCTTCTTCCAAAGAATCAAAACTAAAAAGAATAAAAAAGTCCACAGCTAAAAGCATTTACCTTCGCTGCACTGAAGTGCCGAAGACGTCAACAAAATCAGGAATCCCTGGTCATGTAATACTTTAATTAATGCCTACGGAAATTGTAGTACATGGAGATAGACCAGAATTACTAAAAAGACAATCAATACTAGCATAGATGTATTCAGTTTTCACTTCATGCATTGTGATGTCATTTTAAAGCAGTTCTTGTTATACAGTTTAAACAGATATTGTGACCTGTAGGTACACAGGGGACAGCAGTATGAACCATAGCTAGATAAAGTGCTAAACAAACCATTTTTTTTTTTTAAAGGATAATATGCATCATGAGAGTGCTGTGGTTTACCGTGATAAATAGATACTGGAGAAATCTGCACATTGGGACTTCTGAAGCACCCATTCAACACACACACGTGCGCGTACACATACGCTCACACACACTTGTCGGGGATACAAATTCTCATCAAAACACAAGCAAATATCGCAGAAAGTATCCGATATATCACTTTAGCGATATGCAATCAAAAGGGCAGAGGTCTAAACACTTCATTCTAGGATAAACACGTACTTTACTATAGCTTGCAGAATTGTGCACAGTGTTACCTTGGTGTGTCTCACATACATATAGCAATGGATTTCAGTGTTTACAGCCTTTTCCGGTCAAAACAAAAACTTTTTACATGCTGGGTGTGCCAGACTGAGGACTATACAAACGGGGCCACCGTGGGACAGTAGGCACATTTTTGGACGAAGGTTGAATAACTGGGCAGGGTTTATGGTTGTTTTGTTCTGGGTCCTGGAGGCTTTGTAAAGCTTTGGTTGGGATAAAGACAAAAGCTCTCTCTAAAAGTATTCCTACTGTCACATCTCACCTGGAAACCAGACCTCATTAGTGTCAGCTGTCCAGAAGTCCTATTATGTGATTACTGATGCTCCGGGTTCTCCTATTTATTGGAGACCAATGCTGCATGAAAAGGCAGACTTGTGTGACCCGTTTGTTCTGCTGAACAAATTGGGGCCCTTTTAGTCAGAAACTGACCCGAGTTTAGGTCAGGGGCTCGGAAAAGCAGATGTTTTTTTGTTTTATGCTATGGACTTGCTGTACAAAGCACTCCTACATTGAAACTTTCTTAGCTGCCTTGCTAAATAAAAATGCAGGACAAATCTTCTTGGACTCTTTCTGGGTGTCCCTATCTTGTGCATGGTTATAGCTACCACTACCAGTTGAACTTGCCCTCTTTACGCTTATATTAGTTTTTCAAGGCCACATTGAAAAGATTTTTCAAGGTAATATTGTGGGTTCTTTTATTTTAGTAGGCGAGGAAACCGTCATTCTTTACATTTTAATGTATATAGCTATTTATCCAAGACAAATAACTTTAGTACAGTAAATGTACAACTAAAATCTAAACAAACATTTTACCTGCACACAAAACTGAACTCCAACTGCTTTTAGAAGCAGCTAAAATAGATTTTAAAATACGTTGCACATGCAGTTGTACAACCCGACAGTTACTTTCAGTTTCTCAGTAAACAGAAAGTAGAAAAGGGCATGCACAAGCATATTCATACAAAAGAACTCTACCGGTGTGCATATTACTGGAAATCAGACACACTGCAGAGCATAAGAATGCTGCCTGTGTCCATAATGAAAATATAATTTACTCCCAGTTTCTCTAAACTGAAAGTGGAAGTAAAAAAGCCATTTGAGAAACAGAAGCAGGCATACAACACATCTATAAATATTCAAGATCAAATAAATGGACTTTGAATACCAAAACAATCTTCGCATTACATAAAGAACTGCTAAGAATTCAACAAGGGCTACAGGTAAGTTTTGTGTTTTGCTTTAAGTCTATTGGTATTTTGGATGCGGTTTTTGAATGATCAGAGATATTTCACAATAGTTGCTGTTGGGCTCCGTTACCCTCTGGTTCAGAAATGTCTTCGGTAGCAAGGTCACTGCACCTGCACTCATCACAAAAACATGTAGCTTAGGGCCAGTTCATACTGCTGCGAATTCTATTGCGAATTTGATTTGTTGCGATTGCTCAAATTCGCATGTTATTTTACCAGTTTACCCACGAGTGTCGTTCACATCAATGCGTTGCGAATCTAAGCTGCATTAAAAGAGGGTCCTGTGCGAGTTTGATCCATGTGCGATGCTCTATAGACTGGCATTCCCCGAAATCGTGGCCGCGAATCTCAGCAAAATCCCGGCCGTGAAATTGCGATAAAAACACGCGATTTTAAAGATGCAGTAGTGTGAACCGGCCCATATAGTGAAACTTTCATGCCTCGGTGCTAGCGTAGATGTACAGTATCTCACAAAAGTGAGTACACCCCACGCATTTTTGTAAATATTTTATTATATCTTTTCATGTGACAACACTGAAGAAATTACACTTTGCTACAGTGTAAAGTGGTGAGTACACCACCAAGTGAAAATGTCCAAATTGGGCCCAAAGTGTCAATATTTTGTGTGGTCACCATTATTTTCCAGCACAGCCTTAAACCTCTTGGGCATGGAGAGTTCACCAGAGCTTCACAGGTTTCCACTGGAGTCCTCTTCCACTCCATAATGACATCACGGAGCTGGTAGACGTTAGAGACCTTCCGCTCCTCCACCTTCCGTTTGAGGATGCCCCACAGATGCTCGGGTTTAGGCCTTTAGACATGCTCGGCCAGGTCATCATCTTTACCCCCAGCTTCTTAAGCAAGGCCCGGGTCATCTTGGAGGTGTGTTTGGGGTCGTTTTGTTGGAATACTGACCTGTGGCCCAGTCACTGAAGGGAGGGGGTCATGCTCTGCTTCAGTATATCACTGTACATGTTGGCATTCATGGTTCCCTCAAACTGTAGCTCCCCAGTGCCGACAGCACTCATGCAGCCCCAGCGTTCGGGGCCACTCTGTGCAAATCCAACTGCACAGTGGAGGCAAGTATGATAGAATTGTTATTTAAAAAAAAAAAAAAAAAATGTGAACCTTTAGTATCACTTGAAGCTTTGGACAATAAAAAATAAAATAAAAAAAACACACACACACACACACACACACACACACACACACACACACACACACACTAAAAACCTAGAACCTGATTGGTTTCTATGCAAAATCTGGTGCAGCTTTGCACTCTACAGTTTTAGTAAATCAACCCCACGTATCCAGATCTACAAGGCAATAGCCTTGAACTTACAGAACTGCCTTCACTTTACAATGTCTTTGTGTGCAACATAACCTGTTTCTTTCTTGTAGAGGCTTTAAACCCAAAAATGGATTTATTTATTTTCTTTATTTTCACCTAGTGATCCTGCCAGTAAGTCAGTTATGTTATTTTTCAACTTAATTTAACAAACAGACCAAGCTATCCAGTAAAAGTGCAGTTACAGGATTGACACATTTACCTCTGACAGGGGCACTTACAATGGTCAGCTTTTATTTTTTTATATAAAACCTTTATCCCAAAAAAACAAAAAAATAAATAAAACACCAGAGGCCAAGGCTTGTTTATACTTGCAGTTTGGGGGAAGCTAAATACACAAGGTGGGTCATGTTTTAGCTCCCACCAACTGCATTCCTTTAAAAAAAAAATAACTTTTGTGGTGATCCATGTAAATTAGATGGATTTTGACATACGTTGTTGCAGATTTCTACACCTTTTGTTATTCTGAAGAAATCACTATGTGCCTGTGTCCATGTGCTTAGTGAATCTAATGAGAGTGGTTTCATAATTATTAATCAGCTGGTGCAACTGCAGGGCTCCAATGAGGAAAATTGCAGGGTCAGCATTTCTTTAGATGCGATTTCCTGTTGTAAATATCTCACCAAAAATGAAATGTTTGTTGCAGGGGCTGCCTGACTTGCATCTTAGTGCGGACTTCTGAAAATATCAATGAGCCAATCATACAAGCAGGAAATTATGTTTCTGTGGGACGTTCTATACACAGAACTCCTCCAGGCAGCCATTATGCATTGCATTTTATGGAAAATCATAGTTCCGCAGATTGAAAAGGGAAGTGGACATTTAAGAATCAATTACAGTATGACTTGAGTTGCAATTGTATATGCTATATTTTTTTTAATGTGCTACTTTTTTCCCACGAAAGTGGAGTTACCCTTTAGGCTACAAAGCCAGCCGTCGTCACAATGCTTTTGGAACTTTGACAACTTGCACTGAAGGCACCATCTTTTTATCCATCGATTCCAACTTGATGGCCAACCCCAAGCCCTAAATCTAGCAATAATCCCTCCAACCCAGACCATGAGCAAATCCTAAGAATTGTGAAAGCCAACCTTGTGGACTTTTTTCAATAACTTATTTTTTACACATTTGGTTGTCTATTTAACTGTATATGAGCCGCTTGAGAGTCCCACACACCTATATTTCTGATTTGGCTACTGGCAAAAATCTTACCTGCAGTCCTTAGAAAGGACTTATTCCTTATCTCACCAAACATGAACGGAAATTGGTTTCCTTGCTTTTTTTTGCTACATGTCACACTATTGCCAGAGCCTTAAAACAGCCAAGATTACATTTCTTGGAGGTAACGCAATATTTCATGGGAACCATGGTACACAAAAAAAAAAAAGAAAACCTCACTTCCATTCTAAATGATACCCACTTGAAATTCTGGAAAACATGGCCTCCTTGGTTGAAACACAATCAACACCTTAAAGTGGTTGTAAAGTTACATGTATTAACTACTTTTATTTACTCGGTTTTAGGTCCCTGCTCAGTAAGGTGTGTGTGTTTTCCTAAAATAATAATGCTAAATACCTTATTTGCAGAGCTCTGCTGCACTTCCATGCGACCTCCCCTCCTTTCCTTCCTGAGTGAGTAGAGTGGGAGGGTCTGAGATTCCCCTCTGATGAATGCAAGCTGGCAGAGGGAGGTCATGGGTCTGCACTGCAGGGTTTTGCAGAGAAAGTATTAAGCATTATAATTTTAGGAACACACACACACACAGTGCTGAACAGGGACCCAAAACGGCGATGATCAAAGTAATTATTGCAGCTTTCTTTACAAACACTAAAGCAGCTGCAGGGAATAGAATTACGCAGGCATGAGAGGAGAGGGGCAGGGAGATCGGCTCACGCACAGATTAAACTGACAGGGAGAGAGGGAGGGGAGATGGAATAGAAACAAAGATAATTAGTTCCGCAATACCGCATGTGGCCAGAGGTGGGGGGGGGGGGCGCCAGAGAGCCTTAGAAATACTCAGGGACAGCTCGGCTGATCTCTGAAACACTTGGGAACAGAGTATTTGAGTGATTGAGTATTCCCGAAAGTCTCCGAACCTTTGAGTGTCACCGATGGCCCTGCACCTCTTGGCCAAATGCGGTACTGCACACACCATTAGCTTGAATTCTGCTTGTTTTGCGAGACACTCGGAAACAGAGTCAGGATTTTAAAGAAAATTTGCTTGTCTTTTAAAACGCTTGTTAAAGGGGTGTTCCAGCCAAAATTGTGTTTATTAAAAGTCAGCAGCTACAAAAAGTGTAGCTGCTGGCTTTTAATAAACACTCACTTACCTGGTCCTGCGTTCCAGCGACGCGCCGACCGGGGCTCCGCTCCTCTCCCCCCCTCCCCAGCCGGCGTCTCCATCTCCACTGTGGGCACCCAGCCGTGACAGCCTTCGGCTTCACGGCCGGGCACCCACTGCGCATGCGCGAGCCGCACTGCGCATGCGCGCGCGGCGCGGCTCGCCGCTAATTGGAGAGGCGATCGCATGGGACCTGTCAGTGTCCCATGTGATCGCCTACAGGGAGGGGCTGCAATAAGGCGATTAAGCCTAATCGCCTTACCAGCCCCTCGGCGGAAGCAGGAAGTGGGACAGGAAGTCCCACTCCTACTGAAGCCCCCACTCCCCCCCCAAAAAAATTACATGCCAAATGTGGCATGTATGGGGGTGAGGAGTGGAACAAGAGGAGGTTCCAAATTTGGGTGGAACTCCTCTTTAACCGCGTTACTCGTAAACCAAGATTCCACTGTATAGTATGACAAGGGTATGTGAACACATCCAAGGTCTAAAACAGGATTACAAATACTTTGAAACTAAAATTTTTAGATATATTTTCTGTTTGCCAGACTGAACAATAAACACACACTTACTAGTTTCACATTAACAACCTTAGTAGTCACTTTCTGTTTTGTAACCACACTTTCAGTTTCTACTCTCAAAAGAAACTGAAAGCTCCCTGGCTGGCAGAGAAAATACATAAAAAAGATCTCTAAATGAAAAATATTTGTTTGACATAATGTAGTATATGGTGCTTGGCAACTTTTCTTTCAAACGTGCTTATTTAGGTGTACATGACATATATGGTATTTCAGACAAAGGAAGAAGGCCATCATGGTTGAATTGAGAGAAGCAAAAAGATTTAGGAAATGTGAGGTTGCAAAACTGTGCTTCGCGTTTCTGTAAAAAGGACAAAGGAAGGAGGGGAATGACAAAAATTAGAAAAGTGGAGTAAGAGGTAGAGCTGCACGATTAATCATAAGAAAATCGCGATCTCGATTAACCCCACCCCCGCGATCTCCAGGCTGGATGACCGTCATTTTCGGGTGCGGCCATGGGAAAGTCCCCAGCTTCGGCCAAGCTCTGGAGCGGCAGCCATCTTGGTAGACCCAGTGGCGGCTGTCTCGTCAGGAAGTGACGTTTCGTCGCCGCCATCTTGCTCCACCCCACACTCCTGCACAGTAATGATAGCGAGAAGGGGGCAAGCGGACATCTTGTTACAACTAACAGTTATTTTCAAAACAAAACTGAGCTTATGTGCTTAAATAAATACAGTATATGTAAATCTGACGGACTGTTTATATGTTACATTTTAAAAGTATCAGTAAGAGTCGGTTCACACTAGGGCGACACGACTTCCAGCACGACTTTCAGAAGCAACTTCAATACTACTTGAGCATGAACCACAGGGCGATCTGGGGCGATTTACAACACAACTTGAAGTCCTTTTCAGGTCAGGAGACATTCCAGTGGCCAATAAAACAACAATCAGCTCTGGGAGAGGGAGGGGGAGGGAGGGGTTTGCCTGATAAATGTATGTTATCTTGCTTGAAAGTAGCTTCAATTAAAACAGTGATCAGACTTGGAAGCGACTTCCATTGAAATCAATGGGTACAAATCGCCTAGAAGTCTGATTGAAGTAGTACAGGAACCTCTTCTGAAGTCGGAGCGACATGAGTAGTGTGTATTAACACCACTCCCATTCACTTACATTGCTTTTCTGGACAGCACGACTTGGGACGACTTGAGACGACTTCAAGTCTGATCCCAAGTCGCCCCAGTGTGAACCGACTCTAAACCTTACATGCTTGCTAATGTGACAGAACACCTCCGATTTTCACATTCAGTTAAGTGTGAAAATCAGAGGTGTTCTGTCACATTAGCAAGCATGTAAGGTCAGCAGGTTCGTCCAGCGTAAAGATAAACCACCAAAAAGATGGCGCAGCCAATGTTAAGTATGGACGTCGGAACAGCCGTCGAATTTCACGTAGTTTGCGTAAGCCAATTCAGAATGGGGCTGGGCGTAGGTTACATTCACATCGAAAGCATTGACGACGTGATTTTGAGCATGCGCACTGGGATACGTCCACGGGCGGCATATGCGCCGTTCGTTCGCCACATAATTTACATGGGGTCACGGTTAATTTTAATACAACACGCCCCCTACCTGCCTACTTTGAATTACGTGCACCTACGCTGGCACATTTACGATACGCCGCCGTAACTTAGGACGCAAGTGCTTTGTGAATACAGCACTTGCCTCTCTAAGTTGCGGTGGCATAGCGTAAATAAGATATGCTATGCCCGCACAAAGTTACGCAGGGCTTTCTGAATCTGGCCCACTGTATTTAAGCACATAAGCTCCGTTGTGTTAAAAATAACTTAAAATAAATACATTTTTGAGAATCGTGATCTTTCTATACAAAAAGAATCGCGATTCTCATTTTTCCCAGAATCGTGCAGCTCTAGTAAGAGGTGTAGTTAAAAAAAAAGAAAAAAGTAGCTAAAAGATAAAACAGGGAGGAGAAGTCTCTCTGCAGCAGTCCAAAACCATTTGTATGGATCAAAATTTGGCTGGTTCAGCAAGTACCAGCAGAATTTCAATCCATGTCCCTTTAGTTGGTGTGCTAGAGAGAGGTAGCATTTTTTGCTACTAGTGTAGGTAAATTGTCAGGATTGGCTGGAAGCCAAGCCTGTGCGTTTTTCTTCTGGGTCAGGGCTGAGTGACTGTCCGACTCTCTCTCTCTCTCCCCCCCACCCCTGCCTCTCCTTCCGTCCGTCTCGCCATGTTAGAATTTCAGTCAGATTTGTATCTGCATCCTCCAAGGAGGAAAGTGAAAGTAAACAGCCAGCTCATCTCAGTGAGGTGAGGTAAAAAGCAACACAACTACTTCACATAGGCTCATGGGAGTGTCTCATTACACAGGCTGTCAATACAAGGAGAAGGGGCGTGGCGCCCTAATTCCCCCCCATTTGTCACGTTTTTTTTATGTAGAGTGGGGAGGATTACACATGACAAGCAGGGCTTCTATCTGCCATACTATGCACAAATGATTTGTGCGCTTGTTGTTTACTAGAGTTAACGTTCTGTTTATATTTGGTTTCCCAGGCTTATAACCATTTTGAAGGCCTTTTTTACCTAGGGGGATTATAAATAGGCCGTGGTCTACTCCCATTTAGCCAGACGGCCGTAAGGCAAAAGTTATAAAATAGGTTGAATTTAGCGGGCAGTACAGCCTCCGAACACTACCCATTTTAATTGAATGGGGTTATGCTGCAACCACCCTGCAAGAATGTGTAATGCACAAGATAAGTCTTGGTGCTGAAGCTTTCAATGGTTAAAACAGGCATCTAGGAGAAGCCATGTCACCTCTAATCCGCCTGTCAAATGCCTTTGAAAAGCGATCCATTACAGGAGGAGCAATAATGGCAAGTGCAAACAAGCCCTTTAAGATTTGGTTTTCAAACTAAAGCCTAAAATACACACAGTGGAAAGTCCGGAAACATCGCTCAGTTTAATAAAAACTGGCAGCCGGTCAGACAAAAGCCGACTATTCGGCTGGCTGGCGTCGGACATACATGCTGGAATATTAGCAGCCAACCAACTCCCAATCGGCACTCTTAGCCAATGGCCGAGAACGCTGACCAGAGTGTTTTGGCAATAGAAAAAAAAAAAACACAATAGCACAGCAGGGTAGATCACCATATCATCATATTGTTAGTACAAAGTCTCTGACCACAGCCATCAACCCACTGGGTTAAATGAAAAAAAAAAATACACTTTACGGCCCCTCAGTTCGCTAGCCTTTTTTGTTTGATTGGCCTGCTATTGAGGTTTGGCTTTATTTATCTGTCCAAGTTTAATTTCTTAATGGTTGAAACATAGGACCCGAGTAAAAAACAACGTTACTAAAATGAAAACATTTGTACAAACATTACTTCTTTGTTAAAATCTAGGCAGTTATTCTTACCAATTCCTGATCTTTCATCCACTCCAGCAACTTGTCAATGTCAAATCCATTTATACTTGACGATTTTACTGCGTAGAGTGTGTAGTAGATACTTTCAAAACACCCTATAATGCAAGCCAATGAGATCAGTAATATTCCAAAGATAAGTAACAAAACTGATTAAAAAAATGGGGAAGGTCATGGTTTGGTATGTGTCATTTCATGTTTAACAGAATCATTGTATTCCAGGGCCTGTAGAGGCGGCTCCCTCCTACCTGTGGCAAAACTAATAGGCTCAGCTTCTCAGCTATGTTGCTTCATTTACTGACCTATAAAAGTCCTATACAGCATTTGATTTTTGGCAGGATCCACCTAGTTTCTGCTGCAATGAAAACAAGTAGACAAAAAGCTTAGCTTAATTGAAGTAAAAGGAGGGCACCGGAAAGCTGGAGACCATGCAGCCAGAAAAAAGAAGAAGCTGTTAGACACAGGATTACTATAATGCAAACTGGAAGGATGCCGACTCGGTCCACTGACCATGTGACCTGGAGAAGGGGGTTAAACCCCCAAAACATGTAGTCCTGGACTGAGTCGGCATCCTCTCAGTTTGGATTATAGTTATTCTGTGTCAAAGGGCTTTTTTTCTGGCTGCATGGTCTCCACATTTCCAGTGCCCTCACTGTGTGCATCTTTTGCAGAGCACTTCCGCTAGCAACTGACATCCCCTCTGAGTCTGCACTGGCTTCCTCCAGCCCCGTGTGTTTCCTGTGGGAGTCCATGGTTGTCACTGGTTTCGTCCCTTGTCAAGACCCCTTAGGAGATAAAGTGACCGAGCCATCCATCCATCCATTTGACCTGGCAGTAAAGTGCACCTTACAATCTATGCAAGTTATTGAACACTCCTGTACACCTCCATCTTTATTTGCTCCAAATTGTTACCATGCACACAATTGACTGTGATAATGATTTAACAATAAATTGGATATCTGCTTTGGATTTCGCCTTGTTTCTACTACTCTGGAACAGCGCTCCCTTTGTGTTTTAATCCCTTCTCATTGGTCTTAGGAGTTGGGGAACAGCGGCCAGTGTTGTATGGACTGCATGAAGAGGGGGACATGGGATGGAGTAGGGGGGAGGACAGCATAGACCTCCTAGATGTGGGGCCAGCAGTGCCAAGTGCTGGGAGTGCTGTGGTTCTTCATCACTTGGTCTCATCCAGGTGGTAATATTACACAGCACGCTGATAGATGTAGATCCCCCCTCCCGGTTCCTCCTCCTCCTAATCTCCTTAAATGCCGAAAATAGGCATCGGTAATTGGTATCGGCGAGTATTTATAAAAAAGTATTGGTACTTTTACTCGTTGCAAAAAAAACAAAAACACATCGGTGCATCCCTAGTTTTAAGCTTATACCAGTCATTAGCAGATAGACAACTGACAAAAACCATGCCCAATAAATGGGTACAATATATTGGATTGCAGAAGTTTAAAATGTGGTCTTTCCATGTGAATACTTCCTAACTTTTATGTGTAGAGTAAGTTTCACTCAGTGAAGCGCACTAATTTTTTAGTACTATGGTTTGAAAGATATGCAGGAGTAGCAAGACCAGGACAATAGGTTTGAATTGCTGGATAGGTTTAAAACCGGAGAAAAATCTGGTGCATCTGTGCATGGAAACCAATCAGCTTCCAGTTTCTTTGTCAAAGTTTAATTTAACAAACTGAAGTTAGAAGCCAATTGGCTACCAGGCACAGTTGCACCAGACTTTGCACTCGCCAGTTTTAGTAACTAAATGTAGTATTTAACCTTTGGAGTTTCAAGATTTATGTACGTTTACATAAGATGTTGTATGTGTACTTATTCATTATTTATTCAATCAAAAATAATTACCTTCTTGACCTGTAAAACTGATCTGATCGAAAATTTGAACTGGCAATGCTTTTCTTAGTTCAGACAATTTTATGGCTTCTTTTATTTCTAACTTGTTTGGCCTGTGTTGGGGGGAAATAAAAAAACAGATTAGCAATCGCAAACATATGAATTTACATCAAGGACAAACATCAGCAGTTAACTAGTACACTAGAAAAGACAAAGAACGGCACCTTACAAGTGCAGCAAGTTTAATTTTTAATGTAGAAAATAGATTAAAAACACTCACAAAAGAGCGGTATATTCCAGCATTATAGCATATGCACGGGTTTCATCCGCATAGGCCCAGAGGATATAAGGCATCACTGGCTGATGGAGGTGATCGGGTATTCTGCTTCTGTTCGGTCGTACTGTATACACACAGTGCTTCCGGGAGTCTGGAACGTAGATCGATGATGCTCCGTGACGTCGTTCCTTCCGGGAATGCCATCCTTATTGACATTATGATTATTACACTTAGTCCCCAATAGTCCTACTAGTATCCCGTGCCAAATAGTATTCCGTGCTATGTATTATTGTGGTGCTAGCTAGGACTGCCTCCTGCTATGGTTACAGGCTAGACTTACAATGCTCCTCTCCCTCCCCTGTGTGGTATAACTGACCCACACTAAGATGGCCACCAGCAAAGCCTGAAGAAGGAGCATGCATGCTCCGAACGCGAAGCACCATCCGCCGACCCCCTTCCCAGAAATGATGACCGGACAGAAGCAGGATACCCGATCACCTCCATCAGCCAGTGATGCCTTACATCCCCTGGGGACTATGCGGATGAAACCCATGTATACACAGTAATGCTGTAATATACTGCTCTCCTGTGAGCGTTTTTAATCTATTTCCTACATTAAAAAGAAACTTGCTGCACTTAAAAGGCGCCGTTCTTTGTCTCTTTCTTTGTTGCAGAGCCTCTTCTAGCTTTTTTAACCTAAAAAAAAAAACAGCACATCATCCTTTTATGGACATATTGTTATGGATTTGTTTCAATACTCAGTTTAAATCACCCAGCTTACCTCTTGTTTTAGCTAGTAGTACAAAGCCACATCCAGAGTGTGCCATATCAACCAATTGTTTTAACTAGTACACTAGAAAAAAAAAAAAGGTTTGTACCTTTTATGGTTTTACACCCCCCCCCCCCCCCCCCCTACATTAATTTGAGAAGATTCCCCTCACTTTCTGTTACAATGGTCACTAAGACAATAAGTGGAAAGTAAGAAGACATTTTCCTGCTTGTAAAAAACAAGTTAATGTTGCTAGTGAAGTTCCCAAAAGGGGAAGTATCGTTTCAAGCACTCCTCCCCATTAATCCAAAGTCGCTGGCTGCGTAAAATAATGAGGAAAAGACGATCCGCACTTCGGTCGTTGCTCTTAAACAATTGACGTATTTATTGACAACCCACAGTAGAAAAACGCAAATAGGAAAGGTTGCCGCGTTTCAGCCTATAAGGCCTTAGTCATTATCACCAACCACCACCATGGCAATGTAGTTTTGTGGCTGCCTGCACATCAAGGTAGCGGAGGAAAGCCTCTAAAAACCACTGACGCTCCCCAGGCATAATCTAAAGACATTTTTCATCGAATGCTGGAGTAAAGCAGACATAGCATTTGCACTTGTATTCAAGGTAACAGGCTACAGATTAAAAAAAAATTTAAAAAAAAATAGCTGAAGAGGGTTTACATCAGCCTACTGTATATACGATTTGTAGTAAGGGTGCTAAAAAGCCAGAAATCTGTACTTACAGCTGTACAGGAATGCTGCAAGAGCCTGATGACTTGAATTTAATATTGCAGGCACGCTGTTCCTGAATATATAACTCTCCTTTCCACACATTATAAAGTTCTTTAAAAAAGGAAAAATACATTATTAGTGACATACACAAAATTTACAAAATCTGTCACGCACACACAAAACACACACGTGCATCATACCTGTATTGTTCAACTGGAGCCTGTATTATAAAAAAGAAAAAAAGAAAAAATAACTAATGGTAAAATAACGGATATCTGTATTTAATAAACTTACAAAATGACAGGCACTTCATTGCATATACACAAAGAAAGTACATACCAGAATAGCATATAAAAAGACACACACAGGTCTTCTCATTTAGACTTTATTAATACAGAAATCGTTTAGACACCAATCAACATAGGCTATTTTTTCTAAGAGGCGATATTAGACAAGATTTAAGCTGTACCGGATTTTACTTTCTAGTCACCAATGTAGGCACTGGCAGAGTATTTGCAAGTGCTCTACAAGGGAAAAGTCTATAGTCCAAAGTAACCATTCGGTTCTTAATTTACATTAAATACAAACTGAGCTCTGGGAAATTACTCATTACAGGCAACACCTCCACCTTTCTTTTTTTTTTTTTAGAACACCTAAAGAGATATTAGGAACAAAACTTCAGGGGGTTACTAAACATGAACAAAATAGACAAATGCTGTATATAATGTATTTGTCTGCAATTCTTAAAAAATAAAAATAAACCAAAAAAAAATATTAAAAATGTTCCTCTTGCGCAAGAGAAATTTGAAGCAAGTAATTGCTTACATATCAGGGTCCTGTAATACTGGCATGTTACATCTATGTCATTCAAAAGGAGACAGTTATATAATGGAGGTTTGGCCTTGGCTGTAGACGACTGCCATTGTTATCCATACGCTCAAGACTGAAAGATATACAAAACAGTAATCTATTAGTACAACTAACGTGCCATACCAAACTACAAGTCTGCAATCTTTAGACACAATTTGCAATTCTGAAAACTTTGCAAGCTAGTAGAAGTGCCTGAAAAACTGCCATAAAAGATTTATTAAATTTACCGACCAATATGCAAGGTATGACCAGAGTTCTTCGTAGAATAAAATATAAAACTGTATGTTAGTACATAGCAAAATGTAAACCTCAATAATACAAAATCATGCATATTTTCATTAATATATTTATATTACAGAGCAACCTAGCTGATGCCCATTATTACAGTGATGTGCCAATACATTAGCTGCAGGAAACCTGTTGCAAAGAAAAGTCATACAGTAACTTGTCAGCTGGCCATGCAAACACCAACTCTAAGGCCTCGTACATACAATGAAAATATCAGAGGAATGACCGCCCCCCCCCCCCTTTTTTGAATGCTAGTAATGTAATCTTACATTTCCGAGCATGAGCAGTTGGTCTTGCTCTTCCATTTTTTTCCGAATTAATAATGATCTGATTAAATAAAAATCGTATGATCTGGTATCGCCCGAGAAAAGTTATTGTTTGTCCCATTCGATGAACTGTCGCGATCCACTCTCAAACCGTGTACAACGATCAGATTATCATACGATCGCTTCAAAAGCTGTATTTTTCATCCGATTTTTTGATGGCGCGTACTAGGCTCGGGTTACTTCCTCTTTGGGTGGCCAATTGATGAGGCCTCAAACAAATAAGGTCCTTTCATACTGATGACATCAGTTCAGTCATTTTTTTTGCGAAGAAAAAAAACTGAGGGAGTACCGATTCAAGTTACATCAGCGTTGATCAGTTTGCATATTCGTATTAAGTTTACATATTCATCTCCAGTCCAGTTCATATCCGCTTGCATGCATATTTGTCTTCAGTTCAGTTTAAAGCGTCTGTCTTCAGTTTACATCCATTTATGTCCACAAAAACACCAGAAAATGACAGCTTATTCCCCCGTTTTTCCACCCAATCTGCCAGAATAAAAGAGGACATAGGGGAAGTACCGTTGTCTTGTCCTGTACGCCAAGACATGGAATTGATATGTAGGTCAAGATTCCAAGTATCCTAAATCATACAGTACAGGGCCTTTATTTATAGACATTGAATGTCCTCAAATGATAAACGGCTGCCGTTTGCCACGTTATCACCCACAAACAGGCCCACAAAAAAAGGGGTCACCAGACATGAAACACAGATGACAGCTTGAATATCCACCTGATATACTTTGAGGTATGAACAGAAGGACAGGTGGCCACCTTGCATAAAGGCTGGTTGATACTGAAAAGGCCCAAGAAATACAGACCGATTTATTGGAATGGGCCCCCGATAGGGAAGGGAGGAACCTGCTTCCTGAGGGAATGAAACCGGGAAATTAGCTACCAGAGACATCTAGAAAGATGGAAGAGAAAGCAGGATGTCCCTTCTGGGGCCATTGGGGGGGAACAAAAAAGGGCTGAAGATGTTGCAGTTAGGTGAACCTTACCGGCTCTTACCATATCCAAGAAGTGGAGTGAAATCTCTTTAAAATGTTTTGGTGCAGGATATAGGGAAGGGAGGATAATCCTTGTTGGGGTAAAAAGAATAGACCATCATGGGGAGGAAAAAGGTTTTGAGTCTCAGGAACACTATCTCTATGCAAGAAAATGCTCGTTACAAGAAAGTCACCAACTGGAAAACACCCGAGAGAGGCAACGGGCACCTTACTGGCGAGATTCCCCAACAGCATATCCCAATCGGGTTCAAAGGGAGATTTTTTTGAAGAACGGAAAGTGTCAGATTAAGCTCCTGTGGCTTACCACACTAAGATGGAACAGCCGACAGCTCCTTGAGTCCTGTGTATGCCAGGCCACTGCAAAGTACAGATCATCCGCTCTGAGGACACCAACTCAGGAGGGTCTTCAGAGCGGATGGATGTGTACTTTGCATTGACCCAACATACACAGAACTTGAGGAGCTGCAAGCTGGATCAGCTTAGTGTGGTGAGCCACGGTATTTGGTTCTCTGACCAGGAGAGGATCAGGCTCTCTTCTTTCGGGGCTGTATTCTGGTACCCCCCCTGGGTGGTTTATGTAGGCCACAGGCCATCGCCTGAATGCATCCTGACTGGGTCACTATGTAGGAAAGTCAGTCTTATGGCTCTCGGTTCCAAAATGTTGACAGGGAGCATAGTTTGTGGTGATCATGTTCCTTGGACAGTCGGGGAGTTGTAGATCCTACTACTACAGCCTTTCAGGCTTGCTTCAGTCACTACCAACTTCCAGGGAGAGGAAAAAAGAAAAACCCTCTTTTTTCTAGGGCCGAGTTGGAAATCCAGCATACCCGACAGGACAGCAGTAGTGGGCGATCCAGGGAAAATATTTGCTTGTCCCACATCATAAGAATGTTAAGATGCAAAGGTCTGCAGTGGAACATAGCAAAGGGGAAAAATAAAATAAAAAATTACATAGAAGGAGGCCATCCTGGGGCCCAGAACCCTCATACAGATGCATGTTGAGGAATGCCTGTTTTACCCAAGAATTGGCCCTCGGAGGAGAAATCTTTTCCTGGGGAAGAAAGATTTTGGCCTGGGACATGTCCAAGTTAAGCACCAAACACGTCACATGATGGAAAAACTGGGGAGGACAGGGTTCTTGAAGACGAAACATCCAAATGTTTGAAGGAACTAGATTGTCCTCTGAATGCTGGAAAACAGGATTGTGGCCGAGGAATCTTTTAGAAGGTGGTCATCCAGGTCCCCATGGCATGGATGCCCTGGGATCCTAGCAGGCCAGGAGCAGAGAAAAGTCTCCCAAAAGGAAAACATATGCAATTTTAAGGCTTTGAAACGTTCGTTTTCATTTGTCACAACATAATTTTTATATTTTACCAAAAAATTGGGTAATACATTTTTTTGTGTGCACTAATGTTAACTTTCGTGTATATCTTACTGAAAATGTGCATTTTGTAAACATGTGCGCCAAGATCATTTGGCACAAAACATTTCAACTACCACAATTATTTTCTCCAGGGTCTTTGCTTTCAATAAGTATATAATGTTCCAGGGTTGACTAACTTTTAGGCCTGAAATGAGCATTATAACATGTGTGCAAAAACTGGAAAATTGATAAGGAAGTGGTTAAGGACTCAACACTGCATAGCCAGAAAGATCACTATTTTCTGGTTCAGCTTCACCACTTCCTGGAGTCACCTAACTACTCACTGGACACAGGAGAGGATGGTGAGTCATTGTCCAATGGGCAGGCAGGAGGCAGAGAGATGACACTGGAATCTGCAAAGCTAAAACAGAAAATATGGTTATCACCTGCTGGCTATGCAATGTACCAAAAGTGTGTACGTCACATAACTGGCTAAATACAATTAAAGACAAATCTTAGCCAGGTAACCTAGTAAATATGTATACATTTTAATTGTGTATTTAGCTGCTTACCTAGAGTTTTGTTTTAAAGGAAACCTGCGCTGAGAAATGTACAGGGGCTACCATTCTAAAAATAACAGCTGTCTGTATGTGATGCTAATCCTCCGACTTCGATCATTTCAGAATCACTGATCTAGAAGAAACGCAAATAATGTTGGAATACTCGATCTGTAGATTTGTTCCAGGTAAGTGAAACAACTGAAGCAATCAGCATTTTCAAAAGTGGGGCCAGCAATGAAAGTCTACACTTCTCACGTCACATGTTTCCTTTAAGCCTGCATTAACTTAACATATTTTTATTTTTTGCCTCTGAAGATGTGAAATGGCATCTGGATAAAAGAACGTCACTACATTCATTTTCAAATGCCTCGATTAGACTACAGCGACAAAGTAAGATATAATCTACTGCAAGAACATACATGGAACCCATCTGACAAAACATGCAACTTTAAAAAAAATATATATATATTATTATAATAAAAAAACACACACACACGCTCTTGGCCCTTTTAGGCATGAGACATAGCACAGTGCTTATTTCATGTCAATTCCCTTTCTATGTTGTACAATACCTGGTTGATCCTACCTGTTCACGTCTTCCCCAGTATCAACTGACCATGTTTATCATGGCTGCTGATCCATGATACAGAGGTCAGTTTAGATGCCTCTGTCATCATGCTTGTAAAGTAAAGAAACATGTTTAATTATTTAGAACTTCTCTCGTTTAGGTCACTGTTCAGTACAGTGCGAGTTTTCCTAAAATTATAATGCTAAATATATTTTTTTACAGAGCCCTGCTGTACAGACATGTGACCTCCCTCTGTCAGCTTGCATTTATCTCAGCCCCTCCCACCATAAATCACATCAGGAAGGAAAGCAAGAGGAAGGTCAAATGACAGCACAGCAAGGCTCTGCAAAGAAGGTATTTAGCATTATAATTTTAGGAAAACGCACAAATGCGCGCACACACACACACACACTGTACAGGGACCTAAAAACAGACAGTATCAAAGTAATACATGTGACTTTACAACCACTTTAGGATCTCCCAGAGCAACGTCCACAAAACATGATCTAGAAACATGAATATAACAGTAACGAAGCTCCAATGCACCGATTAAGATGGAGGGGAGGGGAATATGAAAGTTAAACTCACCTCTATACCCTCTTTTTCAAGTTTCAGACCCACTGACCTATGCTTTCATCTCCCTGTGCAATACAGAGCTTCCTCATTGGATTTCATTGACATGACCCTGAGCAAAGTGAGGTGTAAAAGATTGATGCCGCGTACACACGATCATTTTTTGTGATGAAAAAAAAACGACGTTTTCTGTGAAGTAAAAAAACAACGTTTTTGAAACGTCACTTTTCAAAGACGATGTTGCATACACACCATCGTTTTTTCACAAAAAGCGAGGTTACATTCACCACTCTTTTCCATTGAAGCTTGCTTCATAACTAGCTTCTGGGCATGCGCGGGTTGAAAAACGTCGTTTTAAACAACGTTTTTGCTACACACGGTGACTTTTTGTGAAACAAAAAATGAAGTTTTGAAAAACGACACAAAAAATTCAAGCATGTTGGAATTTTTTTTTGGTCGTTTTTTTTTTAAGACAAAAAACAACGTTTTGCCCACACACAATCAATTTAAATGACGTTTTAAAAAATGACGGTTTTTTTTCATCGCAAAAAACGACCGTGTGTACGCGGCATGACAGGTAAACTGGTGGAATCTTTGTATACAGTATCTAGGTGTTTCTCTACATCCAAATATCTCAAACTATGTCACTTTGAAAGTTGACTCTCTAAAATGTATTTATTTTTGTTGCACAATGCCTCCTAGTTGCTTACCGTATTTTTCGGACCATAAGGCGCACTTAAAATCCTTTCATTTTCTCAAAAATCGACAGTGCGCCTTATAATGCGGTGCGTCTTATGTATGGTTGTATTGAGCATTACAGACATACATGATAGGTTTACAGCATCCACTTACTTGTAAATAGTAGAGATCCGGCATGTAGATCATGGAAATAGTCTCTACTGTAACGTCCTTCCGCACCAGATGTAAGCTGTAAAATGCTCCTATGCCCCTCTGTCGAACCGTCGGTATAGCAGTGGAACAAGCTGGTACGGTGACACTGTTGAAAGCGAGGCATGGGGCGCAGCGCGAGCCACGTGACGTCACTGGAATGCGACGGCATTTCAGAGCTGGCACTTGAGTATGACAGAGGTGTGTGCATTCATTCATTAATTTTCTATACCCGCGTGCGCCTTATAACCCGGTGCGCCTTATGTATGGAAAAAAAAAACCTGTTAACAGGCGCTCAATGATAGTGCGCCTTATAACCCGGTGCGCCTTATGGTCCGAAAAATACGGTACTCTATATATATATATATACACCTTTTTAAGGAATTTGACACTGTCATTCTTTGATCTGGAAGTAGTGGTGCAAACCAAAAACAAAACTAGAAACTAGAAACTTTTCAATACCCAAAAGAGTCTGTTCCTTACCTATACTTTTCTTGCCTCACATATTCAGCACTTAGTGTGTTGGAGTATCCCCGAAGGACAAAACTATCAGACCAGTTCCATCCTCTGTATTTTCGAAGGATAGGTTGATTGTTTTGAGATTCCAGAGGCATAAACACAGAGAGTGGGCGCACATTACGGCGCCGTAGAGTAAACGCCGTACAGCACGGAGAGGCAAGCACTGCATTCAGCAAGCTATTGCTCCCAACGCTGCGTCAGCGTGGCGTATTTTTCGAAGTCGCAGGCCGGTGTAAGTGGGCATGACCCCATGCAAATGATGGTCCAAGCATGGTGAAGTGTTTTACGTCCGGCGTATCACGAACTGCGCATGCGCTGTTGCAGTGACGTGGACGCATGAAACAGCACCCTTATGCGCATGCTCACAACCACGCCGGCACAACTGCTAAGCTACGCCAGATCACCACGTACGCCGTGAACGTAACGTACGCCCAATACGCCGGCCTGTGTTCTCTGGTGCAGACCTTTACATGTCTGTTGCCGGGTTGCACCTCATCTATGGGGAATAACTTTACACTGGACGTAGAAACTTATGCGCACCTCGCGTAGCATGCGTCGGGCGCACGTACGTTTGTGCAACATGCGTCCAGACCAGCGTATGTAAGCTAGTATGGCCAGTTTTTAGGCGTTTGTTGGTTTGTGGGTCCGGCGCACAGATACGCCGGACCCACATTTGCACTTACAGGCGCAAATTTGCACTTACGTCGGCGTAAGTGCTTTGTGAATCTGGGCCATACCTACCTTAACTATGAGTCAGAAACTCTGGCATGAAGCAACAACCTCTTGCAGTATTCAAGTTATATTAGCTATACCTTATTCTTATGCAAATTTTAATTATTCAGGACTGCTAAATTTAGAGGGGTTCGATAATTGGTCAACATGATAGCCTATAGTATATATTATGCAGCTATACAAAGATGGTGCTCTAAAGAACTTTCAAATGTTGAGGAAGAACTTGGAAATACCCAATAGCCACTTGCCACTGCCCCATGTACATATACGTCGGCAGAATGGCGCGGCTGCGCAAAGTCACGATGACAAAAAACCTGCAGGTCACCGCCATTACTAATAAAACAAATTAAAAAAAAATGCCATAAATCTATTCCAATATACTTGATTTTCTTTACCACAAATATGTAGAATAAATACATATCGGCCTAAACTGAGAAATATATATATATATACACTCTATTTGTGGGATATTTATTATAGGAAAATGGTAATTTTTTACTTACCTGTAAATTCCATTACAGTACAGAACACAGGTAGAATATTCAGGCATTTGGACACTGGCAAACCTTTAGCAGACAAGCTATCCGAGCACCTCCTCTATATTCTAGCCAACTTCTTACTGTTTGTACAATGCATTGTAAAGGATGTCCCCAGGCAATGAATAAAAAAAAAGTAGGCCACAATGAGGCAACTATAACCAACAGGCCCAAACAAGAGGAATTTTGACTTGCCTATAAACTCCATATCTTGAAGTACAGTATGGAACACTGGTCTCCCTTCCTTTTGATTCCTTGCTACAAAACTTGGGATTTGTGAAGGGTAGAAGACCCAGCTTTAGAGCGCTGGCGAGAGAAACTTCAGAATTCATAATGGAGGGAAGATGTAAATTTACCAGAACAGAGACCAGAGGAATCACCAAGGCATCTGAGGCTAGAGTTAGAGGATACCTGGTTCTGGCAACAAAGGTAGTTTGTTGAATCTGGAGGCTAGGATGTCAACATCCAGAATCTCCTGTTTTTGCCATATCAAATTGAAGACATTTGGATGATCCAGGCAATGGCAGCCACGGTAATCCGCTTTCCAGTTGCCCACACCTGGGATGTAGATTTCAGAGATCACTGGACGAGTTTCTGTCAAAGAGGTTATCTGGTTTGCTTCCTTTAAAGCAGGAAGGCTCCCGATACCCCATTGACTGTTGATGTAGGCCACAGTCATGACCTTGACTGAGTGTTCCTTCAGAAGGGGGGGGGGGGGGGTCCAGTGCTGCAGGGTCATCTGAACTGCCCTGGGCTTTAAAATAGTGATGGGGAGCTTGGTTTCCCCAGTGACCATGTCCCTTGGACTGTTAGGGATTGGAACATGATTAACCAAGCCTGAGAGACTTGTGTCTGTTGCGATAACTCACCAGTGATAGGGAAGCATAGGCAAATCGAGATAAGGATAACAAAAAACCTGGGGAGATAAGGAGCCTGCTTCTTCCAGGTGGACCAGATGTTTTGTTGGAAATTTCATGAATGGAATAGAGTGAATGGTACTGCCTCAAATTCTTGCAATTGCTCTGCAACAGCATGATCCTGAAAAACAATTAGCTGCAATTTGACATACTGAAATAGCAGCAACATCTGGTTGCCTGGCTGGACATGCAACAGTAAAGAGAGCCTTTAAGAGCAGCTCAAATCCAAGGATCCATTGCCTGAAGTAACATTGCAGACTAGCCCCATACTGCAGAAGCCAGGTACAACTCCAAAAGTTCACCAAGTGATCCAGATACAATGCTTTTGTGTTGGCATAAGAGGACAGTGGGGGCTGACTGAAGATTTCGAGCACAAAATAATAAAAAGGTAAACAAAAACTAGTTATGCCAAGGGCGAGTTTCTCTGTGAAGGAAAAATGGTTCATCACCTTCAGACACTTGCACAAAACTGGACACAAAGTAGGGTTGGGTTATAGGGGAGGCACCCAGGGGGCATGTTCTCTAAAGCTTTGCCAGTGTCCAATTAGCTGAAGATACACACCAGCAGTATAACCCATGGTGTATGAACACGCTACCCGTGTCCTGTATGATTAGGATAGTACATTTTCGACTTACTGGACTGTGTGCAAGTTTCAATCACCTTCCACTTTATACAAGAGATGCAAAAAAAACAGTAACACAACCTTCCTCTAGAACCAAAGAGGAGAATTACGTGGATATAAAAAAAAAGGTCTACACACCATAGTAAAAATGGCAGGTTTTTTATTTTCAATAGATTTTTATTCAAAAAACATTGGCGATTAAATAAAGAAAAAAAAAAAAAAAGGAGAGATGGAGGAAGAGATAAAGGAAAAAAAATAAAAATAAAGGGGGGGGGGGGGAGTAAACAGTGGTCCTCTTTATCTGGGTTCCTGACCACAGGGAGCCTCAGCCCCTAAGGGGCCTGGAGGTATTTAATCCAGAGGTTTTATACCTTTACGTATTTGGTTTGCTTGTCTCTAAAAATACTTGTTAGTTTTTCATTAATCATAATCCAGGATATTTTGCTCAACCAGCACGATATTGCTCATGAGTGATTTCCATGCTTGCGCTATCGTGATTTTAGGTGCTGTAGATATAATAGGTGCTTGGGGATCTCATCCTAAAGGTCCGTGAACAGAGCAATTTTGGGATTTGTTCTGTCTTGTCACTGAATAAATTAAATACGCTCATCCAAAATATTTGGGCTTTCAGACAAGACCACCAAACATGAAACATATCTCCCACCTGGCCACAGCCATGGAAACATTGGAGTGAGGCTCCAGGAAACATTTTTGCTAAACTCGCCAGAACACAGCATCTGTATAGCACCTTATAGTTCACTTCTACTAAAGTGGTATTGATTATTTTTTTATGTACCATGGTTGACACCTATCTTCACACCCAGGTCCGATTCCCATGACGATTGGTACGTACGTACGTACACACACACACACACACACACACACGCACACTTTTTAAATCACAATGGAGAAAAAAAATAAAAGTGATTTATCTTGGTCTTTTTTTTACATTTCAAAAACCTTGTATGTTTACAGGGTGTGTTGACTTTTCATAGCCACTGTACACGATTCCAGTAAATTAATGGCTGGTGAAGTGAAAACAGCACAGAGTACTGTTAGCCGAACATATTGAAGTGGGGAGCAGAAAATGCCATTTATATTACTCAGCTGGAGAACTTACCTCTTCATTAACCGATGTACGATTTGCCAGATTGCCTTGACTGCATAGAAAACCTCACTGGACACCTCCACCGGCTGAAAAAGAGAGCACGTCATTGAGTCCATAATACATTCCCAAACAAATTGATATTGGTAGCCAATATAAGACATTGAAAAACCATAGGCATATTTCTATGCTTATATTGATATTTTCTTTTAGAGAACACATCCATTTGAATAGTTTATTGTATCTATAAGGTCCCTTTCACACTGGTGCGTTTTTCACGCAGTACAGCGCTAAAAATAGCGCTGCTATACCGCGTGAAAAAACCTGCCCTGCAGGCTTCAATGTGAAAGCCCGAAGGCTAGCAGGACCGCTCCAAAAGTCCTGCTAGCCACATCTTTACAGCGGTATAGGAGCGGTGTGTTCACCGCTCCTATACCGCACCTTCCCATTGAAATCAATGGGAAACCGCTGTAATACTGCCCGCAATGCGCCTCTACACCCCTATTCGGCCGCTAGCGGGGGTTAAAAGAATACCGCGGTAAATACGACGGTATAGCAGCGCTGAAAATCACGCTGCTATACTGCCACCACAGCTCACGCCTCAATGTAAAATCAGCCTAAAGCTGCCCTGGACGATTTCTCGCCCTTTGTCATAGTCCACCAAGGGGGAAAAGAAACAGACTTAATTTGTATATTCCCCCCCCCCCCCCCCGAGTTATAACTATGCTCTCAGGGTAGGGTGCTTGCAAAGTGCCCTGAAAGAGTGTCTCCATTTACTTCAGTGTGAAAGCCTGAGGGCTTTCACACTGGAGCGGTGCGCTAGCAGGACAGTAAAAAAAAAGTCCTGCTAGCAGCATCTTTGAGGCGCTGTAGGAGCAGTGAATACACCTCTCCTAAAGCACCACGGGCCATTTAAAATCAACGTGCAGCCCCGAACCACTGGCAAAGCGCCGCCTCTAGCAGGGATAAAAAAAGAAAAAGAAACGCCCCGCTAGCAGCCGAATAGCGCCGCAAATTCGATGGTAAAGCGCCGCTGAAAATAGCAGCGCTTTACTGCCGACACCCCCACCACCTCAGTGTGAAAGGGGCCTTAATGTAGCCAAATCTACCATTTTCAGTAGAGGGAGGCTTCAGTCATTCAGGTTAATTGGAGTTGGCTTTATTATAGTTTCCCCACACTTTACTTTTTATCCTTTTTTTACATGTTATTTTGACTTTTCATGTATTTTTTTTTATTTAGCCAATAAGGATGAAGAAAGCAAAACACAAAGCAACTCTGAATATGTTTGTAATGCTGCGTACACACACAATCAAAAATTCCGATAAGAAAATCGTGGATGTTTTCTGACGGAGAGTTGGCTCAAATTTGTCTTGCATACACAGGGTCTTACAAATCTTGTCGGAAATTCCGACCGTCAAGAACGTGGTAACGTACGACGAGCCAAGATCAATGAAGTTCAATAGGCAGTTCAGCACTTCTGCTTGATTCTGAGCATGCATTTTTTTTTACGTGACAAAATTGCATACAGACGAGCGGATTTTCTGATAGCGAACCAGCTCTCAATCTTTTGTTGGCAGAAATTCCAACAGCAAAAATCCGATGGAGCATACACAAGGTCGAAATTTCCGACCAAAAGCGCACATCGGACATTTCCAATCATGTGAACGCAGAATAAGACCTGTTATCCATTAACTAAAATCTATAGGTATGCAAGTACCTTGAGGTGGCAGTCTGTTACTGATAAGGAAAATCTGACTGTCAAATGTCCAGGCTCTCATTTCTATCCAGTCTTCCTGGCCACTGAAGTATGCAGAGAATATGGATATATGATGGTTACAGTAAATGCTAAGGTTTCTTTAAAGCGGTTGTAAACCGCAAAAAAAAAAAAAATTCCCCCACACCTGCAAGGCAAAAGTCATAATGAGCTAGTATGCACCGCATATTAGCTCATTATGAAATACTTACCTCGGAACGAGGTGTAGGAAACTTACCTGGTCCACGCCGAGCGAGATCTCTTGACTCGGCGTGTCTTCCGGGTATCGCCGCTCCAGCGCTGTGATTGGCTGGAGCGGCGACGATGACGTCACTCCTGTGCATGCGCGCGGGAGATTTAAATCCGGCCAGGATGGCGGTGGCTGCGCATTGCGAGGGGAATATCTCCTAAACAGTACAGGTTTAGGAGATATTCTTTATACCTACAGGTAAGCCTTATTATAGGTTTACTTGTAGGTAAAGTCAATAAAGTGGGTTTACAACCACTTTAACATGCTTATGATTGACAATCCGGCTGAACCTTTTTGGGCAGCAAACCAATGTAACGTTTGTGAAATGTACCAAAAATAATATAGTGCTATAAAAACATGATTAACACAAGGTGATGGTAAGAAGGCTAATCTATGGTACCTAGAAAGCCTAGAAAGACTGAAAATGTAAACTTTTTTTTTTTTTCACATGCAAATATGTATAAATCAAACGAGTATGAAATACAAACATCAAGAATTTCAGAATATGATCCAACTGGGCTTTTAAAAATATCTAAATATTCAGTCTTAAAATTTCAACTGCAGGCTTACCAGTGAAACATTTTCAAATGTGTCCATTTATTCAGCCTAATTTACGTAGTATGTTTCTAGGCCATGCAGTCACATGTTTGGGGGGTGAGGAGCATGCAGTTGTGCTTTTCTTTTCTATTCTATTATTTTCTATTCAGGTTCTGTCTCCTTTCTAAAGAAACACAAACTAAGACTTTGAACATCTTTTTTTTTTGATTGCCTATAAATATTTTGTTCCTCAATACTGTGTACTGCTTCCCTTCCCTGCAATAAGCTCTCAATCAATCAGCGGAGTGCGACTTCAGCTCCCACCCCCTGCTTTCTGAAAGCTTAGTGAAGGTGTACCAATTTTGCATGGCTGTAGAGAAGAGAGGGTGTGGGTAAACAGATACAACTTATGTAGGAGGATTGGTTTCACCTCTGTGTATTACCTGAGGCTAAATCACTTCACTAGGTATATGCAAGGGTTTAAGAACACTTTAAATCCGCAGATTTCATTAAAAGAAAACCTGGTGTTTCTGTCATGAAGGTCCTTCCCATTATAAAGTGAAAACACATTGTCCACTATGTACAAATCTTCCAGGTTTTTTCACAAAGCTTAAATTGAAGTTAGAAACTGATTGGCTACCATGTACGGCTGCACCAGATTTTGCTCTATCCAGTTTTAGTATATGACAATAATCTTGATTTTACTAACCATTATGTGCATTTCCACACCAAGTCGCTGCACTGAAGTCTCTTGCAGTGTGTTATGTTGTCCACACTATGTACACTGCATTGCACATAATATACGCCATACTATATGGAGGTAGAAACCTGCCATTTTGTTTGGGGGCCTATTTGACCTTAGGCCCCTTTCACATGGGCAATCAGTTTTTGACCCGTAAATAGGAGATCAAAAATAAAATTGACTACCATTTATACTTATGAGTGTTGGATATATGCCTGTCTAGATCTACCCACATGAGTCCATTTGTCAGTATGAATGCCATAAGTCAGTTTTCCCTGACCAGACTGAATGTGGGCGGAAATAGGCGGGCACATCTGCTTACATCTGGCCACCCATAGGGAATACATATGTACAGTAAAACCTTGTTTTGCGAGCATAATTCGTTCCAGAAACATGCTTGTATTTCAAAGCACTTGTATATCAAAGCATTTTATTTACAGGATATAAAAGAGAAGAGAGGCACCTCTAAGTGTAGCAATAAGTTGCCCTTTCCAAATACGCAGCAGCTGAAAAACAAATCATGGATGTGTACTTGTCCCATAGGAAACCATGTAAATGAACTGTAGTGCGTTTCTGCAAAAAGCACCAAAAAAACAGGAGGCGAGAACCTGGCCTGAGATGTTTAGTAACATAATAGGGTTAAAAAAAAAACTAAAAGAAGGACAAAAAGAGCAAATAATCGCTACTGTAAGGGGTTAATTTTTACTGTGGGACAGTGAAAGTAATATTTACAGTAGCGATTTGCTTTTTTGTACTATAAAAAGGCCAATTTTCGTTTTTTTAACCCCCCATCATGTTACTGGCTGATTAATCGATTATGAAAATTGTAAACGATTAATTTCATAATTGATGAATTGTTTCGGCCCTAAAATGTTGTACCTCCATTAAATGTAACCATATTGCTACACTTGGAGGCTCCTCTCTTCTACACTCAGTTGTGACATGACGCTACTCTTAGATCAAGACACTGCTTGTATATCAAGGCAAAATTTAGTAAAACATTTTGCTTGTCTTGCAAAACGCTCTTAAACCAAGGTTTTACTGTAAGATTTGTTTCTGTTCTGATCCGACACAGCGGGGGGGGGGGGGGGGGGGGATCAGTCCCCTGTTGAGGCAGAACGAAGGATACTAGTGTGAAAGGAGCCCCATTTAATCTGGTTATAATTAATAAACGTTATTTCATATATTGCCTTTATAAGGTGGCTTCTCAAAGCGCTTATCTGGAGGCAGAGCCGTGCAAATCAGTCCTTTATGCTTTTACAAATCTGCAGGTATATAGCACTGATAGAACCAAAATTATATACAGTCACTTATGCACACTTTCATTTGGCAATTTCAAACATTGGCTCTCATCATCAAATATTGAGGGGGGGGGGCTGGACACAGTATCATACCATAACTATGACTAAACTAAACAGCAGAATAGCCAGCACAGCAGCAATAGAGTTGCTCTGGAGGTTTTCTATCTGCACACAGGCAGAAAAAAAAATTGCCAGCTCAATCTGAATACATGTCTAAAATATATTTAGATATGCATTTCAGATCAGCGTTCAGAGGGGAAAAAAAATAAATGCCCAAAACCTGCGTTTTGAGAGAAGCTTACTGGCATAATTTTCACGTAAACGCATCCAAATGCGCATAAATCTGCGTAAATGCATTTTACTGGTTACAACTAAAAAATATTCTAGCCAATAGAATGAGATTACCCACATGTTCTTCTACAATGTCATATACCTGTAAATACAGTGTGCAGAATTACGCACCAACACAAGCATCTTTGTGCTGAAATTTTCTATTTATTTTTTATTTTAATTTTTTTACCAGCCCTCAGAAGACTCCGGGCTTAGACTGAAGATTTTATTACATCCGTGAGCATGAGGCCTAAAGAAAAAATGTTTTTCATAGCCGGTTACAACTTTGTATATTACTGTGTCTGTGTGTATAAACGGTACTACTATGATGAAGATCTTTGCACTCGCATATATGAACAATGCAGAAGAAATATTTGATCTGCTTGTAAAAAAAGATTGATGCAAACTAATGACCTGGATCAGCATTACAGTCTAAATCGCATCCTTTGCAGAAAATGGAGGACTATATTCACACACATGGGGGCCGATTTACTAAAACTGGACAGTGCAAAATCTGACGCAGCTCTGCATAGAAACCAATCAGCTTCAGATAGAACCCAGATAAGGGAAAATGCTAGTCGCTTCTGGGATCATTCACCAGAGGGAAGATTAGCGAACAGATGTTCGGGTCGCTTCTGCCCCAGGGATCATTCACCAGAAAAACTCTTAGGGAAGATTAGCGACCGTTTCACAGATCTCCGCTCGTGTGTTCGGGCTTTCCACCCGACAGACAACTGCCTGAATCCGCCCGACACTTGCCCCAGAATGTCGGCCCCCACCGCCGCCGCGCCGCTGCGAATGGATTCGGCGCACAGTCTTTTACTTCCTGGTGCGGTTGGCGTGGTGGTGACGCGGCGGCGTCAACGTCACCGCCATCACCGCGGTCCGGCGGCGGGGAATTTGTGTGCACCATCGGATCAAACTCCCGATCGGACATTCCGATGGAAATGGTCCGCGGACCGTTTTCATCGGAAACTCGTGTTACAGCCTTACAGTTGTTTAAGCCCCCCCCCCAGCGAGATTTCAGTGTGGGTTCCCGCATTGCATCTCCCTCGCAGACAGGTTACACTGCCCTCTGTGAACCATTACCGGTGTCAATACAAAGTTAATGGCGCCCCCAGAATGGTTTGCAGTGTGAACTGTGAATTCGGACAGGAATCGGACAGTATGGGCTAAAAAAGGTTCCTGCAGCATTTTCATGCGAATGCAATGCAAGCTCAGCCATACAAACTGTATGGCTACATTTACATCGCATATGATCTGCACAGCAATGCAGTGTGAACCACATGCAAGGTCTGTGTACACAATAGTGTGAACCCAGGCATAAAACCCTTACTTCCATCTACCATTTATAAATAGTACCGGTAGACATGTGGTTAAAGTAAATTTGGAAAACACTGAAATACTGAGACTTCCATTCCTGGCTCGGTGAAAATTCAAAATTTCCTGGCCATTCTAATAGTTTGAGTCACCGACTTAGAAAAGTGATGCAGTGAAGTCAGGAACTAGTATCTTTGGAAGACGCTAGTATGGCAGGAGATACATAGGTACAATATAATATTATATATATTTGGACACAGGCACAATTTTCATACTTTTGGCTCTGTATGCCACCAGAATAAAATTAAAACAAAAACAATCCAAACTAATTTGAAGGGCAGACTTTCAGCTTTAATTCGAGGGGCTGAACAAAAAGATCAAGTACAAATTTTAGGAACTGCAACCATTTTTATACACCACCTCCACCCCAGGGGCTCAAATGTGATTGGACAAATGAATATAATCATAAATAAAATGCATTTTTTATATTTTTCGAGAATCCTTTACTGGCAATGAGTGCCTGAAGTCTGGAACCCATGGACATTACCAAAGACTGGGTTTCCTCCTTTCTGATGCTTTGTCAGGCTCTAACTAAAGCGGTCTTCAGTTCCTTTTTTGTGGGTCTCTGCCTCTAGTTTTGTCTTCAGCAAGTGAAATGAATGCTAAATTGGGTTGAGATCAGGTGATTGACTCAGCCATTGCAGAATATTCCACTTATTTTCCTTGAAAAGCTCCTGGGTTGCTTTTGCAGTGTGTTTTGGATCATTGTCCATCTGTACTGTGACGCGCTGTCCAAACAACTTTGCTGCATTTGGCTGACAGTACAACGCTTTTTAAACACTGCAGAATTCATCCGGGTATTTCTGTCACACCATCAATAAACACCAATGACCCAGTGCCACTGGAAGCCATGAATGCCCATACCATAATACTGCCTCCACCATGTTTTACAGATGATGTGTGCTTTGGATCATGAGCTGTTCCAAGCCTTTTCCACAGTTGTTTCTTCCCATCATTCTAGTAGAGATTAATCTGGGTTTCATCCGTCCAAAATAAAAAAAAATCCCAAAACTGGTCTGCCTTTTTTAGATGTTTTATGCAAAGTATAATCTGGCTTTTCTATTCTTCATGCTTATAAATGGTTTGTACCTTGTGGTGAACCCTCTGTATTTGCTCTCATGAAGTCTTCGCTTTATTGTAGACTTTGACAATGATACGCCTCCTGGAGTGTCCTTCACTTGTCTGGATTTTGTGAATAGGTTATCTTTACCATAGAGAGGATCCTGTGATCATCCATAACTGTAGTCTTCCTGGACATCCAGGCCTTTCTATATTGCTGAGCTCACCAGTGCATTCTTTTCTCAGAATGTACCAAACTGTTGATTTGGCCACTCCTAATGTTGCTACCATTTCTCAGCTTGGATTGGATTCGTTTTTTGAAGCCTTACAACGGCTTGTTTGTTGCATGGACAACTCCTTAGAACCCATGATGTAGGTTCACAGCAAGAGATTCCAAATGCAAATATCACACTTGGAATCAACGCCAGAACTTTTACCTGCTTAATTGATGAAGAAAATTAATAAAGGAGTAGTCCACACCTTGTCACGAAGCAACCTTTGATTCAATTGTCCAATTACTTTTGGTCCCTTTAAAAAAAAAAAAAAGAAGAAGAAGGTGGGGGCTATTCTTAGAGTGGTTGTAAACCCTTGGGCCGTGTACACAAGGACCGTTTTCATCGGTTAACCGACGAAGCCGACTGACTGTCTGATGTGCCTACACACCATCAGTTAAAAAAACGATTGTGTCAGAACACGGTGACGAAAAACACACAACGTGAGGAAAAAAAAAACGAAGTTCAATGCTTCCAAGCATGCATCTACTTGATTCTGAGCATGCGCGGCCTTTTGACCGATGCCTTTGCATACCAACGATCGGTTTTGACCCATCAGTCAGGCGTCCATCGGTTCAATTTTAAAGCAAGTTCTCCGTTTTTGGACCGAAGGACAACTGACCGATGGGGCCTACACACGATCTGTTTGGACCGATGAAACTGAACTTCGGTCAAAACCGATGAAAAAGGACTGATCGTGTTTACGCGGCCTTACAGACCACTTTAACCTACAGGTAAGCCTATATCAAGGCTTACCTGTAAATGGCAACAAATATCTCCTAAACCTACATGGGTTAGGAGATGTTTGCAAAAGAAAGGCACAGATGTCTACAGTGCATGCGCCGCAGACAACAGCACGCAGGCGCGCTGAGCGTACCATTACTAACAGCGATAGTGCCAATAGTTGCGGCACCCATACGCATGTGCGGGAGTGACATCATCGCAGCTCCGGCCAGTCACAGTGATATGCGAAAGTCACTCGTGGAGAGATGGCGCTGACAAAGGAGGTAACCGAGCACCGGTGAGGGGGCTTCAATCTCAGGTAAGTACTTCATAATGAGCTAGTATGCTATGCATACTACTTCATTATGCCTTTGCCTTGCAGGGTGCTTTTGAAAAACTTAAATTAAAAAAAAAAAAAATAAGTGAGTTTACTTCGTCTTTAAGAGCTGCAATTCCTAAAACTTTCCTCCAATTTGGATGTACATACCCTAAAATTAAACCTAAGAGTGTGCACTTTCAGGCCATAGCCATTACATAACTATAGCCTGAATACGTTTTGGCAAATACCTGAACAAACCTAAAATTGTGCCTGTGTTCAAGTGTGAGAAACAGTTCAGTCGCAAAGCTTAGAAAATGAAAGCAACTCATATATGAATTTGCATTTCCTTGTTTCCCCTTCATTAAACACAGAACATCTGTTTATTACTGCTGCACAAATTTGGCAGTATTGTGCAAGCTGTCAGCCTCTATCTTTACATGACTGTGATATGTGCTAACAGAGAAGTGTCAACTATGTGTAGTAAGAAAAATGGAGAAAGATATTATAAAAAAAAAAAAAACACACAAAGAACTGTCCCAAGTGACTACAAAGCAGCTGCCATATTACAACTTACACAAGGGGAAAAGAAACGTATGGATATGCAATTAAATCTGAACACAACCTCCCACCACCATATAATAGCAAGTAATTGGGCCTACCATGAGCACATGTCATGTCCCCAAGGTTACTGGTAAAATATATCATGCTATGGAAACACACCATAATATATTTAAAACCACCCGCAATAGCGTTGCTGCAGCGGCGCTGCCCATATATTTCAATGGGCAGGAGTGGTGTATACATCGCTACAAAGATGAGGCTTGCAGGAGTTTAACGTCCTGCCAGCGCATCGCCTCAGTGTGAAATCCCTCAGGCTTTCACAATGAGACGCAAGGGAGTCGTTTTTCCAGGCACTATTTTTAGCCCAAAAGGGCCTGAAAAACACCTCAGTATGAAAGGGATATTTACAGGAGAATCATGTGTAGAATAATGTGTATACAAAACAAGTGAAAAAAATCTTTCCAGTGTGAGGGAAAGGTCTCTTAGACATGCGGATAGATTTTTATTTTTTTTTGTCCAAAACTGCCCTAGTATGTACAATATACGAGTGCATGCGAGTTAGGAACCCTAGATTGTACGCTCCTTGAGGGCGGTGACTAGGGCTGCACTAGGGCCGATCACCGATTTGATTAATGGGATAATAACCTTAAAAAAAGTGTGGTGTATAATTTAGTCGATATGTAAAGTAAAAAAAAAAAAAAAAAAAAGCAATTTTTCTTTAAAAAAAAAAATGCAGTGGTAAATAACCAAACTATATGGTTAGTGCCGGTTCACACTACCACGACTTGGGATCTGACTTGTGTAGTGCGACATGAGAAATTCAATTGAAGTGAATGAGAGCCGTTGTAAAGGTACAATTTTTTTTCCACCTAAATAGCTTCCTTTACCATAGTGCAGTCCTCCTTCACTTACCTCATCCTTCAATTTTGCTTTTAAATGTCCTTATTCCTTCTGAGAAATCCTCACTTTCTGTTCTTCTGTCTGTAACTCCACACGGTAATGCAAGGCTTTCTCCCTGGTGTGGAGTGTCGTGCTCGCCCCCTCCCCTGGGCTACAGGAGAGTCGGGACCCTCTCTACTTTGCAGAAAGAGAAAGGAGCTGTGTGTTAGTGGGCGTCCTGACTCTCCTGTAGTCCAAGGGAGGGGGCGAGCACAACACTTCACACCAGGGAGAAAGCCTTGCATTACTGTGTGGAGTTACAGACAGAAGAACAGGAAGTGATGATTTCTCAGAAGAAATAAGGACATTTAAAAGCAAAAAATTGAAGGATAAGGTAAGTGAAGGAGAACTGTACTAAGGTAAAGGAAGCTATTTAGGGGGAGAAAAAAAAAATGTGTACCTTTACAACTCCTTTAATGTACACTACTGAAGTCGCTCTGACTCCAGGAAAGGTTCCTGTACTACTTTAAGGCGACTTGTAAGCAACTTGTACCCATAGATTTCAATGGAAGTTGCATCCAAAGTCGGATCACTGTCTTAACTGAAGCAACTTTACAGGAAGAGAAAATAGTTTACTCAGGCAAAAAATAGTTTCCCACAGAGCCGATTATTCTGTGATTGGCCACAGCCAAATTCACCTGTCCTGTAGGCAACTTTAAGTCGCTTTGTAAGTTGCTCCAAGTCACTCTGCAAGTCTGGTTGCCCCTATGTAAACCGGCTCTTAGGGAGCAAAATCTCTAATCCAATATTAGAAAAACATACAGAAGAGATATACTGTATATACTATTAGAGGTTATAAAATGATTTATTTATTTTTAATTAAAAAGACTGTTTTGCTGATTTTCAGACAGAACTGTAATATATTATGTATGACAGACTCCCTTGCCATAGGCAGGTGGCTTGATAAAAGCTACCTGCGTCTGCGGTCATTCATGCTAGCCATACAAAAACATTGTTTTCACAAACTTCTTGCCCAAATAAATTTTCAGACAGTATGTCAGGGATATGCAATTAGCAGACCTCCAGCTGTTGCAGAACTACAAGTCCCATGAGGCATAGCAAGACTGACAGCATGACACCCAGAGGCATGATGGGACTGCATAATTGCATATCCCTAGTGTATGTGGTTTTCGTTCAGAAATTACATTCATTTTAAAACTGAATGTTAAAAGCAAACCAAACGCTTACTGCGATTTTTTTTTTACGAAGAATATGTAGAAGAATACGTATCGGCCTAAACTGTATGCAGGGAAACTAATCCATTATGAAATGAGTTGTTTCGCCCTAGTGGTGACTAATGGAAATGTATAACATGTAAACTGCTGTGTAATTTGTTGGTGCTACACAATTCCCAGTAATGAATAAATGTCCCTGAAACATGTGTCCTCCACTATTGCATTCCCCTTCTATTGGTGTCTTGCTGACAAATCCAGAGTTAGAATTTTCCCATACTTTAACTAGTGGCAATAGTTTCCAGGACAAATAGGGTGAATCTTACCAGTGCCAACACAGACAGCAAGAAGAAACTGACAACATTGCTAACCCTTGCCTTCCCTAGTTTATCTGCATAAAAGTCACAGACTTTAAAAACATGGCAACAGTTTATGACATAGTGCAGTGATTTGGGAATTTAAACTGTCATCAGGTTAACACCCTGCCCTTCCTTTCATTAAACTCACAACCCTGATGTAATATTTGCTTGCAAATTAAGCCACTAGTAGAATTTCATTAGAATTTTTAATTGTGACATTTTGATTTTCTACTCATTAGTGAAAACAATGTTACGTTTCAACAACGATGACGAAAACGTTTGAAAAGGAGGATGAAAATGTTATCCCTTAAACTAATTTCTAACAGTATAAATGTTTTTTGTTCAATAAAGTTCATCTGCTCCAAAACTGAATGTTAAATAAAAACAGTATTTTGAACAACATTTAAGTTGTCGAATGTACTGAGAATTTTTTTTACAGCTGTTTGTACAAACGACTGTTCATAAATCTACTAGTGTCTGGCAGTATTAGTCACAGTTACTTGCCTCTCTCTTTTATCTTTTGTCCGGTCCCAACGGTCTGCCCCACCCCCATGTGTCAGAAACTCACACTGCTATTTAAAAAAAAATAGGAAGTCGGCAGCAGCTGGATCCTTCTTTCTCCTCCTCCTCTTCTGACAGCCTGCCGTTGACATCTAAACCCCATTTTGCACATGTGCAGCATCTTATTACTCTTGTATGTTATGTAAATAAATAAGCAAATACATAAAAAAAATAACAAAAAAAAAATTCTTCCTGTCTTGTGGGGAAAAAAAGAATCTCGCAAGTTTTTTTCCCAGATCTTTTATTTTTTAACACATGACTGTAATGTGGTACAACGCATGCATGTGTATCACACATGACTGTCTGTGCCTCATCTCTCACATGTGCAGGACTACATTACATTAGTTTAAAAAAAAAGTGCTGCCCAAGATCTTTGAAAGTTTTTCCGCATAAGATAAACAAAAATCCTTCCCCATGCCCCTCCCATCCCCCATTTTTTCACAAGGCCCTAAGTTCCGGTTTACACAGGGGAGACTTGTCAGGTGACTTAGGCTCCATTCACATCTGAGCGACAAAACGCCGGACGCCCGTCGCTCGAGATGTGAAATAACATTGCGGTCTATGGAGACTGTTCACATCTCCACGCCTGTCGCCTGAAAAAAAGTCCCGGACCCTTTTTTCAGGCGACATTGGCGTTCGCTCATAGATCGCAATGTTAAAGAAAGAAAAAAAAAAAGTTTATTCTACAGGCGGCAAGATAAGCCGCGTACGCGGCGCATCGTGTCGCCTAGGTGTGAATGCAGCCTTAGCCGCCTGACAAGTCGCTCTCCGTTCTGTACAATGGAACTGCTCTAATATGAGCGACTCAAGAAAAAGGTTCCTGTACGACTTCCATTGACTTAAATACAGAAGTCATTTTGCAAGTCGCCTCTGAAGTTGTGTGCAGATCGCCTTGCCGAGTCACCCAGCAAGTCATGCTGCCCCTGTGTAAAGTGGCACTAAAAAAGGGGGAAAGGGTGTTTTGTTATGATCGCTAAAGATTATTTCCACAAGCTTTTTTTTTTTTTTTTGCAACAGATGAGTGCGACAAGGTAAAGTGCAAGCGTGAGATGAGGAATAGACATTACACTTCGCCTCCCCCTCCCTCCTTCAGATCGCAGTTTAGACATTAGGTTTCCCAGAAAGGCCATGGTGATGCAACTTCCCCAGGGTGCACCTACAAGGCCAGGGCACCAGTGCCTCAGATGGGATCAACCCAAGTTAAATTTTTCCCCACAAAATCTTTTTTTTTTAGATAACTGCACAAGGTTTACAATTCAGTATGAAGAGCTGCATGCATTGTACATGTATTTTTTTTCTTTTAGGACTGGTTCACACCAGATGCTTTCCCGTGTGCGAGAGTGTGTGTAGCGGAGTTCATCCCACATCTTTGATTTTTTATACTACTATTAAAAAGAAGTTGTAAATAAAAGAAAGAATGTATGCTGAAATGACTGTTTACAGGGTATAGAGATATAATAGTTGAATAAAAACAGATTCCTTTTAAAAACGATTAAAAATAGATAAAAAGCAATCATAATGTACCTGCAGTTTCTAGTTACGTTTTTGCAGGTTGTTTCATGCTTCTGTGATGTACAGAGCCAATACAGGGCAGTGATGGTTTGGAAAACTAAACTGATTGGTGCCGATGGGTTTTAGACACACAGTAATCACACCTCCTTGATTAGTGACCACAGAGAGAAAGCTCCCAGTACTGTGGTCATCAGGAAACAGACAGACAACCAGGAAGTGTGGAGATCAGAGAAGAATTACAGCAACTTGAGAGCAAAAAAAGCGAACAATCAGGACATGAAAACAGCACTACATTAAGGTAAAGGAAGCTAGTAAGATAAAAAAAAATAAAAAATTCCTTTGCAAACCCTTTAATCTTGCATAACGCATATCAAGCTATTCTGATCATCAACACTGTGTATATTATATAAGGTCGGTTAAAAAAAAGAATAAAAAAAAAAAAAAAAAAAAAAAAGGTGTGCGATAGATATACATACACACCTTGGTTTGAGAGTGACTTGGTTTGAGAGGGTTTTGCAAAAAAATGTAATACATTTTGACTTGCTACACAAGCGATGTCTTGATATACAAGTAGCATCATGTGACAATTGACTATAGATGAGAAGAGAGGTACCTCTAAAGGCCTGTACACACGATCGGATTTTCCAACAACAATGGTCCGACAAACGTGTTTTATCAGACAATCGGATTGTCTGTATGCTCCATCGGATAATTGTTGGAATTTCTGACAACAAATGTTCGCTGTGCATGCGCTCAAATTTTCCAATAAAAAAACGTGTTACGTCGGATCATCTGATTGTGTGTACACAAATCCGTTGGACTAAAATCCAAAGTACAAATACGCATGCTCAGAACCAATGCTTAACATCAGACATTATCAGAAGTTGCCAAAAGGGCGGCGCTAAAGAGCTGAAAAAACATGTAGTACGTCACTATGTTCATGTTTGTTGGCTGAAAATGTTCTGCCATGTGTATGCATACCAAGTTCATGGCCAACGCCCTTCGGACCAAAATCAGATGGAAGTCCGATCACATGTACGGGGCTTAAGTGTAGCAATATGGTTACGTGAAAGTACATTTAGCAACTGACATGGTTGATGATTAAAGCAGGCACATCCAAGTATGCAGACATCTGGGGGGGAAAGATGTCCCATAGACCATCTCCTCTCTGCCATCGTCCCTTCCACGCTGCGCTCCACGAGTGGTTCAAGCCTCGCTTTCAGATCGCTCTACTGCAGGATAGTCTTTCCGGTCACGATTGCAGACTGACAGCGGTGAACCGGCGTTTCGTCACATATGGCTACCCATCACATTTGGCTATATGCTGGAGTGCGCATGCGCGACACTGCCATATGCTTTCCAACACTTTCACAAATGCTAAATTCTCATCGAAAAGCATTTACTAAAACGTTCACAAATTCCTTTCAGCTAAATTCTCTAGCTATATTGTTTGTCACATTCAGCTACCCATCACATTTGTAAAAGTGTTGGAACGCATATTGCGGCGACACGCATGCGCACTCCAGCGGGTAGCCAAATGTGATGGTTTGCCATATGTGACGAAGCACCAGCGGTGGAGAATGGTCTATGTGGGTAGCTTTACCCCGGATGCCTGCATACATAGGATGTGCCTCTTCAAATCATCAACCACGTGAGCCGATAAATGTTGTACCTTCATTAAAAGGAGTTGTAAATAAAAAAAATGTTTTTTGCTGAAGTGACCGTTTACAGGGTATAGAGACATAATAGTTAACTGATTCCTTTTAAAAATGATTAAAGATCAATCGTATAATGCAGTGTTTTTCAACTCCAGTCCTCAAGGCACACCAACAAGTCATGTTTTCAGGCTTTCCATTATTTTGCACAGGCGATTTGATCAGTTTCACTGCCTTAGCCCTGGTTCACACTGGTGCGTTTTGACATGCGATTTGGCATGTCAAATCGGCGGATTTTGCCGCAAATTGCCGGCAATGGCACTGTCCTAATCGGCGCGATGCTGCATCTGCGGCGCTGCACCGATTTCAAAAAGTAGTCTATGCACTACTTTTTGCGATTTCAGCCCGCGATTTACATTGACATCTGTGCAGAAACCTGCACAGATGTCTCTTAAATCGCGGCTGAAATCGGGACTGCCAGCGGGAGTGAAATTGTGCGAGTTCAGCTGAACTCGCACGGCTTCACTCCCACGGCTTCACTCCCGCAGCCCAGTGTGAACCTGGGCTTAGTAATCACCACAGCCATTTCATCTGAGGGAAATCCTGAAAACTTGACCTGTTGGTGTGCCTTGAGGACTGGAGTTGAAAAACACTGATATAATGTACCTGCAGGTTCTAGTTTCGTTTTTGCAGGTTGTTTCCTGCCTGTGCTGTACAGAGCCACAGAGCCAATACAGGGCAGTGATGGTTTGGAAAACGAAAGTGATTGGTGCTGTGGGGTTTTAGACACACATTAATCACACCTCCTTGATTAGTGACCACAGAGAGAAAGCTCCCAGTACTGTGGTTATCAGGAAACAGACAACCAGGAAGTGTGGAGATCAGAGGAGAATTACAGCAACTTGAGAGCAAAAACAAACAATGAGGACATGAAAAGAGCACTGCATTAAGGTAAAGGAAGCTATTAAGATAAAAAAAAATATTTCCTTTACAAACCCTTTAAATGTAACCATATTGCTACACTTAGAAGCGCCTCTCTTCTTTTTTATACTCTGTACCTCCTACTGGATTTTGCTTCTAATCCTCTTGTGGGGGCCTCCATTTGTGGATGGACATTTTATGGTTATTTTATGGTTATCACATAGACTGAAGGGCCTATGAATAAATGGTTGTGGAACAAATCAATTGAGTTTACAAGATTTCTTATTGGGAAATTCACTTGGATTTACAAGTACTTGGGATTACAAGCATGCTTCCGGAATCAATTATGCTCGCAAACCAAGGTCGGTCTCTCGTATATATAAAAAAAAATTGTGTTCATCAATAGCAGAAAAATGAAGAGATCCGAGCATAATAATAGATGATTATACCAACCATCATAATAATAATTTGTGCAACGTAAATCTTAGGGCCTGGAATGTTGATCCTAAATAGCAGGCCATGGGGCTGGGCCTGTGTGAGGAGTCTGCTGCACATCCTGTGTGATTGCAGAGGACGGATATACACAAGGGCCGCCCCATCACTTCCTACTGCCAAGGGAGAGAGGAAGACGCGCACACACATACGTAGCAGAGGGCAGAGCGCTGCGCTCCTATTACACAATCCCTCACACACACACAGATTGGAAGTGAAGATCGCAGTACACAGACGATCACAATACACAGACGATTCCCCCCAGACAGGCCCCCACCCTTCTCCCTCACACATTTCTCCCCTCTGTCGGGGCCCGAAGCGTCAGCCTCCCCCGATAACCTTTCTAAGACAAACGTGAGGTAAAAGCAGTGCGAAAACTTCTAGAACAATCCCGAGCATCATAACCGGTGTAAGAACCCCAAGAGTAGACTGCGGAGAAGCGCCTCTACACGGCTGAGCTCACCTTCCCGACTCTTTTTTAGATCCGTATACAACAAGACACAGCACTCAGAAAATGTCTGACGATCCACAGCCACACAGTCCTCGGGAAGGGGAGGAGCGCCTGCTGCTCCGGAAGTGATTCCCGGAGAGGAAGTCAAGAAGAGAAAGTGAAAGCTCACCCGGAAGTGAAGTGAGACTGAGGCTCTAGTGCTGGAAGGACTATGCCCACACTGGCGTGGAGTCACTTCCTGTAGAGTAGCAGCGTCAATTCAGCGGGGTGGCCGTGGTCACACACTGATTTGTCGTTTGGAAACTTTGATGTTATCATAAAATTGAAATGTACGATGTACCTACATCTTAGATTCTCTTTTTTGATTAATTAGAGCTTTCTGCTGCTAAAGCTATCTTTAGGGTTAGTGCTGTTGGAGACATTTTTTTAATTTGTGCATTAAAGGATATTATAGACTTTAAAAGTTTTTGACGCTTGAATTATATAGCTTTTGAATCTCGAAGACTATAGGATACTAGAATTCCTGTGAATCTTGCACAAATATCGACCAAAGCCAGATTTTCAATAAAAATATGAATATTTGGTATGCACAAAACCTTAAAGGGGTTGTAAAGGAAAACATTTTTTTCCCCTAAATAGCTTCCTTTACCTTAGTGCAGTCCTCCTTCACTTACCTCATCCTTCCATTTTGCGTTTAAATGTCCTTATTTCTTCTGAGAAATCCTCACTTCCTGTTCTTCTGTCTGTAAATCCACACAGTAATGCAAGGCTTTCTCCCTGGTGTGGAGAAAGCCTCTTGAGGGGGCGAGCAGGAGGGTCAGGACGCTTTCTACTTTGCAGATAGAGAAAGGAGCTGTGTGTTAGTGGGCGTCCTGACCCTCCTGCTCGCCCCCTCAAGAGGCTTTCTCCACACCAGGGAAAAAGCCTTGCATTACTGTGTGTAGTTACAGACAGAAGAACAGGAAGTCAGGATTTCTCAGAAGAAAGAAGGACATTTAAAAGCAAAATCGAAGGATGGGGTAAGTGAAGGAGGACTGCACTAAGGTAAAGGAAGCTATTTAGGGGACTTTTTTTTTTTCTTTCCTTTACAACCCCTTTAAAGTGGATGGAAACCCAATTCATAATATTTGAGCTGGGCACATATAACTACAGTGTTTTGTTATCTCTCTTCAAAGAGTCCCATAGCTCTGACCCATTTTTCTGTTATCAGCCTGATAACTCCTGATAAATTCTCGGACACATCAGATAAAAGCAGCCTGAAATATCATGTAGGGACATTTGGTTAATCTCTGTGTATCATCTGAGGCTGTTCACTTCACTGTATGGAGGGTTTACATCCACTTTTATTGGTTTGTAAAGGAAAACATTTTTTTATCTTAATAGCTTCCTTTACCTTAACGCAGTGCTGTTTTCATGTCCTCATTGTTTGTTTTTTGCTCTCAAGTTGCTGTAATTCTTCTCTGATCTCCACACTTCCTGGTTGTCTGTTTCCTGATAATCACAGTACTGGGAGCTTTCTCTCTGTGGTCACTAATCAAGGAGGTGTGATTACTGTGTGTCTAAAGCCCCTAAGCACCAATCAGTTTCGTTTTCCAAACCATCACTGCCCTGTATTGGCTCTGTGGCTCTGTACAGTAGAGAAGCAGGAAACATGCAAAAACGAATCTAGAATGTACATTATATGATTGATTTTTATCTATTTTTAATCGTTTTTAAAAGGAATCAGTTAACTATCATGTCTCTATACCCTGTAAATTCATTTCAGCAAAAAAAAAAAAAAATGTTTTATTTACAACTACTTTAAGTCTAGAACAGTGGTTCTCAACCTTTTTAGTGCTGTGACCCCTTGATAAAATTTCCCAAATTGTGGGGACCCCTAACAGTAAAATTATTTTCGTGGTGTGCATTGTTAGCACCCAAGGCAAGACAAGTAATTTGCGCCCCTAACCCACGGACATTTAGCGCTCCCTGAGTCCCTTCCACTCGTACTGTATTAAAACCACTTATGGTACATTTTAGGTTTTACTGGTCTTTCTCTTTGTTCTCCTTTCTTTGCCTTTTATCTCTCTCCATCCTAATTTCTTGTTTTTTTCCCCCCATCCCTCTCTCCAGCCGTCTTTCTCTTAATCTTTCTCTCCCTTTTCTTTGTTCCTCCCTCTCTTTTCTTCTCCCTTCCATGTATTCTTTATTTTTATTCTTTCTCCTACTCCTTGGTGGGGGGAATGGGATGAGCGGCAGTGCTGGTGGGGAGTTGATATGAGTGGCAATGTTGGGGGGAGTTCTGATCAGCCAACTTAGGTGCTCTTGATCAAGGTCATCTGCTGATCTGAGAACTGTAGTGGGGACTTCTAATGGCAACTATAATTAAAGGTAATGTTACTCACTGTGTCTCCAGCTCTGTGGTGTCTCGCAGCAGTGACACCTATGCCAAAATCAAGAGATTGGGTCCCCTCCAGCCCCTCCCACTTCACATTTCTCACCAGTCAGCTGACCTCCAGTCTCTGCCCCCAAGCCATGCCATGAACTGAATAGGTGCCTGCTAAGAGGCTGAGTGGGCGGCTACGGGCTCCAGGACCAGCCCAGCTGGGTGACCACAAAAAAGCTGGGAGAGTATGTGGGCTTCAGGAGCCGCCCAGGATATGGTGACCCCTGGCAAATCATCATTCGACCCCCGAGGGGGTCCCGACCCCAGGTTGAGAACCACTGGTCTAGAATTTCAGTTACGCAAACAATGGGGCAGTATTGTCTTAAACTGTAGGATAATACCAAAACATTGATGTTACATTAAAGCTGAACAAAACCCTCCTGTCCTTTTCAGTCTTGGAAGCTGTCATCTTAGCTTCTGTTTGATTTACAACTACCATGGTGCTGCACATGTGATCAGTTATGATTCCAGGTAATTGATGATTTGACAGTTTAATTTCGATTTTAGAATATAAGCAAATGTGACAACATTCTCAAAATGCCGGAAATGTAACTGTTTTTTGAAACAGGTTAATAGATAAATTTAGTAAAATTCCTCTTTAACCACTTAAGACCCGAACCTTTAGGCAGCTAAAGGACCCGGACAGTTTTTGTGGTTCGGCACTGCGTCGCTTTAACTGACAATTGCGCGGTCGTGCGATGTGGCTCCCAAACAAAATTGGCGTAATTTTTTTCCCACAAACAGAGCTTTCTTTTGGTGGTATTTGATCACCTCTGCGTTTTTTATTTTTTGCGCTAAAAACAAAAATATAGCGACAATTTTGAAAAAAATGCAATATTTTTTACCTTTTTGCTATAATAATTATCCCCCAAAAATATATAAAAACATTTTTTTCCTCAGTTTAGGCCGATACGTATTCTTCTACCTACTTTTGGTAAAAAAAACGCAATAAGCGTTTATCGATTGGTTTGCGCAAAGGGGGCCCCATCACGGTTGCCAGCCTCAGGAAAACAAGGGACAGTATGTAAAAATCTGTGTTTTTTTCTTCAGTACCTTTTCAGTGTGTGTATGTGTATTCTGTGTGTATGTATACTGGGTGTGTGTATATTGTGTGTCTGTGTGTGTATATTGTGTGTCTGTGTGTGTATACTGTGTATGTATACTGTATGTGTGTGTGTGTGTGTATACTGTGTGGCCCCATAATCTATTGCCTGGGGGCCCCATGATCTCCTATTGCCTTTGTGCCCCATAATCTCCTATTGCCCGGGGCCCCATAATCCCCTATTGCCCAGGGGCCCCATGAGTTGTCAGTCCGCCCCTGGGGAGAAACTATTTAACACTGGAAGTGGTGCTTAACCACTTGCTTCCTGGGCACATAAACCCCCTTCGTGTCCAGGCGAAATTTCAGCTTCCGGCACTGCGTCGCTTTAACTGACATTTGCGCGGTCGTGCGACGTGGCTCCCAAACAAAATTGGCGTCCTTTTTTTCCCCACAAATAGAGCTTTCTTTTGGTGGTATTTGATCGCCCGTGCGGTTTTTATTTTTTGCGTTATAATGAAAAAAAGAGCGACAATTTAAAAATATATATATATTTTTTACTTGTTGCTATAATAAATATCCCAATTTTTTTTTTTTTTAAATATTTTTTTTTCTCGGTTAAGGCCGATACGTATTCTTCTACGTATTTTTGTAAAAAAAAAAAAAAAAAATCACAATAAGTGACCGCTTTGCGCAAAAGTTATAGCACCTACAAAATAGGGGACAGAATTATGATTTTTTTTTTAAGATTTTTTTTTTACTAGTAATGGCGGCGATCTGCGATTTTTATTGGGACTGCGATATTGCGGCGGACACATCGGACACTTTTGACACATATTTGGCGCCATTCACATTTATTCAGCGACCAGTGCTATAAATATGCACTAATTACTGTATAAATGTGACTGGCATTGAAGGGGTTAACACTAGGGGGTGAGGAAGGGGTTAAATGTATTGCCTGGGTGTGTTCTAACTGTGTGGGGGGAGGGGGGTGACTGGGGGAGGTGACCGATGCTGTCTCCCTATGTACAAGAGAAACAGCATCTGTCTCCTTTCCCTGACAGGACGTGGAGCTCTGGGTTTACACCCAGAGCTCCACGTCCCTGCTCTCTCACCGACGATCGCGTGTACCTGACGGACATCGCGGCCGCCGGGTACACGAATCGGATCCTCGGTGATGCGTCGGGACTGTTCTTCCCCGCGGGGAATTACAAGTAAATCACGTCCAAAGACGTGACCAAAGACGTGACCCCGGCGCCTCAGGTCCGCGCTGCTGACGTATTCTGTCAATAGCGCGGACCCGAAGAGGTTAAAATGATCAGCTTTTATTTATTTATGTAAAATCTTTATGCCAAAAGACAAAATAAAAATAAATGTTTGCTGTAACTGATATAGAGTATGAGCTTAAGTTTGGCTCTAATTTGTTTCTGTTTTTAAATCTGCTAGTCCATCTAACGCTCCCCTCCCCCCAGACTGACAATGCTGTTGTCCAGAGGTAGCCCCTCTGCTCTTTAATCCAGGGTGGGGGCATTTTAATATAGGAGATCAGCAGATGAAAAAAGCCTACAAAAAGAAAGCTAATGCAGCCACCCTATCTAATAATTAAAATGCTGAAGTATATTACATTCTTGGTTTTGGGTTTAATACGGTTTTAAAGTGATTGTAAAGGTATTTAAAAAAATAAATAACAAATATGGTATACTTACCTACTCTATGCAATGGTTTTGCACAATGCAGCCCCATCCTCCTCTTTTCAGGTCCTCCACTGGCGCTCGTGACAACTCCTTCCTGCTGAGTGACTGCTGAGTGGCCACTTGCTATGGGGTTATTCATTCAGGCTCTTTCCCAAACAACAATGTGCGGTTCGACCCCAACCCCTGCTTCCTCCTTACTGGCTGTGATTGACAGCAGCAGGAGCCAATGGCTTCTGCTGCTGCCTCTGAGCCAGTGAGGAATAAGAGGGAGAGTAGTCTCATGTACAACGCTTGATTGACATCGGGCTCAGGTAAATATATGAGGGGTTGGGGGGAAGCTGCAAACAGAAGTTTTTTTCATACCCTTAAGTGGTTGGAAACCCTTGCATTCAAAATAGTGCAGCGCTTATTGCATGATAAAGTGATCAATGTGCCCCAAAATACAAAAACTGCTGTTTTTCTACCTTTATTTTGCCTGATATATTGCCTGTCCCGTGATCACAATCGTCCTGCCTTCTGTGCCTGGGAGCAGCCGGTGGACGTGTCTCACTTTTGGCTCTCAGTCACTCCCACAAGCCAAAGCAAGGCTAGAATGATTGTTGGAGCTGCTTTCCCTGTCTGAGTTTTCTCATGAACAAGGACGCATAAATATCTTCATTCATCAGAAAGCATGTGACGTCATGAATGGGGGGGGGGGGGGGATGGTGCACGGCTGGGAAACAAAGAGGAGGAAACAAAGAAGAGAAGATTGCTGAATGTCTGGATTGGACAGTTGTTTCCAGTCTGGCTATCAGCAATCCAAAAACTGGTTAAAATAAACGTTTTTTTTTTAAATAAATAAAGGGGAGATTTTCATTTTTGACAGGGATGCCACCTTAATGTATAGAATGCATTAAGGTAAAAAAACAAAAACCTTCTGCCTTTAGAAATTGTGGCGCTGAAAATGATGATTTTGATGTGATCCAAAAATATATAAATAGGTGAATAAGAGGGTGCTGTCTATATGAATTGAACCATTAGACTGCACTAATGTGCTAATTTCAATATACACACAGAAGATAATAAATTAATATTAATAAAACAACCAAAATTAATGGTGCATAAAACATAAAAACAAAAATCCTGATAAACAAAGTGTATAGATGTACAAAGAGATAGATAAATATCTATATTGAACATCAAGGTGATTGTGTTAATAAACACCAAAGTGACAATAAGCCAAATGTGTTGGTAAACAAGTGAGTATAAAGTCCAAAAAATTCCACTGAAATGAAAATAACTATATAATCAGTTGTCTGTAGGTAATCCACCACCGTGAAGATTGAAGGCTTACCAAATGAGTTGGACCCAGCGAGGCTTACGCCTGATGAGTCAAATGGGCTTGTTGGTGTAAAAGGAAAATATTGGGCCACATAGTGTAATTCTGTTTCAAAATGAGAACATTTATTGAAATTATAAAATGGTCACTCTCATTTGAGAATACATATAAAGCGGCACAGATGATGCCTTATTAAGAGAAACGCGTCAGTAGGGCTACGCTTATGCCACTGTGTTACTGATTTTATTCGCTTTATATGTCTTCTCAAATTTGAATGACTATTTTATAATTGTAATAAATGTTCTCATTTTGAAACGGAATTACACTATGTGGCCCAATCTTTTTCCTTTTACTATATGTTACATTAGGAGGATTTATATGTGAAGTACTGCTGCTCCATCCATGGTCTATATTCATTGATGTCAACTCTGTGATATATCTCTGCCTGGTTCCATTGGAAGTTGTACTTGTTTAATTCTTACTGAGTGAGATACACCAACAATCCCGTTCTCATCAGGCGTAAGCCTCGCTGGGTCCAACTCATTTGGTGAGCCTTCAATCTTCACGGTGGTGGATTACCTACAGACAACTGATTATATAGTTATTTTCATTTCAGTGGATTTTTTTGGACTTTATACTCACTTGTTTACCAACACATTTGGTTCATTGTCACTTTGGTGTTTATTAACACAATCACCTTGATGTTCAATATAGATATTTATCTATCTCTTTGTACATCTATACATTTTGTTTCTCAGGTTTTTTTTTTTTTTATATTTTATGCACCATTAATTTTGGTTGTTTATTCATTTATTATCTTCTGTGTGTATATTGAAATTAGCACATTAGTACAGTCTAATGGTTCAATTCATATAGACAGCACCCTCTTATTCACCTATTTACTGTATATATTTTTTGATCACATCAAAATCATAATTTTCAGTGCCGCACTTTACCATTTCCACTTTGCCTATATACACTATACCTGTTGTGCAGGCAGCTATACCACTTGACAGCACTGTTTTCCTTCTTTTCTTTTCTTCTGCCTTTAGAACCACTTTAAGCTTGGTTGTGCAAACAACTATAATCACAATCTCATGAGAATGAGCTTCAAGGAATCCCATACATCTGTGCTTTCTCAGGTTACACCTGCTTCCTCAGGGCAAGAGAAGCGAGCATACTGATTCTGAAGCTGACTCAATTCATAGGCCTACTGTATATGCAGTACAATAGTATCCAGGGATCTGGAAATAAAATTGTGTGATTTATATATCCATACATCATAGTAATCAGATAGGGATACATATCCTAAAAATATGTCCCACAGCTCTTGAAATATATAACATAAACCAGCGGCGGCCCGTCCATTAGGGGTGCATGAGCGCCGCCCCCTATATATGTGTCAGGCCCCACTAATATACATGCAGGGTGCCAGAGGCATGGATTCCAATTGGGGGTGTGTTTGAAGCATGTGATTAGAGCCAGATGTTTTAATAGTCTTCTAAATAGGGTGGGCTTGGGGCGAAGAGCATTGCGCACAAAGCCCACACAGTTGTGTGAGAATAGCGAACTTAATATTCACTATTCTCACACTGTTCCGTCGTGAGACCTGTTTTTTGATTGGCCGAAAGAAGCAATCCTATTGGCCGAGGAGGGAGGGGACGCACAAGGACCGAGAGACTGACCCACCAGCCACCTCCATGCAGAGTGCTGTCAGCTCCTCCTGTGGCTGCAAAAGAGAGGAGCACACACTATCGCCCCTGTGAGACCGCAGACACCTCATCAATCCACGCCAACATCAAACCCCCCTGCCGCCGACCCCATCTGGCATCCCTGGCACAGAGCCTGCACCTATTATCTCCAACACAGGGTAAGAGAGCTGGCAAACGGGTGGGGGGTGGTGGCCGGTGGGTGGTGGCAGGCAGGAGCAACGAGGTGGGGGTCAGGACCATCGGCCGCATCCATGACCGATGGAGCACTAGTCGCCACTGACATGAACTTTTAAAAGAATGGGGCTGAAAAAAGGCTGAAAAAGCAGATAAAGGGGAACAAGGAAAGTCTCATCCTATATGAATTGAACCTCCAAGGCAGCTCAGTGCATGACTGCTCCCTTCGAAAAAAAGAAGGGACTAATGTCCTCCCCTTTCAGGAATTTATCCACAGCCCCCCAGGAACTGACCTCACTTCTAGGGTGGACAAAGCCACTACAACCTTTGGTCGTCACCTATAGCTCTGAGATTGAAGGTTGCTGGGTCACTGACGTCCCTCCCCTCCCTAAGGAGACATAACTTCCAAACCTGGAGATCCAATCAGTTTACCCTTTAAGACTCTCCCTTAAAAAAAACTTTAGACTTTAAGCACAATGTTCACATCTATAGATATCCAAAGGGAAGTGTATACATGCATCTTTTTTAGAGTCTTCAGTAAAGTGACTTTGAATTAATCAAGTTTGTTTACAAAATACATTTTCTGAAAATTAACCTAGGCTCCCTGTGTACACATTTGGAGACCACTAGGCCATATTCAGTAAATGCCAGTGTTTTTTTTTTTAAAACTGCACAGAACGGGCACGTCTGTTTATTATTTGTTGTTATTACTTGGGGTTTTTCTTGTCATTGACCTGTTAATTTTTATATAGTAAGAGAGCATGGGGTGCTATTTATAGCCCTTTGGTATGCTCTCTTTAAGCTTCTTTTACTATATTTCTATATTGGAAAGTGGGAAAAACAACTGCGCTAATTATCAAAGAAAAACAAAAAACAATGTAGCAGCCAGCACACAGACAAACAAAGTCAAAGTGAACGTGGAGAAAGAAAGTGCAGCGCTATACTAATTAGTTTTGTGAAAATGCTGCCAAATTCACATGACATAACAATGTGAAATCAAACAAAAATTGTATGTAAAAGCATAGTAAAAGACAATTGTACTCAACATGTGTGGAATACTGATATAGTCCATACATATGTTGGCAAACTGATGAGTGAAAAAAACAACCAAACAAAAAAAATAAAAAAAATAAATAAAAAAAAATGAATAGTTCATAGGTGTGTCCCAAATGGATGAATGAAATCTTCACATATGATGCCAGTTCAAGGAAATTAAGACAACAATGATGGCTTGTCTGTAGCAACCTTCAGACTATCAAAATCAATGGAAATGGATACTCTTACCAGCTGTGGTGGACTCACATGTTAGTACTAACAGCAAGTCAGATCAGGCATGGTGGTCACAGCGGACCCTGGGCTCTGTGCGTGAAAGGTTTTGCAGCGATGGTCACTCCAGCTGAGATGATGCATTCAATCTTGGTCGGATACCTCACTTCAGGGACAGGAACCCGGATAACAAAAGGCCAATGGAGGGATGGCCAGGCTCATGTATCAACACAACATGTGTGGCATGGGAAAAAGAAAAAAGAAATGCTCCCAATGGTGCAGATCAAAAAACCAATGAAGGCTTTATTTAAAATAAATGAGTAAAATCACGTGAAAAATATATCTAAAAGCAGTATGGGGTACTATGGATGTTACCCCAGGGTAACATCCATAGTACCCCATACTGCTTTTAGATATATTTTTCACGTGATTTTACTCATTTATTTTAAATAAAGCCTTCATTGGTTTTTTGATCTGCACCATTGGGAGCATTTCTTTTTTCTTTTTCCCATGCCACACATGTTGTGTTGATACATGAGCCTGGCCATCCCTCCATTGGCCTTTTGTTATCCGGGTTCCTGTCCCTGAAGTGAGGTATCCGACCAAGATTGAATGCATCATCTCAGCTGGAGTGACCATCGCTGCAAAACCTTTCACGCACAGAGCCCAGGGTCCGCTGTGACCACCATGCCTGATCTGACTTGCTGTTAGTACTAACATGTGAGTCCACCACAGCTGGTAAGAGTATCCATTTCCATTGATTTTGATAGTCTGAAGGTTGCTACAGACAAGCCATCATTGTTGTCTTAATTTCCTTGAACTGGCATCATATGTGAAGATTTCATTCATCCATTTGGGACACACCTATGAACTATTCATTTTTTTTTATTTTTTATTTTTATTTTTTTTATTTTTTTTGTTTGGTTGTTTTTTTCACTCATCAGTTTGCCAACATATGTATGGACTATATCAGTATTCCACACATGTTGAGTACAATTGTCTTTTACTATGCTTTTACATACAATTTTTGTTTGATTTCACATTGTTATGTCATGTGAATTTGGCAGCATTTTCACAAAACTAATTAGTATACCCCTATATTTCTATATTACTACTTTTGTAGAGCCAGGCCTGTAACTTCCTCATCTCTAGTCCAAACTAAGCCTCCTTAATACAGTTTTGTTTAATGTGCAAATACTGGTCTACCAGAATTTTATTACTTAGGTGTTTTGGGTGGGATCAGCATGAAGTAGAGTTTTCTGATGTCTCTTTTCTAAAAAGTATCTACTGGTTGTACCATTCCTATCCTTCCTGATTAAAAGATCAAGGAAGGATTGCTCGATATTACTATAATTTACTGCGAAGGATATTTATATCGATTCGTATTAATGAAATCCCAGAACTCCACAAAAAAAAAAATTACAGAACTCCATGAGAAGTTGACTACTATTGAACCTAAAAAATCGAAATGTCATTGATGTACCTGTGCCAGCCCATTAAATATCGTTAATGTATCTGTACCACCCCAGCATGTGGCACAGATACATTGACACTTCTATAGCATATATGAGTAAGTTCTGCTGTTTCTGTTGTGAATATCTCTATGCACATTTTTTTTTTATTTTTTAAATATTAGAGTATATTACAAAATTGCTCATGCACAGGTCCTCCACAGGTTGCTTTTTTTTCTCACATTGGGGGTGAACATCTGGTTCCTAACTTCAGGGCCCATTTTGGGGAGAAATAGGAAGGAAAGATTGTGTGTGTGGGATTGGGGGATTTTTTTTATTTTCCTTCCCCCCTTTATTTTTTACTCTTGCCTCACACAGTGGGTCTCTGTAATGTGCTAGGCATTGTGGGATCTATTATCCCACTGGCATTTGTTTCTGTAGCCACCTGGTTAACCCTTTTTCAGCATGAGTGGAGATATAGATATATGCTGCAGGCAAGGCAATTTCCCATGGATTTAATGCCACCCAATCCCAGATCCGGCAGTGGGAAGATGGTGCTGGCGGTGTGTGGACTCTAGACTGGAGTGTGCTATGCGATGACACAGGACTCCGACAGCTGGAGACAAGATGATGCACCAGCATGCGCTACAGAAGGGAGCATACTGCAAGTAGGCCAAAGCCCACAATGTAGAAGGCCCCACAAGGGCATCACAGTAGATAAACGGCACCAGTTGTTTGAATTTTGACAAAATCCTGGGGCTGGTAATGTCTGTCATTAGGTCAAATAAACTCCTTGTACACACATATGTATTGACAGCAACTGCAGTATGCTGATTTTACCATCCCTATCCTTCCTGATTAAAAAATCAAGAAAGGATAGTTCAATATTACTATGATTTACTATAAAACTAAAAATGATATTTAATCCCATTAATGAAATCACAGAACTCAATGAGAAGTTGACTACTACTAAACCACAAAAATCGAAATGTCGTCAACGTACCTGTGACCCTTGTAGCATGTGGCAGAGATACATCGAGATTTATATGGCATATATGAAGAATAAGTTCTATTGTTTCTGCTGTATATATCATATGCTTATGTGATTTTGTAACATATATTATCACTGCTGTTATGTTTTACTTTTGTGAATTGATTTCTTTTGTATGTTATTATTGCTTATTTCAAAGTTGCACATGTACAGGTCCTCTGTGGGTTGTTTTGGCTTTTTTAGGGGCACATTTGGGTGGATCTCTGGTCCTCAACTCCAGGGCCCATTTATGAGGGGAGAAGGGAAGGAAGATTTTGTGTGGGGGTTAGGGGAGGGTTTTTCGTTTCTTCCCCTTTTATTCCTTCTTCTTTGCCTCCCACGGTGGGTTCCTGTGATATACTTGGCACTGTGGGATCTATTGTCACCTGCATGGCATTTTGTCTGTTACTTTACTAGCGTACTAGGAGGTCCAGATATGCTGTGGGCTGGGAAATTACCCACAGATGTGTCACCACCTGGTCCTGTCCTAGAGGTGGGAAAATGGCGTCATCGGTATGCCCCTCAAGCTGGAGCACACTATATGATGGGGCAGGACTCTAACAGCCAGGAGGCAAGATTGTGCCTTGATGAGAGCTCCAGGGTGGAGGAGAGGGGAATGATGATTGTAAGTATCGGGTGGCAGAGTGTTTTCTTTTCCTGTCCCCCCTTTCATTTCTTCCTATGTTGCCTCACACAGTGGGTATCTATTATGTGCTAGGCACCGTGAGATCTAATATAGCCTGTCTGGAGTTTCTTCTTTGGCCATCTGGTTCCCCCATTTTTCAGCAGGGTAGGAGCTCTAGATATGTTAAAGGCTAGGTAATATCCCACAGATGTGATGCTACCCAGTCCCCAGATCAGGCAGTGAGATATGGCTCCAGATTGGAGTGCACTATACCACAGTCAGAGGCAAGATAATGCCCCAGGATGGAGTGCACTGCAAGTAGGCATTAGTGGACAATGTAGAAGGCCCCATAAGAGCATCACAGTAAATAAACAACACCATTTTGACAGCTGACGAAATCTAGAGGTTGGAATCTTGGTCATAAGGTAAAAGAAAAAGTCCTTGTCCACACATATGTATTGACAGTAAGCACAATTAACCACTTAAGACCCGGACCAATACGCTGGTAAATGACCCAAGGTGTTTTTGCGATTCGGCACTGCGTCGCTTTAACAGACAATTGCGCGGTCGTGCGACGTGGCTCCCAAACAAAATTTGCGTCCTTTTCTTCCCACAAATAGAGCTTTCTTTTGGTGGTATTTGATCACCTCTGCGATTTTTATTTTTTGCGCTATATACAAAAATAGAGCGACATTTTTGAAAAAAAAACACTATTTTTTACTTTTTGTTAAAAAAAAATCAAATAAACTAAATTTTAGTCAAACATTTAGGCCAAAATGTATTTAGCCACATGTCTTTAGTAAAAAAAAAAATCGCAATAAAAAAAAATAGCTACCTAGCGGGAACAGCGACACTAATACAGCGATCAGAAAAATGATCGCTTAGTGACGCTGGCAATAGGGAGTGAAAGGGTTAACTAGGGCGGTGATCAGGGGGTTAAAACTTTATTAGGGGGGGTGGGGGGGCTATCCTGAACCTAACACTAACTGTTTTTTACACTGCCTGTCACACTGACACTAAATGCAGTGATTAGATCACTGCATTCAGTGACACTGTGACAGGGGGGTGGGGGGGGGGGGCGATCACAAGGGGTTAATATGCCTATGTGAGTGTGTGTCAGTGTTGTGTTGGTGCACACTTACTTGTGATGTCTTCTCTCATCAGCAGCGCTGGGAAACAGCGCTGCGATGAGAGGTGACATAATTTCCTCCTTCCTGTGTAAACACAGGAGGAGGAACTGACAGGATGGGAGCGCGCTCCCATTGGCTGGGAGCGATCGCGGGGGGGCGGGTAAGCGCCGACATCCGCCCGCTGATCCCGGATCGCTCCCGGAGCCAGGGGGACCCCCGCACGCCGCGGAGGGGGTCCCGATGGGACCCCCGAACCGCACTTAGGCGGGGACGTAAATTTACGCCCTTGTGCCTGTTCGTGCCATTCTGTGGCCGTATATGTGGGTGCGGGGGTCCTTAAGTGGTTAAGTGGTTCAAACGCCCAAACTTTTACCTTAAAGCGACACTAAAGGTTCATGTTTTTTTAAATAACAAACATGTCATACTTACCTAAACTAGTAGTTAGTTTTGCACAGAGTGGCCCCGATCCACCTGTTCTGGGGTCCCACAGCGACTCTCATGGCTCCTCCCCACATTAGATAACCGCCTCTGGGAAGCTCTCTCCTGAGAGGGTTACCCTGGGGGCACGCTCCTGAGTCATATACTTGGCGTCCATAGACGTCAATGCATAGGATGCATTAAGGTGAAAAAACACGTTTTACTTCTTGCTGTCTTCCCCCTCATTCCTAAATATTTACCCGAGTCCTTAATAAATCCAGTGCTGTGCACAGCTGTATGTCTTCTCTCCTCTTCACACAGGACCTTGAACAGCAGCAGGAGCCATTGAATAAAAAATTGCAGAATTCCACGAGAAGTTGACTACTACAAGACCGATTTTTTTTTTAAATGTCATCGATGTACCTGTGCAACCCTGGCATGTGGCACGGATACATCAAAGCTTGTATGGCATATATGAGGAGAATGTGATTGTTTCTGCTGTAAATATTATATCCCTATGCAATTTTTTAAGCTATTTATTGCCAATGTTATGTTTTATTTTGTAAATACATTTTTTTGGATTAGTAGCGGGGTTATCCTGTCAGAGACTATTGATAGCCTGAATCTACATCGGCGTCCAGCCACGCCTGTATATACGTTAAGATGTTTTTGGAAGTTGTGCATTGTGGGACCAGAAGTACCGGGAGATATGGACTCCATTAACACTTGGTAGCAAACAGACTACACTTCCTACAGTGCCCTATCCTATTGGAACATGTGACCTCTCTGCACAGACTTATGGGGAAGGTTATTTAAGGATAGGGAGGGGCTGATTTTCTCTCTCTCTGGACCTGCATCTTCTCCTCTGCGGAGCTGTGTATAGCTCCACAGTCCATCTACCAGGCCTGAAGCCTGGGCCTGAAACCATCCTGAGGGAAGCAAGATCAAGGGTGTTCATCCTGTGTTCCAGGAGACCGGAAAAGATTGCCAGCTGCCGACTGAAGGAACAGTGGGGAGTCCGATTCCGGAGACCGTGTGTTGCAGAGTAACGGCAGACAGACGCACCCTTTTTTTCCAAGAGGAACTCAGGCAGAGTGGACCTGTTTGGGTGAGAGGGCACAGGCCCAAACTTTCAACTCCTCTCACTTTGACAAATGACTTGGTGTTGCTTCGCAATCCGGAGACACACTATAAGTTCTGACTGATTCAGAGAGGCCTATTATGCTGGGAGTTATTCTGCAGAAGTGACTGACGCTGACGAGCGATCAGTCCATCATCATCGGTAGTTATTGTAACCTGTTTGACTGAGTTTATCCCATCTTTTACCCTTTTGGATTACAATTTAAAAGTGCACCAATGGCTGCAATGTGAACTTCGTGTTAAGAGTTTCTTTGGTTGGACTGTTTAAGCCAGGCCTGGCAAGAAGTCCCTTTCTTCTTTTTTTTTTTGCTGTCCTGCAGGATCGCCCATTAGGGGGGAGCTCGCGAGCATGAACTGTCTATAGCAACTTAGCTCAAGTAATATTATCCTAGTTAGTTTAGGTTTCTTTTATTTACTTGCTGACCCTCGCAAGGGCCCTTGCAGAGTCATTGTGTATTAACTCATATTTGTCATTAATCTGCTATTCAAACCCTATTTTCCTGTTCTCTTTACAATATCCAAAGTAAAGCATTCCCTTTTGTTTGAACATATTAACTGTGTGACATGTCCTAAATTTTGGATATTGCCCATCAGAACAGGTAACGATATTATTATATTACCATTACATGTTATATGTATGCTGTTGTGACCTCCACCAAGTAGGTGTCACAATACCTTTGCAACTAATCTGGTGTGCCAAGGGAGGGTTTGAGTTAGTTAAAGGGGTGAATCAACCAAAGAGAGTAGATCCTGTAAGGGGTTAGCTCGGTAGCAGGTGTGTGTGGTGGGTTCACTACACACTGAAATATACAGAGAGGCAGCCAAACAAAGGTTATGGTTTATTCTTCTATATTGCTGGAAACAAGTGCAAGGATCCAAACAGCATAAACAAAACATAAAATAAACCCTGGCCACTTGGGCGTCTACCTTCACAACACAGGAACCTACCTATGGAGTCTGGCACAGCCTGCTGCTGGGCAGACACTGCTGGTCATACAGCAGAAAAACAACAGTCTTTTTGATTTTTATCACACAGAAAAATCAACACCACCTCACCTTCAGAAGTCTTTCTCAGCTCACTGTTCTCCTTAACTCAAAAAGCCTCAGGATGCAGCAATCAGTAGTAATCCTCTGGATAAATTATAGAGGCCTTAATTGCTTCATTCTGAACAGCTGAAGCTATCCAACGTCCTTAAACCTTTCTGGCTACCTCTGCAGCCAACACCTCATAGTAATTGGTGAACTGTCTAAACAAGGCAGAAATGTATCTCCCGTCTGTGACAACACCCACAGATTTACCTGACTTCCTGTCACATACCCACCTCTTGTTTCAACCCTAGGGTTGGGACACCGGTTGCCAGGCACGCATGCACTCGGGACAAACCATCTTCAGTCCCCATTTTAACACCGGGGTGATGCGTTACCACAAAACTAAATTCCTGAAGGGCCAAGAACCACCTATTTATTCTCCTATTGGTCTCCTTGTTCTGTGCCATCCACTTCAATGGGGTATGATCCGTCACCAGTTTAAACTGTTTACCCACGAGGTAGTACCGGAGAGAATCCAAAGCCCATATCACTGCCAAACACTCTTTCTCAATGGTGGCATAATTCTCCTCATGGGCCTTCAACTTTCGGCTGAGGTAAATAACCGGGTGTTCCTCCCCCTTGATAATCTGGGACAGTACAGCTCCTAACCCCACATTTGATGCATCTGTCTGAACTACAAAGTCCCATGAAAAATCAGGCGAATTTAAAACTGGCTGACTACATAAGGCCTGTTTTAAAGCCTGAAAAGCTGTTTCTGCTTCGGGAGTCCATTTGGTCATGACAGACTCCTTCCCTTTTGTCAAATTGGTCAGGGGAGTAGCCTGTGAGGCAAAATGGGGGATAAAGTGGCACTAATAACCCGCGATCCCCAAAAATGCACAAACCTGTTTCTTGTTGGTGGGACGTGGCCAATCCTGAATAGCCTCAACTTTGTTTATTTGGGGCTTGATTAGACCTCTTCCAATGGAATACCCCAGATACTTCTCCTCTTCTAGCCCAATGGTACATTTTTTTAGATTGGCTGTAAACCCGGCTTTCCAGATGAAATCCAACACAGCCTGAACTTTTGGTAAGTGTGAGTCCCAATCCTCACTGTGGATGACAACGTCATCGAGGTATGCAGCAGCATAGGCTCGATGAGGCCGAAGAGTCTTATCCATGGTGCGTTGAAATGAGCATTCTGTAACCCAAAAGGCATCCACCGATATTGAAAAGATCCTTCTGGAGTTACAAATGCAGTTTTTTCCCTGGCCGACTCCGAGAGAGGAATTTTGCCAATAACCCTTGGTCAGGTTTAACATCGTCATGTACCGGGCAGTGCCTAGGCGATCAATCAGTTCATCTATGCGGGGCATAGGATAGGTGTCAAACTTAGTGATTTTATTCAGGCTTCGAAAGTCATTACAAAACCGCCAACTTCCATCTGGTTTGAGCACTAAGACGATGGGACTGGACCAATCACTATTTGACTCTTCTATCACCCCCAGCTCAAGCATTTTTTTTACTTTCTGGCGAATTGCCTCTCGCCGGGCTTCTGGAATTCTATAAGGCTTCAACTTGACCTTATCCCCTGGTGTGGTGATAATGTCATGTTCAACTCCGGAGACCCAACCTGACAAGTCTGAAAACTTCTCCCTATTACGGAGCACAAATTCTTTAGCCTCCTGTTGCTGAGTTTTGGACAGAGTCTCCGCTATCCCAACTTCAGGGACAGCCAGGTTAAACGGAGCAGAAAATCGGGTAGTCTTAGCGACCAAGGACTCTCTATCCTTCCATGGTTTCAACAAGTTCACGTGATAGAGCTGCTCAGGTTTTTGTCTTCTCGGTTGGCAAATTTTTAAATTCACCACCCCCATTTTCTCCAACACTTTACAGGGACCCTGCCATTTGGCTAGGAATTTACTTTCGACTGTGGGGACCAGCACCAACACCCTATCACCAGGTGCAAAGGAACGGACCTGGGCCCCACGATTGTAAATCCTTTGTTGAGCCAACTGGGCTTGGGCTAAATGTACCTTCACTTGGGAAATTCTATCTTGCATTTGTGCCACATGTTTAATCACACTTCGATGAGGGGAACTCTCACTCTCCCATGTTTCCCTGGCAATGTCCAGTAGGCCCCGGGGGTGCCTCCCATACAGTAGCTCAAACGGAGAGAACCCTGTGGACGATTGGGGAACCTCTCTTATGGCAAACATCAGATAAGGGAGCAGATAATCCCAATTCTTTCCGTCTTTATCCACCACCTTCCTCAACATTTGTTTTAAGGTTTTATGAAACCTTTCCACTTATCCGTCTGTTTGAGGGTGATATACTGATGTACGTAATTGGATCACTTTCATGAGTTTACAAAGTTCTCTGGTCACCCTAGACATAAACGGGGTGCCCTGGTCAGTTAGGACTTCCTTAGGAAGACCCACACGGCTGAAAACCTGAAATAACTCTTTGGCAACGGTTTTAGCAGAGATGTTTTAGAGAGGAATCACTTCTGGGTAACGGGTGGCATAGTCCATTATTACCAAGATGTGCTGGTGCCCTCTAGTGGACTTCAGTAAGGGGCCAACCAAATCCATGGCGATCCACTCAAAAGGGACCTCAATAATGGGCAGGGGTACCAACGGACTGGGAAAATGTGGCATGGGTGCACTAATCTGACACACTGGACAGGAAGAGCAGTACACTTCCACTTCCTTAGTGATCCCAGGCCAATAAAACCTCTGGGTCATTCTCTCCCGGGTTTTTTCTGCTCCCAAATGTCCCCCAAGAATGTGCCCATGGGCCAGTTCCACAACCATCTTGCGGTACGGTTTAGGCACTACCAGTTGCTCTATGGTGTCCTCTATCCTCTGTGACACTCGATATAACAGATCCCTTTCAATAATGAAGTAAGGGAGGGCAACCCTCTCGTCAGGGTTAACTAACTCCCCATCTATCTTCACTACATTCTCCCAGGCTCTTAGCAATGTGGGGTCCCTCAATTGTTCAGTGATAAAAATTTCTCTGTGCACCTCGAGGTCATCAAACCCTATCGGCCGCTGTTCCTGGTGTTTCCCCTGCAAAGACTGAGAACGGAAACTCAGGAGAATCCTCACAGTAAGGCCCCATACACACGAGCAGACAGATTTGTTCAAGTCGGACAGACCGATTTAAACAAATCTGTCTGCTGGGGACGTATTGGTTTGATCGTGTACACATGATCAAACCAAAATCCCCGCCGGCAGACGGCGCACTGACGTGGCGGTGACGTTGACGCCGCCACGTCACCGCACCAGGAAGTAAAACACTTCCGCGCATGCGTCGAAACCATTCGACGCGTGTGCGAGAAGACATGTCTGCTGGTTAGCGTACTAACCAGTAGACATTAGTACGCTAACCAGCAGACATGTCTTCTCGCACATGCGTCGAATGGTTTCGACGCATGCGCGGAAGTGTTTTACTTCCTGGTGCGGTGACGTGGCGGCGTCAACGTCACCGCCACGTCAGTGCGCCGTCTGCCGGTGGGGATTTTGGTTTGATCATGTGTACACGATCAAACCAATACATCCCCAGCAGACAGATTTGTTTAAATCGGTCTGTCCGACTTGAACAAATCTGTCTGCTCGTGTGTATGGGGCCTTACTGTGAGGATTCTCCTGAGTTTCCGTTCTCAGTCTTTGCAGGGGAAACCCCAGGAACAGCGGCCGATAGGGTTTGATGACCTCGAGGTGCACAGAGAAATTCCCCGCCGGCAGACGGCGCACTGACGTGGCGGTGACATTGACGCCGCCACGTCACCACACCAGGAAGTAAAACACTTCCGCGCATGCGTCGAAACCATTCGACGCGTGTGCGAGAAGACATGTCTGCTGGTTAGCGTACTAACCAGCAGACATGTCGGGCGGACGGGTTCCCAGCCGACAGATTTGAAAGCATGCTTTCAAATCTGTCGGCTGGCCAAATCCGTCGGCTCGCCCGTACACACGATCCAATCTGTCTGCTGGGACGGTCTGGCAGACCGTTTCCAGCAGACAGATTTGATCGTGTGTACGCGGCCATAAAGGATTCTGGAGTAGATGTTTCTTTATCGTACATCACGGGACACAGAGCGCATAGCCATTACACTTGGGTTATATGGGTACCTTCAGGTGTGGACACTGGTGTAATCAATTTCACAGGAAGTTTTCCTCCCTATATAACCCCCTCCCAGTGGGAGTGCTTCAGTTTTTTCGCCAGTGTCTTAGGTGTTGGTCACGTCTAGCTGTCCTTCGGAGGTCTCGGGACCCAGGATAGTCCGAAGTGCTTCAAAGCCAAGGTGTACGGTACCCGGGCCCTGCTGGAGTGGGGTTTTGCCTATAATGCCTCTCCTTGGAGGGCTGGATTCTGGGCTCCAGTGCCTTAGTCTATTCCAAGAACTAAACGCTACTGATGCCAGGATGCTATATAGGTCCAGGGGTGTGGGTTCCTTAACACAGGACCCCGGTCCCTGAAGGTCAAAGACAATACCCACGGAGATGGGGGAAGGCTGGGCCTCTTGCATTTTGCAATACCCTGCGGCGTGGAGCAGGTAAGAGGGAACCTGCGGGACTTGGTTCGACAGTAGGTATCCCCCTGGGGGTTCTGGGTTGGCTAATGGTATGCTTGTGCATCAGCCACTATCTCCACTATGTCTTTTGAGGCAGGATGGGATGTATTAATGTTTACCCAGATAACATGTAGATTTATATATGCTTTTAAAGATATGTATTTTGCTACTCCCCCCAGACTTGCCTGTTAGCATGATACTGCAGCCCCACGTGTTATAGGAGGAAATGCTGACAAAACTCCTGTTTCCTAGGAAGCCTATGGGGACAGCTTCCTCTATGTGTGCACTACAAAGATTAGTGTCTTACCTGGTGTCTGTTGGGTTGCTAGCGCTGGTCCAGGCTTCTCCTCTGCTCTCTGCTTCCTCCATGTTGGTTTCAGCGTGGGGGGGGCGGGGGCGCGCGCCGCCTTTTACAGCGTCAGCGTGCGTGGGGGGGGGGGGCGGGCCAGCAGCGTCAGGTCTCAAATAAAGCAAAAAAGCATTTCCTGGCTGGTCATTCCCTCCTGAGAGCAGTGGAGGCTGAGGACATAGAGCGCGCAGCTGAGCCAGTTCTGGCTAACAGTGACACCCAGTGGTGGTTTGTGGATCTTCAGGTCTGGACTTAGTCCACACCGACCAGAAAAAATAAAGATTTTTTTCTTAAAGGGACTCAGCCTTAGATCTGGCAGTATCTGAGTCGGTGCAACCTTGGACTCCAGCTAACGGGCATTGGTGTGGCAATACTCACAGGACTTTCCTCGGTATTGCCGCCTTCTCAGGCGTATGAAAATTTAGATTTTATTTTTACCATAGCCTGTCCTTATTAATGTTTCACTTCTAGCTACAACAGTTGGGTGTTGGCTGTAGGGGTGTCTCAAGGTTGTGCAATGGCTCCCAAGGGATCAGGACCAGCTAAGGCTGCAAAAGGTGCCAAAAAAGTAAAGGGGTCTCCATCGGGGTCAGAGGATTTGGGCCAGGCTCCAGTGGTCCCACCCTCACCAGATAGACCACCGAACAGCATCGTGCAGGAGCCATTGAGGGTGCTAGGGGCAGAGGCGGCCCCCAATCAACCCATTCCCGTTTATGTTACGGAAGAAATGCTAGAATCCACCCTGGGTGGGCTAGAGAAAAGTTTAACTGCTTTAATTGCCCGCTCTTTGCAGGGTGGCAAACGGGCTAGATCCCCGTCACCTAGAACGGTGTGTTCGGATGCAGAGGTCCTCTCTTCGGAGGAATTGGACCCACAGGGGGATCAAGCGGACCTGAGTCCTGACGGGTCAGACATTGAAGATTCCACTATAGATGAATTTTTTTCGGCTTCTCAAGCAGAGAGTCTGTGGATCCAGTCTCTGACGGATATGGTTCGCACTGCTTTTAAACTTCCAGTGTCAGAACAATTAGCCCCCGCGGTATCCTCTTTAGGTTCCTTGAAGGCACCATTGAGTGGTGCGTCTTTCCCGGTTCACCCCCTTCTGGAGAGCGTGATTTTTCAGGATTGGGCTCGACCTGATAGGATTTTTATCCCTCCTAAAAGGTTCACCATTCTCTATCCTATGGAAGAAGAATTTGCAAAGAAATGGGCACTCCCTACCGTGGACGCAGCCATTTCCTGCGTAAATAAATCCCTGACCTGTCCGGTGGAAAATGTCCAGGTGTTTAAAGATCCAGTCGACAAAAAATTGGAGACCCTACTGAAGGCTTCTTTTACCACAGTAGGTGCCGTGGTTCAGCCAGCGGTGGCAGCCATTGGCGTTTGTCAGGCTTTAAAGGATCAGACTAAACAGATATTAAGGGACATACCGGCTCAGCAAGCTCGTGAATTGGCTGACCTCCCAAGAGCTCTCTGCTTTGCAGTAGATGCTATTAAGGACTCCGTTCAACAGGCGTCCCGTTTATCTCTGCTGTTGGTTCATATGCGTCGCCTTTTGTGGCTAAAAAACTGGTCAGCAAAAAAGCTTTTAGCAGGATTTCCCTTTCATGGTGGGAGACTATTCGGTGAAGACCTAAATAAATATATCCAGACCATATCAAGTGGTAAAAGTTCTTTCTTGCCTATCAAGAAAAGATCGCGTGGGCCCGCATTTAAGCGACAGGCCTTCGCAGGCTCGGCCCCTTCAACTTCCCGTCAGTATCGACGGCCTCCCGGGCATTCAGCATTTAATAGCCGCCCACAAGGACAAGCCACGACAGGCAAGAGGCCATGGTCTCGCAAGCCGGTTAAACAAGTCCTCAAGTCAGATTCATGAAGGGGCGCCCCCACTCTCTTGGGTGGGGGGAAGGCTTCGGTTTTTCTCCGAAGTGTGGAAGGCCAGAATTCCCGACTCTCGGGTAAGATCCGTGGTAACCACGGGCTACAAGCTAGAGTTTCGGGAAGTCCCCCCTCCTCATTTTCAGGGGTCAAGTCTTCCAAGCGACCCATTAAAGAGGGCCTCTCTTGTAAAAGCGTTGGATCGTCTCTTGCTCCAAGGAGTAATTGTAGAAGTACCAACCCAAGAATGGGGTCTGGGATTCTACTCCAACCTTTTTCATAATACCAAAGCCCAATGGCGACGTCAGGCCTATCTTAGACCTCAAACGCCTAAATGGCTTTCTAAGCATTCAGACCTTTCGTATGGAGTCCATACGTTCGGTGGCAGCCAGCCTACATCAAGACGACTTTCTAGCATCTATAGACATAAAAGATGCGTATCTGCACGTGACGATCTACCCGGCACATCACAGGTTTCTTCGTTTTATGATAGATCACCGCCATTACCAGTTCGTAGCCCTCCCTTTCGGGTTGGCAACAGCTCCGCGGGTATTCACAAAGGTGTTAGCCCCGGTGCTATCCGTCCTTAGGACAGAAGGCATTTTAGTCTTGGCATACTTGGACGATCTTCTGGTTATCGACAGCTCAGCTTCCAACCTCAATCAGGCAGTAGGTCGCACAGTTCAGCATCTAGAGGAATTCGGGTGGATTGTAAACCTAGAAAAATCGGTATTGAAACCCACAAAGCAGTTGGAATATCTAGGCCTTCGGCTAGATACAGACTGCCAGAGGATAATTTTACCTCAAGCAAAGATCAAATCAATAGCTCAAGCAGTTCAAGTGATCTTAGGCAAGAAGAGGCCGACTATTCGCCTATGTATGCGACTGCTGGGGAAGATGGTGGCCGCCTTCGAGGCTGTACCCTACGCCCAGATCCATACCAGATATCTTCAGGCAGCCATTCTCTCTGCTTGGAACAAGTCCATTCAGACATTAGATCGTCCGTTAGTGCTCTCCCCGAAGGTCCGGCGCAGCCTGTCTTGGTGGCTGGTCTCTCAAAATTTGTCAAAAGGGAAATCCTTTTGCCCCATCACGTGGAAGATAGTATCCACGGATGCCAGCCTGTCAGGTTGGGGGGCAGTTCTAGAAGAACAAACCCAGCAAGGGCAGTGGTCGGAGGCAGAAAAACTGCTTCCCATCAATATCTTGGAGATCAGAGCTGCTCGGCTGGCCCTGTTCGCCTGGACTCTCCCCCTTCAGGGTCTGCCAGTAAGGATACAGTCCGACAACGCCACTGCGGTGGCATACATAAACCACCAGGGGGGGCACGAAGAGCCCAGCAGCCCAAAGAGAAGTAAACCTGATTTTCTCATGGGCCGAAGCCCATGTACCCTGCATCTCAGCGGTATTCATCCCAGGGATAGACAATTCTCAAGCAGATTTTTTGAGTCGTTAACAGTTGCTCCCGGGGGAGTGGTCTCTTCACCCCCAGGTATTCCAAGAGATTTGCCAAAGATTCGGAGTCCCAGATGTGGACATTATGGCAACGAGATCCAACGAGATCCTTACTGGCAGGGTCTGCCAGTAAGGATACAGTCCGACAACGCCACTGCGGTGGCATACATAAACCACCAGGGGGGGCACGAAGAGCCCAGCAGCCCAAAGAGAAGTAAACCTGATTTTCTCATGGGCCGAAGCCCATGTACCCTGCATCTCAGCGGTATTCATCCCAGGGATAGACAATTCTCAAGCAGATTTTTTCAGTCGTCAACAGTTGCTCCCGGGGGAGTGGTCTCTTCACCCCCAGGTATTCCAAGAGATTTGCCAAAGATTCGGAGTCCCAGATGTGGACATTATGGCAACGAGATCCAACAAAAAGTTGGACAAATTCATATCCCGAGCCAGGGATCCCTCGGCCTACGGGACCGATGCCTTGGTTTGCCCTTGGCACCAGTTTTCTCTTCTGTATGCGTTCCCTCCACTGCAGATGATTCCCCGCCTTCTAAGGAGGATCCGGGTGGAGCGCAGGCCTGTGATCCTGGTGGCCCCAGCCTGGCCCAGGAGGGCTTGGTACGCACTCATCGTGAAGATGTCAGTCGGGGCGCCGTGGCCGCTCCCCCTGCGCCCAGATCTGCTGTCTCAGGGCCCAATCTGCCATCCTGCTTCACAGCAGCTAAATTTGACGGCTGAATCCCTAATTCTTAAGGGCAGAGGCCTCTCAGATCAGGTCATATCTACGTTGATTCAGGCTAGGAAACCGGTCTCCAGAAATATTTATTACAGAGTCTGGAGAACCTATGTGGAGTGGTGCGAGTCTCAAAAATGGCATCCTCGAAAGTTTTTTATTGACAGGATCTTGCGATTCCTCCAGGTTGGCGTTGACAAAGGGTTGGCTCTTAGTACTCTAAAGGGGCAGGTGTCGGCTTTATCAATATGGTTTCAAAGACCCTTGGCCACCCATTCGCTTATGAAAACCTTCTTGCAGGGGGTCTTGCATGTGAATCCCCCTATTAGAGCTCCCCTCTGCCCCTGGAGTTTAAATCTGGTCTTGTCAGCTTTGCAAAGGCAGCCGTTTGAACCTCTGACAGAAATCCCTCTTGTGCTACTAACCCGAAAGTTGGTTTTCTTGATTGCTATGGCTTCGGCCAGAAGGGTTTCCGAGCTGGCAGCCTTGTCATGCAGGGAGCCATACCTTATTCTGCATAAGGACAGAGTGGTTCTGCGGCCTCAACCTACTTTCCTTCCTAAGGTCATATCCAGTTTTCACTTGAATCAGGACCTAGTCCTACCATCCTTCTTTCCTACTCCCCAGTCCAGAGAGGAAAGACTGCTTCATACTTTGGACGTGGTTCGAGCCATGAGGGTCTATCTCAAGGCTACAGAGAAGATTCGGAAAACAGATGTGCTTTTTGTTCTTCCGGATGGCCCCAAGAAGGGTCAGCCGGCTGCCAAGTCTTCCTTGGCTAGGTGGATTAAGCAGCTGATTTTTCAGGCATATGGTCTGAAGCGCGTTCCACCTCCCTTATCAGTTAAAGCCCATTCTACGAGGGCCATGAGTGCCTCCTGGGCGGCACACCATCAGATCTCTATGGCACAGGTTTGCAAGGCGGCAACCTGGTCTTCCGTACATACGTTTACTAAATTTTATAAGTTGGACGTTGCAAAGGGTACGGACGCAGCTTTTGGGCAGGCGGTCCTACAGGCAGCAGTATAGAATCCTCTGGCCCGGTTCACGACCCCTTGTTTTTCTGTTGGTGGAGCTATTTTTTCTCCTGACAATGTTTTTATTTGGCTATTCTTGGCCTTACGGTCTCCCTCCCTTCATAGAGCATTGCTTTAGGACATCCCAAGTGTAATGGCTATGCGCTCTGTGTCCCGTGATGTACGATAAAGAAAAAAGGATTTTTAATAAACAGCTTACCTGTAAAATCCTTTTCTTGAAGTACATCACGGGACACAGAGCTCCCACCCCTCTTTTGGGGAACATTGTGTAACCTCGGGAGAATTGCTTGCTACAAAACTGAAGCACTCCCAGTGGGAGGGGGTTATATAGGGAGGAAACTTCCTGTGAAATTGATTACACCAGTGTCCACACCTGAAGGTACCCATATAACCCAAGTGTAATGGCTATGCGCTCTGTGTCCCGTGATGTACTTCAAGAAAAGGATTTTACAGGTAAGCTGTTTATTAAAAATCCTTTTTTTAGGCTCAGAAGTACCACTTACTGGGGAATCTGGGCAATCCCAGAGTTCCCAGAACTTTGGGAAATCCCTTCCCACAATGGCGTCATGTGGCAGTTGGGGAACTAAACCCACTTGGTGACACAAGTTACCGAGGGACGTTTCAAAGGAAAGCGTAGTCACCGGATATTCTCGAGTGTCCCCATGTACACAAACTACAGCCATTTTCCTAGGATGTAAGGTTTTTCCCACCACTAGATCACTTTTCACTAAGTTGACCAGGCTACCTGAATCCAACAATACCACAACATCTTTACCTTAGATGTAAACATAGAGGTAAACATTCTACATAAAGGTTTCTCATTACCCTTTACTGCAGTGCATGTGGTTGCAAAAAGGGACTGTCGTCTCTCTGTCAGAAAGTCACACTGCATGGGTTCATCAACCGCTGGGCAAACCGCTGCTACATGTCCCTCTTCCTGGCAACGGTAACAAATCAACCTTCTGGTCCTCTCCTGTGGCATGGGTCTTCCAGGCCGCTCTCGCCAAACATTAGCAGTAATCCCGATAATACCTCTAGTTGCTCTTTGGTCCCTCTCTCCACCCCCATCCCTTGATGCAGTCTTACCTATAGGTAGGGAGGGTCTGGTCTTGGGGTGGAAAGTCTGTGCGTCTCTGGGGGAAGAGGAAAAATTCTCTGTTGTTAAGTACCTTTCGACCAGGTCTACTAGTTTGTCTGCGGTTTCCAGACCACCATGGCTCACCCATTTCTGCAGGGTGTTAGGAAGAGACCTAAGAAATTTGTCCATGACTACTCGCTCAAAATTTTTTGGTCCGGACAGAGTTTCTGGCTGCAGCCATTTCCTGGTCAAATGAATGAGGTCATACATCTGCGGCCTAGGTGGCTTCCTCAGCTGATAACTCCAATTGTGGACCCGCTGAGCACGGACAGCCAGGGTTACACCAAAACGTGCCAATATTTCCTCTTTTAACCGATCATAGTTTTTTGCATCTGCAAGCTCCAAATCAAAATATGCCTTTTGGGCTTCTTCAGATAATAGGGGGGCCACTAGTCCAGCCCACTGTTCTTTAGGCCAACTCTCTTTTTCCGCTGTTCTCTCAAACGTGGTCAGAAACATCTCAGGGTCATCATCTGCAGTCATCTTTGGCAATAAGTGGCTTACCCGAAAAGTTGGTATGTTACTGGCCTGACTCCTAGCCTCGGTCTGCTGTCTCTGAAGCTGTTTCACAATGGCCTTCATTTGCTGCTGGTGTCTCTGTTCCAAGCCTGCAATGCTCTCTTGGTGAGCTGCAAGGCTCTGCTGAAAACATGCATTTGTCTGCTGTTGATTTGCATTTGCTATAGCCAGCTGTTTCAGTATCTCCTCCATTTTGGGTTTACTTTAACTGCCCGCGGCACTCCAACATGTGTAAGGGGTTAGCTCAGTAGCGGGTGTGTGTGACCCCCTGGGTGGGTTCACTACACACTGAACTATACAGAGAGGCAGCCGAGGATGGTTGAAAACAAAGGATATGTTTTTTTTCTTCCATATTGCTGGAAACAAGTGTAAGGATCCAAACAGCATAAACAGAACAGAACATAAAATAAACCCTGGCCACTTGGGCGTCTACCTTCACAACACAGGAACCTACCTATGGAGTCTGGCACAGCCTACTGCTGGGCAGACACTGCTGGTCATACAGCAGAAAAACAATAGTCTTTTTGATTTTTATCACACAGAAAAATCAACACCACCTCACCTTCAGAAGTCTTTTTTCAGCTCACTGCTCTCCTTAACTCAAAAGCCTCAGGATGCAGCAATCAGTAGTAATCCTCTGGATAACTTATAGAGGCCTTAATTGCCTCATTCTGAACAGCTGAAGCTATCCAATGTCCTTAAACCTTTCTGGCTACCTCTGCAGCCGACACCTGATAGTAATTGGTGAACTGTCTAAACAAGGCAGAAATGTATCTCCCATCTGTGACAACACCCACAGATTTACCTGACTTCCTGTCACAATCCCAAACAAATCAGCGGCTCCTGCGGGGGTAGCGCTACAGATGATATATGGGGTAAGAGGGGAGGGAAGATTGCGATTGGGGGCTTGAGGGAGGTTTTTTATTTTCCTTCCCCACCTTACATTTTTTCCTCTTTTGCCTCACAAAGGGCAAATATCTTTCTTTATGTATCACATTTACATGTACAGGTATATGATAGGATATGGATGAAATGCATCAGCAGTGATGTCAGGCGCCGGAACCAGACGCATTGAGGCAGCCATTTTAAGTGTTGAATGTCGGTATACCTTCTTACATGTAAGCATATTGGTGGTGAATAGAGCAGTTTTAGGGGATTTACTGCATTCTTTCTCCATGTCCTTTAACTATTGATCTGTGGGATGGCTGAGTACTAAGAAGACTCAAAGAGAGGCTTAGTTTACCATACCCTGTGCCTTAAAGGATCTATTTTGGTAAGGTGTTTAGCACATATGTGGCAGGAAGTGTAGGAATCATGGATTTGCACTTTATGGGCCAGATCCACATACCTTTGCCGCCGGCTCGGCGTGACCCTTTTGTAAGCCACAGCGGCGTATCCCTAACCTCAAAGAAATGCCGCTGTAACTTATGGCGGCGTAGCGTAAATGGGCCGGCGTACGCGGGTGTAATTCAAATTTACTAGGGGGGGCGTGTTTTATTATAATTATGAATGACCCGAAGCAAACAACGCTTTTTTTTAACTGCACATGCACCGGCTGTGGATGTATCCTAGTGCGAATGCGTGAAACACGTCGCAAATAGTCAATGAAAACGACATGAACGTAACTTGCGTCCAGGCCCATTCTGGATCGGCATACGCAAACGACGTAAACGACGTCCAATACGACGCTGTCCCGATGTCCATACTTAACATTAGCTGCACCTCACTATAGCAGCTTTATCTTTACGCCGGAGATACACTTACGCAAACAACTTAAAGGGAATGCTCCGGCCGCTCGTACGTTCGTGAATTAGCGTAACTCGCTCATTTGCATATTTTACGCTGGAAGCGCCCCTGGCGTCCAGCGTAAATATGCATCTAAGATACGACGGTGTAAGAAACTTACGCCAGTCATATCTTAGCGTAAGTCTGGCGTATCATGTTTTCTGGATAGAAAACAATGACACGCCGGTGGGAAATTCGAATTACGCCGGTGTATCTGTAGATACGCCGGCGTAATTCCTTTGTGGATCTGGCCCTATGACTGGTATTAATGTTGAACACTGAGAAGATTGTAAGAGAGATCTAAGATTACCAGATTTTGTGCCCTAAATTACCTAACTATGGTAAGGGGGTTAGTACACCATTAGCTGGCATGTGGTGTGGGAATCACAGGTCTGCACTTTATTACTGATACAAATGTGAGCAAAATTCATTTATTCATATGGATTGTAGTGTTAACCTTAATAGAATTACACTATTTTGAGTAATTTTCTTTGCAGTTATACCTAGAGGAGGAGTACTAAGGTATGTTGAGCTGCTGACCTACCTTGAAGGGAATGATATGCGGTTTTAATTTGATTACTTTGTAAGAGTGGCTTGCGGGGCACTTTATCACTGGGGGTTCACTAATGATGGTATATTCACAATCTAGATATGTATTTTTCCATTCCATGAAATAATACAATATATGAGTTTTGGGGGGTTTCACATGACAAGTTGACGATATTTAAGAAGCAATGGTGAGTAAAGAAAAAGCTATACAATTGGTGATTTTGTCAGTTTATTGGACCCAATTGGCATAAGTGGATTGGAAATCTGGTAAGAGGCTTGGAAAGCCATCTGTAGGATAATACAGTACATTTAGTAATACATTTTATAATTGTTTGTGAACTGCTGGACATCCTCTTGAATTTTTTAACTGAGTATGCCAGGGGGCATTGGCGATCTGTTTGGCTGCTTGGGAGACTCTGAAAAGCACTTGTGCGCTGATGGACTCTTTCAATTTAAAGCACAGTAAGCTGATTTTACCATCCCTATCCCTTCATTAAAAAGTTCAAGGAAGTGTGGCTTAACATTACTATGATTTACCATATTATATTTATTCACAGGACTCCATGAGATGTAGACTACTACCAGACCAATAAAATCTAAATGTCGTCGATGTACCTGTGCCAACCCAGCAGATAAATCAAAGCTTATATGGCATATACAGTATGAGGAGGAAGTTCTATTATTTATTTTGTAAATACGATATCTCTATGCAATTTTGTAAGTTATTTATCGCTGATGTTATGTTTTATTTTAGTGAATTTATTTTTTGTTGTATGTTAATATCTTTTATTTAAAAATTAGATATGCACAGGACCTCTTCAGGTTGCTTTGGTTGTTTTGGGGGCACAGGGGGGGTGTACCTCTGGTCCCCAACTCCAGTGCTCATTAATGGGGGGAGAGGGGAGGGAAGACTGTGTGGGGGGAGTTGGGGGAGGTTTTTTTCCCTACCCTTTTTAAATCCTCCTCTTTTGCCTCCCACAATGGGTCCCTATGATGACTGGGAACTGTGGGATCTATTGTTGCCTGCATGGAATTTTGTCCGTAGCACCCTAGTCTTCCCTCCCCAACAAAGCCACCAGCAGAGGACCTGTGCATGCATAGGTATATAAAACATTAAAAAATAATACTGACACGCTATACTAACACTACACTACTGTAATGCGCTACACTCATCAAAATAAGTGAACACACTAACACTAACTCGCTAGTAGCAAACTGAGCCCTGCTCTATCTCCACTTCAAAAAACTGCAAAAGCTTCATATGAGATGGATTTTAAAGTTTAGGGTGGGACTATGGACTAAGTCATCATCACTTTATCCAATCAGGGCTTTGACAGTGCTCTGGTGCCCTAATTGGCAAATCATTGCACCTGGCCAGCTGTCTATAGAGTCAAAAGCTTTAGCAGTGTCTAAAGATGCACGTGTCTCTGGGATATATCTTGATAGTTGAGCCAAAGTTTGGGTTTTGTGGACATTATTTGTGGTTGACTTTCCAGGCCTAAAGCCAGTGTTATCATTGTGAATAATAGCGAGTATGACAATTTTCAGTCCAGTATCCAAAATTGCAATTCATATTTTCTAATGAAGATTCAAAGGGAAGACATTTAATAGAGAAATGGGTCTATAGGAGGTGTATTTTACAGAGTCTTTATCAGGTCTCAACAGTACAATAGTCGCATCATGCATACTTATCACTAATGTCTCATGTGTAAAAGCTTCCACATAGACCTGTAATAAAACTTCAGCAATAATGTCAATATCATAAGTGCAATTTTTTTATATAACTTAGTAGAATCATAAAGCTCAAAGTCAAAGTTGAATTTTTAATTAAAGAGTTTTTCTTTTTCACTGTATCGTATACAACCAAAAAGTATCTGTTTGCACAGATTGTTAGTGATACAATAGGATATTACCAAGTTAGGTGGGCACAAGAACTATTTTCTAAGGTTTGACACCCATGCAGTAAATTCCAAAGTCATGAAAGAGAATCTGATATCTTCTTGAGAGATGGAGAATAATGAGATGATTTTACATTAATTTTCATCCTAGGGGATCTGAATCAATCAACTTTAGAAAGACTTAAAGTGATACTAAACACACACATTGTCCCTTCTATTTCTGTATATGGATGATGGCACTGTAATTATTTTAATAAAAATAAATAAACACATCCAAGTACCTTTTTCCTAATCAATATACAGCTGTCACATGACCCAGATCTTTCCGAGCCTATCTGCAGATAAACATGAGCTGGAGGAGCTTCTAGTCTTCTGCTGCTGGTCACAAAATAAATAATGAATATCAATAAACTGTTTTAAATTGTCATAGAAATTCATATTTTAAATCAAATCTTTATTATTTTAGGCAATGACATGCTTTGAATTTGATGTGGGTGTATCTCTGCCAGTCACAGGCTGTGTCATGTCCCTCCAGTCTGAGTCTTAAAATAAAAGGGAGGTGAAGCTTACATCAATCTACATGTAATATCCTACCCTTGTTGTGTTTAGCTGGTTAGTGGGCATGGAGGAGGAAGGAAGGAGTGGGCTGTCATTTACCACTGTGTATACACCCACATGTGTGACTCTATAGTCACATGGACTGCTCAGATGTAATAGGGAGGAAATGCTCAGCATAGAATCTCACTGAAAACCGAGCATGTGCAAAGTTGCCAACACTGCTCTGTAAAATCCATAGCTGCATTGGGGACTTGGACGGAAGGGGAGACAGAAAACAGCAGGTTCAACCAGGTTGTTTGCAAAATACAGAAATTGAATCCCATTGTGACTGAAAATACTGGCACTCAGTGCGGGGTGAGGAGGAGATCGGTACGGGGAGGGAAGCTTGCTGCCCCAGGTCCATGGGAAAAGGGATTTTGTTGAAATCCTGCAAAAGTCCAACAGGATCCAGGATATACAGCAAAATTATCCTCCCCACCCACGCACTGAGTGCCAGTATTTTCTCTCACCCCACTTCGATGAACAACAATGCCATTGCCCACCTCCTACTGCGCTTCAATATTCCGCCCACTCCCCCACTAAAGTGGATCGTCAATGCATCTGAACACCAAAAACACTATTTAATTCAGTTTAATAATCAAAAGCAACTCCTCCAATTATCCTAATCAATAATTGAGAAAAAATAAAACAATGTTCTATATCTCTCCCTCAGCGCTCACAGTTTGTTAAAAAAAACATTCCTCCATTCATCCGTCTCCATGCTTTATTTTGCTGAGAAATCACTTTAAAAAACATCCCCTAGCATTTCTGGCCGTGGCCATCTTGAGTAAGGGCAAATGATTCATGCAGCATTTACTTCCTGGAATCCACCTGCCTCAAACATCCATGCAGGAGGGTGTACTTAGCTGACAAAAAATCTCTCCACCCCGCTTGTGATGTATGACATTATTTGCCTAGCAAAGAAACAGGAAATAAGTGAAGAAATGTAAAAAATAATTAAAATATGATATATACTGTATTTACTAGGGTTGCACTGATGCTAATACCGATTTCTTGCACAAGTACTCATATTCATGCTCCGGATACCCGAAACTGATACCTTTGTGGTGCAATTTGAGCCTATTCAAAATTAATGGGCTCAAATTGCAATACAAAGAATCTGCAAGTGTATAACTTGCCAGTGAAAATGTCCAGCAATTCCAAAACCACGCCCGTGCCCGCTGCACATCGGGGGAGCTGATGCGCGGGTCCGGCGGCCACTATGTCTGTTGGCCATCCGCAATTGCTCCTCAGAGAGGCTGGATGGGGATCTGCCAATGTAAACAAAGCAGATCCCCATTCTGACAGGGGAGCACAGAGAGATTGTCTGTGCCTAGTTATCAGGAACAGCGATCTCGCTCTACTACCAGTCAGTCCACTCCACCCACAGATAGAAACACCTCCCTAGGGAACACTTAACCCCTTGATCAACCCCTAGTGTTAACCCCTTCCCTGCCGGTGTCATTTATACAGTAATCGGTGGCTATTTTTAGCTCTGATCACTGTAATAATGTCACTGGTCCCAAAAAAGTGTCAATGTTGTCCGAACTCTCCTCCAAAATGTCGCAGTCCCGCTAAAAATTGCTGATCACCGCCATTACTAGTAAAAATAAATAATAATAAAAATGCCATAAAACTCTCCCCTATTTTGTAGACACAATAACTTTTTCGCAAACCAATCAATATACACTTATTATGTTTTTTTTTGTTTTGTTTTTTACCAAAAATATGTAGCAGAATATATATTGGTCCAAACTGATGAACACATTTGGTTTTTTTTATTTGTTTTTTTGGATATGTATTATAGCAGAAAGAAAAAAATATAGGGCCAGATTCACGTACATCGGCGCACTTTTTTAACTGGCGTAGCGCACCTCCTTTACGTTAGACTGCCGCAATGTAGAGGCACAATCACCGTATTCTCGATTGATTTGCGCAGAAATAAGCGCCTGTGCAACGTAATTTCAGAGGCGTAAGGCGGAGTAATTCAAATTGGGAAGGACGTGGGCGTGTTACATTGAAATGAGCCGTGACCCCATGCAAATGAAGGGCCGGCCGGCTTGCGCATGCTCACAACTCGGGAACGGCGCAATCAGTGAAATTGGAAGTGGACCCGGGCAACTTTGTGAACTACGCAGACAGCATAAATAGACAGACACAAACGCACTTCCTTTGCAAAAGTACATCCCTTTGTATCCCTTCCTATACAGCAAGGTGCTTTTGTTCTGTTGTTTGTTGCGTTGTGATTTGTCTTTGTTATATTTGTGGACTGTTTGATCTAGTGTTTGGTAGAATATATTTGAAAGTGTTTTTTGGTGACTGCTTGTGAGACTTTTTGGTTGATAGATTTTTGTTTGTTTGTTTTGTTGCTTGATTTTTCCTGCTTGTTTTTGTGAGTGATTTTTGCTGATTGTTTGGGAGAGAGTTTTTGTATGAGTATGACTGAGAGGAAGAGGAAGTTAAATTTTACTTTGGGGGAGAAACAAATAATTTCCCGGGCCATTACCCAATATGGGCGTTTCCTCCACGGCCCGGAGAGTGCCAACACCACCCCGGCCAGGAGGCGTGAGATCTTGCAGCACATTACTGACCAGGTGAATGCAGCGGGGGGGGGGGGAGACCCGGACACGGCCGGGGATTGGAAAGAAGATCAATGACCTCCGGCGTCTGGTCAGAAAGAAGCTGGCCAAAATGGCAGCCCATGCCAGGGGCACAGGAGGGGGCCCACCATGCCCTGTTAGGCTGACAGCGGAGGAGCGTGCGGTGGCCCAGACCTTTCATAGACAACAGGTGGAGGGCCTGCCTGGCTATGACTCCAGTCATGAAGGCGTGATGCCAGGTAAGGTTTTTTTGCCCTATCAGGTGTGTAGCATGTGGGGGATGGGGGTGAAAGGGAATATGTGGCAAGTGTGTGGATCCTCCAACCTGTGAATGTTTTGTGTCATCCACAGATGTGCAGCCGGGTGCTGGGCCATCTGGGCTGACCGCACCATCCCAGGGACAACAGCCTGATGAGGACCCCCGACAAGGCCGGAGTCCTCGGAGGAGGTTGAAGAGGAGGAGGTTGAGGAGGAGGAGGTTGAGAAGGAGGAGGAGGATGTCATGTCAGCCAGTGGATTGCTGTTTTTGGAGGAGTCTTCCTCTCTGGCTGGCAGGGCTCCTCTCCCAAGGGCCTCCCCTTCTCCCACAAGCCTCAGCTGGAGACAGGAAGTCGTCCAAGAAGACCAGGGGGGTGGCCGAGGTTCTGCCCGCCAATCTCAGAAGGGACCAGGCCCTTCAGACCCGCCATCTGGGACAGGTCAGCCAGACTTTGGGGCAGATGGAGGAGAGCCTGTCCTCCATAAAGGAGGACTTGGGGGCTGGACTGCCACTCCCGGGCTCTTACAAACCGCCTAAACATACTGCAGACTACAACAGCAGACGTTGGGCAGGATGTGAGGGCCCTCACCCAGGCTATCCAGGCCAACACGGCAACACTAGGTGCTGGCCTGAACAGAATTGCCGTGGCCTTGGAGGGCAGGCCGCCAGGTGGGCAGAAACCAGGGGCTGCTCCTCCTTCCCCGGATTACCCCCCCTCCCCATGAGTCTCCCCTGAGGAGACGGGGCCGTGGGCGCTCCAGGCGTGGCTCACGCCAGCGGCATTTATTTGTTTTCCCCCTTTTTTTTTCATGTTTTTAATTTTTTTTTGCTGGACAATTTTTTTTTTTTTGTGTATGTTTTTGGAATGTGGCGTGATATTCCTGCCGGAAAAGGGGTGTCACCCTCAGTGTGAATGGTGTATGAATGTACAGTGACATAATTTGAGCCGTGGCGTGGCGTTGCTGCTCACAAGTCCAGCATGGTGGGCTTGTGCTAATCCAATTTGATGTGGATGTGGGGTGTGTGTGCTAGGGACCACAGTGGTGTGCATGCATGCATTCTCATTGTGCTATGATTAATGTGTGTGTTTAACGTGCAAAGATGCCTAATGTGAGCTGTCTCCTGGCTGCTCTTCCCTCAGAAGACGGGGTAACCTCGGTTAGGGGGGGATTGTCTGGTTCAGGGGTCAGGTCATCACGTATGTCAATCTGCAGGCCCTTTCTCACTGCAAAGTTGTGCAGCAGGCAACATGCACCGATGATCTGGCACACGAAGTTTGGGTAATACAACAGGGTCCCCCCAGACTTATCCAGGCATCGGAAACGTGACTTCAGGAGGCCAAAGGTGCGCTCCACCACTGCACGTGTTTGGGCGTGGGCTTCATTGTATCTTTCCTCTCCTGGTGTTTGGGGGTTCCGGATAGGAGTCATGAGATGGGGTCCCAGTGCATATGCAGAGTCACCTGTAAGGGAAACGACAGGAGGATGTTAGTCATGCATGTGCCCCTTGTGATGTGTGCATCATGGGGGGGGGACAGTCATGCCTGCCACCTATGTCACTCACCAACCAGCCAGGTGTCCTCATACACGTTCTGTTCGAATTCCATTAGAATGGGGCTCTGATTGTAGATGTAGCTGTCATGGCTGGATCCGGGGTGTTTGGCACGGACGTGCCATATGAGGCCTTGGGCATCGACTATCACCTGTACGTTGATGGAATGCCAATGCTTCCGATTGCGGTATATGTGCTCTGTCTCATGGGGGGGGCTGGAGTGCCACATGTGTGCAATCAATGGCCCCCACGGTGCGTGGGAATCTGGCAATTCTGTAGAAATCTGTCATTGCCTTCAGCCGCAGGTCCTCAGTGGTGGGTTTGATGATTTGGTTGGCCATGCGTCTGAGGATTGCAGGGACAACCTGGTGCACACATCTGCTCATGGAGGATTGTGACATCCCAGCCACCACTCCACTTGGAAATGGAGTGTTGCCAGGACCTTGACCAGTGGCTACACTGCATGTGAGCTGTGTGTTGGGCTGGAGATGTCCTCCTGCAGGGTTGTGGTTAATTCCAGGATGGCATGAGGGGTGAATCTGAAGATGCGATACACCTCAGAATCACTCATGCCAAAGAGGTCTATGCGGGTGCGGTATATCCTCTCCCGTGCCCTCCTCCGTGCCCTCCTCCTTCTTTGCTCCTCTAAAGTCATTAGTATAGCTATGAGCATGGATGTCCCTGGCATGTTGGCATACAGATTGTTGTGCAACAAGTGTGACTGCTCTGCTCCTCACTAACAGTGTTGTTTTCTCTGACATGTAGACGGATTGTCTAATTTTATACCACCTTTTATATGGTCTAATTTTAGACAGGCCGTGCAGCTGTTGCGCACAGCGCGTAGCCTGCGCTGCACCAACGTTCTTTTGTGGATCCCCGTAACTCCCTCATTAGCATATTTGAATAGCAAAACAATGGTCTGTCTATCGAAATTACGTCGGACAAAAAAAAGTAGATTTCTTGCGTATCTCGTTTTGGGGATGCGGCGCATCGAAACGCATGCGCAAATTTAGACTTACGCCGCGCATCTCCTGTAACGCCGGCGTAATCACTCTGTGAATCTGGCCCATAGTTTTGTTTTCAAAATTGTCAGTCTTTTTTTTTGTTTATGGCGCAAAAAATAAAAACCACAGAGATGATCAAATACCCTCTAAAAAAAGCTCTATTTGTGAAAAAAAAAAGAACATCAATTTTATTTAGGTACAGCAGCGCACGCCCACGCAATTTTTTCGAATAAAGTAACGCGGTGCCGTATCGCAAAAAAGGGTAAAACCTTCAGGTCCTTAAGTGGTTAAAGCATGACATGTTAGGTATCTATACACTTGGTGTGACGTCATCTTTCACTTTAAACAAAAAAAGATTAGGCTAAACTTACTGATTTGTTTTTAATTCATGAAAAGTGTATTTCGGTTAAAAAAAATTGCATCTGAAAGACTGCTGTGCAAATACAGTGTGACATATAATATTGCAACAACCGCTATTTTATTCCCTAGGGTCTCTGCTTAATATATATATATATATATATATATATATAAATATATATATATATCTATCATGTAAAGGGTTTCTAATTAATCTTCTAGCAAAAAGTACTGATTTTAACTTTTAAGAAACATGTGTTAGAAAATTGCTTAGGCGTGAAGGTTTTCTGCAGCATGTACAGCCCGGTGTTCTGTCAGAACAACTGACTATCCCTCTCTAATGATTGATAGTCACGGATGCAGCACAGCCTCTTCCCGTGTACAACGCGCACCACGTGGGAGAGACGCCACGTGACGCTGCAGGGACGACTAAACTACATTGTCCAGCAGCCTTTGCGCTTTGATTGACGTCAGATGCAGATCAGGGGGCCGCGGGAGACAGATCCGTGTAAATCGATGTTGTCATGGAAACCGGCGCAGCGCCCTTCACCGCCCCGGTGGCTCTCAGGAGCCCTCTGATCGGAGACATCGGTAGGAGTTGTTTCCTTGTACGGTGATTGGATATGTGTGGTCTGGAGGCCATTATGTTCCTAGTAGAGCATGCTGGATGTTTACCAGACCATCTGACACATGTTATCACCGGCGTTATGGGGGCACTTCTCGATAGAACACCAGGATCATGTATAGGGGGGATCTACAGAATGTGACATTCATCTCCATGCTGTGCACCACTGTGTTGTCACATCTGAACATAGTACTCAATTATTTGTGATATTTTATTTACAGGGACACTGCTAGTCTTTATGTGAAAGCTAACAGCAAAACCTTTAATGGTGGGCACACACACACACGGTTTGATTTTGTTATCTGATCGATGTGTGACAAAACGATCGACTCTGCAAACATTTGAAGAATCACAACTTCCCTTCCGATCGACTTAGATCAGATTTGATTGAATTGAGTCGTTCAGCCAGGGTATATATTTATTGATTGTTTTGCATTGATTGTCAGCACTGATTTCTTAATATGATGAAATTGACACGGTGGAAACGCAGCTACATTGCAATGGTACAACCATTGAAATCCTCTTCCCTGCGTGTGGCCAGTGATGGGCTCAGTTCTTATAAGTCAGTACCCATATGAGCCATCTAGCCGGGAAGCTGTCATCGCTGACAGAGACCACTACTTTCGGAAACCGGACTGCTCACTGAAGAAGAGGATGGGCATTTGTGGTAGCTAGCTGCTGCCTTAACAAAAATGTTAAAGTGCCAACGTATATTGGCGTGAGTTGGTCCGGAAGTGGTGAAAATCATTTTAAAGTGGTAGTAAACCTCTGCCCCCCCCCCCCCCCAACAATAGCATGATGTGCTAGTATGCATCACATACTAGCATATTACGAAATACTTACCTTTAGAACTAAACCCCCACATGGGCGGCGGGTCACCACTGAGGGGGCTAACATGTTCCCACTGCATTTTTTTAGGGTTAACGGGCTTCGGCACTAAGTTGCCAGAGCAGTGATGGCGTTACTCCCGCGCATTTGTGCGCAGGAGCCCTTTGTACCAGCAAGAAGCTCCGAAGTTCCAGCACGATACGCGTCATCGACTGCATTCAGGGTGAATATCTCCTAAACTGTGTAGATTTTGGAGATATTAATTTTATCTACAGATAAGCCTTAAAGGAGTTGTAAAGGAAATTTTTTTTTTTTGCTGAAATGACTGTTTACAGGGTATAGAGACATAATAGTTAACTGATTCGTTTAAAAAAATGATTAAAATAGATAAAAATCAATCATATAATGTGCCTGCAGTTTAGTTTCGTTTTTGCATGTTGTTTCCTGGTTCTCTGATGTACAGAGCCAATACAGAGCCAGTGATAGTTTGTAAAACGAAAGTGATTGGTGCTGGGGGGTTTTAGACACACAGCAATCACACCTCCTTGATTAGTGACGACAGAGAGAATGCTCCCAGTATTGTGGTGATCAGGAAACAGACAACCAGGAAGTGTGGAGATCAGAGAAGGATTACAGCAACTTGAGAGCAAAAACGAACAGTGAGGACATGAAAACACCACTGCATTAAGATAAAGGAAGCTATTAAGATAAAAAAAATGTTTCCTTTACAAACCCTTTAATATTGACCTGTAGGTAAAAATCACCAAGCAGGGTATACAACCGCTTTAAGACATACAGTGCCTTGAAAAAGTATTCACACGTTTTGTCATGTTACAACAAAAAACTTACGGTAAATGTGTTTTCTTGGGATTTTATGTGATAGACGAACACAAAGTGGCACATAATTGTGAAGTGGATGGAAAATGATAAATGGTTTTCAATTTTTTTTTTTCAAATATATATCTGAAAAGTGTGGCGTACATTTGTATTCAGCCCTCCTTACTCTGATACCCCTAACTAAAATCTAGTGGAACCAATTGGCATCAGAAGTCACCTAATTAGTAAATAGAGTCCACCTGTGTGTAATTTAATCTCAGTATAAATACAGCTGTTCTGTAAAGCCCCCAGAGGTTTGTTAGAGAAGCTTAGTGAACAAACAGCATCATGAAGGCTAAGGAACACATCAGACAGGTCAGGGTTAAAGTTGTGGAGAAGTTTAAAGCAGGGTTATGTTATAAAAAATATCCCAAGCTTTGAACATCTCACGGAGCACTGTTCAATCCATCATCTGAAAATGGAAAGAGTATGGCACAACTGCAAACCTACCAAGACATGGCTGTCCACCTAAACTGACAGGCCGGGCTAGGAGAGCATTAATCGGAGAAGCAGCTAAGAGGCCCATGGTAACTCTGGAGGAGCTGCAGAGAGATCCACAGGACAACTATTAGTCGTGCGCTCCACAAATCTGGCCTTTACGGAAGAGTGGCAAGAAAAAAGCCATTGTTGAAAGAAAGCCATAAGGAGTCCTGTTTGCAGTTTGCGAGGAACAATGTGGGAGGCACAGCAAACATGTGGAAGAAGGTGCTCTGGTCAGATGAGACCAAAATTGAACTTTTTGGCCTAAAAGCAAAACGCTATGTGCGGCGAAAAGCTAACACTGCACATCACCCTGAACATACCATTCCCCACTGTGAAGCATGGTGGGGGCAGAATCATGTTGTGGAGATGCTTTTCTTCAGCAGGGACAGGGAAGCTGGTCAGCGTTTATGGCAAGATGGATGAAGCCAAATACAGGGCAATCTTAGAAGAAAACCTGTTAAAGTCTGCAAAAGACTTGAGACTGGGACGGAGGTTCACCTTCCAGCAGGACAACAACCCTAAACATACAGCCAGAGCTACAATGTAATGGTTTCCATCAAAGCATATTCATGTGTTAGAATGGCCCAGTCAAAGTCCAGACCTAAATCCAATTGAGAATCTGTGACAAGACTCAAATTTCTGTTCACAGACGCTCTCCATCCAATCTGACAGAGCTTGAGTTATTTTACAAAGATGAATAGGCAAAACATGTCACTCTGTAGATGTGCAAAGCTGGAGAGACATCCCCAAAAAGACTTGAAGCTGTAATTATAGTGAAAGGTGGTTCTACAAAGTATTGACTCAAATGCACGTCACACTTTTCACACAGTTTTCAGAAGGTGTTATAAAAAATATTTATAATTTTCCTTCCACTTCACAATTATGTGCCACTTTCTGTTGGTCTACAAAATCCCAATTAAATACGTTTAATTTTTTTTTCAAGTGTTTTTTTATTTTATTTTTAAATTTTTTACCATTTTCGGAGTAGATTTGCAAATATAGGCATATTTTTAGGCATTTTTCATTTAGCCTTTTTTGCTGTAGCTAATAGAAACCAGTGTAAGGTGTAGAGTCGTGCTAGGAAAGGGGAGGGGAGCTTCTGTTTGAGCTGAAAAAGCCCTTTTCCATTGAAGCCTATGTGGACGCTCAAATCTGCCTTAAAGGTAGTTCATGTACTTTTTTGAGTGATAGGTGTTTTGCTACAGGCGACAAAGCACTCAAATGTGATCAGGGGCCATTGCAATGAATGGGATTTTGCTTGTTGAGCGTCAAGCTTCGAACTAAAAAATGCTCATGCCTGAACAGGGTTTACAAATTAAATAGAAATGATTTAGCTGAAGCTTCTGGTGTGTTTTTGTAATTTAGTTTTTTTGATATTTAATTTGGATTCCTCATTCAGGTAATTGGGCAGACAGGACACCAGTTCATGATGCTTCCAGAAATGGACAGGTACCCCAGCTGAAGCAATTGATTGACAGCGGTGTTTGTGTGAACTTGGTTACTGTGGACTCTATCACTCCTCTTCATGAAGCTTGTCTTCATGGCCACCTTCAGTGTGTCAATTTGCTGCTTACTGCCGGAGCACAGGTAAGAAATCCAGTATGCTTCATCAACACAAAATATAACTATGGAATTAGTATAGTTCTGATTTCATAATAATAATTTAATGTGCCTTTAACTACTTTAGTCCCGGGCCATAGTAAAAAGATGGCCTCCAGGTGGCTCTATAAATCCGGGAGGCCGTCTTTTTACAGCCTTGCGTCCTCTGGCTACTGGGGGGTGAGCGGGCGCCGGCGGCGGCTTGCGTGCCGGGCGCGTCACCGAGATGCCGATGTGCGTGCCTGCCGGCCGCGATGTCCGCCAGGTACCCACGATCGGCAGTGACAGAGCAGGGACACAGTAAACACAGAGCTCCACGTCCTGTCAGGGAGAGGAGACTGATGCGTGTACATAGGGACACAGCATTGGTCACCTCCCCCAGTCAGTCCCCTCCCCCCACAGTAAGAATCACTCGCAGGATACACATTTAACCCCTTTATCACTCCCTAGTGTTAACCCCTTCCATGCCAGTCACATGTATACAGTAATTAATGCATTTTTATAGCACTATTCGCTGTATTAATGTGAATGGTCCCAAAAATGTGTCAAGTGTCCGATGTGTCCGCTGCAATATTGCAGTCCTGACAAAATTCACAGATCATCGCCATTATTAGTAAAAAAAAAAATAATAAAAAAATTTCATTCTATCCCCTATTTTGTAGCCAGTACAACTTTTGCGCAAACCAATCACTATACGCTTATTGCGATTTTTTTTTTTTTTTTTTTATTTTAAGGAAGCTCTATTTGTGGAAAAAAAAAGGACGTCAATTTTGTTTGGGAGGCACGCCGCCTGACCACGCAATTTTAATTTAAAGCGACGCAGTGCTGAAAGCTGAAATTTTGCCTGGGCAGGAAGGGTGTATATGTGCCCAGTTCAAGTGGTTAAAAATCGTGAAGTTTATTTTTAGGGTGTGTAATGTGCATAGGTGTCCCCTATATATGTTTATTGGATTTACTTGGGATTTTTAGGACCACCTACACATCAGGTATGTTAAGACTGCTGTGCTGGGCATCCTTGCCCAGCGCAATTGCAATGCAAGACAAGCCTTGTTTCCTATCAGGCTAGTTCACACCACTGTGCTGTGGTGTTGTGTGCTGAAAAAAACATACAGCATGCAGTGTGATGTGACACAATCCACCAAAACACACTGCACTGTGGCCAATAGAACAACATGAAATGTCACTCTGTGACATTTCGATAAAGTTCTGAGCCCTGAGAATAGTAAACGGCGCATTTGCACCACTGTCATCACTCAACGCTTATGCCGCGTACACACGGTCGTTTTTTGCGATGAAAAAAAACGTCGTTTTTTAAAACGTCATTTAAATTGATCGTGTGTGGGCAAAACGTCGTTTTCTGTCTTCAAAAAAACGACCAAAAAAAAATTCCAACATGCTTGAATTTTTTGTGTCGTTTTTCAAAATGTCATTTTTTGTTTCACAAAAAGTCACCGTGTGTAGCAAAAACGTTGTTTAAAACGACGTTTTTCAACCCGCGCATGCCCAGAAGCTAGTTATGAAGCGAGCTTCAATGGAAAAGAGTGGTGAACGTAACCTCGCTTTTTGTGAAAAAACGATGGTGTGTATGCAACATCGTCTTTGAAAGTGACCTTCTCAAAAACGTTGTTTTTTACTTCACAGAAAACGTCGTTTTTTTTATCACAAAAAACGACCGTGTGTACGCGGCATTAGGGTCCTCTGTAGTGTGTTGCCAAAAAATTAACTATTTTCTCATGTGTTACAACAGATTTACTTTGAATGGGCCACCTAACTCAATGCGACAGCTTGCTACAATGCACAATGCCTTGTGTGGTGCATTATATGGTGTGAATGGGCCCCAACGCTACTTTCACATTGAAGCACTGGCGGTAAAACGCTGCTTGTTTTGTTTCGGCCGATAGCTTTTGCGGTTTTAACCCCCGCTAGCGGCCGAAAAAGGCTTAAAACCGCCCGCAAAAATGCCTCTTTGCAGCGTTTTGCGGGCGGGTTGGAGGCGCTACCCCATTGTTTTCAATGGGCAGGGGCGCTATAGGAGTGGTATTTTTACCGCTTCTACCGCGCCTCAAAGAGGCGGCTGGCAGGACTTTTTTTAGCGTCCCCGCCAGTGCAATCCTCAGGCTTTCACACTAGATAGAAAGGAGCGGCTATTTACGGGTGCATTGCAGGCGCTCTTTTAAGCGCAATAGCACCTGCAGAGCTTCTCAGTGTGAAAGCAGCCTACACACCTTCGGACCGTTCTCATCGGATGGACTGATCGTGTGTATGCGGCCTAAGAGTACCACTTAGGCAGCATACACACGATCGGAATTTCCGACAAGAAAAGTTCGATGTGAGCTTTTGGTCAGAAATTCCGACGATGTTTAGGCCCAATCGGACATTTTCTGTCATTTTCTGAGCTGGTTCTCAAATTTTCCAATGGGAAAAGTTTTTGTCGGAAATTCCGATCCTCTGTATGCAATTCCGACACACAAAAATCCTACGCATGCTCGGAATCATTGAACTTCATTTTTCTTGGCTTGTCCTAGTGTTGTACATCACCGCCTTATTGAAGTTCGGAATTTCTGACAAGATTTGTGTGACCGTGTCTATGCAACACAAGTTTGAGCCAACTTTCCATTGGAAAAAAATCCACGATTTTCTTGTCGAAAATTCCGATCGTGTGTACGTGGCAAGTTTCAAAAAAGAATTCCAGGCCTGGCTATAATATGCTTAGTTACATAAGTCCAACTTAGACCAATGTAACTATGCATACACCATACCTGGCTAATGCCCTGAAATCTGGAGGCAGACAGCATAACACTAATGACATCCACTTGCTCCTGGGTCCCACACCCACCGGCTGCACTCCTGCTTACTGAACACAGGAGGTCGCAATTCAGCGAATGTATTTTCTGAATGAATAGAGAAGTGTTCTCTGATCAGATGGGGCAGTGATGTCACACTCTCCACCTCATTGTATCAGAAAACATTTTGGATTCATTCATAAAATGCAGAGCATTCTATGACTAGTGCCCATGCCAAGTCTGTAGAAGGAAAAACATCCTGGACTGCCGCACACCGCTGAAAGGCATCTTTATTGTAGAAATTAAATAAAATCCAATGCGATACAGTCAAATCATGTGTGGGGAAAAAAACAAGGACAAATGTCTAATGCGTTTCACATCGTTTGATGCTTACTCATAGCTAAATGAATAAGTTCTAAGCGTGTGTATAAGAGGAGAGTAGAAAAAACATCCACCAATCAAAATTTTAATTAGCATTAGCATTAAAACGCTTCCCACGCAATTAGATCTTGAAATCCCAGAGATTGAGTGCACCTGCGAGGCAGGAGACCAAAGCTCAAAAACTAAATAACATTTATGAATAAAGGGCATTTGTTGATAATGGTCTTCTGTATAAAGTGTCCTCGACATTGTGCACTCATAGAAATGGGATAAATCAGGATACAACAAAAAATATACAAAATATCAACATAGATTAATGTAAACAGGTGTTTTCATGCTAATTCCAAAATCTTGATTGATGGATGTTTTTTTCTACTCTTCTCTTTCTCCTACACACGCTTAGATCTTGTTCATTTAGCTATGAGTAAGCATCAAACTATGTGAAACGCGCTAGCCATTTGTCCTTGTGTTTTCAACACATGATTTGACTGTATCGCATTGGATTTTATTTTATTTCTACAATAAAGACGCCTTTCAACGGTGTGCGGCTGTCCAGGATGTTTTTCATTCTACAGACTTGTGCAGAGCCAACACTTGTTAGTTCAAAGTACAGTGGGAGCATTTGTGAAGGTTCAGAGGCTTTGAGAGCGGCAATCTCTTTCTTCATAGTGCCCATGCCAAGCTGCCAACCTCCTGAGTTTACAATGCATCAGACCAACTGCTCAGCACAGGACACGGAAGCATCATTGGAGAAGCGGCGTCCACTGCAGTGATTTCCAGTTTCCAGGAGCATTAGCCAGGTATGGAATATACAAGCTGGAACAATGCAACTATGGATAATATAGCCATACCTGGAATTTAACCATTAACCATTTCCAGACTTGCCTGTAGCAGATTTACTGCTACAGGGCAGCCCTCCTGTGCAACATCACATACAATTGGGTCCATATATATTTGGACACATGCATAATTTTATTTTTTTCAGGTATTTACCAAAACATGTTCTAGCTATAGTTATATCATGGATATGGGATGAAAGTGCACACTCTCAGGTTTAATTTGAGGGTATGTACACGTCCAAATCGGAGGAAGGGCTTAGGAATTAAGGCTCTTAAGAATAGCCATCACCCTTTTTCAAGATACCAAAAGTAATTTGGCAATTTAATTAAAAGCTGTTTGCTGGTCAGGTGTGGGCTACTCCATCAATTAACCACTAGCCGACCAGCCGCCGTGGTTCTACGGCGGCAGGTCGGCTATCCTGGGCGAGAGCCCGTAGCTCTACGTCGGGACTTTCGCGGCCGCTAGGGGGCGCGCGCGCGCCGCCGGCGGCCCGCGCGCGCCCCCGCGTGGCCCAGAGTCCCGCGCGCGTGCCCGGCGGGCGCGATCGCCGCCGGGCACGCACGCACGCACGCACGCACGCACGCACGCTCGTTCGTTACAGAGCGGGGAACGAGAGCTGTGAGTGTAAACACACAGCGCTCGTTCCTGTCAGCGGGGAAAACGCTGATCTTCCGTTCATACAATGTATGAACGGAGGATCAGTGATTCCCCCTAGTGAGTCCACCCCCCCCATACAGTTGGAACACACTTATCCCCTTCCCTGCCCCCTAGTGTTAACCCCTTCACTGCCAATGGCATTTTTATAGTAATCCAATGCATTTTTATAGCATTGATCGCTATAAAAATGCCAATGGTCCCAAAAATGTGTCAAAAGTGTCCGATGTGTCCGCCATAATATCGCAGTACCGAAAAAAAACGCTGATCGCCGCCATTACTAGTAAAAAAAAAATATTAATAAAAATGCCATAAAACTACCCCCTTTTTTGTAAACGCTATCAATTTTGCGCAAACCAATCAATAAACGCTAATTGCGATTTTTGTTTTACGAAAAATATGTAGAAGAATACGTATCGGCCTAAACTGAGAAAAAAAAAGGTTTTTTATATCTTTTTTGGGGATATTTATTATAGCAAAATGTAAAAAATATTGAATTTTTTTCAAAATAGTCGCTCTATTCTTGTTTATAGCGCAAAAAATAAAAACCGCAGAGATGATCAAATACCACCAAAAGAAAGCTCTATTTGTGGGAAAAAAAGGACGCCAATTTTGTTTGGGAGCCACGTTGCACGACCGCGCAATTGTCAGTTAAAGCGACGCAGTGCCGAATCACAAAAAGTGCTCTGGTCTTTGGACAGCAATATGGTCCGGGGCTAAAGTGGTTAAGCGGATAAAAGGTCTGGAGTTGATTCTAAGTGTGGTATTTTCATTTAGAGTCTGTTGCTGTGAACCTACATCATGCGTTTTAAAGGAGCGGTCCATGCAAGTGTAACAGGCCATTGTAAAGCCCCATACACACTATCAGTTTTCCTGCAGGTTTTTCTTTTCAGGTTTACCAAAACCATGTAGTGCAAGGACCTGCCTAATTGCATAGGAATTGAAACTCTTAAAGGGGTTGTAAAGACAAAAATATTTTCCTCTTAAATTAAAGTCTGACAGTAGCTGATAAAGTAAAAAGTAATGTTTTGCATTATAACTAGTTTGATACCTGTTGAAATCGAGCTGTTTTATTCACCTCCGTCACTCCTGAATCATTATCCTCACCTACTTCCTGGTTTGCGGTGCGTGTTCATTCTTGCTACATCACAGCCTAATGGGAACTACAGTTCCCATTAGGCTTAGCCTCCATGCCTATGAGGGTTAAGAGAGCATCTTCACGCAGGGCTGTAGTCATAGGGAGGGGGTGAGCACATTCTGCTTTCCACCATGCAGGTGCTGGTGGAAAGCAAGAAGAGGAGAGACAGGAAATGGCATTTTCAAACCTGGATTACTGTATTTTGGAGGTCAAAAGGAAAAACGAGGTAAGTGATATTTAAATGCTCTAGCTTACAGCAATCAATTGAACTAATAAAAAACGAACCTTTAGTGTTCCTTTAAGGTTTTCCCTCAAATTAGATGGTTTTGGTAAACCCGAAGAGAAAAACCAGCAGGAAAACTGATATTGTGTATGGGGCTTAAGGCTTCAAAAACAAAACAAATCCACCCGAGAGATGACAGCAACATTAGGAGTGGCCAAATCAACGGTTTGGTACATTCTGAGGAAAGAAGAACAAAATGGTGATCTCAGCAACATAAAAAGGCCTGGACGTCCAGGGAAGATCCTCTCTATGGTAATGAAAACCCATTCACAACATCCAGATATGTGAAAGACTCTCTCCAGGAGGTGGGCGTATCATTGTCAAAGTCTACAATCAAGAGAAGACTTCACAAGTGCAAATACAGAGGGTTTACCACAAGGTACAAACCATTCATAAGCCTGAAGAATAGAATAGCCAGATTAGACTTAGCCAAAAAAAATTCTAAAAAAAGCCAGACCAGTTCTGGAAAATCATTCTTTGGACGGATGAAACTAAGATGAATCTGTACCAAAACGTCAAGAAGAAAAAGGTGTGGAGAAGACTTGGAACAGATCTTCGTGATCCAAAGCAGACAACGTCATCTGTAAAACATGGTGGAGGCATGGCTTCCAGTGGCACTGGGTCATTGGTATTTATTGATGATATGACAGAAGCAGCCAGTTGAATTCTGCAGTGTTTAGAGATATACTGGCCTAAATTTACAAAGAAATTCGATTTTTATTTATTTTTTATTTATTTTTTATTAGATATGCTTTATAGTGAGTGATATGTTTTATAGCAGAAAATATATATATTTTTTCCAAATTGTCAGTCTTTTTTTGTTTATACAGCAAATTTTTTAAAATGCAGCGGTGGTCAAATACCACCACAAGAAAGCTCTCTTTGTGGGAAAATAAATCAAATCTTATTTGGGTACAGCGTTGCATGACCGTGCAATTGTCGGTTAAAGTTACACACTGCTGTATCACAAAAAAAAACGGCCTGGTTACAAAGGGGGGCATATCTTCCAGAGGTCAAGTGGTTAAATGGGTGTTGGGAATGCACCATAGCATTTAAACTGTAGCTGTACAGGTAACACAGTAACAAGAGTCATGACATATGGCAAGGTATGTGCAGATTGTCCAAAAATAAGATGGGAGGTGTTTTGATTCTGACATTGCCAGTACTGCTTTTAATGCAATTGCCACATTTTAACATTAAAGGGGAAGTTCCGCTTTAAGGCCTCTTCCCCCACTCCTGTTTGTGAAATGGAGCTTTTGGGGAGGAGGGAGGGGGGAGTGGGTACTTGATTTTGACAGGTACTAGGCTCCTGCCTAGGCGTTCGGAAACGAAAGTCATGTGACCTGTGGTGTCCCAGAAGACTGCAGGACCATTCACCTGGCTTGGCTGTGAAGCTGCAGCTGTCACAGCCAGGTGAGAAAGAAAGTTTACCGCTCAGAGGTCCCAGGGAACTGCAAGGTGGAGTCCAATCACCTGGGTGCAGGCACTGCAATAGTATGCAAAAATGTATAGAGAAAAACCGGGACGGCCGCACTCCAAAAAAATGGTTCCTTTTAATAAAACTGGTCACAACATGAACATATCACAATCAAAAAATCAGGAGAAAAGCTGACGCGTTTCACACTATCATACAGTGCTTATTCATAGCCAGGTGCCTATAGTAAAGATGCTAGCTACGGGGAGAAAGGACACAGGATGAAAACACCCGGGCTGAGAACAGCACAGGATCGTGGGACAGGTGAGTGACTGTTAAGTCAGCAGCTACAGTGCATCTGGAAAGTATTTACAGCACTTCACTTTTTCCACATTTTAAGTTACAGCCTTATTCCAAAATTGATTAAATTATTTTCCTCAAAATTATAGAGTCCAGTTGGAAGATGAACATTTGACCCAGTCTGAGGCCCAGAGCACTCTAGAGAAGTTTTTATTTATTTATTAAGGATGTCTCTGTACATTGCTGCATTCATCTTTCCCTCCATCCTGACTAGTCTCCCAGTTCGTGCTGCTGAAAAACATCCCCACATCATTATGCCTAACTTACTGTAAGGATGGTATTGGTCAAGTGATAAGCAGTGCCTGGTTTCCTCCAGACATGACTCTGGCCATACAGGCTACAGAGTTCAATCTTTGTTTCGTCAGACCAGGGAATTTTTGTTTCTAATGGTCTGGGAGTCCTTCAGGTGCTTTTTGGCAAACTCCATGCGGGCTGTCATGTGTATTTTACTGAGGAGTGTCTTCTATCTGGCTACTCTACCATACAGGCATGATTGGTGGTGTGCTACAGAGATGGTTGTTCTTCTGAAAGGTTCCCTTCTCCGTTTGGCTGGGCGGTCCACTCTAGGAAGAGTCCTGGTGGTTCCAAACTCATTTGTATTTGCAGATCATGGAGGCCGCTGTGCTCATTGGGAGATTTAATGTTGCAGAAATCTTTCTGTACCCTTCCCCATATCTGTGCCTTGATCCAATCCTGTCTTTGAGGTCTACAGACAATTCCTTGGACTTCGTGGCTTGGTTTGTGCTCTGACACGCACTGTGGGAACTTCTATAGGCAGGTTTGTGCCTTTCCAAATCATGTTCAATCAACTGAATTTACCACAAGTGGACTCCAATCAAGTTGTAGAAACATCTCAAGGATGATCAGTGGAAATAGGATGCACCTGAGCTCAATTTTGAGTGTCATGGCAAAAGGCTGTGAATACTTTTGTACCAGTTTTTTTTATACATTTGAAAACATTTTAAACAAACTTCTTTCAGGTTGTCATTATGGGGCATTGGTTGTAGAATTTTGAGGAAAATAATGAGTTTAATCCATTTTGGAATAAAGCCTTGTATACACGACTGGTTTTCCCGGCAGGAAAACTGCCAGGAGAGCTTTTGGCTGGGAATCCCAGCCGTGTGTATGCTCCCTAGCAGTTTTCCCGACAGGAAAAATTAGAGAACCTGCTCTCTATTTTCCCATCGGGATTCCCGGCAGGGTGTTTCCTGCCGAGAAAACCGGTTGTCTGTATGCTTACCTGAAGAGGAAATAAACCGTGCATGCTCGATAACAATTTGATGTATGTGCAGTAGCATAGAACGTAATTTAGCCAGCTCGTCGTAGTCTTTGATGTCACTGCTTTCTTGCCATTCAAAAGAATTGTTTGTGGCCGTGTTTATACATGGCTTTTCAAGGCAAGCTTGGTAGGAATCCCATCGGGAAAACTGACGGTTTTCAAACAGATGGGATTCCTGGCCGTGTGTACAGGGCTTATGACTATAACATAACACAATTTGAAGAAAGTTGAGCGCTGTGAATGCTTTCCAGATACTGTATAGTTTTTGTAGCTGCTGACTTGAATTTTTTTTATAGGAGACTGGAGCTCCTCTTTAACCACTTGCCTACTGTGCACCTACACCCCCTTCCTGCCCAGACAAAATTTTAGCTTCCGGCACTGCGTCGCTTTAACTGACAATTGCACGGTCGCGCAATGTGGCTCTCAAACAGAATTGACGTCCTTTTTTTCCCCCACAAATAAAGCTTTCTTTTGGTGGTATTTGATTGCCCGTGCGGTTTTTATTTTTTGCGCTATAAACAAAAAAAGAGCGACAATTTTGAAAAAAGACACAATATTTTTTGCTTTTTGCTATAATAAATATCCCATTTAAAAAAAAAATAAAACATTATTTTTTATCTCAGTTTAGGCCGATACGTATTCTTCTACATATTTTTGGTAAAAAAAAATAAAAATAACCGTATAGTGACTGGTTTGCGCAAAAGTTATATTGCTTACAAAATAGGGGACATAATTATGATTTTTCTTTTATTTATTTTTTACTAGGAATGGCGGTGATCTGCGATTTATTTTTTATTTTTTCCGGGACTGGGACATTATAGCGGACAGATCGGACACTTTTGACACATTTTTGGGACCATTCACATTTATACAGTGAACAATGCTATAAATATGCATTGATAACTGTATAAATGTAACTGGCAGGGAAGGGGTTAACCACTAGGGGGCAGGGAAGGGGTTAAATGTATGTCCTAGCCAGTGTTCTAACTGTAGGGGGAGGGGGGTGACTGGGGGAGGTGACCGATTGTGTCCCTATGTACAAGGTACACAGATCGGTCTCCTCTCTCCCTGACAGGACGTGGAGCTCTGTGTTTACACACAGAGCTCCACGTCCCCGCTCAGTTACTGGGCAATCGCGTGTGTCCAACGGCTATCGCTGGCACCGGGCACACGCGCGGTGTTCTCAGTGACGCGACGGGTGCCTCTAGCGGCTTTAAATGACATCATGTCATATGATGTCATGTCAGAACAATAGGGTATCCCGCCCGCCGTCATTTGACAGCGTGCGGTACCCTAGTGGTTAAGCAAATCTGTTACTAATAACATGCTTTCTGTCTCCTCTAGGTTGATGCCAGGAATATTGATGGCAGTACACCCCTATGCGATGCCTCTGCTGCAGGCAATTTGGAATGTATAAAGTTGCTCTTGGAATATGGTGCTAAAGTGAATCCTCCACTTTTTACAGCATCGCCCCTTCATGAAGCATGTATGAGTGGTGAGTGTGCTGTAGCTGGTCCCTGTCTTCAACAAAAGTGATTCTTCCACTTAATAAAAACACTCTAGCCAAGCTCACATGAGAAGTCGTTTTGTGGCGGTGTCTGATATCTGATAGGGTGAAGGTAATGAGGGTGTTTTCTTTCTTTACCAGGCTCCTGTAATTTAGTAGGTGTGGCTGGAAACACGCTGAGAAACATTTCATCCTGCTTATTGCAAAAGCAGACAATGTGAAAGTCATCTAATAAAAGCCATGAACCAGCTTAGCATTTAAACACTAAGCCATATTTAAAAAAGTGTTTTACGTCAAATAAATGTGGTAGACAGAGAAAAAACACACTTTTAAACGCAGTACAAACCCATATGCAAGAAAGCCCACTTTAAACCAATGCAGGCCTTTCATATGCGTTAAAAATGTACAGCATGCTGCATTTTTTGAATATGAATGTATCTGAATGTGCAGAATGCGTACACACGACCGTTTTTCGGGTTCTAAAAAAATGACGTTTTTAACCCCTTCTATACAGGACATTTTCACCCCCTTCCTGCCCAGACCAATTTTTAGTTTTCAGCGCTGTTGCACTTTGAATGACAATTGCGCGGTCATGCAACACTGTACCCAAATTAAATCATTATGTTTTTTTCCCCACACAAATAGAGCTTTCTTTTGGTGGTATTTGATCATCTCTGCGGTTTTTATTTTTTGCACTATAAACAAAAGAAGAGCGACAATTTAAAAAAGAAAAAACAATATTTTTTACTTTTTTATTTAATAAATATCACCATTTTTTTTTAAAAACATTTTTTTCCTCAGTTTAGACCGATACGTATTCTTCTACGTATTTTTGGTAAAAAAAACGCAATAATCGTATATTGATTGGTTTGCTCAAAAGTTATAGCGTCTACAAAATAGGTGATAGATTTTTGGCATTTTTATTTTATTTACTAGTAATGGCGGCGATCTTTTTTTTTTTTTTTTTGTGACCGTGACATTCCGGCAGACATATCAGACACTTTTGACACGTTTTTGGGACCATTCACATTTACACAGCGATTAGTGCTATAAAACTGCACTGATTACTGTGTAAATGTGACTGGCAGGGAAGGGGTTAACACTAGGGGGCACTGAAGGGGTTAAAATGTTACCTAAAGTATGTTCTAACTGTAGGGGGAGGGGGACTCACAAGGGGAGGAGACCGATGTGTTTTCCTCTGTACTGGGAACACACATCGGTCTCCTCACCGCTGACAGGAGGTGGATCTGTGTGTTTACACACACAGATCCACACCCCTGCCGTGATCGGCGGTAATCGCGGGTGCCCGGCGGCAATCGCGGCCGTCGGGCATGCGCGCGGGATCGCGAGTGGTGCCGCGGGCGCGCGTGCGCGACCCTAGAACGCCGGGAACAAAGGACGTCATGTGACGTCCACTCTCATCGACGAGGGGTTGCTCCAGACGTCAATCTCCTATGGCCCGGTATGGAAGGGGTTAAGGGTCTAGAAAAAATGAAGTTTTTTCAACCCGATCATTAAAACAGCCTTGCCTACACACGATCGTGAAAAAAAATGCTCTAGCAAAGCGCAGTGACGTACAACACGTACGACGGCACTATAAAGGGGAAGTTTCATTCGGATGGCATCACCCTTGGGGCTGCTTTTGCTGATATCGTGTTAGTAAAAGACGATTCGCACTTTTCAGTCTGTTACAGCGTGATGAATGTGCTTACTCCATTACGAACGCTAGTTTTACCAGAACGAGCGCTCCCGTCTCATAACTTGCTTCTGAGCATGCATGTTTTTTTCACGTCCTTAAAGCCTACACACGACCATTTTTTACAACCTTAAAAACGACAACATTAAAAACATTGTGAAAAATAGAGCATGTTCAACATTTTTAATGCCCATTTTTTAGATCCTAAAAAATGCTCTGGAGCCCACACACGATAGTTTTTAATGACATTAAAAAAAAAAGTAATTTTTTAGAACCCGAAAAACAGTCTTGTGTACGCGGCATAATACATGAAAAATGAACAAAGCATATACCTCTATAGTGTGTACTTCTACTTAAAATTGTAATTTCTGTCTGCTGCTTTGTTCCTCCGATATCGGCATGAATCACTTCTAACAAGTTTTTTTTGACAACAAGAGAAAAAACGTAACAGGGAGGGATCTCCAGCTGATTGACAGCCTCAGCTCTGTTCCTGTGTGCTGTGTGAGGGGGTGGTGTGTCTCTTCCTTCCAATCGGCTCTGAGTTCCTCACTGAGATCTGCAGAGTGTACCACCAGGTCTCCGCCTCCTGCTTTCTCTATTTTCAGACAAACTTTGAAATTCAGCACATTGAACAGATGTAGAGAACACTGCAGATAAGCAGGTACAACTTGTATAGGAGAACTTGTTTCATCTCTGTGTATCACCTGAGGCCAGTCACTTTACTGAGTATATGTGGGCGGTTTATAACCATCTTAACCACTTGCCCACCAGGCGAATTCCAGCATTCCTACATGTAAAAATCATAATTTTCAAAATTACTCAGAACTCATTATATATAGCAGAGATATATTTTATATTGTATATGGAAAACAAAATTGCGCTAAAAAAACTGCAAATAAAACTAAGCAGTATAACAATAAGAAAATAAACAATAAAGTGTAGTCCATAAGAATGAAGAGTGAATACACAGGATCAGATGTGGTTTCAAAGTTCAATTGTAAGGTAAAAGTTCATATTATGGATCTCCCGGGTGTGAACACTGATGACAGACTTTGAGAAAAAAGTGTTGAGAGTAAACACCTCCACCATAGATACGAATGGCCTCTTACCAGATACACAATGAAAATAAGCCTTATGTCAAAACCCAAAAGTCTGCATGAACAGCTCCAACGTCCTGATCTCCTATATGGGGACCGTCCTCGGTATCGTCGGTATGCGTCAGGATGTATAAAAGGACAAAAAAGCTTGCATAGTGTAAAATCGTCAGATTTAATGTAAAAAGAAAAAGGTATGCACTTACAAGACAATGGTCAAAGACAGGCATCCAATATAAAATAAGCCGTGAACACGTCCCTCTAGTGACGAAACGTAGGGAGGCGACGTGCTGATGTCACCGCGCAAACTTCTCTCTACTCGGAAGACACGGGCGGAATGTGCTAGCCGGCCGGCTTATTTTATATTGGATGCCTGTCTTTGACCATTGTCTTGTAAGTGCATACCTTTTTCTTTTTACATTAAATCTGACGATTTTACACTATGCGAGCCTTTTGTCCTTTTATACATCCTGACGCATACCGACGATACCGAGGACGGTCCCCATATAGGAGATCAGGACGTTGGAGCTGTTCATGCGGACTTTTGGGTTTTGACATAAGGCTTATTTTCATTGTGTATCTGGTAAGAGGCCATTCGTATCTATGGTGGAGGTGTTTACTCTCAACACTTTTTTCTCAAAGTCTGTCATCAGTGTTCACACCCGGGAGATCCATAATATGAACTTTTACCTTACAATTGAACTTTGAAACCACATCTAATCCTGTGTATTCACTCTTCATTCTTATGGACTAAACTTTATTGTTTATTTTCTTATTGTTCTACTGCTTAGTTTTATTTGCAGTTTTTTTAGCGCAATTTTGTTTTCCATATACTGTGTTTTTTGAGGTTGTATAACCTTTTTATTATTGCAGCTTCTAATCTTTTTTATTTTAATTTTTTTTATCATAACGAGCGCTATATAATCTTTATCCTATATATTTTATATTATAATATATATATTTTAGCAGAGACGCTGGGGAATAAAATGGCGGTCATTGGAACTTTTTTTGTCACACAGTATTTGCGCAGCAATTTTTCAAACGTGATTTTTTTGGGAAAAAAACCTAGTAAAGTTAGCCCAATTTCTTTGTATAATGTGATATTCTGGTCGTTCAGCCTTAATTATAAAAGGATACAAGGGTAATAGGATAAAATAATATAAATATGTATTATTATGTATAATAAGGATGATATATCCCACTTATAGTATATACTAATAGTAAAAGAGAAGGTAATTTTCTCTGTATAATGCCTACCAAGTAATGCATAGCCTACTGCATGTTTGACAAACACAGTATTAAGTGCAGCAAAAAAATAAAAAAGTATATGGCCCTTTTCAAGTCCGTTTACGGACTTTCCTATGGGATTGCGGACGTTAGCGGCTGAGCATCCGCTAACGTCCGTAAAAATCCGCCTCCGTCAAGATCCGTTTTTTCGGACGGAAGAAAATCCTATTTTTCTTCCGTCCTTCATAGTCCTTCATTGCTAACAGTGTCATTTTTCAGTTTGTTTGCACCGATCTGTGGGGCTGTGCTATATACCATGATCTGCAAGGCTGGGTTATATATCATAATCTGTGAGGCTGAGCTATATACTCTGTCCTGTGGTGCTGATCTATATACCCTGATCTGTGATTCTGAGGTATTTACTGTGTCCTGTGATGCTAAGCTATATACCCTGATTTGTGATGCTGAGCTGTTTACTGTGTCCTGTGATGCTGAGCTATATACTGTGTCCTGTGATGCCGAGCTATATATTCTGTCCTGTGATGCTGAGCTATATACCCTGATTTGTGATGCTGAGCTGTTTACTCTGTCCTGTGATGCTGAGCTATATACTCTGTCCTGTGATGCCGAGCTATATACTCTGTCCTGTGATGCCGAGCTATATACTCTGTCCTGTGATGCCGAGCTATATACTCTGTCCTGTGATGCCGAGCTATATACTCTGTCCTGTGATGCCGAGCTATATACTCTGTCCTGTGATGCCGAGCTATATACTCTGTCCTGTGAAGCTGAGCTATATACTCTGTCCTGTGATGCCGAGCTATATACTCTGTCCTGTGAAGCTGAGCTATATACTCTGTCCTGTGAAGCTGAGCTATATACTCTGTCCTGTGAAGCTGAGCTATATACTCTGTCCTGTGAAGCTGAGCTATATAATCTGTCCTGTGAAGCTGAGCTATTTCATGTGATGCTGGGGCTGTATACTTTGTCGGCCTGTTCTGTGATGCTGGGGCTATATACTCTGTCCTGTGAAGCTGAGCTATATACTCTGTCCTGTGAAGCTGAGCTATATACTCTGTCCTGTGAAGCTGAGCTATATACTCTGTCCTGTGATGCCGAGCTATATACTCTGTCCTGTGAAGCTGAGCTATATACTCTGTCCTGTGAAGCTGAGCTATATACTCTGTCCTGTGAAGCTGAGCTATATACTCTGTCCTGTGAAGCTGAGCTATATAATCTGTCCTGTGAAGCTGAGCTATTTCATGTGATGCTGGGGCTGTATACTTTGTCGGCCTGTTCTGTGATGCTGGGGCTATATACTCTGTCCTGTGAAGCTGAGCTATATACTCTGTCCTGTGAAGCTGAGCTATATACTCTGTCCTGTGAAGCTGAGCTATATACTCTGTCCTGTGAAGCTGAGCTATATACTCTGTCCCGTGAAGCTGAGCTATTTCATGTGATGCTGGGGCTGTATACTTTGTCGGCCTGTTCTGTGATGCTGGGGCTATATACTCTGTCCTGTGAAGCTGAGCTATTTACTCTGTCCTGTGAAGCTGAGCTATATACTCTGTCCTGTGAAGCTGAGCTATATACTCTGTCCCATGAAGCTGAGCTATATATTCTGTCCTGTGAAGCTGAGCTATTTCATGTGATGCTGGGGCTGTATACTTTGTCGGCCTGTTCTGTGAAGCTGAGCTATATACTCTGTCCTGTGATGCCGAGCTATATACTCCGTCCTGTGATGCCGAGCTATATACTCTGTCCTGTGAAGCTGAGCTATATACTCTGTCCTGTGAAGCTGAGCTATATACTCTGTCCTGTGAAGCTGAGCTATATATTCTGTCCTGTGAAGCTGAGCTATTTCATGTGATGCTGGGGCTGTATACTTTGTCGGCCTGTTCTGTGATGCTGGGGCTATATACTCTCTACTGTGATGCTGAGCTATATACTCTGTCCTGTGATGCTGAGCTATATACTCGGTCTTGTGATGCTGATCTATATACCCTGATCTGTGATGCTGAGGTATTTACTCTGTCCTGTGATGCTAAGCTATATACCCTGATTTGTGATGCTGAGCTGTTTACTCTGTCCTGTGATGCTGAGCTATATACTCTGTCCTGTGATGCCAAGCTATATATTCTGTCCTGTGATGCTGAGCTGTTTACTCTGTCCTGTGATGCTGAGCTATATATTCTGTCCTGTGATGCCGAGCTATATATTCTGTCCTGTGATGCTGAGCTATATAGTCTGTCCTGTGATGCTGGGGCTGTATACTCTCTCCTGTGATGCTGGGGCTGTATACTCTCTCCTGTGATGCTGGGGCTGTATAATCTCTCCTGTGATGCTGAGCTATATACTCTGTCTTGTGATGCTGAGCTATATACTCTGTCTTGTGATGCTGAGCTATATACTCTGTCTTGTGATGCTGAGCTATATACTCTGTCCTGTAAAGCTGAGCTATATACTCTGTCCTGTGGTGCTGAGCTATATATTCTGTCCTGTGAATTTGAGCTATTTCATGCGATGCTGGGGCTGTATACTTTGTCGGCCTGTCCTGTGATGCTGGGGCTATATACTCTCTCCTGTGATGCTGAGCTATATACTCTGTCTTGTGATGCTGAGCTATATATTCTGTCCTGTGAAGCTGAGCTATATCCTGTGATGCTGGGGCTGTATACTTTGTTGGACTGTCCTGTAAAGCTGGGGCTATATACTCAGTCCTGTGATCCTGAGCTTTATACTCCTAACACTATGGGTGGAAGCAAGTGGAATACAGGGGATGGAGTAGGTGGATCCTATAAGGGGTGGGTCTTATGATAAGTGGGAGTGTTCAAAAAAGGAAGGGCGGGGTCTGGCACCCCCATCCTAAAACTTCACCAGCCGCCACTGGATTTTACCATGGATATATGCAATATTTTTAAACTTCTCATGACTGTATATGATTTATCATGTCATATATACAGGGGTTCTTCCAACTCTCTCATAAATTATAATGTAATATTATGAACCTTGATATGATCCTTTAGTAGCTATAATTTTTTCCTTTGACTTTATACCACTCAATTTTATATAAGATGTTGTAAATTACTGCTCATCTTTGCAAGCTATGCTGTACATCATATACTCCAGACTGCTCTACTCTGTATGTTGTGGTGCACATTTTATAGTCGAGATGGGTCCAAGGAATATGCCATGCTGTACATTACATACTCAGGACAGTCTATATACTGTGCGTTGTGTTACATACTCTGTAACAGACCACTCCACTCTGTATGCTATAGTGTACATTACACACTAAACTACTTTGCGTTGAACATTCATCTGTATATTACATACTGCAGGCCACTGATATCTTTAATATCACAGTCAACTCAGTTTATTCCAAAAGAAATTATTAGGGGCAGATCACTGAAAAGGGACGGATAAAGTAGTTAAGAATATCTGTGAATCTGTTTTGTAATATCTTAATTGTATATCTTTGTAATACGGAGATGTGAATATATTTTCCAGGCAGTGCTGACTGTGTGAAGCTTTTAATTGAAATGGGAGCAAATCTGGAAGCCCATGATTGTCATTTTGGAACCCCTTTACATGTGGCTTGTGCAAGGGAGCACTTGGATTGTGCCAGAGGCTTACTTCTTGCAGGTATGTGAGGAATCTTTTTGTTTGTGTTAATACTAAAAAGACCCGGTTACCAACATGTAATATTGAATGTTACTGCACAGAAAATTACATATTTTAAATGCTTACTGCGTTTTTTACCCTTTTCAATAAATAATTTTTTTATTCTTTTAACTTTTAACCTTTTCAATAAATAATTTTTTTATTCTTTTAACTTAACTAAAATTGACAATTTCTAGCAGTCTCTTCTTTTGGGAGTGTCTGATTACTGCCTGTGCTGGCCCAGCATCTTGCTCCTCCCCCTCTTCTCCCTCCTCACCTTCCTCCCCCTCACCTCTCTGCATGCAGGTGCTGGGCGAGGAGCAAAAAATCACCTATTGACTGACAGCTCTGAGTTTGCTGGGGTTGCTGAAATCACATTCAGGATGGCAATGCTAGGCAGTCTCATGACTTTTTGTTGTCTACACAAGTGAGGTTTTTCCAGGTAAATAAAAGGCATAAAATCTGGTGCACATGTAATATTAAGGATCGATTTTTGTTGAAATAAGTGGTCTTGTGACAGGGTCTCTTTAACAAATAAAGTTTATTTAAAAAAAAAAAAAAAAACATATTTGAGTTATCTGCTCTGTGGTTTTGCACAGAGCGGCCCCCGAACCTCCTCTTATGGGGTGCCCCGCCTGTTTTCTTGGCTCCTCCTCTTTTCTGTGTGCATCAATAGCAAGCTACTTGCTATGTGGGAAAAGTTGGCTTGCTCCTGAGCCGGGCTGTGTGCGTCCGTAGACACACACAGCAAGGCTCAGCCCCACCCCTGCTCCTTCCTCACATAATTTGACTGACAGCAGCAGGAGCTAGTGGCTCCCATTGCTCTCAGCCAAGATTGTGGGAGCATGGAGAGGGAAGAGAAGAACTGAAGCCAGGCACAGTGCTGGATCGATATAGCACTTAGGTAAGTGTTTAAGAGGAGGGCTGGTGGGCACAAGGTTTTTTACCTTAACCGCTTAGTGACTGCCCCATGTACTGTGTCAGGGCGGCTGCTGTGTGCTGGATTATGTGTCTGGTACACGATCAGCTCTTCCAGGTAAGGCGCATGCCTGCCACCCAGCTGTGCTGTAATCTGTTACAGCACAACTCGATCAGCAGGTCCTGGCCAATGATTGATTGCCGGGACCTGCTGATCAGCTCGGTCAGTCACAGAAGAGAGCTCTGGGTTGTAAACAACATAGAGCTCTGTACACTGGCAGGCGCTCTTTTTGTTTTTTATTCCCTGCGAAAAAAAACAACAAGATCGCTTAGTAAAAGCAGCACATATTACACACATTACACGTTGTTAGGCATACAGTTAACCCCTTGATTGCCCCTAGATATTAAAGGAAAAGTCAAACCTGAGCTTGTTTGGCTGGACTTCCCCTATGGGTCACAGGAGTGCAATTTGTTTTGCACTCCTGTGACCTGTTTTCAGCAGAAAGCGGTCTGAAGTTCGCTCTGTGCTGACGTCGTCAATCTCAGTCCAGACACGGTGTCGACTCTGGGAGTCTGGATTTGCCAGGTACCTGGACTGATAGCCTAACTAAATGATTCCTGTGTATCTTCCACAATAAAAAGCTATTTGTTCCATGTGTTTAGCGATTGTTTAATACTGATTTTATTAGTGGCAGGTGTAGTAAAAAGTGCTTTGTCACCTAAAATATATTTTCCCAAAATAAATTGAGGCAATAAGTGATAACCCATAGATTTTTGAAGAAAGGAATTAATTCCAACAAACTACAGCTCTGCTAAAATCAGAAATCTCACTGAATTTACCTTAGTCTCTCTTCTCCATAATCCTTAGCATTCACAGCAAACACAGATCACCTCGAATGGTCAGTAGGACAGAAGGCTTCAGGTTTTCTGTTTGAAAGAGGCAGCAAGAATAGTGTTCCAGCATCACAAGCAGATGTGTTCCAGGATCCCCAGATTATTGGCAAAAAGGAGTATGATGGACCGGTGCAGAACAGTAATGCCTGGATAAAAAATGATGCGCAGAGCAGCTAGGCTGTGTTTCCTGCATGTATGGCAAGGCTTAATTTCAGTTTTGGTTGGGGTGTGCCTTTGTATTTGATTTGGCACCAGAAAATTGAAGCATGCACCTGTGTAAGACACAAACTTTAACATCTCTACACTGGAGTTGTCTGCATCAAATGACCCCTTTTGGGTGCTGCTGTCCAATCTGGTTACAGGCCAAGCAAGGTAGTCAGACCTACGAGCAGAGCTGTATCCTGGCCTAGGCCAACAAGGCCCAGGCCTAGGGCAGCACTTTGCAGGAGGCGGCATTAAAAGAGTCCCCGCCGATTTGTGCTATAATGTTATGAAAATTAGTCTAACGGCCCCAAAAAGCACCCGCGCTGCTTCTGGTATGAGGGCGGCTGGCATTCCGCAACTGTGGGGGGGAGGGGGCGCTTCCAATTTTGATTGTTTTACCATCCTGGACCACAAACCTTCCTTACTGTGCTATATGTTTCTGCTGCACCATCTACTTAAAGTAGAACTATAGGCAACACTTTTTTTCCATTTTGGGTAGAGTAATAGAGGGTTATAGCCCCTGTCAGTTTATTTTTTACCATCCCTGTCCCATTGCGAAGATTTCCCTTCACTTCCTGCTCTATGGGCAACCAGGAAGTAAGAGGAAATCTAAGTAAATTAAGGGAATCCATTCCCCCCCCTCCCCCCCCAGGCCCTCAGAACTAGTGTCCTCACTTGAAAATTTCAGGGCGGGTCTTAAACAACACAGGGTGTGGCCTTAACAGGAAGGGGTGTGTCATATTTAAATTAGGGGGTGCACGAGTTTAGTCAGGCCTAGGGCAGCACAAAACCTAAATACACCTCTGCCTACGAGTGAATTTTTTGTCAAGCTCCACTCAAGCCTCTTTCTCAAAAAGCACCATACATGTGTAGGTTTCTACCCCCATAGTAGGTTGCATATAGAATTCCATTTTGGAATGAAGGAGGCTCTTTCTTATACAAGATTGAATAATCGACTTATTTCTTATTCTATAATAGTGATTTTTAGAGATCCGTGTGAGGACCACTTAGTGTATTAAGAAAATATTTAGAATTATTATTGCAGTGTTTAAAGCAGAACTCCGGGATCGGCAAAAAAATTCCCTGAGTAGTACAAACCCCCCCCCCACAAAACACAAAATAGTTAATACTTTTGTGAAATTCCTTACCATTGAAGAGAAAATTCTAATTGAATTTTCAGGAAGTAATCTCTGTAATCATGTATTCTGCCAAGGAGGAGGTGTAAATGCAGGGAGACGTCACATCCTCCAGTCTCACTCTAAACTTAGTAGATCACATCATGCAACAAAGTGAATGTGGGCACACTGAGCCCACAAATGTTGCCTGTGTACTTGCACAGAAAATGACACCCCACATTCTCCAGCCTCAAGGGCTAGATAAATAAAACGAGTTTTCCTCCTCCAAGTATTCAGGTTTTAGAACACCTCCAGGTGCCGGTTTACTCACCGGTGACTCATAACTCATCCTTGGCTGCAACCAAATAGGAAAAGTGCCACAGACAAAATAAAAGGGCACATAGGCTCCTAGTACAGCAACCTTTCATTGTGTGGTAAAACAATTAAAAGCTACACTCATGAAAGGTCCACTTGGGACAGTCACATTAACCACTGCCTGTGTATATCGCCGTTGTTGAGCTCCTCTGTATGCGGCCGTAGAGATGCCACTTCATCCTCCAATTGCATCCTCTAGCTCTCCTAGCACACACACATTCCAGGCTGACAGGTATCCAGGCCTCCAGTGGGGGCAGACTCTCTCTGCTGTCAGTAGAGCTGGCTTCATGCACCACACTACATGGGAGGAAAGGACAGCGGCAGGTAGTCTCTTTTTTTTAAATTAAAATAATAGACATGTTATACTTACCTGCTCTGTGCAGTGGATTAACACAGAGCAGCCTGGATCCTCCTCTTCTTGGGTCCCTCTTCTGTGCTCCTGGCCCCTCCCTCCTGTTAAGTGCCCCCACAGTAAGCAGCTAGCTATTGGGGAACCCAAGATGAGCTGCAGCCTTATGTGTCCATTCAGACATGGTGTTGGCGTTTGGCCCCGCCCCTCTATCTCCTGGTTGGCTTACTGAGTTTTGGCTGAGACCCAGCAGTGGTGCCATTGTCAATCAGGAGAGAGAGTCCCGGATGATCGAGGCATTCATGGACATCACTGGATAGAAAGGGGGATCAAGTAAGTTTTAGGGGGGCTGAGGCACACAGAAGTTTTTTTTTAATCTTATTGCATTGAATGCCTTCTACCTTTACAACCCCTTGAAGTGCCACCACTCTATCTAGGGCATTTTCATAGTTCGCCTTTATCCGGTTGATGCGCAAAGTTAAATGCATGCGGGCATGGAGTTTGATGGCCTCCCAGACCGTCGCCACAGTGGCAGATTGGTCATTCTCCCTAAAGTATATTTGCCACTCAGTGAGGAGGTAAACGTTCTCATGTAACAGGGAGAGCCAGAATGGGTTCAACCTCCATCGCAGTGGTTTGTCTAGGGGTAAACTTATGGTGATCCAATATGGACTATGATCTGGCAGCAGCCTAGGGGAGAAAGCAGCTTCCCCCAGTCGTGGTATAAGACTCTGTGAGAGAAGGATAAGGTAAATTCTAGACATGGAGTTGTGGGCAGAAGAAAAACAGGAATATGATTTTGTACTGGGGTATTTGTGGTGCCAGGTGTCTACCATGTGGAAACAAGCAATCAATCGGGAAAATTTAGTGTCCCCAGTCATTCCTGTAGAGGTGTTTGTGTGTTGGAGCCTGTCTAGGGAAGGGTTTAGTGTGGCGTTAAAATCCCCCATCCAAACCGCTTGGACAGAGGGATGTCTCGCCATAAATGCAATCCCCTCTAGGATTATGGACATGGAGCATGGGGGAGGGACATAAAAGGCCAGGCGAAGGAATGGCTCCCCGTACAATTTGACAGATAAAGCATAACGGCCCTGTGGGTCCGTAGAAGCCTCGCAGAGTTCAAAGTGGACAGATTTAGCGATCAGTATGGAGACTCCGCGCGCATGGGTCGTGTGGGACCATTTAAATGCCCACCCCACCCATGGACGTTGGAGGGCCATCTGCAGCCTCCCCTCTGCATGAGTTTCAACCAGTACAATTACATCGGCTCGTTGCTTCTTAAAGTGAAACACTCGGCAGCTTTTGCATACCTTCTCACGGAGACCCGTGACATTCCAGGTTAGGAATTTTAAAGACCCATTGGGTCCGTGCGAGAGAGATAGTATGACTCAGCCAGACCTGTAAGTCTAGCCTCATCAGCCAGGTTCCAAGGAATGACATGGAGCATAAGAAACAAAAATGATAGCAGGCAAAGCATGTTACATGGGACCTGTGACAGTATGAAAGTATGCTGTATTACCTGTCTCTGTATTATGTCATGCACAGATTTACTCAACAAAGAAACATCCTCTGAACTCACCAAGCAGTATAAACTAAACTCAAAGTTCACACAGGTCTATATTCATAAGGCCACTGCCTGTGTGAAATTTGAGCTAAGGTGCATAGTACTGTAGAACAGTCAATGGTAATAACGATGGTAGAAAAATATAACCAGTAAATGCGTGGTTCTGCGCCCCAAACATGGCGTAGGGCCCTAATTGACCTAGTTTGTGGGATGAAATTTGGCTCACTGCCAACAGTATGAGGAATGGGTGAGGGAGTGTACTCACGATGACTTTAGTTTGCGTTCTCTGGAGCAACTCTGCGTTCTAGCCAGTTGATCATCTCTTTAGGATCTTCAAAAAAGAGTGCATGACCATCTTGTTCCACCCTGAGGCGGGCAGGGAATAGCATGGCATATTTAAGGTGTTGTATGCGTAGTCTGCTGCACTTGGCCTCCATGAACCCCTGCCGACGGAGCTGAACTTCCACCGAGATGGCGACTTTAACGTTACCCACCGGGTTATTGCCTTTCTCTCTGGCCAGTCTGAGAGCTGCATGCCGATCCTTGTAGTTAAGGAGTTTGGCTAGGAAAGTGCAGGGGGAGCTCCCTGTGGGGGCGGTTTTGCAGGCATGCAGTGAGCTCTCTCCACTGTCAGCATAGGGGAAAAAGCCTCTCTGCCATAAGTAGTGACAAGTAGTTGCTCAAGGAACATGGTGAGGTCCTTACCCTCCATGCCCTCTTGCAGGCCAACGAACCGCAGGTTGCACCTCCTTAGCCTGTTCTTCATATTGTCCTGCTTGGAGAACAACTGGTGAATCTGGCGCTGCATGCAGTCTTGTACTATCTTGCAGGGGGGGGGACAGCATCCTCCATAGTGCTCAGTCTGGTCTCAGTAACTTTAACCCGATCCCGGAGTTTACGCAGGTCTTGCCTAATTAAAGAGATGTCTTCTTTGACCTCCTCAATCTGCGCTGTAAGTAAGATACAGCACAGGATGATTGCCTCAAGCAGCCTGTCTGTGTCTCCTGCCCTCTGCTCTCCCCCCCCCCCCCTTCGCTGCGGCGCCATCTTCATCCGTCTCCTCTTTGTCCCGTTGGCGATATTGATCCAGCTTTGCCACGGCCGCATACTACTGGCTTTTCAGCGTAGACATGTCGCTAGTAGTCCCAGGGTGTATGTGAGACAAAACAGGAGTAATGGGGTCTTCAAATGATTGCAGGATTACGATGTAGAAGGAGTAATGGACGGAGCTCCACTCAGATGCTTCCTACTCCGTGCAGTGTCAGGCCACGCCCCTGCCATAGCAGCCTTTTATTACAAACCATTAAATACAACATTCACAAGAAAACAAGCTCAATGCATATAATACAGTTGATGCATAACAAATTTACCCATTCATGCTACAATACAAAGGGGTTAAATAACACTGATACTGGCCACTAATACTGCACAAGTCGCTTCGACTAAGAAAAAGGTTTCTGTACCTTTTTGGGGGCAACTTCATAGCGATTTGTATTGACTTAAATTACAGAAGTTGTTTGCAAGCTGGGCTGAAGTGGGCTGTACGGGGCGGCTTCAGAGTTGAGCGACTTTGCAGCTGCCCCAGTATGAACCGCCACTTAATGGACACCTGTTGATACAAGTTTTTGGTTTATGAGAACTAGCTGCATTGACATATTTTATATTTATATTGTGCTTTTTTGAAGTGATTTATCACAAGGCACAGTTGGGAATACATTTTCTGTCATGTTTTTTTTTTACTTGATTTCTGAACCAATGAACTTTCCAAAACATAAATGGCATACACTTTACGTATTCATTCACGAAAAAAAAAAAATATATATTTTCATCCTACTTTGCATTTTCTTGTCACTGCAGTTGAAAATGAACACTAGTCATTAGAAAACCAATCAAATTTTCTTAAATTTTCTTAAAATGAATTTTCTTAGAGCTACCAATCAGATTTAAACCTACCTTGGAATTTTTACATTTGGTGATAAACAGCAGAGAAAAATGCCAAACTGCACAGAATACAGAATTGTACCCATCCACTCTACATGTGAGCAGCTCTGTAAATTTAGACTGCAGTGAACTAGACTCCAATTAAGGTAAATTAAGTGTTGTTTCTGACTTTTACCAATTTGCAGTGTTCACTGGATAACAGCTGTTAAAGCAGAGTTCCACACACTTTTTAAAGTTTGCCTAACTCCCCCGCGTTCGTAATCGCATTTAAATTATTAATCGTAATGAGCTTTTTTTTTCCCAAAAATTCTTTACCTTTTTTTGGCAAAGATAAAGTTCCTCTTCTGCCTTACCTTGCTGTGGCGAGGTACGTGATTTAAGCTCGCCCATTGGTTACCGGGATATGAGTGTCATCAATCCCAGGAGTTAATTGGCATCCTCCACTTGTAGCATTGCAGCATTTTCAAACCAGAAAATGACACAATGTCAGGCAACCTGCAACACAATGAGTGTGCCCTGCTTAGTACGATATGTGCATGGGCGAGATCAGGAGGTGCATGCTGGGTAGCCAGTAGCACTGCATCCCAGAAAGGAACAACGTGTGGCTTTCAGATGCCCATACTGAAGATGGGAGCACAGGAGAGCAGAGTGAGTTTAAAAAATAGAAAATTAATTAGAAAACCTACTAGTATTAACTATTCCATAATGTATTGAATTACTCGAGAACATTGCAAAAAAATATTTGGAACTCTGCTTGAAGTGAATGGTTCATTTAATCCCTGGAATTGCTCCTTGACAAAATTGTTTCATTTCGATAGATCACAAAACTGTTTAACACAAATTTTTTGTTTGACTTTTTTTTAAATTATTATTCTAGTAAAGAAAAAATCTAAACCCCTTTTTGTTTATATTCCGTTAGCATTTAATAATATATTTTTTTTTATTAACATTTGTTTCTGTTGTCTTTTTTTTTTTTTTTTTTTTTTTTTTTTTTTTAACCTAAGGAGCAAAGGTAAATGCAGCAAAGCTTCACGAGACCGCACTGCATCATGCTGCAAAGGTGAAAAACAAGGATCTCATTGAGATGCTGGTTGAGTTTGGAGGAAATGTTTATGCAAGGGACAATCGTGGAAAGAAGCCTTCAGATTACAGCTGGCCAAACAGCCCTACAGCTAAATGCTTTGAATACTATGAAAGTAAGTTGATATAGCTTGGAGTAACGGTATGTGTTACAGGTCATAAAACACTTCAGATCATGAGATACATCAACATTTTACATGGTGAGCAATAATGAAAGTTGTAAACCATATTCCTTAGTTTGCATGCATAGAATGTAACACTGTCAATTTTTTTTAGCAGTCATCTGAATATAAAGTCACTATTTGGTACTCAGCAAGCTACATATTTATATCCTCTATTCAAATTCACATTTAGAGTATTTAAAGGCTGTGTGGGCCCTGTGTATAGTATGTGGTTTTAGACTGCTTACCCTGTGCACTGTGTGGTCTCAGACTGCACATATCCTGTGTGCTTTACAGTTTTGCTCATAAGGTTACATACCCTGTCAGAATTTATGATTTCTTGGTTATTTTTCATAGATAATGGATGATAACACAACATTTTTTCTTTCACTCAAGGTTAGTGTTTGGCTGAAGCCATTTATTATCAATTAACTGTGTTTTACTCTTTTTAAATCATAATGGCAACAGAAACTACCCAAATGACCCTGATCGAAAGTTTACATAGCCTGGTGATTTTGGCCTGATAACATGCACACAAATTGACACAAAGGGGTTTGAATGGCTATTAAAGGTAACCACCCTCACCTGTGATCTGTTTGCTTGTATTTAGTGTGTGTGTATAAAAGGTCAATGAGTTTCTGGACTCCTGACAGACCCGTGCATCTTTCATCCAGTGGTGAACTGACGTTTCTGGATTCTGAGTCATGGGGAAAGCAAAAGAATTGTCAAAGGATCTGCGGGAGAGGTAGTTGAACTGTATAAAACAGGAAAGTGATATAAAAACATATCCAAGGAATTGAGAATGCCAATCAGCAGTATTCAAACTCTAATCAAGAAGTGTAAAATGAGGGGTTCTGTTAAAACCAAACCACGGTCAGGTAGACCTAAAAATTTTAGCCACAACTCTCAGGAAAATTTGTTCAGGCTGCAAAGAAAGCCCCATAAATAACTTCAGGTGAATTATAGGACTCTGGCGTGGCTGTTAAAGATGCACAAAAAAAAGGCACTTGAAGAAAGATGGGCTGCATGGTCGAGTCGCAACAAGAAAGCCATTACTAAGCAAATGCCAAAAAGTATTCCACTTACAATACGCCAAACAGCACAGAGACAAGCCACAAACCTTCTGGCACAAAGTCATTTGGAGTGATGAGACCAAAATGTAGCTTTTTGGCCACAACCATAAACCCTACATTTGGCGAGGAGTCAATAAGGCCTATGAGAAATGGTACATAGTGGGATCGCTGATGTTTTGGGGATGGGTATGCTACAAATGCACAAAATTGTTGGCAAGATGAATGCAGAATGTTATCTAAAAATACTAGAGGAACGTTTGCATTCATCAGCCAGGAAGCTGCGCATTAGATGTACTTGGACATTCCAACATGACAATGATCCAATACATAAGGCCAAGTTGACCTGTCATTGGCTACAGCAGAATAAAGTGAAGGTTCTGCAGTGACTCTGGGGAAATCTCAAATGTGCAGTTCATGCAGGACAGCCTAAGAATTTACAGGAACTGAAGGCTTTTTACCAAGGGGAATGGGCAGCTTTACCATCTGAGAAGATAAAGAGCCTCATCCACAAATTCCACAAAAGACTTCAAGCTGTCATCGATGTTAAAGGGGGCAATACACGGTATTAAGAACCGGGGTATGTAAACTTTTGATTAGGGTCATTTGGGTAGTTTCTGTTGTGATTATGATTTAAAAAGAGTAAACGCAGTTGATTGATAATAAAGAGGTTTCAGCCAAACACTAACCATAAAAAGTTTTTGTGTTATCATTCATATTCTCAAAAAATTGGCCAAGAAATCATACATTTTGCCAGGGTATGTAAACTTATGAGCACAACTGTATGTGTTCTGTTTGTACCTTGTGTGTAGCCTCAGGCTATGTGTGCGCTACGTGTGGTCTTAAGCTGGCTATACATGGCTTCTTTTTTGCGTTCAGCCAGTGTGCTGAACAAAAATAAACTATCCGGTTCCTCAATCTATACAAGCAAGGTTGATGGAGTAATTTCCAGCCCTTCATCTGACCAGGACATTGTATTCTGGCAGCTGGTCTTGCTGCTGTCAGAATACACTGATCAGAGGCTGCAGCCGCTGGTTGAAAAAAGTTTTTCAACTTGTCCATTTAACAGAATTCAGTCAATCAACTTCTGTCAAACAGGGATGGCCACACACTGATCGAAATTTGAACTCTGAATTTTGATTAGTCTATGCCTAGCTTTAGACTTTCTTCGTATGTGTGTTCTCAGGCTGTACGTGTTTCGTGTGTTGTGGCATTCTGTATGCACTGTGTGAGGTCTCAGGCTGTGCATTTCCACTTTAACATTTGTAATCTCAGATAGTGCCAACTGTCTCTTCTGGCTTTGCATGCCTTGGATGAGTACTCAGACTGTTCTTAGGATGTGTGCCCCCTGTGTTTAGCATGTGTCCATAGGCCCTGCATATTCTGTATGCTTTGTTTGCGTGCTCTTTTACTGCATGTGCTCTGTCTGCATGTTCTCTTTGTCTACCAAGTGTGCTCATGCTCCATCTGTTACGTTTGCACTGACTGAACTCTCTAAGGCTAAGTTCACACCTTTGCAGGTTGCAGTTTTTCTGGTCCATTTTGCGTTTTTTTTTTTACTCACATTTTGTAATTTTGCTTTTTTGGGAGGTATCTTTTGCCATGTGGGAGAAACCAGCAAGCGCTGTTTTTGATGCTTTTCTGCTGCATTTCCATTTAGGTCTATAGAATCAAAAACAACCTGCTGCGGCAAGAAATGTCCCTTACCCTTTCCAAAAAACGCACTGGTTGCAAATGCACAGATGTGAATGTGACCCATAGGAAATCATGTTAAATGGACTTTAATGCGTGCTCTGACTGCGTTGCACAGTGCCTTTGTTTTGACTGCATGTGCAGTGTCTGTGCTCTATCTATGCCTGCACTGTCTGTGTTCTGACTGTTGTTGCAGTGTTTGTAATTTAATGCCTTGTACACACGGCCGGACTTTCCAAGAAAAAAAAAGTCTGTCGGAAGTCCGACGGACCTTAGATAGAGAACATGTTTTCTATCTTTTCGATGGACTCGTGGCGGACTTTTTAATGGTCAAAAGTCTGACCGTGTACACGAGGCATTAGTGTGCCTGCAGTGTCTTTGCTTTCAGTGCGCGTGCATTGCCTGTGTTCTGACTATGTGTAGTATCTGTACTCTAACTACAGCTGCATTGTCTGTGCTCTGACTACACGTGCAGTGTCTGTGCCTTAGATGCACGTGCAGTGTCTGTGCCTTAGATGCACGTGCAGTGTCTGTGCCTTAGATGCGCGTGCAGTGTCTGTGCCTTAGATGCGCGTGCAGTGTCTGTGCCTTAGATGCATGTGCAGTGTCTGTGCCTTAGATGCACGTGCAGTGTCTGTGCCTTAAATGCACGTGCAGTGTCTGTGCCTTAAATGCACGTGCAGTGTCTGTGCCTTAAATGCACGTGCAGTGTCTGTGCCTTAAATGCACGTGCAGTGTCTGTGCCTTAAATGCACGTGCAGTGTCTGTGCCTTAACCGCACGTGCAATGTCTGTGCCTTAACCACTTAAAGACCTTGGGTGTTTTTCAGATTTGGTGTTTGCAAGACTAAAACATTTTTTTTTTTTTTTTGCTAGAAGATTACTTAAAACCCCCAAACATTATATATATATATATATATATATATATATATATATATATATATATATATATATATATATATATATATTTTTTTTTTTTTTTCTAACACCCTAGAGAATAAAATGGCGGTCATTGCAATACTTGTCACACCGTAATTGCATAGCGGTCTTACAAGCGCACTTTTTTTGGAAAAAAATTAACTTTTCTTTATCGTACATCACGGGACACAGAGCGCATAGCCATTACACTTGGGTTATATGGGTACCTTCAGGTGTGGACACTGGTGTAATCAATTTCACAGGAAGTTTCCTCCCTATATAACCCCCTCCCACTGGGAGTGCTTCAGTTTTTTCGCCAGTGTCTTAGGTGTTGGTCACGTCTAGCTGTCCCTCGGAGGTCTCGGGACCCAGGATAGCTAGCCGGATCCGTCCGAAGTGCTTCAAAGCCAAGGTGTACGGTACCCGGGCCCTGCTGGAGTGGGGTTTTGCCTATAATGCCTCTCCTTGGAGGGCTGGATTCTGGGCTCCAGTGCCTTAGTCTCTTCCAAGAACTAAACGCTACTGATGCCAGGATGCTATATAGGTCCAGGGGTGTGGGTTCCTTAACACAGGACCCCGGTCCCTGAAGGTCCAAGACAATACCCACGGAGATGGGGGAAGGCTGGGCCTCTTGCATTTGGCAATACCCTGCGGCGTGGAGCAGGTAAGAGGGAACCTGCGGGACTTGGTTCGACAGTAGGTATCCCCCTGGGGGTTCTGGGTTGGCTAATGATATGCTTGTGCATCAGCCACTATCTCCACTATGTCTTTTGAGGCAGGATGGGATGTACTAATGTTTACCCAGATAACATGTAGATATATATATGATTTTAAAGATATGTATTTTGCTACTCCCCCCAGACTTGCCTGTTAGCATGATACTGCAGCCCCACGTGTTAAGGGAGGAAATGCTGACAAAACTCCTGTTTCCTAGGAAGCCTATGGGGACAGCTTCCTCTATGTGTGCACTACAAAGATTAGTGGCTTACCTGGTGTCTGTTGGGTTGCTAGCGCTGGTCTAGGCTTCTCCTCTGCTCTCTGCTTCCTCCATGTTGGTTTCAGCGTGGGGGGGGCGGGGGCGCGCGCGACGCCTTTTACAGCGTCAGCGTGCGTGGGGGGGGGGCGGACCAGCAGCGTCAGGTCTCAGATAAAGCAAAAAGCATTTCCTGGCTGGTCATTTCCTCCTGAGAGCAGTGGAGGCTGAGGACATAGAGCGCGCAGCTGAGCCAGTTCTGGCTAACAGTGACACCCAGTGGTGGTTTGTGGATCTTCAGGTCTGGACTTAGTCCACACTGACCAGAAAAAAAAAAAGGGGGTTTTTCTTAAAGGGACTCAGCCTTAGATCTGGCAGTATCTGAGTCGGTGCAACCTTGGACTCCAGCTAACGGGCATTGGTGTGGCAATACTCACAGGACTTTCCTCGGTATTGCCGCCCTCTCAGGCGTATGAAAATTTAGATTTTTTTTTACCATAGCCTGTCCTTATTAATGTTTCACTTCTAGCTACAACAGTTGGGTGTTGGCTGTAGGGGTGTCTCAAGGTTGTGCCATGGCTCCCAAGGGATCAGGACCAGCTAAGGCTGCAAAAGGTGCCAAAAAAGTAAAGGGAAGAACAGACCCAGCAAGGGCAGTGGTCGAAGGCAGAAAAACTGCTTCCCATCAATATCTTGGAGATCAGAGCTGCTCGGCTGGCCCTGATCGCCTGGACTCTCCTCCTTCAGGGTCTGCCAGTAAGGATACAGTCCGACAATGCCACTGCGGTGGCATACATAAACCACCAGGGGGGCACGAGGAGCCTAGCGGCCCAAAGGGAAGTAAACCTGATTTTCTCATGGGCCGAAGCCCATGTACCCTGCATCTCGGCGGTGTTCATCCCAGGGATAGACAATTCTCAAGCAGATTTTTTGAGTCGTCAACAGTTGCTCCCGGGGGAGTGGTCTCTTCACCCCCAGGTATTCCAAGAGATTTGCCAAAGATTCGGTGTCCCAGATGTGGACATTATGGCAACGAGATCCAACAAAAAGTTGAACAAATTCATATCCCGAGCCAGGGATCCCTCGGCCTACGGGACCGATGCGTTGGTTTGCCCTTGGCACCAGTTTGCTCTTCTGTATGCGTTCCCTCCACTGCAGATGATTCCCCGCCTTCTACGGAGGATCCGGGTGGAGCGCAGTCCTGTGATCCTGGTGGCCCCAGCCTGGCCCAGGAGGGCTTGGTACGCACTCATCGTGAAGATGTCAGTCGGGGCGCCGTGGCCGCTCCCCCCTGCGCCCAGATCTGCTGTCTCAGGGCCCAATCTGCCACCCTGCTTCACAGCAGCTAAATTTGACGGCTTGGCGGCTGAATCCCTAATTCTTAAGGGCAGAGGCCTCTCAGATCAGGTCATATCTACGTTGATTCAGGCTAGGAAACCGGTCTCCAGAAATATTTATTACAGAGTCTGGAGAACCTATGTGGAGTGGTGCGAGTCTCAAAAATGGCATCCTCGAAAGTTTTTTATTGACAGGATCTTGCGATTCCTCCAGGTTGGCGTTGACAAAGGGTTGGCTCTTAGTACTCTAAAGGGGCAGGTGTCGGCTTTATCAATATGGTTTCAAAGACCCTTGGCCACCCATTCGCTTATGAAAACCTTCTTGCAGGGGGTCTTGCATGTGAATCCCCCTATTAGAGCTCCCCTCTGCCCCTGGAATTTAAATCTGGTCTTGTCAGCTTTACAAAGGCAGCCGTTTGAACCTCTAACAGAAATCCCTCTTGTGCTACTAACCCGAAAGTTGGTTTTCTTGGTGGCTATGGCTTCGGCCAGAAGGGTTTCCGAGCTGGCAGCCTTGTCATGCAGGGAGCCATACCTTATTCTGCATAAAGACAGAGTGGTTCTGCGGCCTCAACCTTCTTTCCTTCCTAAGGTCATATCCAGTTTTCACTTGAATCAGGACCTAGTCCTACCATCCTTCTTTCCTACTCCCCAGTCCAGAGAGGAAAGACTGCTTCATACTTTGGACGTGGTTCGAGCCATGAGGGTCTATCTCAAGGCTACAGAGAAGATTCGGAAAACAGATGTGCTTTTTGTTCTTCCGGATGGCCCCAAGAAGGGTCAGCCGGCTGCCAAGTCTTCCTTGGCTAGGTGGATTAAGCAGCTGATTTTTCAGGCCTATGGTCTGAAGCGCGTTCCACCTCCCTTATCAGTTAAAGCCCATTCTACGAGGGCCATGAGTGCCTCCTGGGCGGCACACCATCAGATCTCTATGGCACAGGTTTGCAAGGCGGCAACCTGGTCTTCCGTACATACGTTTACTAAATTTTATAAGTTGGACGTTGCAAAGGGTACGGACGCAGCTTTTGGGCAGGCGGTCCTACGGGCAGCAGTATAGAATCCTCTGGTCCGTGTCACGCCCCCTTTTTTTCTGTTGGTGGAGTTACTCTACTTCCTGATAAGTTTTTATTTGGCTAATTTTGGCCTTACGGTCTCCCTCCCTTCATAGAGCATTGCTTTAGGACATCCCAAGTGTAATGGCTATGCGCTCTGTGTCCCGTGATGTACGATAAAGAAAAAAGGATTTTTAATAAACAGCTTACCTGTAAAATCCTTTTCTTGAAGTACATCACGGGACACAGAGCTCCCACCCCTCTTTTGGGGAACATTGTGTAACCTCAGAGGAATTGCTTGCTACAAAACTGAAGCACTCCCAGTGGGAGGGGGTTATATAGGGAGGAAACTTCCTGTGAAATTGATTACACCAGTGTCCACACCTGAAGGTACCCATATAACCCAAGTGTAATGGCTATGCGCTCTGTGTCCCGTGATGTACTTCAAGAAAAGGATTTTACAGGTAAGCTGTTTATTAAAAATCCTTTTTTTTTTAATTAAATAAGACAACAATAAATTTGGCCCAATATTTTTATATATTGTGAAAGTTAATGTTACCCCGAGTAAAATGATACCCAACATGTCACGCTCTCGATAGGTTGCATCTTTTGAGCTACAGAGGAGGTCTAGGGCAAGAATTATTGCTCTCGCTCTAACAGACGCGGTGATACCTCACTTGTGTAGTTTGAACGCCGTATTTATATGCGGGCGCTACTCACGTATGCGTCCCCTTCTGCGTGCAAGCTCGTCGGGACGGGAAGCTCATTTTTTATTATATTATTTTTTTACACTGAAAAAAAAACCATCCCTTGTAATAGAAAAAAGCATGACAGGTGCTCTTAAATATGAGATCTGGGGTCAAAAAGACCTCAGATCTCATATTTAGACTTGAATGCAAAAAAATAAATAAAAAATTAAAATGATGTCATTTAAAAAATAAAAAAAAAGTTTCTTTTAAGGCCCCGTACACACGATCAAATCTATCTGCTGGAAACGGTCTGACAGACCGTCTCAGCAGACAGATTCGATCGTGTGTACGGGCGGACAGACAGATTTTGCCAGCAGACAGATTTTACTGTACGCTAACCAGCAGACATATCTGCTCGCACATGCGTCGAATGGATTTGACGCATGCGCGGAAGTGTTTTACTTCCTGGTGCGGTGACGTGGCGGCGTCAACGTCATCGTCACCGCACTGTCTGCCGGCGGGGATTTTGGTTTGATCGTGTGTACAGCAATCAAACCAAAACAGCCCAGCAGACAAATCTGATCAAATCGGTCTGTCAGACCGATTGGAACAGATTTATTTGCTCGTGTGTACGGGGCCTAAGACGCATGGGCGGGACTGACATTTTGACGTCACTTCCGCCCTGCAGTGCTATGGGGACGGGTGGGGGCCATCTTGCCCTCACTCGCATCCCCGCACAGCACGAGAGAGGACCAGATCGCCTCTGCCGCTACCGACGGCTCCGGTAAGCGGCGGAGGGCGCGGGAGGGGGGGCCCCTCTCCCTCCGCCAATAACGGCGACCTTGCGGCGAATGCGCCACGGAGACCGCCGTTATCGTTTAAAGGACCGCTCATGGTAAAGATGGATACCTCTGTTGTGGCAGCAGCTGCTGCCGTTCATGACATATCCATCTTTAAAAAAAGGACATATATATACATGAGCAGGTCCTTAAGTGGTTAAATCCACGTGCAGTGTCTGTGCCTTAAATCCACGTGCAGTGTCTGCGCTCTGTGTATGTTTTTCTGTGCTTGGATTGTTTGTCTATGATTTCTGAAGCTGTAAAGGCAGAAGCCTCCAATACTGTTGACAGAAAACAAAAAGTGCTTTTTATATTATATATAGTTAGTACTAAATTGCATTTTTTTTTAACTAATTATTTTCTTTCTGTTCAATTACAGAGATGCCCAGAAGTTTATCTCAGTTGTGCAGACTCAAACTCAGAGAAGTCCTTGGTCAGGGAGTAGTAGAAAAAGTGTATAAATTAAATATACCCCAAAGACTTATGGAATATCTTGCTTATAACTGAATCCCTCTGTGCTTGAAAGGATCGTGTGCAAATTGACGCAAGAACTTAATGGGCTCATTTGTGAAGGCATCATATTAAATCCATAACTGATTCTTGACGTGGAACAGAAGCCGTAGTCTACGTATTTATTGCATGGTATAGGTGCTTATTAATAAATCCATGTCATCTTGTTTGCACATATATTTTTTATCTTAAATTAATTTTTATGATCTAATTTTATTTTTGTAAAAACAGATTTGTGAAATGTAAAAAAGTTATAGGCATAAGAAGCAGAGTAAATAAATTACAGGAAGCGCATATTTAAATCTTCAGGTAGATGTACAAGCACAGTTTACTCCAGTTGTTCATTCCTTTAAAATGATTGAATATATTTTACATACAACTGGTATATTTATCTTAATCTTCATCTGAGCCTCCTGTCATCCACTGCACAGCAGCACTCAGACTGGAAGAGTTACTAATCAGACACTGTTTCGTGTACATGTGCTGCATGGAAAAATGCTGACAGGCATAGGCGTGCACACAAGGTGTGCCCGAGGTGCCTGGGCACACCCTAATCACCTTGTGTGCATTAGCATTATCACTCTGTGTGCAAGCGGGGAGATGGTAAAGATCTCCCTCTTATTGGCTTTTCTTACGCACTTCTCTTTTACTGTGCCGTTGGGGGGATCAATGTTCCGGGATCATATATATGTAGACACACACATGCATATGTTTTTGCGTTTTGGGGTACACAATGCACACGCTACTGCAATACACACTACACACACCTATGCTGACAAAAGAAGGGAGCAGAGCCAATGACATATCAGTGTGCTGCTCCTTTTTCATTATCCAATCAGCAGGTGGGGAGGTTGGCTTACTGTATTTTATAACTCTAACAGGGGGTGTGGTGACACTCTTGGCTGTTCTGTCTAATATAGGTACTATACTGAATCAGAGAGGTACTTGGCAGTATAACAGACATTTTTGCAGATTACAGTTCACATATGCATCTTGTTATTAGCTGTTTGTCTGTTTTTTTTACTTTAAGGGCTCATGAAAACACAAAATGATGTGCTAACCAAAAGTACATACCACTTGCTTATCTCCAGGGCTTGACTGGTATTTGTATCCTTTTGGTATTTTTGGTATACCTTCTCCATAAATGCAATAAGGCTGTTGTGGGAATTTTTATATGGAGAATATGTTTAGTATGATTTGAGTGCTGTGTTTATCCAAAAGGAGAAACAGGAGTTTTCATGACTCGACAATCTTGCTTCTGGAGCACTTTGGGGAAAGAAAACAGTATGTACTTTGTCATAGTCGCTTGGACCCATCACTGAATTTCTAGTACTAAGTAACATAACTTATATATGCATGTTTTTTTCTTAATGTGTATTAAAGATTCAAAATCCTGTTGTGTATGAAAATACATTCTGATGACTTTCCATTGTCTAGTATAATTAAAATTAAAATATTTGGGAATAAAAGGACCCATCAGAAAAGCTCTTGTTCAGTAGTTCTTCGAGGACAAAACCTTTATATACATTTGGAATTGGTTACAACCAGAATTAAAGATTAAGGGCCAGATTCTCATACATTTTCGCTGGCGTAGCGTAAGCCATTTACACTATGCCGCCGCAACTTAACAGAGCAAGTGCCGTATTCTCCAGGGAATTGCTCCGTAGTTTGCGGAGGCATGGTGTAAATGGCCCAGCGTAAGGCCGCGTAATTCAAAGGGGGCGGCTTGTATTTAAATTAAGCGCACCCCCGCGTCGCTCGAACTGCGCATGCGCCGGCCGGGGAAAAAGCCCAGTGCGCATGCTCCAGCTCACGTCGGAAAGCGTCGTTGAAACCGACGTCAAAACGACGTGATTGTCACTTACGCAATGCCCTATTCGCAAACGACTTAGTAAAACGATGTAACCGACAGAAAAAAGAACGTAGATGTAAAGGCTTTTAAAGTGCCACGTATGAAAATTTGTGGGTACTCCAGTTTTTATGTGATATCACAGGTACATGCAGTTTTAAGACTTGACATGTTTGGCATCTATTTACTCAACAATTTACTCTTTTTTTTTCTTTTCTGAAAATTTGCGTTTGATAAACAGTTGTGCAAATATCACGTGAAATTGCAATTAACATCTTTTTATTCTACAGGGTCTCTGTTTTCAGAAAACATATCATGTTCTGGGGGTTTAGGTAATTTTATGGCCAAAGTTTTTTTTTTTTTATATATGTGCAAAAAATAAAAATTAATGCTCTATTGTTAAACATTAAAATATAAAAGAACACTATTGTATATAGTTTGTGTATGAATATAAATAAACAAATATCTATATATAATAAGTCCATAAAAATTGACTAAAATAATAATTGAGGTGAAAATCCAAAAAAAAAAAAAAGTGAATATTTAAATGTGATATAAGTCCATAAAAATAATCCACAAAACGTGATATTAACTGGAGTGAAAAGAGAAAAGGAGAAAAATTCAAAACAAAAAGAGTCCTGTGTGATCTCCTCCGAAATCAGCTGTGAACATTAGACCTTGTGCTCCCCAGAAGGTAATTGAAGTAAAGATATCCTCTTACCAGATATCCTGACCTTTCAAGGCAAGTTGGTGCATCAGTGAATTATAACCCCTCACTCCAGGTAAATTCCGCTCAGCTTTTCACCTGTTATAGGGAACACCAATACATATCTCACGATTTTCCACAGGTCTCAGATCCAATTAAGCCATATTAAGTAGAAGAGGAAACAAACATTTGTATGTACGTTTCGTTTAAAAGAACATTATCAACAGGTAGTAAGGCAACACACAGCCCTTACTGCCTGTTGATAGTGTTTTTTTTAACAAAACATACGTCGGTGAAACAAGGAATAGCAGTGACGGTCTCAGTACACAAGCAGAGCGTGGGACTGATATACATTCCGATCTGCCTGTATTTTTATCCTTGTTGTAAGTAGAACTTTAATAAACTTTTATGCTTTGTAACTGGATGTTGCGCAATGAGGTTTGTTTCCTCTTTTCCTTATATGGCTTAATTGGATCTGAGACCTGTGGAAATCATGAGATACGTATTGGCATTCCTTATAACAGGTGAAAAGCTTAGCTGAAGATGGGCTGCATGGTCCAGTCACCAGAAGAAAGCCATTACTTCGCAAATGCCACAAAGTATACCGCTTATAACATGCCAAACAGCATACAGACAAGCCTCAAACCTTCTGGCACAAAGTAATTTAGAGTGATGAGACCAAAATGTAGCTTTTTGGCCACAACCATAAACACTACATTTTGGAGAGGAGTCAACAAGACCTATGATGAAAGGTACACCATTCCTACTGTGAAACACGAAGGTGGATCGCTGATGTTTTGGGGATGTGTGAGCTACAAAGACACAGAAAATGTGGTCAAAATTGATGGCAAGATGAATGCAGTATGTCATTATATAATACTGGAGGAACATTTGCATTCATCATCCAGGAAGCTGCACATGGTACGTACTTGGACATGACAATGATCCAAAACACAAGGCCAAATCGAGCTGTCATTGGCTACAACAGAATAAAATAAAGGTTCTGGAGTGGCCATCTCAGTCTCCTCACCTCAATATCATTGAGCCACTTTGGGAAGATCTCAAACGTGCAGTTCATGGAAGACAGCCCAAGAATTTACAAGAACTGGAGACTTTTTCCAAGAGGAATGGGCAGCTTTACCTTCTAAAAAAAAAAAGGGGGCCTCATCCACAAATACCACAGCTGTCATTGATGTTACAGGGGGCAATACACGGTACTAAGAACTGGGTTTTGATCAGGGTCATTTGGGTAGTTTCTGTTGTCATTTTGATTTAATAAGTAAACACAGCTGATAATAAATGGCTTCAGCCAAACACTAACCATAAGTGGAGGAAAAAGTTTCTGTGCTATTATTTATATTCTCTGAAAAATTGCCAAGAAATCATAAATTCTGCCAGGGTATGAGCACAACTGTACCCTTATCATTCCTGTTCTTGTGGTAACTCAAAATTATAAATTTACTCCAGTGACATTGATGATAAGGTCAATAAGAGAGAGTGATGCCTCGTACACATGATCGGGTTTCCCGGCTGACTTTTTACCGCCGGGAAACCTGAGGGCAAAGCCGAGAACCGGCTTGACACACTTTTCCCCCTACACACGGCCGTTTCCCTGGCAGGAAAACTGCCTTTGGCTGGGAAATCCGGCTGTGTGTATGCTCCCCCGCAGGCTTTTTACATAGGAAAACTGTCGGGTTAAAAACCGTCGGGAATCCGACGGAAAAAAGGAAACATGTTCTCATTTTTCCCGCCGCAATTCCCAGCGGGAAAAATTTCCTGACGGAAAAACTGCCATGGAGCATACACACAGCCAGTTTTCCTGGCCAAAAGCTGTCACAACAGTTTTCCAGCTATGACTAAGTACTAATTTCAGTGCGAAACGCGTCAGCGGTTGGGTTTTATTTTATTTTGCTGTGACTTGTAGTGCTGTCCTTCTTTTAATAAAGGCTGCAATTTGTTCAGAGTGTGGCTGTCCAGAGACATTTTTTGTTCCTGCTTTACCACAGTTTTCCCGACAAGAAAACTGGTCATGTGTACGAGGCATCAATTTGTCGTTGTGGTTACAAATGAGGGTGTGGTAAGTAGGTTGTCTCCAGATTTCAATAGGAAAAATCTGGTAAGCTTATAGATAAATGTGCCTGTGTATGGGGTTTAGAATGTATAACTGTGCAGTGAGTTATTTTGAGATAATGGGATAACCTTACACCTAGGGGTCTATTTATAAATAAGAATTGATGTTAAAATGTCTCAAGCATTTGCACTGACATCACAAATAATGCCTGAATTTTGCCTAATTTTTTTTTCTATGATCGGCAAGTCTATCCAGTGGCCATAATGCAATATTTTTCAGAAATACCTTAATAAATATATTAGGCCAATTACAGGGATTCTTTGTGAGGGCTGTGGGAATGGTTTACTCCAGCCTATATATCAACCCTTTTACCCTAGAGCAGGGGTGTCAAACTCCATTTCTTTGTGGGCCGCATCAGCATTATGATTGTTCTCAAAAGGGACGGTTGTATTTGTAAAACCAGATGTCCAGCGCATTCCCTCCTCTTACATTAGATGTCAAGAGCCACCCCACCATCAGAAGTTGTGTCCCCCACTCTCCCTTACACCACAGTGCACCCCCTTTCCTTATACTGCTGATGGACAGAAGCTGGATGCGTTGCTTGAAAGCAGAAAGTAGGGGTCTGGAGCTCTCCTGCAGCTGCAGGAGAGGTGCGAGAGCCACATGAAATGACCTGGAGGGCCGGTTTTGTGTTTGACACCTGGAACCCTTAAAATAATTTTCATGTTGGGGTACCCCTACTAAAACCAGTTCATTGAAAGAAAGTCAGTGGGAAAAATGCTCCTTGCATTGGTCATCGTTAGAAAGAATGTCTTCCTTAGGCCGCGTACACACGATCGGTTCATCCGATGAGAACGGTCTGAGGGACCGTTTTCATCGGTTCTCCGATGAAGCTGACTGATGTGCCTACACACCATCAGTTAAAAAAAACGATTGTATCAGTATGCGGTGACGTTTACGTGTTTTAACACAACGACGTGCTTAAAAAAACGAAGTTCAATGTTTCCAAGCATGCGTCGACTTGATTCTGAGCATGCGCGGCCTTTTAACTAATGCTTTTGCATACTAACGATCAGTTTTGACCTATCGGTTAGCCGTCCATCGGTTCAATTTTAAAGCAAGCCCTCTGTTTTTTGACCTAAGGATAACGGACCGATGGGGCCTACACACGATCGGTTTGGACCAATGAAAACGAACTTCAGTCCGTTTTCATCGGTTTGAACCGATCGTGTGTACGCGGCCTTACAGATAGCTATAAAGACCATTGATGTTATGCTTCTTTCTCTGCAAAGCAGCAATGGATGTTGAACTACGAAAGGCTCCATCAGAGTGGTCAATCATTTACAGCTCAAGGAACCCATAGAAAACTCTGGAGGGACCCTGGTTGAGAATGGCTGTTTTTTTTTTTTTTTTATAAATGGCCCCCTATAGTTTGTCAGAAGGATCATGTGTTTCTGAATTTTGGATTTGACGTGGCCTCCTGTGTTGGGTATTCAGGTTTAAAAGAAACATTTTAAAACAAAAGTCTTCTGCAGTTGTGGAAGAGAATCATTATGGTTTTATTAGCAGGCTCAACACCCTCAGTTTGAATGTAAGTGTGGTCTATACAGTTTTATCTGACCAGTTTAGTCTTTTTGTCTCCAAAACATGTATTACTATGTTGTTATTATTTTTTCTCAATGCAAAGTTATGTCATTTCCAATTATAAATACGTTTACGGGGCCGCATTAGACTGGATTATATTAGAGAGCTATCTATTCCTGCTGTATGAATTTCAGCAGAGCACATTCTGTCCCCATGACATTCCTGACTCATGTTATTCCCAGATTATATGTAAGCATGCCATATCTTGCAACACATGAATGAACTAAACATAAGTATATTGCAACACAACTACTTCCCCCATTTGGTTATTTACCTGTGAAAAAAAATAGGTACTGTCCAGTAAACACATTTAACCACTTAAGACCCGGACCATTATGCAGGTTAAGGACCTTGCCCTTTTTGCGATTCGGCACTGCGTCACTTTAACTGACAATTGCGCGGTCGTGCGATGTGGTTCCCAAACAAAATTGGCGTCCTTTTTCGCCCACAAATAGAGCTTTCTTTTGGTGGTATGTGATCACCTCTGCGCATGGGCATCCGCTGAAATTTTTTCAGAGGGGGGTGCTTCAGCATCGGTGATACACAGTCGCATTTTACCCTTTCTTCGACAGCTAGCAGGGGTTAAAAGCACCCCCCTCAGATTAAAATGTAAAAACACCCCACTGTGTCCCCTGCATCTTTCAATATCTCTTTGTCAGTACTGTGTACCCCCTCTCCACAACTGCACCTCTGGACCCCTTTACATTACACAGCACCATGCATCACTGGACCCCTTTACATTACACAGCACCCCACAGCTCTGGACCCATTTACATTACACAGCACCCTGCATCACTGGCCCCCTTTACATTACACAGCACCTCTTTCCCTTGACTGAAACACTACACTATATGGACAGTATATTTATTTCAGGTCTAAAAGAGAACCTTTCGGAATGAGGAACAAATGGGTTTGATTCCAGAAGAGGGACAGGCACTCTAAATAAGGGACAACTAGAGGGGAGGGGAGCGCTGCAGTCGCCGCTTAAATCATCCCCAGTGCCAGTTTGGCCCTGCTCCTGGCAATTTCAGGGGGGGGGGGGCAAACGACCCCCCTTGCCCTATGGAGCGGACGCCCATGCCTCTGCGGTTTTTTTTTTTTGCGCTATAAACAAAAATAGAGCGACAATTTTGAAAAAAAAATTCAATATTTTTTACTTTTTGCTATAATAAATATCCCCAAAAAATATATATGTTTTTTTCCTCAGTTTAGGCCACTACGTATTCTTTTACCGATCTTTGGTAAAAAAAATATGCAATAAGCGTTTATTGATTGGTTTGTGCAAAGTTTATAGTGTTTACAAAATAGGGGAAAGTTTTATGGCATTTTTATCAATATATTTTTTTTTTACTAGTAATGGCGACGATCAGCGATTTTTTTTTTTTTTTTTGTGACTGTGACATTATGACGGACACATCGGACACTTTTGACACATTTTTGGGACTATTGTAATTTTCACAGCGAAAAGTGCTATAAAAATGCACTTATTACTCAGAAAATGTCAATGGCAGTGAAGGGGTTAACCACTAGGTGGCGCTAAGGGGTTAAGTGTGCCCTAAGGGAGTGATTCTTACTGTAGGGGGAGTGGCTGTAGGTGTGACATCACTGATCGTCGTTCTCTATATCAGGGAACAGACAATCAGTGTCATTGCCACACAGAAGAACTGGGAAGGTGCGCTCGCGACCCATGGCTGAGCTCTTAAAGGGGACATATATAAATATGTCCATGTGCCCAGCCGTGCCATTTTGCCGATGTATATCGTCGTGTGGTGGTCTTTAAGTGGTTAATGGGAATCACACAGTAATGGGCATAAATCACCTGGCGCTACTTCTGAAAACTTACCACAAGCAGATCGCATGGTACTTCTATACCATGCAATCCAGTGTGGGCAAACACAATGCGTTTGCGATCTGAGTTTGGGGTGTCGAATTATTATTGACACCCACTGCAGATCGCAACTGCAGTGTGCTTTGAACGTGGTGCAGGAAACACGCATGGAATGGGGTTTCCTGCACTGCGTTCTGGTGTGAATGGGTCCTTAGGGTTCTCTTATCAGCACAATGTTCTAACAATTCTCTAGAACATTAACAATAACAAGGGCAAAATACATATCTGGCATAATACGTTTGCTCAGCTATTTTTATCATTACTTTTAATACGTTTTACACATACTGTGCTACACTTGAAATAAAAAGAGACACAGTAGTTACTGGTTTTAAAACAAGGGTGGCTTGTGGCCCTCTAAGACCTCTGATGTGGCCCTCAACTTCAAACCAGAGAAGCGCATGCTCGGGGTCGGCAACCCGTTGATCGTGATTTGAGCTTGTCCACTTGCCATCCCAGAGCATCAGAGTGCATTATTCCGGCAGCAGGCAGCCACACAGGGAACAGGAGCCACATAAGCTGATGCTTTCTCCGTAGCGCTGGCTGCAGGATACCTATCTTCTCCATAGAAAAAAAATATTAAAGACTCATGTAACTTGGTGTGTAAATTGCCAGTGGGATTTTTAAGTCAATTTGAAAATGAAAAAATTTAAAAGGTTCCCAAATAGGAATAGGAAACCAAGACAGAAAAACACATGTACATGTATCATAATATTGCACAATGATTTTGCCAAAAGTGGTATCGCCCCACTACACATAGGTGTATACCATCCATATGAATTACAGATGATGGTGAGTAGTGGGAATAGCCAACGCGTTTCAAAATGTGTATAAATTATATTCTTCTTCAGGGAATGATACCACTTCTGAAAGTATTGAGTAAAGATACATTTTAGAATCCAAATGAATAAATATCACAAAAAACATAGAAAAAAATCCAAATGACCAAACTTACTATCAATTATATTATTGGAGAGAGCATTCCCTCAACACCGATGGCCATCATAGAGGTCTGAAGAGACAAGCCTTTCATCACATAGAGGGACCACTGGATGAAATCCCATATGGGCACCAAAAACAGGAATGGGGGGAGACCCAAAATTTCCAATTGAAAAAAAGAAAAAAAGAAATGTGTCTATAAAAAGTGCCGGGTATGTGATGAAGGCCTGCAGACTAAGATGAACATACTGATGGAGGAAAAACCCTCACCATCACAAATCATGAAAAAACAAAGAAAAAATATGTTTATAACAAATAAATGGAGCCAAAGTGTCAGGAAAGGTTCCATCCGCTGGTGACACTGCCTGATATTTGGTGTGCAGTACTGTGGTCCACCAGCAGGTGTCTCCTGGCAGTCTGGAACTGCCAGGGGAGCTCTCCCCTGGTGGTAGTATTATGTGATCTTTGGGCCGCAGTACTGGCGTCCACCAGCGGGGGGTTCCTGGCAGTGTGGGGCCAACATCTTCTCCTGCAATCAGGCGTCACCTGGGGCTGATTGCAGGAGATGTGTACAAATACCCGGAAGACACAATCATACTTTGCCTTGGTATCTCTCCTTGTGCCCTGACCCTGAACCTGAGAAGCTCTGCGCCTGTAACTGAGCCTGATCCTGTCTGTTATCCGAACCCTGTGCCTTGTACTCTATACCCGTCCCTCCTGTGATTCATCGATCCTCTCCTTATCCCGTTTGTTTTTCCTTTCCCCAGCTGCTGACCTCCCATTGACGACCCTGGCCCTGTTTATGATTTTGGTTTTGCCCATTACTTGTACATATTGCTCTGTTACTGGTATTATTTGTGGTTTCTGTTGGTATTGGTTGTTGTGCACTGTGTGGTATTGGAGGTGGTTGTATTTCTATTATTTCACGTATCTTTAATAAACTATCATATTTCACTTAAACACATCTGGGTTTCCTCTGTTGCAGTCCACACAGTTCTGGTCTTATCTGATACGTGACACAAAGAACATTAAAGAATGTTGGTCGGTACAATACAGTAAAACCTTGGTTTGAGAGTAACTTGGTTTGAGAGCATTTTGCAAGACTAGCAAAATGTTTTAATACATTTTGCCTTGATATACGAGTGATGTCTTGATATAAGAGTAGCGTCATGTCACAACTGAGTATGAAAGAGAAGAGAGGAGCCTCTAAATGTAGCAATATGGTTACATTTGATGAAGGTACAACATTTAGCAACTTATTGCTACACTCAGAGGTGCCTCTCTTCTCTTTTATACCCTGTAAAAAAATGCTTTGAAATACAAGTGCTTTGGATTACAAGCATGTTTCTGGAATGAATTATGCTTGCAAACCAAGGCTTTACTGTATTAAAAAAACTCAATAGAAAAAGCCATTTCAATCCACCACACGGGACACAGGAATATAGGATCACCCCACGTAAGGAATCAAACAGATATCCATGTTCAGAAATGCACATCAACTACCAATAAATGAAGCAAAAAAGCAAGAAAACTATCAAAAATATAGGGAAATCCGATCGGACCAAGGTACATTCATGTGAAGGAGGAGTAAATTATATCAGGAAATTATTCCTGAGTGGCCCACTCATCAATCAAATATATCCAGGTTGAACTACTACCCTCTGAACATTTCCGTTCTATGGGCCAGATTCAGGAACACTTGCGCTGGAGTATTTCGATATGCGCCGCGTAACTGTGATGATGCGCCGTCGTTTCTATGTGCCCGTACCCACCAAACTAGATGCGCCCAGTAATGGGTCATTTGCGACCGGCGGAACGTTCCGACGCCAGAGTATCGTCAGCGCTTAATTTCGCTGGGCGCATCAGTCGCGCCTATTGATTTCCCCTGCAAATATGCAAATGAGGGATTTTTCCCAATTCACGAACGGATTAGCACCATACGCTGGCTACATGCGCCGCGCGTATCTGATCCGTCCGGCGCAAAGTTATTTCTACAAAAGGCTGCTTTATCTTTACTCCAGACGGTCACAGGTCAGCAGGAGAGCAGCTACAGCAGCGTTACCGACGATAGGAGCTAGCTGAGCACCCCCACTTGCAAGGACAACACCTCTGTGTGCCAACATGCCAGGGGCACTCGTGGTCCTAGAACTACTGATGGGTCCCCTGGAACCAAGAAGGCGGCCACGTGAGAGGATATACCGCACTCGTATGAACCTCTTTGGCATGGGGGATGAGGAGGTGTATCGCCTCTTCAGATTCAGCCCTGTTGCAATACTTGAACTAACCACAACCCTGCAGGATGACATCACCAGCCCAACACACCGATCACAAGCAGTGCAGCCACTGGTGAAGGTCCTGGCAACACTCCATTTCCTTGCAAGTGGATCATTCCAGCGTACAAGTGGAGTGGTGGCTGGGATGTCACAGTCCTCCATAAGCAGATGTGTGCACCAGGTTGTCCCTGCAATCCTCAGACGCATGTCCAACCAGTTCATCAGACCCACCACTGAGGAGCTGCGGCTGAAGGCAATGACAGATTTCTACAACATTGCCAGATTCCCACGCACTGTGGGGGCCATTGATTGCACACATGTGGCCCTACAGCCCCCCAGTGCCACAGAGCACATATACCGCAATCGGAAGCATTGGCATTCCATCAACGTACAGGTGATAGCCGATGCCCAACGCCTCATATGGCACGTCCGTGCCAAACACCCCGGGTCCAGCCATGACAGTTTCATATACCGTCAGAGTCCCATCCCAGCAGAATTTAACCAGAACATGTATGGGGACAGCTGGCTGGTTGGTGAGTGACATGGGAGTCAGGCATGACTATCCCCTCCCGTCATGCACAACAGAAATCGCACATGCATGACTAACATTCTCCTGTCTTTTCCCTTACAGGTGACTCTGCATATGCACTGGGACCCCATCTAATGACTCCTTTCCGGAACCCCCAAACCAGAGGAGAGAGAAAATACAATGAAGCACACATCAAAACCCGTGCAGTGGTGGAGCAAACATTTGGGCTCCTGAAGTCCCGTTTCCGCTGCCTGGATAAGTCTGGGGGGGCCCTATTGTATTCCCCTACCTTTGTGTGTCAGATCATCGGTGCATGTTGCATACTACATAACTTTGCTATGAAAAAAGGCCTGCATATTGACATACGTGATGACCTGACCCCCGACCCACACAGTCCCCCCCTGCCAGAGGACACCCAGTCTGCTGATGGAAGAGCAGTCAGGAGGGTCCTCGCCGTAGGCATCTTTGGACACTAAACCAAAACATTAATTACACAGACAATGCACGCGTGTACACCACTGATGTCCCTAGATCACACACACCACATGCACATCGCATTGGATTAGCCCAAGTCCAGCATGTAGGAGTTGGGAGCAGTAACGCCAGCGTCAAGGCCCCAATGATGTCACTGTCCATTCACACACCTTTCACACATCATTCATTCAGCCGTGGGGTTCACTTCACCACCACGGCCGAGGGTGACACCCCTTACTTTCAGGAGTGCCACCCTCTCACATTCACACACCATTCACACTGTCCCCTGCACTCCTGACCGTGTGCAGTACAAAAAGAAATTAGAAAGATCATATCCTGATCAATAAAAGAAAAATAATCTCATAACCTGAGAAAAATAAAAAATAAACTCATGACCTGAGTATGTGAAAAATAATAATATAAAACCAGCCACAAAAAAAAGGCCTCATCGGGGATGCCGGGGGCTTCTTCTGGGGGCCCCTCTCTGGCTCCGCAGCTGCCTGGATGGAGTGGGTGGGGGTGGGGGGGCATCTGGAGGTGGCTGATCCCCAGGTGGGCCACTCCTGGCAGGTGTGGCCTGCGTGCCCTCCAAGGCCCTGGCTATCCGTCCAAGATAACTGTTGGTCTGGGCCTGCATCCGGAGCTGACGGGTCATCTGGTAATGCTGGGCCCGCCGACTCAGCCTCCCCTGCTCCCGGATGGCAGCACTGTTCCCATGGATGGCAGCAGTGTTGGCCTGGACGGCTGCAGTGAGGTGCTGGATATCCCCCTGCACCTCCCCCAAAGTGGTGACCACTGCAGCGCAATTAGAGCTGACATCCTGCACTGCGTTGCTGAGGTTGGCAACGGAGCCCAGGCTGTCCGACACTTTCTGCAAGTGGTCCGCTATGGCCCCCATTTGTTCTGTCTGTCTGGCGTGATCCCTTGCCAACTGGTCCTGGACACCATCAGACACCCCCCTGGTCTTCTGGGTCGCCTTCCTGGGGCCAGAAGATGTATGTCCTCGGGTGGAAGGAGTCGCCCTTGAGGGGCTTCCAAGGATGGGGGAGGGGACGACAGACGGGCCAGGAGAAGGGGAGGAGACAGACAAAACCAAAGAAAAGTCCTGCTCTGCCACAGCAGGATCTTCCACAACCACCTCGGCAGGTGTGGTGTGGCCACTCTCCTCCTCCACAACCTCTTCACCACCCAGTGGCTCGGGCACATGATGGCGTGGGGGGGATGGGGTGGAATGCAGGCTGACAGATGATGGCCCAGCTCCGTCATCTGTGGATGACACAAAGCAGACACATGTTGGTGGTCCCACACACTTGGCACATGTCCCCCCCCCCCCCAAATGCAAAACAACAAATAGGGGATTATAAAACACTTACCTGTCCTTGTGCCTTCCTCCACGGAGTCATAGCCTGCGACCCCCTCCACCTGCTCCCTCTCCAGGCACCGAGCGACCACCTCCTCCTCTGCGGTCAGGGTGACAGGACATGGGGGACCACCACCTGTGCCCCTCTCATACCTCCTGATGGAGGCCACCTTGTCCCTCACCTTGCGCCGCAGGTCATTTATTTTCTTTTGTATGTCCCCAGCAGTCCGGGTGGAGTAGCCCAGGACATTGACCCTGGCAGCAATCGACTCCAGGATGCCCTGCTTCCTCTCCCGGCTGGTCTTCCGGCTTTTTTTGCCATGGAGAAATTCATTCTCCGTCTCCATAGCCGAGATAATGACAGAGACCTCCTGGGTATTAAAGTTGAGGTTCCTCCTCTCTCTGGGGGTAGCGGGAGCAGCCATCACAGAGCAAAAGTATCTTCCCTGGGGTGGGGGGAAACGGAACTACTTTTGCGCCGGAATGGCGTTTCCGCCAGCGCTTTTAAGCGCCCAGCGGAACGCATTGCGCTGACGTTTCCCAGGAAGTGGTGCCGACGGAAGTTGTGAGCATGCGCACAAGGGGGCGAGTGGAGCCGCACTCACTGCGCATGCTCCGTGGATGATGCGCTGAACGTAAGCCTCTGCGCCGGGCTCCGCCCATCATTTACATATGATCACACCCACTTCCACTTGCGTCGGGTTACGCCAGCGCATTATCGTTACTCTGGCGCAAGTTTACGCGCAACTGCTATGTGAATTACAGGACTTGCGCTGAAAGGGTCTTCAGAGTAACGTAAATGAGAAGCGTTACTCCAGAGGAAAGATACTCTCATCTACCTGAATCTGGCCCTATCAGTTTACCCTAAACCGAATCCTTATTAGATTGGTCTGAAGCTGTCTATTGATTTATCTTCTTGTTCCAAGCTTCAATTGGTTTTCCCTGAACTAGATCCATCTAAGAAGGGTCTGAAGCTCTCGCCTCCTTGGGGCCAGGGGCGGGTAGTGGCATTCAGATATCTAAGCCAGCGCATTTTGCACTGGGGTAGAATCTTATTCCAATCTCCTCCCCTGATCGGAATATGTACTCCGATCAGGGGAGGAGATCGGAATAAGATTCTACTCTAGCGCGAAATTCAAAAATGCGAAAATAAGAAAGGAAAATCTGAAAAATTTGAAAGAACAAAAATTCTAAATAATAACTAACTAACTAACTAACTAATAATAACAAACTATTAACTATTACAAATTTATCTAAAGTTACGAATTATCCGAAATAACGAAAGCAGCATCTAAACACATGGGCCCAGATTCACGTACATCTGCGCATTATTGGACCGGCGTAGCTCACCGCCTTTACGTTAGACTTGCGCAATGTAGCCGCGTAATCACCCTATTCTCGTAGCTTTTGCGCAGAAAATTGCGCATGCGTAACGTTATTTCAGAGGCGTAAGGCGGAGTAATACAAATTGGGAAGGACGTGGGCGTGTTACATTGAAATGAGCCGTGACCCCATGCAAATGAAGGGCCGGCCGGCTCGCACATGCGCGCTTGAAGGAGACCATGGTCAGCTCCGCTGTGCGCATCCTCACAACTCGGGCGCGGCGCAATCAGTGAAATTGGAAATGGACTAGGGCAACGTTGTGAACTACGCAAACAGCATAAATAGACACACACAAACGCACTTGCATTGCAAAAGTACATCCCTTTGTCCCTTCCCATTTAACCAAGTGCTTTTGTCCTGTTGTTCGTTGCGTTGTGTTTTGTAGTTGTCAGATTAGTGTTCTGTGTGATCAAGTGTTTGTTAGTAGATCTTTGAAAGTGTTTTTTGATAAGTGTTTGAGAGACTGTTTGTTTGATATATTTCTGTTTGTTTGTTTTCTTGCTGATTTTTTGCTGTTTGTCTTTGTGACTGTTTTTTGCTGAGTGCTTGTGTGATTTTTTGGGTGTTAGTTTTCTCTTTGTGTGTGTTCTTGCTTGATTGGTTGTGCTTGCTTTTGTGACTGATTTTTGTTGACTGGGAGTGAGTTTTTTTGGAAGTATGACAGAGAGAAAGAGAAAACTAAATTTTACTGTGGGGGAAAAAATAATTCTTGCCCGGGCCATTAGCGATTATAGGTGTTTCCTCCACGGCCCAGACAGTGCCAACACCACCCCGGCCAGGAGGAGGGAGATTTTGGACCTCATCACTGAGCAGGTCAATTCAGTGGGGGAGGGGGAGACACGGACCCGGTCTAGGATTGACAAAAAAATTAATGACCTCCGGCGTCTGGTCAAACAGAAGCTGTCCAAAATGCATGCCCATGCCAGGGGCACAGGAGGGGGCCCACCATGCCGTATTAGGCTGACAGCGGAGGAGCGTGCGGTGGCCCTGACCTTTCATTGGCATGAAGTGGAGGGCCTGCCCGGCTTTGACTCAAGTCCGGAGCCCGTGGTGCCAGGTAAGTATTTTTTTTATCAGGTGTGTAGCATGTGTGAAAAGGAATATGTGGCAAGTGTGTGGATCCTCCAACCTGTGAATGTTTTGTGTCATCCACAGATGTGCAGGAGGGTGCAGGGCCATCTGGCCTGACCGCACCATCCCCAGGACAGCAGCCTAATGAGGCCCCCCCAACAAGGCCGGAGTCCGCGGAGTCCGCGGAGGAGGTTCAAGAGGTTCAAGAGGAGGAGGAGGTTGAGGAGGAGGAGAATCATGAGGAGGAGGAGTCCATGTCAGGCACAGGACTTTTGGTTTTTGAGGACTCTTCCCCTCTGGCTGGCAGCAGGCAGACCTCCCTAAGGGGGAGCCCCCCCCTCCTCCCCCAACATGGCTCCCCTCCCAAGGGCCTCCCCTTCTCCCCGGCCACAAGCATCAGCTGGAGGCAGGAAGTCGTCCCAGAACACCAGGGGGGTGGCCGATCTCCTGCCCGCCACTCTGAGAAGGGACCAGTTACTCCAGACCCGCCATCTGGGACAGGTCAGCCAGACATTGGTGCGGATGGAGGAGAGCCTGTCCTCCATCAAGGATACGCTGGGGAACCTGGACTCCCACTCCCGGGCTTTCACAACCTGCCTAAACGAACTGCAGACGACATCAGCAGGCATTGGGCAGGATGTGAGGGCCCTTACCCAGGCTATCCAGGCCAACACGGCAACACTTGGTGCTGCCCTGGACAGAATAGCCGTGGCCTTGGAGGGCAGGCCGCCAGGTGGGCAGAAATCAGGGGCTGCTCCTCCTTCCCCGGTTTTCCACCTCCCCATGAGTCTCCCCTGAGGAGCCGGGGCCGGGGGCGCCCCAGTCGTGGCTCACGTAAAGGGCAATAATTTTTTTTTCCCCTTTTTTGATTTTTTTTTTTGCTGGAAAATTTTTGATTTTGCTGGTCATTTTTTTTTTTTGGGGTTGTGAATGCTGTTTGAATGTGGGGGTGACATTCCTGCCGGAAAAGGGGTGTCACCCTCAATTTTGGTGGAGAAGGGTTCCCCAGGACCAGGGAGAAGTGATCCCCAGGTCCGTGTGAATGGTGTATGAATGTACAGTGACATAATTGGAGCCTTGGCGTGGCGTTGCTGCTCACAAGTCCTGCATGGTGGACTGGTGCCAATCCAATTTGATGTGGATGTGGGGTGTGTGTGCTAGGGACCACAGTAGTGTGCATGCATGCATTCTCATTTTGCCATGATTAATGTGTGTGTTTAACGTGCAAAGATGCCCAATGTGAGTTGTCTCCTGGCTGCTCTTCCCTCAGAAGACGGGGTATCCTCGGTTAGGGGGGGATTGTCCGGTCAGGGGTCAGGTCATCACGTAGGTCAATCTGCAGGCCCTTTCTTACTGCAAAGTTGTGCAGCATGCAACATGCACCGATGATCTGGCACACGAAGTTTGGGGAATACAAGAGGGTACCCCCAGACTTATCCAGGCATCGGAAACGTGACTTCAGGAGGCCAAAGGTGCGCTCCACCACTGCTTGTGTTTGGGCATGTGCTTGATTGTATCTTTCCTCTCCTGGAGTTTGGGGGTTCCGGATAGGAGTCATGAGATGGGGTCCCAGTGGATATGCAGAGTCACCTGTAAGGGAAAAGACAGGAGGATGTTAGTCATGCATGTGCCCCTTGTGATGTGTGCATCATGGGAGGGGATAGTCATGCCTGCCACCCATGTCACTCACCAACCAGCCAGGTGTCCCCATACACGTTCTGATCGAATTCCATTCGGATGTGGCATTGATTGTATATGTAGCTGTCATGGCTGGACCCTGGGTGTTTGGCACGGACGTGCCATATGAGGCCTTGGGCATCGACTATCACCTGTACGTTGATGGAATGCCAATGCTTCCGATTGCGGTACATGTGCTCTGTCTCCTGGGGGGGCTGGAGTGCCACATGTGTGCAATCAATGGCCCCCACGGTGCGTGGGAATCTGGCAATTCTGTAGAAATCTGTCATTGCCTTCAGCCGCAGGTCCTCAGTGGTGGGTTTGATGATTTGGTTGGCCATGCGTCTGAGGATTGCAGGGACAACCTGGTGCACACATCTGCTCATGGAGGATTGTGACATCCCAGCCACCACTCCACTTGTACGCTGAAAAGAGCCACTGGCAAGGAAATAGAGTGTTGCCATGACCTTGACCAGTGGCTGCACTGCATGTGAGCGTTGTGTTCGGCTGGTGATGTCCTCCTGCAGGGTTGTGGTTAATTCCAGGATGACATGAGGGGTGAATCTGAAGATGCGATACACCTCAGAATCACTCATGCCAAACAGGTCTATGCGGGTGCGGTATATCCTCTCCCGTGCCATCCTCCGTGCCATCCTCCGTGCCCTCATCCTTCTTTGTTCATCTAAAGTCAGTAGTATAGCTATGCGCGACGATGCCCCTGGCATGTTGGCATACAGATTGTTGTGCAACACGTGTGACTGCTGAGCTCCTCACTAACAGTGTTGCTTTATCTAACAAGTAGACTTTTTTTCTCTTTTTAGACCAGCTTTTATATGGTCTAATTTTAGACAGGACATTTTGCTGTTGCGCACACTGCGTAGCCTGCGCTGCCCCAACGTTCTTTTGTAGATCCCCGTAAGTCCCTCATTAGCATATTTGACTAGCAAATCAATGGTCTGTCTAGCGCAGTTTTGCGCGGACGGATGCGCCTGTCTAACGAAATTACGCCGGACCAAAAAAAGTAGATTTCTTGCGTATCTCGCTTTGGGGATGCCGTGCATCGAAACGCACGCGCACATTTTGACTTACGCACGCGCATCTTCTGTTGCGCAGGCGTAATCGCTCTGTGAATCTGGGCCAGGCAACGGAACTAAATAATAATAGGTTAATAATAAAAATTATTATTAATTTGTTACGTTCCATTCGTTTAGATACAGCATTCGTAATTACAGGTCATTTGTAACTTCAGATAAATTTGTATTTGTTACGTTCTCTAACAGCCAATTTCAATACCTATAATGTATTCATTAGTAATAGTTAAGTTATTATTAGTTAGTTATTATTTCAGATTTTCAAATTATCAGGTTTTTGAATTTTCGGATATTCGTTCTTTTGAATTTTCAGATTTTCATTCTTATGTTTGGATTTCCAAATTTTCGAATTTCCGAATTTGTCTAAATTTGTTAAAAAACTAATTTGGAACTAAACAAATTGCACCTGTCTATGAAAGAGCCCAAACGGACTGATACAACTGGGTCTATGTACTCTGGTAGTTTCCTGCTCCCGGGGAGTCACAGGTGACATAGAAGTGCTGTACGCTGTACTACACTGTGTGCTTGTACTCACATCTATATCACAGTGCTTTCTGTCACATCATGCAAATGTAAGCCTAGCCTTCACTCACAACTGATGGAATAGGAAGGAAACTGGAGGGGAAGGAAACAACAAATATATGTGAGAATTTTATAAAATTATTACATTAACCACTTAAGGACCGCCTACTGCACATTTACGTCGGCAGAATGGCACGGCTGGGCACATCAACGTATATATACGTTGATTTTAGTACCCAGCCGTGGGTACAGGACGGGGACCGCGGGATTCGCGGACCCGATCGCCGCTGCAGTGCGGCGATCCGTCCCTGGAGCGGAAGAACGGGGAGAGCCGTGTGTACACACGGCTTCCCCGTGCTTCTCTGTGGCTGTAGCATCGATCGCGTCATCCCTGTGATAGGGGGACGCGATCGATGATGTCACACCTACAGCCACACCCCCCTACAGTAGTAAACAAAACACATAGGCACACATCCCCTACAGCGCCACCTGTGGTTAACTCCCAAACTGCAACTGTCATTTCCACAGTAAACAATGCAAATTTAAATGCATTTTTTTCTGTAAAAATGACAATTGTCCCAAAAATGTGTCAAAATTGTCCGAAGTGTCCGCCATATGTCGCAGTCACGAAAAAAATCGCTGATCGCCACTATTAGTAGTAAAAAAAAATAATAATAAAAATGCAATAAAACTATTCCTTATTTTGTAAACGCTATAAATTTTGCGAAAACCAACCGATAAACGCTTATTGTAATTTTTTTTACCAAAAATAGGTAGAAGAATACGTATCGGCCTAAACTGAGGAAAAAAAATGTTTTTTTATATATTTTTGGGGGATTTTTATTATAGCAAAAAGTAAAAAATATTGCATTTTTTTTTAAATTGTCGCTCTATTTTTGTTTATAGCGCAAAAAATAAAAACCGCAGAGGTGATCAAATACCACTAAAAGAAAGATCTATTTGTGGGGAAAAAAGGACGCCAATTTTGTTTGGGAGCCACGTCGCACGACCGCGCAATTGTCAGTTAAAGCGACGCAGTGCCGAAACGCAAAAAGGGGCAAGGTCCTTTACCTGCATTTTGGTCCGGGTCTTAAGTGGTTAAAGAGCAAAGTTCATGTTATAATAAAAAATAAAGTCTTGTGCAGTGGTTATATATGTTTTGCCATTTTAAGCAATACTTTAATTTCAGGTTGGCATTTGAATCGATGAAAACAAATGTTTAAACAAAAACAATTCACTTTCTAATATTTATCCTGCCTGTAGATGGCAGTGTGGCACAAGGAAGAGAACAGTCTAATTAGCTACACATACTTTCTTTGTAGTGTGACACACAAGGTTTCCTAAGTCATTGTAATGTCACTTGAAATTTACAAATGACATATCATTTCAATAATCTTGTGAATCTGAGAACATCCACAATGTGATTGTTGTAATGGTTTATATTGCATTTTGTATTTATATATTATGTATATAATGGGTTGCATGCCATTTGCCAATAAACTTCACTGCTGTCACAGGGTGAAACAGACACATGAGATGCACAGCAGTAGGGATGAGCCGAACACCCCCCCCGTTCGGTTCGCACCAGAACCTTCGAACGGACCGACCGTTTGCACAATAATTTAGAACCCCATTGAAGTCTATGGGACTCGAACGTTCAAATTCAAAAGTGCTCATTTTAAAGCCCAATGTGCAAGTTATTGTCGGAAAACGTCTTTGAGAACCCAGGTCTTGCCACAGGGAACATGTATCAATGGGAAAAAAAAGGTAATTTTTTTCTGGAGTAGCGATTTTAATGATGCTTAATGTGAAAAAAAAAAATGAAAAATTTCTTTAAATATCGTACCTGCTGGGTGTCTATACTAGTGGCACGTGTTTAGAACTGTCCCTGCACAAAATGAGATTACTATAAGAAAAAGGTAATTAAAAACTGCTAGCGGCTTTAATGTAATGTCTGGTCCCTGCAATATGGATGCAATATGGATGAAAATCACTGAGAAAAATAGCATCGGTTTCCCCTCCCTCCTTCCCCCAGTGCATTACAAGCCCCTTTTGGCTCTATATACTTTGAACAGCAGTATACAGGTGGTGCAAACAAGACAGAGACTGTAGGTATGTTGTTAAGTAGAATCTGTTTGTAATTTTCAACTGGTACTTCTTCAAAGTCCCATAGAATCTTTTTTTAAGCTTTTCTGAAAACATAGAGAAGGGTTATCATCCCTGTAACATTTGCTGTCTGTGTGCATCTGTTCAGAAGATTGCACCTCACTTCACTTTGCACCTCACTTTCTGTCCCAAAGACAAATGATTTTTTTGTGAAACAAGGATTGTGATAAAGCATCAGTGGACAGGAGACATCTTTTACAGAAGAGAATTTCCCTTCCTAGGGGTAGATTTTCTCTCACTTCCTGTTGTCTCCTTCCGTTTGCAAGTAGGAGTCGTTTGTAAGTTGGATGTTTTAAAGTAGGGGCCTGCCATATATACGCTGCAGAAATTTGGGCCCTAGGTGTTGGTGTTGCCACAACACTGCAACCCCTCACAGTTAGTCTTGGTGGGCGTTGGAACGCCCTGCTGTGAAATATTAGATCAAGAATTGTAATTACACGCCCCTGTTGAACAGGGGCAGAAAAATTGGGCCTTAGGCACTGGTGCTGGTGCCATAACACTGCAACCCCTCACAGATACTCTAGTTGGAGCGCAGCAAAGAGCCACATGCAAAGTATTGCATAACATTTTTTAAATTACACGCCCCTGTTAAACAGGGGCAAATTGGTCCTTAGCCACTGGTGCTGGTGCCACAACACTACACCCCCTCACAGATACTCTAGTTGTAGCGCAGCAAAGAGCCTGCTGCAAACTATTGCATCAAAAATTGTAAATTACACACCCCTGTTAAACAGGGGCAGAAAAATTGGACCTTAGCCACTGGTGGCGGTGCCCAGAACCAACAATGTTCTTACAAGCTATCAGATCAAGATCATTGAGAAGGAGAAGGATATTCAGTCAGCATAACAGGATAGTCACTCAGCATCAGCATAGGCAGTCTCCAAGGGATCTGACATTTCAAAAAAAATATTCAGTTACATCAGCATCAGGTGCTTGGTAGCTGGTGGTGATCCAAGCCTAATTAATTTTTATGAAGGTCAGTCGATCGACGTTGTCGGTGGAGAGGCGCATCCTGTGATCGGTCACAAAGCCTCCAGCAGCACTGAATGTGCGTTCTGAAAGAATGCTGGATGCAGGACAAGCCAGTAGCTCAATTGCATATTGGGCAAGCTCTGGCCATTGATCCATCCTCAAGACTCAGTAAGCCAGAGTATTTTCGGGGGGAAAGGTGTCCAAGTCTGCTCTTGCCCCTAGGTATTCCCGCACCATGTAAAATGGACGCTGGCGATGGTTGCTGGAACCGGTCATACCTTGGGGCTGCGGACTAAAAAATTGTCTGAACGCATCAGTCAGACGGCCACCTTCTCCACTAATCCTTCTGTGACTCCCCGAAGCCTCGGCAACACCTTGTCCAGGACCAGGATTTGGTAATGCGTTGCACAGACCTTTCTGCAAGGCCTCTCAAAGATGTTTCATCTTCTGCTCCCTCTGCAATGGCAAGATAAGGTCCGCAACCTTACCCTTGCTTTGTTCTTTGGTGTGGGTCTTTCATGTATGCTTGCCAACGAACTGCATGGCAGGTCGACATATGTCTGGTCAAGCATGTGGTGCCCAAGCGGGTGATGTTTTGGCCACGCGAGATCCGCTTGAGACATATGTTGCAAATAGCAACGTTGCGATCTGATGCACATGTCTCAAAAAAGGCCCACACCAAAGATCTTTTGCAGTAACGCTGAGACACAGCAGCGCTCCCTGCACAGGCGTAGCTCTGCGATGGAATGCAGTTGGTGTGCTGCCCTTAAGCTGTCCCCTGGAGGGCATCCTGCCTCTTTGGAGATGTGCCTGTGCCTCCTCCTCCTCTCTCCTATCAGGCACCCACGTAGAGTCAGTGACCTCATCATCCCCCTCCCTCCTCATCACTGTCGAAAACCTGGCAGTATGCTGCAACTGAGGAAAGATGACGGACGGATTTCTGTCCTTCTTGGGCACCCCCTCTCTCTGGGCTCACATTACTGCCTTCCTCTATTTGTGTTCCATCATCTGAACCTTCAAAACGCTGCGCATCTTCATGCAGCATGTACCCAACACTGTGTTCAAACAGTTTATGGGACTCCTCAGGAGGACATGGTGGGACTAGGGAAGGAGTAAGTGATGCCATTGAGAAGAGGGAAGAGGACACCTTGTCAGCTACTTTGCCAGACAAAGTACCCTGAGCCTGGGTGAGAGAGGATGAGGAGGATGAGGATGGCTTGGTCATCCACTCTACCAAGTCTTCAGGATGTTGCGGCTCAACGCGGCCAGCTGCCGAAAACAAGGACGATCAGCACTGTTGCCTGTAGACGCAGAGCCTGCTTGCCCTCATGACTCTCTGCCTCTCCTTGTTGCCCTTCCAGACATTATAATGGCCATCAGAGGACAAAGGCAGTACACACACCTCATAGCTTTTGGTGCAAACTGCAGAGGACACATGCAGTACACACCAAATAGCTTTATGTGCAAAGTAAAGAGCACACTTGCACTATGCACCGAGTGGGTTTACTTGTAAAGTAATGCGCACACTTGCACTATGCACCAAGTGAGTTTTTAGGTGCAAAGTTAGGAGCACACTTTCACTATGCACCAAGTGGGTTTACTTGTAAAGTAGTGACCACACTTGCACTATGCACCAAGTGGGTTTAGTTGCAAAGTAATGAGCACACTTGCACTATGCACCAAGTGTGTTTAGGTGCAAAGTTAGGAGCACACTTGCACTATGCACCAAGTGGGTTTAGTTGTAAAGTAAGTAATGAGCACACTTGCACTATGCACCAAGTGTGTTTAGGTGCAAAGTTATGAGCACACTTGCACTATGCACCAAGTGGGTTTAGTTGCTATGAGCACACTTGCACTATGCACCAAGTGGGTTTAGTTGCAAAGTAATGAGCACACTTGCACTATGCACCAAGTGTGTTTAGATGCAAAGTTAGGAGCATACTTGCACTATGCACCAAGTGTGTTTAGATGCAAAGTTAGGGACGCACTTGCACTATGCACTAAGTGGGTTTAGTTGCTATGAGCACACTTGCACTATGTACCAAGTGTGTTTAGGTGCAAAATTATGAGCACACTTTCACTATGCACCAAGTGGGTTTAGTTGTAAAGTAATGAGCACACTGGCACTACGCACCAAGTGTGTTTAGTTGCAAAGTTATGAGCACAATTGCACTATGCACCAAGTGGGTTTAGTTGCAAAGTAACGAGCAAACTTGCACTATGCACCGAGTAGGTTTACTTGTAAAGTAAGTAATGAGCAGACTTGCACTATGCACCAAGTGTGTTTAGGTGCAAAGTTAGGAGCACACTTGCACTATGCACCAAGTGGGTTTAGTTGCAAAGTAATGAGCAAACTTGCAGTATACAGCAAGTGGGTTTAGTTGCACTGAGCACACGGGCAATACAACACGTGAGAACACTGCAGCTAGCACAATCAACTGCCTGACAGATTAGGAAAAACGAATCTAACTAAACTATAGAGTGTATAAATATATGTACAACTTCTGGGATGTATATATATATCCTCTACACACTGTGGGCAATGAGGAACCATATTTGTCCTCTGATGTCATCTGACCTTCGCTCCTGTCTGCTCCATTGGCTTTTACTTCACTGATTTGTTTTAGACCTGGCTTTTACCCTGACCATGCTTCTGCCTGTGCCCTGTACCTGATCCGTCCTGCCCAGGGCTGTCTTAATGAGAGGGCACTGCCCAGGGACCCCAGCTGCATGGGGGGGCCTGGACATTCCCCAAAACAGCTGGTCCTTGAGCCCGGGCTGCCCATTTCCATCCCAGATATCCCCCCAGCACTCTGACCCCTCTACACTCTAGATATCCCCTACCTCCTACCTACTTGATGTATGTTTACCTGCACTGTCTTCATTGTAGGGGCCTCAGAGCATTACTCTGCCCATGGGCCCATGATGCTATTAAGACGGCCCTGGTCCTGCCAGTGTATGATGTTGCCCGCTTGACTCTACTTTGCCCGCTGTCTCAGGTACCATAATTTTTCCTGTGGTATTGGAAGCAGTGGTGTCGCTATGGGGGGGCTGGGGGTATGGCCCACACCGGTTGACAATCACCAGAGGGTTGACACTGGGGCCCCCTGCTACACCTTGCACTTGCAGAGCTGCAGTGGAGTGATGCGAGCAGGACACGCAGCCGTGCGGGGGAGGCTGCCTATAGCACTTCCCCTGTCATTAGATCAGATGAAGCTGTCCTTCGGAGCTCGGGGATCTCCTATACAGGGCCGATCCTAGGGTCACAGGCACCTGGGTGCGAAAATATTTCTGGCGCCCCCCACATGGGCGTGGTCATCTTACTAACTCCTCCCCTTTACAAACGTTTCTATGTCAACAACTAAAACACAGAGATGCCCCCCTTCATTACTCTGGGATCCTCCCATAATCTCTTAACAATAAACAAAGTACAGCAAGAGAGTCTGGTAGAAAGAGCCCCCAGACATACTACAGACATAGTACAGGAGAAGGTCAGAGAGTGCAGACATAATACAGGAGATGGTCAGAGACTGCAGACATAATACAGGAGATGGTAAGAGACTGCCGACATAATACAGGAGAAGGTCAGAGACTGCAGACATGAAACAAGAAGATGGTCAGAGACTGCAGACATGAAACAAGGAGATGGTCAGAGACTGCAGACATGAAACAAGGAGATGGTCAGAGACTGCAGACATGAAACAAGGAGATGGTCAGAGACTGCAGGCATGAAACAAGGAGATGGTCAGAGACTGCAGACATGATACCAGAGATGGTCAGAAACTGCAGACATGATACCAGAGATGGTCAGAGACTGCAGACATAATACAGGAGATGGTCAGAGACTGCAGACATAATACAGGAGAAGGTCAGAGACTGCAGACATAATACAGGTGATGGTCAGAGACTGCAGACATAATACAGGAGATGGTAAGAGACTGCAGACATAATACAGGAGAAGGTCAGAGACTGCAGACATGAAACAAGAAGATGGTCAGAGACTGCAGACATGAAACAAGGAGATGGTCAGAGACTGCAGACATGAAACAAGGAGATGGTCAGAGACTGCAGACATGAAACAAGGAGATGGTCAGAGACTGCAGACATGATACCAGAGATGGTCAGAGACTGCAGACATGATACCAGAGATGGTCAGAGACTGCAGACATAATACAGGAGAAGGTCAGAGACTGCAGACATAATACAGGAGATGGTCAGAGACTGCAGACATAATACAGGAGAAGGTCAGAGACTGCAGACATAATACAGGAGAAGGTCAGAGACTGCAGACATAATACAGGAGAAGGTCAGAGACTGCAGACATAATACAGGAGATGGTCAGAGACTGCAGACATGTTACAAGAGATGGTCAGAGACTGCAGACATGGTACCAGAGATGGTCAGAGACTGCAGACATGAAACAAGAAGATGGTCAGAGACTGCAGACATGAAACAAGGAGATGGTCAGAGACTGCAGACATGAAACAAGGAGATGGTCAGAGACTGCAGACATGAAACAAGGAGATGGTCAAAGACTGCAGACATGAAACAAGGGGATGGTCAGAGACTGCAGACATGAAACAAGGGGATGGTCAGAGACTGCAGACATGAAACAAGGAGATGGTCAGAGACTGCAGACATGAAACAAGGAGATGGTCAGAGACTGCAGACATAGTACCAGAGATGGTCAGAGACTGCAGACATAGTACCAGAGATGGTCAGAGACTGCAGACATAGTACCAGAGATGGTCAGAGACTGCAGACATGAAACAAGGAGATGGTTAGATACTGCAGGCATGATACAAGAGATGGTCATATACTGCAGGCATGATACAAGAGATAGTCAGAGGCTGCAGGCATGATACAAGAGATGGTCAGAGGCTGCAGACATGGTACAAGAGATGGTCAGAGGCTGCAGACATAGTACAGGAGATGGTCAGAGGCTGCAGACATAGTACAGAAGATGGTCAGAGGCTGCAGACATAATACAGGAGATGGTCAGAGGCTGCAGACATAGTACAGGAGATGGTCAGAGGCTGCAGACATAGTACAGAAGATGGTCAGAGGCTGCAGGCATGAAACAAGGAGATGGTCAGAGACTGCAACCATACTACAGAAGATGGCCAGAGACTGCAAACATACTACAGGAGATGGCCAGAGACTGCAAACATACTACAGGAGATGGTCAAAGACTGCAGACATGATACCGGAGATGGTCAGAGGCTGCAGACATGGTACAAGAGATGGTCAGAGGCTGCAGACATAGTACAGGAGATGGTCAGAGGCTGCAGACATAGTACAGGAGATGGTCAGAAGCTGCAGACATAGAACAGGAGATGGTCAGAGACTGCAGACATAGTACATGAGATGGTCAGAGACTGCAACCATACTACAGAAGATGGCCAGAGACTGCAAACATACTACAGGAGATGGCCAGAGACTGCAAACATACTACAGGAGATAGTCAAAGACTGCAGACATGATACCAGAGATGGTCAGAGACTGCAGACATGATACCAGAGATGGTCAGAGACTGCAGACATGATACAAGAGATGTTCAGAGACTGTGGGAATTATACTAATATTATAAAGATATCAATGCATCAAATGGAACCTACCAGTGCCCACCAAATGCAGCCTGCCAGTGCCTACCAAATGCAGCCTACCAGTGCCCACTCCAGTAGCCAGCAGGATCCATAGGTCTGTGGCCAGTTCCCAGCAGGACCTACAGCCTGTGGATCCTGCTGGGAGCTGGCTGCGGACCTCTGGGTCCTGCTGGGAGCTGGCTGCCAGCTCCCGGCAGGACCCACAGATCCGGCAGCCAGCTCCCAGCAGTACCCACAGATCCGGCAGCCAGCTCCCAGCAGGACCCACAGGTCTGTCATCCAGCTCCCAGCAGGACCCAGCAGAGCTGGCTGTGGGCTTATGGGCCATGGCTAGCTTCCAGCAGGACCCACAGGTCATGAGCAGCTCCCAGCAGGAGGGAAAATAGATAGGATGGTTAGCTGGGGGGGGGGGGGGGTTGTCAGGGTTTCTCACCTCAGCGATGGGTTGCCAGTTCAACAGGACAGGTCCTCCTTCTTGTAAGTTGCACGGCCTCCTCCATGGGGGGGGGGAGGTTGATGGTGATGCTCCTGTCCTGGGGTCAATTTCTATTTAATTCATTGACTGCAGCATGCCCATTCTAGCATCGCAGCATTACAGTTTTACATGACTCCTCTCCTGCGCTGCTCTCCAGACTCTCTATACCCACTGTGAGCAGGGAGCTTGTGCGCGCAGCCACAGACTACAATTCCCAGAAGCAATGGCGGCGGGCCGGCGGCCGTGACGTCACTGACGTCAGCTAGCCCAGGCTTCCTCGGTGACACGCTCGGAGAGAGGACGCTCTAGAAACTACAATTGTTAATGGGTGGCCGCGGCTCATGGCGCCGACCCCCCCCCGCACCCGACGTTACGGCTTGTATTCACTGGCGGACTGCACCGTCGCGCCTAACAATATCGTTGCCGTTGCGGTCGATTCTTACTCCGAGCACATAGAACAAGAGAGGAGCGAGCAGCACTCTGACACCTTGGCGACTCCCCCCTCTGGGCGCCTGGGTGCGGGGCACCCCCCGCACCCGCCTAGGATCGGCCCTGCTCCTATATCTCCTGAGATACCCAAAGTTTGTGGGTGGAGCTGGGGGTGAGGCTGCCTCCTCTCATCCCAGACTGCTTCACTCTGGCTAATCCCGCGGCTGAAGGAGGAGAAAGAGAACACAGCAGCCCCAAGTTTTATCTCCAGTCATAAGGTAAATTACTGCACACTGTGACCACATAGAGTCCTTTTCTAGACAATATACCAGCCTAACCTGCCCTGTACCACCCAAAACTGCCCTATACCACCCCAACCTGCCCTATATTACGCTAACCTGCCCTATACCATCCCAACCTGCCCTATATTACCCTAACCTACGCTATACCACCCTAATCTGGCTTATACCACCCTAACCTGCCCTATACCACCCAAAACTGCCCTATATTATGCTAACCTGCCCTATACCACCCCAACCTGCCCTATATTACCCTAACCTACCCTATACATCCTAATCTGGCTTATACCACCATAACCTGCCCTATACCACACCAATCTGCCCTATACCACCCTAACCTGCCCTATACCACCCTAACTTGCCCTAACCTGCCACTATACCACCCTATGCTATCATCTACGGGGACTGGTTTGGGGTGTGCCCCGTGACCACATGCTGCCTGCAGGGTGCTGGGCAGGATAGACGGGAGGTTACACCGTGTTTTATAGCACCAGGAGTCATGGCTTCTAAAATGATTTTCGGTAGTTATAGGGATATTACATCCAAAAACAAAAATTGAATATATTGTGGTTTACCAATGCTTAAATGTGGTGGCTGCATTCATTTTCTTTTTTCATTTATTTTCCCTTGGTTATCCTGTAACATTCTTTCTGTCTTACGGTGTCTCCATTACGGATGGGGGAACAATAAAGACACCTTTGGGTAGAAGCATTTTCAGTCTGGGGAGAGGGTAGTGTTAGATGCACTAGCAGATGTAGATGGATTTTGACAAATTAACCGGTTTCCATCTGACTCATATAAGGGGTGATACATGATCTGGGGCGCGCCGTCGGTCACTTGCTACCGCTGTGATTGGACACAGCAGGAGCCAATCAATGTCCGCCGGAACCCGACATCCATTCGGGACATAGGCAGAGCGGCAGTCTGTCTGTGTAAATAAAGCAGATTGTCATTCTGTGATTATCTGCTTGAAGCTTGAAACTCAGAAATGCTGGAGGAAAAAAAATCAATGATTCTCTATGGAGATGGTTCACATAAAAATAAAGGGCGTGTTTTTTTTTCTTGGCAATTTGAAAGTTTGAGACAAAATGGAATCAAATTCTCTTGTGCAGTAAAATTAAGATTCCCTATGTCCGTGACCTTTGTGGATTGGCCCTGTTATGTCTCTGTGCCTCAACTTTGACTTGGCCTCTAAGGCATGAACTCTTACATTAAAGTAAACAGGTGGCCTCTTCTTATGGGCCTAAATGACAAGACACAGCCTTGGGCACATTTCTTTTTGTATGTGGAGTTCCAGTGACATCCATCTCTAGAAAATATGCTGAACATAGTATATTGTAGATGTTTTACAGCCTTGAGCGTTCAGGTAATTTTAGCTCCAGCCTGGAGAACAGGTGGTAATTGGAATGAAAGGAAAGAACACCAGTCTCAAAGTATGAATGTGTATAAAGCATGACATCAGCCAAGGCACATAATACATCAGATGATGTCTTTAGCATCTGCCGCATGAAAAAAGATATGTACTCTGCATTTCACATGTCCTAGATGAATGCGTCTTCAGTGTTTATTCATAAATTAATTCATCATCCTTACATTTTATTCTAGGTACAGCCTTTTTTATTGACCCCGGTTGGCTTATTACTTTGGCTTTTAGCACGGTATATTAATAATGTTGTAAATTATAAGGAATACAAGGAGGTTGTAAAATAATTTGACCTAATATTGATCCTTTGGTCATTTTTTGTAGACATTTTTGTACTACATTTTGGTCATTGCAGTATGACAAAACTTGCTCAGATCCGTGCACAGGTAACCATTAGTGATGAGCGGAATACGCCATATTCGATTTCGCGATATTTCGCGAATATTTCGAAGAATATTCGCGAATATTCGTCAATATCGAATATTCGTGATATTTTATAAAAAATAAAAAATAAAAAAATTGCGAATTTTCGCCAATGCGAATTTTCGCTAATGCGAAATTTCGCGATTTTTTTTTTTTTATAAAATATCACGAATATTCGATATTTACGAATATTCGCTATATTTTATAAAAAAAAAATAGCGAAATTTCGCATTAGCGAAAATTCGCATTGGCGAAAATTCGCAATTTATTTTTTTTTTTTATTGCGAAATTTCGCTATTTTTTTGGATAAAATATCACGAATATTTGATATTTACGAATATTCGCTATATATTATAAAAAAAAAAAAAAAAAATTGCGAAATGTCGCTATTGCGAAATTTCGCGGATGCGAAATTGATTGCGAAATTTACTGCGAAATTGATTGCGAAATTTATTGCGAAATTTGAAAAATACAAATATTCGAAATAGCGAATATTCGCCGCGATATTCGAGATATTCGCGAATACTCGAATATGCAATGCGAATATTCGTGAGCAACACTAGTAACCATTAAAAACACTGAATACCACCATTACCAGACAGGTATGGCGCTGCTCAAGCCACCTGCAACTATCCCACAGTTTCCCTCTCTGCTCCAGGTGCTGGTCCCTTGAGGAGCACATCCCACTGTGTCCACCCATTGTGATCCAAAGTTCTGGACCACACTCGATGTGGCCAACTGGTAGGGACTGTAGCTGCAGCTTGTACTTTCATTTTGGTTAATACACATAGGGCCAGATTCAGGTAGAGTTAGGCCCCTTTCACATTGAGGCGTGGAGCCGCGGTGACGGTATAGCCGCGCTATTTGTAGCGCCGCTATACCGTCGTGTTTACCGCGATATTCGGGCGCTAGCGGTGAGGTTTTAACCCCCGCTAGCGGCCGAAAAAGGGTTAATACCGCGCTATTACCGCGGTTTCCCATTGATTCCAATGGGAAGGCGCGCTATAGGAGCGGTGAACACACCGCTCCTATACCGCGGTAAAGATGCGGCTAGCAGGACTTTTGGAGCGTTCCTGCTAGCGCACCGCTTCAGTGTGAAAGCCTTCGGGCTTTCACATTGAACACTACAGGGCATGATTTTTCATGCGGTATAGCAGCGCTATTTTTAGCGCTGTACCGCATGAAAAACGCCTCAATGTGAAAGGGGCCTTACTCTGGAGTATCAGTGATACTCCAGCCTAACTCTTACTTTGAGCCGGCGTTTCTGTTTTCAGTAAGCAGAAAACAAGAATCGCCGAGTTGGAGTTCCTATACGAGCGGCGTAATTGTATTTCGCCGTCGTATCGGAACTGCAATTTTAAAAATGGCGCCGGGGGGCGTTCCCGCTGATTAACGCCGAGAATATGTTAATCAGCGAGAATCGGCAATTCACGATCGTATTGGGGCCCGACGCAGTGACTTTCCGATGTTTCCGTAAGAGATACGCGGCGTAAAGATAAAGCAGCCCCCTAGTGGAGTATCCTATGTTAAGTATGGCCTTCGTCATCGCGTCGAAAAAAAAAAATTTGAGTCGTTTGCGTAAAACGTCCGTGAATGGGGATTGACGTCATTGACGTTCAGTGACAGAATTTGGAGCATGCGCACTGACAGTCGACACATGCGCAGTACGTTCGCCGCGGGATCGCGCCTAGTTATAATAATACACGCCCCCTACCCGCCCAATTTGAATTCCGCCGGCTCATTTTCGCTACGCCGCCGCAACTTTAGGAGCAAGTGCTTTGTGAATAACAGTACTTGCTCCTAAAGTTTTGGCGAAGTAACGTAAATGAGAAACGTTACTCCAAATTAAAGATTCGCCCATCTACCTGAATCTGGCCCATAGGGTTCATGCACGATGCATCTCAAAGGAGCTCAACAAAGTGGCTCCTACAGGCTTTTGAGCTTGTATGAGCTCCTCCATGTTAGCCAATGTGGCTTCTTCGGGAGTTTTTCAGGAGTTTCACAGACATATGCTCTTAGGCAGGTGTGTGCAGCCTATTATATTAGAGTGTGCACACCAAAGCTCAAACACACATGTGTGTATATATATACATATATATATATATATATATATATATATATATATTTACATATATTGCAGTAAGGCAAAGGACGGTGTCAGTAGAACAGTGGATGGTGTCAGTGGGCAGGGACTGTTGTCAGTAGATTCTTTGTATTATTTATTTAGTATTACTTTTTACAATTACATTTTTTTAAATTACTTTTTACAATCATTTATTTTATTTTATTTTACAATTTTTTAGGAGTACCATTGGGGGGCTTTGGTGAGATATCAGGGGCCTAAACAGACCTCTGATATCTCGCTTTTGAGACAGAGAAAGGGGCTTAGGGCAGAGATTCCCCCAGCCAAGCAGCAGGGGGATAGTGTGCAGCACAGGGTAATTAGGGCGTGCCTGGGCACACCTGGCACACCCTGTGCGCACGCCTATGCTCTTAGGCCTCCTGCACGCTGCAGCTTGAAAAACCTCAGTACAGCTTTTTTTTTTTTTTTTTTTTACTGGGCTAAAATACAGCCCATTAATTGTAACAGGTGTGCAAACAAGAGCTGTGCATTCTTCAGTAAAAAAAAAATAGAAAAATCAAAATTTTTGGACAGTAATTTACGCCTCATGTGCGCAAATGCGTGCAAATGTGTGAAAATGACCATTTACATAATTGCAGAACAAAAACACGAGAATACATTTTCACGTGTGCGCTAATGTGTGCGAAAATTCCGTGAATGCATATGCGCGATGATACATACGGAAAAAGACTAGAAGTAGAGAAAAAAGTAGAGTATTGTGTGCAAGAGGCCGAAAAAAGGCAGGCAGTAAAACCCCCCCCCCCTACTAAACTCGCTTTTTTGAGAGAAGCTTTCAAGCAGAAAAGACACCTAAGTGCCCAAAATGTGCAAAAGAGCCTGACAAAGTTTAACCACTTGACCACTGGGCACTTAACCACTTCCCGCCCGGCCAATAGCCGATTTACGGCCGGGAAGTGTTTATGAAATCGTGACTAGCCGTTCTCAAACGGCTTAGCACAATTTCAATGCCGCGCGCGCCCGTAGGGGCGCGCAGCGCGGCGATCGGTGATGCGGGGTGTCAGTCTGACACCCTGCACCTCCGATCTCGGTAACGAGTCTCCGGCGGAGCCTCGTTACCACGTGATCAGCCGTGTCCAATCACGGCTGATCACGATGTAAACAGGAAGAGCCGCCGACGGCTCTTCCTCACTCGCGTCTGACAGACGCGAGTACAGGAGAGCCGATCAGCGGCTCTCCTGACGGGGGGTTCGCGCTGATTGTTTATCAGCGCAGCCCCCCCCTCGGATCGCCACACGGACCACCAGGGAGTGCCCACACTAGACCACCAGGGTACTTACAAAAAAAAAGGACAAAAAAAAAAGGGCAGTAAAAAAAAAATAATGCCAATAATGCCAATCAGTGCCCACACATGGGCACTGATTGGCAACAGGTGATCCATCAGTCCCACCCCTCAGTGATCATCAGTGCCACCCCAGTGTCTGTCAGTGCCAATCCATGCCCAGTGCCCACCTATCAGTGCCCACCTGTGCCACCTATCAGTGCCCACCTGTGCCACCCATCAGTGCCCACCTGTGCCACCCATCAGTGCCCACCTGTGCCACCCATCAGTGCCCACCTGTGCCGCCTATGAGTGCCCACCTGTGCCGCCTATGAGTGCCCACCTGTGCCGCCTATGAGTGCCCAGTGCCGCCCATGAGTGCCCATCAGTGCCGCCCATGAGTGCCCATCAGTGCCGCCCATGAGTGCCCATCAGTGCCGCCTATGAGTGCCCATCAGTGCCCCATACCAGCGCCGCCTATCAGTGCCCATCAGTGCTACCTAATCGGTGCCCATCAGAACTACCTCATCGGTGCCCATCAGTGCCACCTCATCGGTGCCCATCAGTGCCACCATATCAGTGCCCGTAATTGAAAGAGAAAACACTCATTTACAAAAAAATTAACAGAAAAAAATAAAAACGTATTTTTTTTTCAAAATCTTCGCTCTATTTTTAGTTGTTGCGCAAAAAAAAAAAAACGCAGAGGTGATCAAATACCACCAAAAGAAAGCTCTATTTGTGGGGAAAAAAGGACGCCAATTTTGTTTGGGTGCAGTGTAGCATGACCGCGCAATTGTCATTCAAATTGCGACAGTGCTGAAAGCTGAAAATTGGCTTGGGCGGGAAGGTGCGTAAGTGCCTGGTATGGAAGTGGTTAAACACCCTTAATAACCAGACCAATTTTCAGCTTTCGGTGCTCTCACAGTTTGAATGACAATAACTCAGTCATACAACAATGTAACCAAATGAAATTTTTGTCCTTTTTTCCCCACAAATAGAGCTTTCTTTTGGTGGTATTTGATCACCTCTGCGTTTTTTTTTTTTTTTTGCTATAAATGAAAAAAGAACAAAATTTTGCAAAAAATAATAATTTTTCATTTCTATTATAAAATAATTTTTCTTCATAAATTTGGCCTAAAATGTATACTGCTACATATCTTTGGTAAAAAAAAAAAAAATGTTGGATATTATTTAGTCTGGGTGAAAGTTATAGGGTCTACAAGCTATGGTACCAATTACTGAAAATTGATCAATTTCATCACACCTGATGTATTGACAGCCTCTCTCATTTCTTGAGACCCTAACATGCCAGAAAAGTACAAATACCCCCCAAATGACCCCTTTTTGGAAAGAAGACATTCCAAGGTATTTAGAAAGAGGCCTGGTGAGTTTTTTAAAGTTGTCATTTTTTCCCACAATTCTTTGCAAAATCAAGATTTTTTTTTTCATCAAATTTTCATATTATTAGGTTATTTTTCACACACAGCATATGCATACCACAAATTACACCCCAAAACACATTCTGCTATTCCTCCCGAGTATGGCGATACCACATGTGTGAGACTTTTACACAGGGTGGCCACATACAGAGGCCCAACATGCAGGGAGCACCCAGGCCAATTCTGACATTTCTCTCCTACATGTAAAAATCATCATTTATGCGTTCGCTTCTGCATGCGAGCTCACAGGGACAGGGGCGCTGTATGCCCAGAGTATTGCGGAGTATGCCCAGAGTATTGCGGAGTATGCCCAGAGTATGCCCAGAGTATTGCGGAGTATGCCCAGAGTATTGCCAGAGTATTGCCAGAGTATTGCCAGAGTATGCCCAGAGTATTGCCGGAGTATGCCCAGAGTATTGCGGAGTATGCCCAGAGTATTGCAGAGTATGCCCAGAGTATTGCAGAGTATGCCCAGAGTATTGCAGTGTATGCCCAGAGTATTGCAGAGTATGCCCAGAGTATTGCAGAGTATGCCCAGAGTATTGCCAGAGTATTGCCAGAGTATTGCCCAGAATATTGCCCAGAGTATTGCCAGAGTATTGCCAGAGTATTGCCCAGAGTATTGCCCAGAGTATTGCCCAAGTATTGCAGAGTATGCCCAGCTGAGTATTGCCCAGTATTGCAGCAGGGATGGCTGAGCAGGGAGGGAGGGATGGATGGATCTGTGACTACATTTGTCACAGATCCAGCCCGCAGCACTGGCGCTGCCATCCGCTCCCTCCCCTCTCCTCTCACACTGTACCGATCGGTACAGAGAGAGGAGGGAGGAACTGGCTTCAGCACATGACGCCGCTTTGTTTATCATTGGACGGAGCGATCACGTGGTAAACCGCCGATATCAGCGGCGATTTACCGTGATCTGTGATGCGCCGGGTCCTCTGGACCCGGCGGTCACGGATGTTCCCGTGTGCGCGCCCCAGGGGGCGCGCGGGATCGCGATTCTAAGAGGCCGTTAATTAACGGCCACTTAAAATTAAGCAATCGCCCTGTAGCCGTACTTTCGCTATAGGGCGGTTGCAAAGTGGTTAAAGAAGCTCAAATAGCTTTTACTTTTTGCTATAATAAATATCTAAATTTTTTTATTGTATTTTTTTAATATTTTTTTCTCAGTTTAGGCCGATACGTATTGTTCTACATATTTTTGGTAAAAAAAATCGTAATAAGCGTATAGTGATTGGTTTGTGCAGTTATAGCGCCTACAAAATAGAGGATAGAATTATGACATTTTTTTTTACTAGTAATGGCAGTTATCATTCACATGTATACAGCGAACAGTGCTAAAAATATGCACTGCTTACTGTATAAATGTGACTGACAGGGAAGGGGTTAACACTAGGGGGCGAAGAAGGGGTTAAATGTGTTCCCTTGGAGTGATTCTTACTGTGGGGGGAGGGGACTGACTGGGGGAGGTGACCGATCTGTGTCCCTATGTACAAGGGACACAGCATCGGTCTCCTCTTCCTGACAGGATGTGGATCTCTGTGTTTACACACAGAGATCCGCGTCCTTGGCTGTGTAACGGACGATCGCGCGTACCTGGCGGACATCACGGCCACCAGGCACACGCATCGGCATCTCAGTGACGTGCCATGCTCGCGCGCCCCCTAGTGGCCGGAGGAGCCGAGGCCGTAAAAAGACGGCCTCCCAGGCCTGTAGAGCCACCTTGTGGCCGTCATTTGTCAATGGCCCAGGTCTCAAGTAGTTAAGGAACCCTAGTGATCAATATGACTTTAGCACAGTTGCAGTATTTCTGGTACAAAATCTCTTGCTCTCTGATTAGTTTAATATGTTGCCTGATATTTTTCTTATAGTGAATACTAAGTTACAAAAGTCAGGTGACTACAATGGAGATCTCGTTATTGAAATCTCTACACTCCATATATTTCCCTTGCAGGATAACTAAATGTCATACAACAGACTTAACTTCACTGCCTGGACACTGGAAATTCAGAACAGAGAACAGACATTACCCAAACATTAATTCTGGGTGGGTAGGAAATCCTGAAGGTTAAAGTGATATTTATTCTATTCCTATCACATCTACTGAGCAGAGCCTGGTAGTCACGTGACTCCCATTGTTATGGAGACCATGTTTCCTGTCCTGTCTAGGCTGTGTTCTGGGATGTGCTACATGAGATCACTGCTGAACAGTACTACAGCAGAATACATATTCAGTCAGCTTGTTTATTTTGGACTTTCATTTTAGATTTTCACTAAAACAATACATGCAGTACTTTACTGCACCATGTTGATATTTCTAAGTGCGGTATAATATTTATCACTATATCACATTATTAGTTTATTTATGATACTTAAGAAAATACATTTAAGTTGCCTATGTATAAAATACTTATTAGAAGGTAATTTCTTGCTTCTATGTCTTTGCAGTGCACAATTATAAAATAAAAAAAATAAAAAAAATGTATATTTTTATCAGTTGTTGTGGGCCTCAGTACATTCTCTTGTTAGCAAACTTTTATTTTTAAGCACACAGGGCTGGACTGCGACAAAAATTTGGCCCTGAACTTCATCCAGACTGGCCTACTTTAATTTTGTGAACAAGCACAAAAACAGTATATAAACTAGACATGGTACAGGAGATGGTCAGAGACTGCGGACATACTACAGGAGATGGTCAGAGACTGCAGACATACTACAGGAGATGGTCAGAGACTGCAGACATACTACAGGAGATGGTCAGAGACTGCAGACATACTACAGGAGATGGTCAGAGACTGCAGACATTGTACAGGAGATGGTCAGAGACTGCAGACATACTACAGGAGATGGTCAGAGACTGCAGACATACTACAAAAGATGGTCAGAGACTGCAGACATACTACAGGAGATGGTCAGAGACTGCCCACATACTACAGGAGATGATCAGAGACTGCGAACATACTACAGGAGATGGTCAGAGACTGTGGACACACTGCGGATATACTACAGGAGCTTATAAGCTTATTGCTTATTTACCAAACATATGTAGAAGAATACGTAACGGCCTAAACTGTGGAAACATTTTTTTTATAGATTTTTTGGTGATATTTATTATAGCAAAAAGTAAAAAATATAGATTTTTTTTTCAAAATTGTCACTCTATTTTTGTTTACAGCGCAAAATATAAAAAACGCAGAGGTGATCAAATACCAACAAAATAAAGCTCTATTTGTGGGAAAAAAGGACGTCAATTGTGTTTTTTGGTTTGGGAGCCACATCGCACTACGCAGTGCCGAATGGCAAAAAGTGCTCTGGTCTTTAGCCAGCGAAATGGTCCGAGGCTTAAGTGGTTAAAGTGTAAAGCAAGCAGTGAGGTGACAATATGATATCGCCTCACTGTCTATACAGGCAGAGCTACAAGGATGTAGTGAATTGTGATGTAATGCTTGTCACCCCGCTTAGGTGCTTCCACCAAACAGTGCTCTTTTACCAGCTCTTTTACTCCAAGCATCGTACACAGACAAGATGACAAAGGAATGTCTGTTTACTGAACGAAAATACAGGCTTTTCTACACTTTAAAAGTAGGTCAGACATCACATGAACAATAAAGCCAAATATTTACCCAAAACATCACACAATAGTTAGATAACAAGCTAAAATTGACACAAATACTCCCATCATAAGGACCTCCAAGAGTTAAGCTGGCCATACATTATACAATTTTTGTAGTCAATTAGATTTACCTCCAATTATGTCGTGCAATAGCCTGCCTGATTGCATACAAATTGAAAGTGTTTAGGTTTGTTCTCATATTATATGGTTTTGGTGAATATAGGAAATTTGTACAAGAAAATTGTACAAGCAAATTGTATAAGACCCCTTTCACACTACGAGCCCCGGCCATTAGCGCTAAAGCGCCGATTGTTTTAGCGGCGCTTTAGCGCTCTTTAAGCGGTGCTTTTGCAACACTTTTTTAGGCGGCCAGTGGGGCTAAGGGGTTAAAAATGCCCTTGTCGCAGCGCTTTTGAATCACTGTTAATTTCAATGGTAAGGCATTTTGGGAGCGCTGTATATAGCGCTCCCAAACTGCCCCAAAGATGCTGCTTGCAGGACTTTTTCTAAGCTTAAGCAGCCAAGTAGAGATAGTGATAGATATTTTAAGGTCATCATTCACACTGAACTGTATTGCTAATGAAGGCCCCTTGAACCTCCTTTAGGGAAAGGGAGCCTTGACTGCTGGAAGCATGGCATCACCAGGGGCCTGAACCTAAAAGGGGAGTTAAGTGACTCCCTTAGGTTTGGCTACAAAGACCTGAGGTGACTGGGTGGAGCCCAAACTCTAGGAAGAGGCTACACTGGGGCTTGTCCCACTACTCTACGCAGATTCGGGTTGTCCCAAGAGTTGCCTCACCATCCCTGGTACCATGGTACCTAGGGCAGATGATGGGTCCCCCGGTAGTGGGGGGGGGGGTCAGTGAACTGGCTCCCTCCCCAGTGATCGGGACTGAACCTGCGTTACAGGGACACATAACTGTTGCCACATGATACAGGAGAAAATAAATTAACAAGAGCATGCATGAGGTCCCTGACATGTGCACAATGGAAATCTTTTCTGGGAGTGAGGTTGCAGAGATACAATGGACTTATGGAGTAGGCAGTGGTTGTAACAACTACCAAGCTAAGGTGTGTAGTAGCAGGGGACAGCACTTTTTAGAGGAATTGTGCACTTTATTAGTGCACACAGTGAACTGACTTAATGTTCAATCCTCACGTGACAGCACTCACCACCTGGCCATTCATGGCGAAAGGTACCGCTATGTGCAGGGAGATTGGCCCTGCCCACAGGTTTTAATGTATGTACCTCTTGTTGAGGGGCATAAAGGCACTGCATGTAAAAGAAGGGTGCAAGGCACTGTCAGGCACTGTGTGTAAATGGCACAAGAAGAGCCTTTGTATATAATAGTAAGGCATGAGGCATTGCATGTATCAGTAAGGTTTGAGGCAGTGATTGTACTAGGAAGTCCTCATGACTTAGTAGTTAGTATGTGTGACAGAGAGGCATGAAACACAACATGCATCACAAAACAGATAGAAGAAAGGCATGAGCCGTGCTTGTAAACACTGAGGCACTGCCTGTAACAGAGCGTTTTAAAGATGGCCATAGATGGTTAAAAAAAAATGAACAGATTCCTGCATTCACACAAACAAGGTGGATGGAGAAAACCCACCCATCAGGATATTGTATTCAGACTAAAGGACCCAACGCTGTCAAAATACAATAAATCAGCGGCTGCAGATGATTAGCTGGAGCCTCTGATCGACATAAGTTTTCCAAGTCGTTCGTTCAAGAAAATTCAACCTAACAATTCGAGATTTTCCTAGCTTGTGACGGAAAATATTGATTATATGAAGACAGGAGGCGAGTATCTTATGCATTAATCTTTCTTTATTAATGCTCACAGCAGAAACAAAACTGATCAGTATTCACGCTTTTCTAAAAATAACATGAAACAGAAAAGCTGAAACTTGAAAACTAGAAAGAAACTACGTTTCCCAGCAGTCCTTGGGTCTGTGACCCCTCCCTCTGGCCTCTGCATATAAGGACTGCTCCTCCCCTTCCTATTCCTCTTTCTTCATGCGAACTTCCAAACGAATTGAAAATGATTCACCAGTCTCTGGGTCCCCCAACTCCGGGGACTTCGGCTGGCCGGCCTTTTCTGAATCCCAGACGTTCCGTTGTACGCGGGGTAACATTCGTCCCAACGGGGACCAACCGACAGCTTCTACGGCCAACCGGGCCTTTGGAAACGAAACCATGTTAGAAGGAACGTGTCTTCGACCTTCCTGAACGCAGTCGAACGTGTTCAGTATCCTGTAAGAGAGTAGAAGGAACCATAATAGGGTAGGGTAGGGAGGGAAGATACTCGCCTCCTGTCTTCATATAATCAATATTTTCCGTCACAAGCTAGGAAAATCTCGAATTATACCTCAGACAGGAGGCTCATATCTTATGCAAGTTCAAAGCTAGCATTTCTTACAGAAAATGAAGACAATATACATCAGATTACCCCAAAGCGGCCATAGACACATGTGTTTCCGGTCTGAAGTAAAAGGAGCGGAAAACGGTCTCCGAGGACCAGTCCGCCGCCAGTAGAAGATCTGACAGAGATCCCCCGGCCGAGACCACCTTAGTAGCCATTGCACTTCTAGTGGAGTGTGCGCCGAATTTAGTGGTATCTATACCCGCCATGTCCATAGTCGACCTGACCCAGCGCGCTAGAGTGGCAGAAGTCACCGGGCGATGAGGTTGGACGTAGGAAACCAATAATTGGGGCGAAGATGGAGAACGAAGTTCGGCGGTACACGTTTCATAGGCCTGCAGGCACTTGACGACACATAAGCGCGGACGATCCGAAAAGAAAGGATAGAATACCGACTGAATGCCGGTCTTGGTCCTACGCACGACCGAGAACCTAACTCCTAGGGGCGAAAATTGTCGCCTGGAAATATCCAGTGCTCTAACATCTGAAACCCTTTTGACCGAGATAAGACAGAGGAGGATCGTAAGTTTGTACGTGAGATGTTTGAGAGACAAGTCCTCATTGTCATCCCACGTGGATAGCATGTCTAGGACCCTGGATACGTCCCAGGTTGATAGGTATTTGGGACGAGGAGGTCGTTTAAACTTGATACCTCTCATTAGTTTGCAAATGAGAGGGTGTCTACCCACCGGCAAGGCATCCACAGGGTGATGGTAAGCCGAAATAGCTGATCGATACACGTTAATGGAGCTGTACGCTCTACCGGTATCGAAAGCCTCCGCCAGGAAGTTCACTATAAGTGCTACAGGGGTATGTATCGGATCAGCCTGTCGTTGACTACACCAACGCACCCAGATTCCCCAGGCTGACCTATACGCCGATCGAGTCCCGGGGGCCCAGGGCGAGAAGCTCTCTAGCTGACTGTGAAAGGCCTCCGTCAGCGTCTGGCATCCTGAGACCAGGCAGGCTAAGAGGGTCAGAGAGCCGTCTGAAATTAGCGGGTGTATGTCTTTGGACGGGTGTGAAAGGAGGACTGGAAACGAGGGCAAGACCCTGGGAAGGTCGATGACCATTTCCAACAGAAGAGGAAACCACGGTTGTGTTGGCCACCAGGGCACAATCAACACCACCTTGGCTCCCTGGGTAGCGATCTGCAATAAGGTCCGGCATATCAGCTGGAATGGTGGAAACGCGTAATGCGTCCCCCCCCGTCCAGGATTGGCGGAAAGCATCCACCGCTGTTGCCGTTGGGTCCGGCCTCCAACTGAAGAATTAGGGCAACTGATGGTTGAGTCTGGAGGCGAACAAGTCTATGGACAGTGGTCCCCAGAGATGGATGATACTGATGAAGGTAGAGCGGTCTAGCCGCCACTCGCTGGAATCGGTAATGTATCTGGAGTTCCAGTCCGCCACGATATTGGAGGATCCCGGAATGTACTCCGCCATGGGGACGATATTCCTGGCCAGGCAGAAGTGCCATAATGCCTTGGCGATATCCGCCAAAATTTTGGACCTGGTGCCCCCCAAACGGTTGACGTATTGTACCGCTGAAATGTTGTCCATGCGTAGCAATACGCAACAGTTTGATCTCTTCGAGAGAAAACTCTGAACCGCGAAGAGGGCAGCTAGTAGCTCTAGGGCATTGATGTGTAGGAAGGATTCCCTGACTGACCAGATCCCTCCTGTTGAAATCTCTCCGAATCGAGCGCCCCACTTGCGTCGGATTCTAAGACGACGTCCGGATAGGAATTGAAGATTGTCTTGCCGTTCCAATCGACGGCATGACCGAGCCACCACTTCAGTTCCGTCCTGGCCTCTGCGGAGAGTGGAATCTCGTCTGTATAACGGAGACCTTGTCTCAGGTGAAGGATTTTGAGGCGTTGAAGGGCTCTGTAATGGAGAGGGGCCGGGAAGACGGCCTGTATGGATGCGGCCAGGAGGCCCACTATTCTGGCTAATACCCGTAAAGATAGGGATTGCTTGCGCAGTACTGCTCTGATCTCTTTGCGGATCAGAGCAAGTTTTGCCTTGGGTAAACGCAAGACCGCCTGGTTGGTATCTACCAGGAAACCGAGAAACTCCATGCTCTGGGATGGTGCTAGAATAGACTTCTCCATGTTGATGAGGAAGCCTAGGTCTTGCAGGAGACGTACGGTCCAGCCTACGTGGGTCTGAGCCTGAGATTTTGAGTTCGCAATGATAAGGATATCGTCTAGGTAAATAATCAGACGAACGCCCCTGCTCCGCAACGCAGCTACCACGTGCTTGAGTAATTTGGTGAAGCACCATGGGGCCGATGACAGCCCGAACGGTAGGCATGTAAACTGCCACGTGCGATCCCACCATTTGAATCGGAGTAGGTGTTGTGACTCCGGATGTACGGGGACTGTGAGATATGCATCTTTTAAGTCCACCTTTGCCAGCCAATCCCCCGGGTGGAGGAGGTCTCGGAGGCAATGGATACCCTCCATCTTGAAGTGACGGTATGTGACGTTTTGATTCAGGGCCCGGAGATTTATCACGGGGCGGTAACCTCCCCCCTTCTTTTTGACTATAAAAAGACTGCTTATGAACCCCAGTGAGAGAGGGTCTACCTCGAGCACTGCTTGTTTGGAAATCAGTTCTCCCAACTCGTTGTCTATGAGTGCAATGTTCTGAGCAGTGAAACGAATGGGGGGGAGGAATAATGCCCAGTTGAGGGCAGGACAACAGTTCTATCTGGAACCCTGTGACTGTGTTTATCACCCATGCGTCTGCCGTAATCGCAGACCAGGCGTGGATAAAAAACCGTAGTCTTCCCCCTACAGAGGTGGAAAAACTTGGAGTCAGAAGAGGACTTACCGGAGTATGGAGGGGATCTGGGGTCACCTCTGCTCCCACGTCCTCTCCATGGTCTGCCACGTGGTGGAAAGAACGGTGCGGGTTGTGCCACCGTGGTATAGGAGGCAGGAGTCTGAGCGTAATGTTGCTGGGCGGGAGCCCTATTAAATGGTCTGGAGTAACCAGCTCAGCCGGCAGAGCGGCCCCTACCTCTGCCGGCCCTAGCAAAAACCTTTTGGTTGCCTGCCCTTTTGAGGGACGATTGAGCTTAGTCGAGACTATTGAATAGTCCAACGAATTTGTTAATGTCCCTAACAAGGGAGTCCCCAAATAGTAGGCCTTCAGCAGAAGGTCCCGGTTCGGTCTCCGCCAGGTGGGCCAGTTGTGGATCCAGGCGCATGAGGATGGAGCGTCTGCGCTCCGTGGAGCATGCCGTGTTGGCGTTACCTAAAAGGCATATGGCCCTTTGGGCCCACCCCCGAAGTTGTTGCACATCAACCTCTTGTGCTGAGGCAGCTGTTTGCTCAGACAAGTTAAGGATTTTTGTCAGTGGGCCCAACATGTCGAGGACCCGGTCCTGGATGCTCCTGAATGAGCGATCTATCCCCTTCTTGGGGAATTTCCCTGATTTGGCCAAGTACTTAGATAAGACGGAATCAATGTCTGGTGTACATGCCACCTTACTGGGTAGGGAAGGGCGTGGGAATTCCGCCCGCAATTTATTTCGGTTAGCTCTATCCAGCGATCTGCGGGTCCAGAGTTCCACGTATTGGGACACGTGGGGCAGGGGAGCCCAATCTCCCGACCGCGGGTGAGATATGGCATCTGGATGGAAGAGAGGTTCTCCCAGAGCGTCTGTGATTGTATTGCCCTGAATATCAGGTTTGGCGTCGTGTGGGATCGCCATTGACCCAGCACCCATATCATCATTGTCATCGTACTCGGACCCCGAGAATCCGGCTTCCGAGGACTCGTCAGACGAAATATCATCTGAGTCGAGTACGTAGGAGTCCGGTTTGTTCCGCCTGGCGGATGTACGCCTCATGCATGACTCCCTGAGGCTCAGGGGTTGAAAGGGGTCCGGTGGGTGCGTGGGGTGGCAATCCGGGTGAGGGAGAGCCTTGTGCACATTGTTTGCTTCCCCTGCCGGGGAGTCCTCGATATGAGCCAAATGCTTCCTCTTTTGGGAGGATTTCCCTCTTTTTACTAGAGGTTCTTCAATTACGGTGGGGGCAACCCTGGGGGTTTGTTGTGAACCCGAGGGTAACGCCACGGCTGCCATGGCAGCTTGCACAGACCTGGCTACCAGGTCCTGAATCTGTGCAGCGTTAAGCATGCATGATGGCTCCAGAGGCACTTCAGGTCCCTTCAAGGGGACAGAGCGGTCCTCAGACATTGCCTTCTGGCAGTGCAGTTATAGAATGCTAAGTAACTGGGTGATGATAAATCACCACCTCAGATCCTGACCTATGGGAAGGAGGGGGCCTGCCAGAGAGAGGGGTACTACACCTGTTAGATGTTATATAAACGAACAATGTTCAGTAATAAGCACTAGGTTATAATAATAAGTTATAATAAGGTTACACAGGTTTTGTACAAGTAAAAGTAAAAGTAAAAGCAAAAGTAAAACACCTCACAGATAACTAGCAGCAGTGCAATACTTATCTCTCCTGTGAGCAGAAAGAAAGAGGAATAGGAAGGGGAGGAGCAGTCCTTATATGCAGAGGCCAGAGGGAGGGGTCACAGACCCAAGGACTGCTGGGAAACGTAGTTTCTTTCTAGTTTTCAAGTTTCAGCTTTTCTGTTTCATGTTATTTTTAGAAAAGCGTGAATACTGATCAGTTTTGTTTCTGCTGTGAGCATTAATAAAGAAAGATTAATGCATAAGATATGAGCCTCCTGTCTGAGGTATAATCAACATTTGTTAAACAGGGATGGGCACACACTAGTCAAAATTCAAAAACGAATGTCGATTTGACCTCACTAAAGGATTAAAATGAAATGAAAGTTTTTAAAAATGAAACGCAGATAGCAAGGATAACTTGCCACACATTTGTGGCTGTGTTGAATTGTAAGTTTGTTAACTTGCTGTGCATTTTCAGCATAAGTTCTAATTGACATTTTTCCAATTTGTAGCAAATTTGTGTGGCAAGTCTCTAGCAAGAATAAAGTTGCAATGGTGACTCTACAGCAAGAGCAAGAGTCTACAGCATGAAAATTCAGCCACAGTGACCCTTGTGGTGGGATGATTATTGCACAACATAAGGCTGAAATCATACCTATGCAGTTTTAGTGCTTTTTTTTTTAATTTTTCAGATTTGCTCTACAGTCCATTTAACATGGTTTCCTATGGAACATGTTCTGTAGCGTGAATCTGCAAAATGCAAAAAGCAAAAAAATGAACAGGTGTGAAACCAGTCTAACTGAACCAGAACTTGCAGCAGACTTGCAGAATGTTTACAAAGAAAGTTGATCTGGTGTCATGCAATGCGGATTTGCTGCAATTGTGCAACAAACTTGTGAAGCCTGGCAAGTCTAGCAATCCTGCAGCACAATTTCTTGCTATCTGGGAACATTCGTAACAAAATTCCACTAGTGTATAGCCAGCATTATACCTATAATATTGCACTGACCACACCAAGAACAGGCTGCTGTAGGCAGGCAGTAAGTCTGAAGTGTACACTTTAGACCAAGTGTTCTTAGATCAGGTCTGCACATGTCTGTAATCAGGGTCAATTCAAAAGAGCTTGATAGCAGTTACAGGCTTATGTTTTCCTAATTTCTATCAGCACATGTTCCTTGTTTGCCTCCAGTTAGTACAGTGCAGTGGTGCAGCTTGTTTTCTTAGAAGGAACAAAGGCTCTTTCAGATGCTGCGCCGATGAAGCTGAAATCCAATATGCAAGAGCAAACGTCTTGGCTTGCCCACAGACTGGGGATTTGAATACCCACTCCAGCCTCTACTCTGAGGTTATTAAATGTTTCATGAAACCTGTGAATAGATTTACTGTGATGTCGGTAAAATCACTGGCTTTGAAGCAAGGTCTGCTCACTTAAGTTGCCAATTTCCCGAAATTTCACTGAAAAGCAGCTTGTTCAGCACATTCTGTATGCTGCCCCATTTTCAGGTAGCTCATATTGGTGATTAGATTCTCATACAGGCTATGTACCGTCTGGCTAAATAATTGCATAACGATTCAGTCTAGGAACTTAACTAAGACCTTCTGAACACAGTTTTCTATTCAATATACAATACAATATCCAAGCTAACAAGAACATTAGCTATAGTAGAGATGAAGGTTAAACTTTATTTTTTTTAATTTCCGAGAGAGTAAGGGGGGTTATAACCCCTGTCAGTTTTTTTTAGCAACCTGTATTTCATTGGGGAGATATCCCTTCACTTCCCATCCCATAGCTGTTACAGGAAGTGAGTGAAATGCCTCCAAAGTGAGGGAAATCCTTGGTTGTCACCAGGGTCACCAGAACCAGTGGAGTCACTAGGCTTGGTTTCACACGGTTTGGAAAATATTGGTGTCACCCCCCCTCCACCAACCATAGTCCCCTCTCAGTACAGACCCCCCTCCACTAACTACAGACCCCCCTGCCACTAAGTAAAGACCCCTTTTCTCTCAGTATAGACCCCCCACTAAGTACAGACCTCCCCACATTATAGATCTCCCTCCTTCGGTATAGACCCCCCTCACCAAGTACAGACCCCCCACCATCAGTGCAGACCCCCTCAGTTTCACCCCCTTCATCAGTTCAGACCCCCACAGTGCTGAGTGCAAACCCCCCTCCATCAGTGCAGATCCCTCTCAGTGCAGAGTGCAGACCCCCCTCCATCAGTGCAGCCCATCCCCCCACCTTCAGTGCAGACCCCCCTCAGTGCAGACCCCATTTCCATCAGTGCAGAGCCCCCTCAGTGCAGAGTTTAGACCCCCCCTTCATCAGTGCAGACCCCCTCCATCAGTGCAGACCCCCCTCAGTGCAGAGTGCAGACCCCCTCTTCCATAAGTGCAGGAGTCATGTATGTGTTTAGGGATGGGGGAGTAGGACAGATAGTAGGGAAGAGATAGTAGGGATTTTTTTTTTTACCTTAAGGCAGAGAATGCACACCAAATGCATTTATTAATGTGGCCAGAGCAAAAAGTTGATAGATATGCAAGGCTTCTGCTATGGTCCATACTAGGAAATCAGTTTTGCTGTTTACCTTTTCATAAGACAAAGACCGGTAAGTTGCACATAAACCTTCTTCTCACACCACCTTGGTGCAGGTCACTACTGAGCTATGTTCTATAAGTGGTAGCTTGGTTTCCTTAGGCCTTCCTTCTGAAGTACTCACTTGGTGGGGTACAGATTAGTATGAACATAGCAGAGAAGTCTGCATGCTCATAAACATTTTGCCATGGACAAGGATCATTCAGCCCCAGCCCCATGGCTCTCATTTCCTACAGGATGAGACTAAGTAAAGTCACTGATTGCTGATTTAAAGTGGTTGTAAACCCTTACATACCACTTTTACCAACAGGTAAGCCTATAATAAGGTCAGACCTATTGTCGCTCTTCCTAACACTCCCACGCTAAACAACCATTTACTGTGAAGCTCAGTGTGCTGCTGCTTCTCCTCCCCCTAGCTCTTATGCAGCTCAGAACAGATGGAATGTGATCACTTATAAAAAAAGTGAAAAAAGTAATTATAATTCTGTTATGTTATATTTTAAACTGAATGGGTTGTTTTACAAGGTGAATATATAACTTTAAGTTACAGTTTATATGCTGTTATTGATTGGGTTTTCTTTATGGCTATATGTTTGAAAGTGTGCTGCAGTCGCTTAACAACTCTTCTATCAGCTATGCCATAACCTACGCTTGGTATGCTGACCATGCCCTGCTCATTGTGAGATTCTATAACCTTGCACCTAGAAAATCTTCCAATATAGGTGAAAGGTGTCTACTAGGTGTGGGTGAAGGAAGTGTCATAACAAACTGACACTTCTTTATCTGTTTGGGTGTCATTTTTCTAGTACCAGGTTATGGAAAATAGAAACAGGTACAATACGTACTAATGTTAAGTCATGTTCCATTATAAGCTATTCATGGTATACTTTTTGTAGTTGCTATTTAAGAGAAACAAGCTTTTACAAGAAAATTCACTAAACTGGTACAGTGAACTTTGGTGTTTCTGTTATGATTTCATTGAAACCATCATGTACATGAAACTTAGATCCTATCAGTCACTGAATGACAGAATAGCATTTTCATTAAAGTCTCTATTCATAGACAATACATTGTCATTGTCAATTCCATTTCTGCATCACTGTACTATCTTCCTGACACCTTACCTTGACATCGAGACAAAGCATTCTTTAAGCCCGATCAACAAAACAAAGCTGCCTTAGATGTTTGGAAGTTATCTCTAATATTCTTTTTTTTCACTTCAGTAAAACTATGCACATACCAGACACTTTTTGCACTTAAAAGGGAATAAATCTTTCCGCCTCACCACTTACAACAAAGGAGTGATTGTTAAGTATAACTTTTTATTTTATTTAAATAAAATAAAAAGTTATACTTAACCTGCTCTGTGCAATGGTTTTGCACAGAGTAGCCCCGATCCTCCTGTTCTGGGGTCCCCTTCTGGTGACCCTGGCTCCTCTCCCTGCTAAGTACCCCCCAAGAAAGCCACTTGCTAGGGGTGCACTCATGCAGGCTCAATCCAAAGCTGCACTTTGCAGGTAGCCGGACACTGAAGGATTAATCACCTATCAGTTGGTACCTGGGCGACGTTAAGAAGGAGATCCGGCCGTAATTTATCTAAGGAGGATTGCCTCCGCAACTACAAATGAGAGAGGGCCTGTGGCAGAGGTGTCTCTCTGACGTCCGTTCAGGAGGGTCTGTGGCAGAGACTTTATCCTACAATTGTTTGAGTGATACTCCGTCTGCCAGGTCAGTGAGAGAGACCTGTCCGGTACACTATTCCCACTCAAGCAGGAGTGGCGCAGAGAAGTGTTACATGTGGGAGCAGGACTGTTTCCCTGTTACTACGCCTGAATTTGCTATTCTCCTTTCTTTCTTCAACTTTACTTTCCTCACCACAAGTTTTATTGTTTTTACCCGGCTGGGTAATAAAGAGCACAGCAAAGAGCACCTGCAAAATGAAGGAAAAACATTCTGGACAGCCGCACTCCAAAAATAAATTGCTTTTATTGTAAAATCAAATAAACCCACAAAAAGCATACCACAGCAGACGGGGTAAAAAGCTGACGCGTTTCACACCAAACTTTAGTGCTTATCCATAGCTTGTAAGAGCACCTGTTGCAGACATTCCTTTATTTCTACTAAATGCACCATGCACCCCTAGGAATTCGAAAGAGCCACAAGGTAAATGTGCCACCCAAAACAACCAGCAGCTCCTCCGGAGGTAATGCTACACTTGTTTACCTTAACACAGAGAATGCATGATGCCTTGTACACACGATCGGTTTTCCCAGTAGTAAAAAGTCTGCTGGGAAAACCGAGGGGAAAACTGAGAAACTGCTCAGTAGCTTTTTCCCCCTACTGTTACTATTATGTCATTAAAGTGATTGTAACGGCTAAAGTTTTTTACCTTAATGCCTCGTACACACGGCTGGGTTTTCCCGACAGGAAAACTGCCATGAGAGCTTTGGTCGGGAAACCCGGCCATGTGTATGCTCCACCGCAGGATTTCCCCATAGGTAAAATGCCGGCTTAAAAACCGCCGGGATTCCTGGTGGTTTTCCTGTCGTGAAAACTGCCATGAAGCATACACATGGCTGGGATTCCCGGCCAAAAGCTCTCATGGCAGTTTTCCTGCTAGGAAAACCGGTCGTGTGTACGAGGCATTAGGTAAAAACTTTAGCCGTTACAATCACTTTAATGACCTAATAATAACAGTCTTTTTTTTTTAGATTTGGATAGAGTGGGGGATTTCTAGAACTTCTGTCCATTTTTTTTTTTAATGTTTTGTACTCCTGCTGATAAGGTTCTGCCTTTCTAGAAAATACTAAACTAAACTAGCATTATCTGCACAATGTATGCAGTTTGGGTTATTTCATTACCTTGGTAATGTATATATAAGCAAGACTCGTAGACCTGGGTGTGGGCAAAAGCATTGCTAAAGTATAGCACCTCCGCCCTGTACACACGAGCAGAGTTTCCATTGGCTTGGCTTGCATACACACGGTCACACACTCAACTTTCGAGCGCTAAAAACACGGTGACATACAACACTATGACGAGGAGAGAAAAATAAGTTCAATGCTTCCAAGCATGCCTCAAATTGTTTCCGAGCATGCGTGTTTTTTTCCCAGTCAGAATTGCATACAGACGAATGGATTTTCCGATAGGAATTTTTTCCATCTGAAAAATTGAGAACCTGCTCTCAAACTTTTGATGGCGGAATTTCCGCCAGCAAAAGTCTGATGGACCATACACACGGTCGTAATTTCCGATGAAAAGCTCACATCAGAGCTTTGCTAGCGGAAATTCTGCTCATGTGTATGGGGCATTAGGCCTGTTTCTGCACTGAGGGCTACAGTTCATCTTTCAGTGATGGTGGGTATAAAACCCTAACAACTGTTCCTCTGGTTCATTATATTTTCAGATTCCACACTCATTTCGGCCCTCAGATCATGTTGGGAAACATTTATGAGGCCTCTACTTTTGCAGTGGTTTCAGGTCTAGTCTGCACGGGGTCCCACCAAACACCTGAGGCCCATGACACATTGGGGCCCAGGTTACCAGGCATATGCACCCAGAAGAAATTTCTTACCAGCCATACAAGTGGAATCACCTCCACAAAAGGGAAACATGTTGACACTCACAATTCTCAAAACATACAGGAGCCCAAAATTGAATTACTTCCATTTCCATTTTATCTCATCCTAGGGGTGTCCCCCCAAAGAGGAAAGCACGTTGGAACACAGTTCTCTATGCAATCTGGTCTCTTCTACATCTCCCTTCCCAAGAACCTCATTGACTCCTTCCATCAGGTCCTTTTATCTCATATAATATGTACCTAACTTTATAAATTGTAGTGGCAGTAGTCATCTTGTTTTGTACCATGGTTGTGCCAACTAACGGTTCCATTGCAGCGTTTCTTTTGTTACACTCTATTAATATTTACATGAAATGTTGAAGCATACCTATCCGAATTTTTGATTTCTTATCCAAGTGTCATTAGTTGCATTTTTACTGTCAGAATGCATATTAGTCATTGCAAAAACAGGCTTTTGGATTCCATTGTTTTTGTATGAGTAGCTAATAGATTAACAACATTAAGTTAGCAGACAGGCAGCGAACATTGACCTTTTGAAATAACTCTTTTAAAATAAATTCTAAACAATTGAGTCTAAAAAAAAGCACTAAGCAGTTTCTGGCAGTGTGCCACCATTACATGCGTGCTTCTAAAATACCTTTGCTAGATGAATCTTTAAAAAAAAGTTATAATCCTGTGATTAAAAAAATTTTTTTTACATACTATACTAAGCGCACAATTATGTGGGTAATGGGACTGAAAAGATAGTTTACCAGTGCTCTCCCAGAAAAAAGGGGAAATTGGTAAACTGGTAAAGTTATTGCTGTGTAGGAAACCATTTAAAGCGGAGGTCCGGCCATAGCTGCAAAAATTAAAAGCCAGCAGCTGCACATATTGCAGCTGCTGACTTTTAATAATCGCACACTTACCTGTCCTGGAGGCCAGCGATGTCGGCACCTCAACTGATGTTTCCATCAGCTGTCCGATGCATGCCGCCTCCATTGCGAGTAAGGGAACCCAGCAGTGTAGCCTTTCGGCTTTCCGCTGGGAACCCTACTGCACATTCACTCCTCTCTTCTTCTGGCCCAAGGACAGGGGAAGGAGGAGGGAGGAAGAGGGAGCCCCAGCCGTGATGTCAATACCCACAGCTGAGGCTCCCGGAAGTAGGGAGAGCATAACCTGTGAAAGACAGATGTGCTGTCCCCCCTCCCCCCGAAAGGTGTCAAATGTGGCACCAGGGGGGGAGGAGTACAATGAGCTAAACACCGCTTTAAATTTGCTAAGGTCAAGAAGTCCACCCAACTCACCTAATCTGAGATGTCTATAAAGAGACAAATGTCTTCTCCCATACACTATATGGCCAAAAGTATGAAGACAAATTATTTAGCCTAGGTGTACAAAGTCAGCTTCATAAGGTCATGGTTTGATGAGTTGGATGTGGAAGTACTTGAGCAGCTTGCATAGAGCCTTGACCTCAACCAGAGCGGCACAATTCATCGATTCAACCCCCCTGACGATCACAAGTGCAGAGTTTGCCGATTCTTTCATATAACAAGTGGAGATACTTATACGCTCACTCCGCTGTCAAAAGAAAATATCTGGGCAGTCTGACAAGTTTTTAAAAGGAAACATTGTAACTAACGCTTCCTTCTTATATCAAAGGGATACAATTCTGTGTGTAAATGCAGGAAGTTTAACCACTTAAAGTATAAATCTTTTTCTGACACTCGTTTCTAAAATTAAAATCAATATTTTTTGCTAGAAAATTACTTGGAACCCCCAAACATTATATATATTTTAGCAATGACCCTAGGGAATAACATTTAAATGTATGCAGTATTTTATGTCACACTGTATTTGCCCAGCAGTCTTTCAAACGCAATTTTTGGGGAAAAAATACACTTCAAAGAATAAGGCCTCATCCACACGTCCGCCAGCTCAGCGAGAAAACTCTCTATTGATCTCTGCTGAGCCGGCGGATGACAAGTCCCTCTGTGCTCACTGAGCGAGGAGGGGCTTTTCGAGCGCCGCTGAGTCCTATGGAGAGATCGGACGAAAACAGACAGTATGTCTGTTTTCATCAGATCTCATCCGATCAACCTGAACGATCCGTCCGTGTGAAAGGGACCAAAAAAAAAAAAAACAGTAAAGTTAGCCCAATTTTTTTTTTTGTTTTAATGTGAAAGATGTTATGCCGTGAGAATCGTGAGAGAATCGTGATCTATCTTCTAAGCAAGAAAATCGTGATTCTAATTTTAGCCAGAATAGTGCAGCACTAACCTCAACCCTACTGTACACGTCGTATGATGTCTTCTGATACAGCATTTTTACTTGACCTCACTGTTGTGTATTGTCTATGCTTTTTTCTGCTAAACTCTTGTGTAACAACACTATTTGAACCTAGAAGAGGAGGGTAGAACGCTAAAAGATTTCTCTGAAAAAATGAACTGCTAGCACACATAATAAAGTCTCACAGACAGAGCTAAATTGTGTACTACATATGGCTACAATTACCTTAAGTTTATTTGATCTCACAAATGCACTTGTTGATATGTTCACCTTTTGTAAAATGTTACACCCATATTCAGGGTATAACATGTAACATGTTACAGATGCACCATCCCCCACTCCCCCCAAACCCTCAGTCTGACAGCTAGTGGGGGATCTTCTCCCTCCCGCTAGCTGTCACAATCTGCAAAAAATGCAGCTGAGCCCGCCTAGACACGTCATCTATTCGCAAGGTTCTGTAAATCAGAAAACTACAAGGTCCAGCATCCTTTGAGTGCTGTTGAGTGCTGTGGTAGTTCATTAAGCCTTCCTGTAACAGTGTAACTGCCTGGCTGTATCGGAGGTACGGCCAGACAGATGCACAGACAGTCTGCAGATCAGTGGCATTACACCCACAATCTGCTAATCCATTACAAGAAAAATAATAAATGCATATTTTTTTACCTTCAAAAAAATGTGCATTTCTTATTTTTTTTTGTAAAGGTGAACTTATCCTTTAGGCCTCGTACACACGATGAGATATGTCCGCTCAAACTTGTCCGACGGACAGTTTAGAGCGGACATGTCTCATTGGATTTCGGTCCTATGGCGTGTACACACCATCGGATCAAAATCCCCGCCGGCAGACAGCGTGGTGACGCGGCGGTGACGTTGACGCTGCCACGTCACCGCCACGTCACCGCTACGTCACCGCACCAGGAAGTAAACACTTCCGCGCGCATGCGTCGGATCCATTCACAGGATACGACGCATGTGCGGGAAGATATGTCCGCTGGTTTGCCGTACTAACCAGCGGACATATCCGACGGACAGGTTTGTAGCGGACAAATTTCAAAGCATGCTTTGAAATTTGTCCGATGGACAAACCTGTCCGCTAGCCCGTACACACGATCGGATTTGTCTGCTGAAACGGTCCATCGGACCGTTTTCAGCGGACAAATTTGATCGTGTGTACGCGGCCTTAAGGCCAAAAGGACAAATATTTTCACAGACAGAATTCTGTGAAAATCAGTTTTTGAAGAGTTAAATTATATATTTTAGATCCTACATGCGTATTTCCACTTTTGCAAAAAGTAAAATATGGGAAAACTCCACTGTATGTTTATTATGTGTTCTCATTTATACCGAATACCTTAAAAAAATTAAATACAAATTCTTACCTTTCAGATGACTCTGCAAAAATACAAAAGGAACTTGGACAGCCGCACTCCAAAAAAACGTTCCTTTAATCAAAATGAATCACAAAAATAGACATGCCACAGCAAAACTGGAAAAAAAGCTAACGTTTCGCACTGTAGCTTCAGTGCTTAGTCATAGCTAGTACTAGTGAAGCTACAGTGCGAAACGTTAGCTTTTTGTTCCAGTTTTGCTGTGGCATGTCTATTTTTGTGATTCATTTTAATTAAAGGAACGTTTTTTTGGAGTGCGGCTGTCCAAGTTCCTTTTGTATTTTTGCATTTCCATTGCATTGCCGGCACCCAAGGTTTGGATCCAGTGAAGGAGTTTTCTAATTGCTATTGAGTGGTATTTTCTCTCTCTATTTTCGTCTTGGACGTTGCAATTTCAGATGATTCTCATGAGGATGTGTCATGTCTCAATTCAAGGATATCTGAACAATGTCATACTGAGTCTGTCCTAACTCTGTCCTCATTAACTTACTATGAAAGAAGGTTAACATTTTAACCTTTAAATCTTTGTTAGGACAGAGGGAGGAAGAGGAGAAGACTAAAAACTGTTACACACAGAATGCATAGTAACCAATCAGCTTCTAACTTAAAGGGTCACTAAAGGATTATTTTTTTTTAGCTAAATCGCTTCCTTTACCCTAATGCAGTCCTGGTTTCATGTCCTCATTGTTCATTTTTGCTGTAATCCTTCTCTGTTTTGCACACTTCCTGGTTGTCGGTTTCCTTATAAAAAAAGTACTGGGAGCTTCTCTCTGTGGTCTCTAATCAAGAAGATGTGATTACTGTGTGTCTAAAACCCCTCAGAACCAATCAGTTTCATTTTAAAAACAAACACTGCCCTGTATTGGATCTGTGTCTCTGTCCTTCACAGAAGCATGAAACTAGATGAAAAACAAAACTGAAACTGCAGGCACATTATATAATTGATTTTTTATCTATTTTTAATCATTTTTAAAAGAAATCAGTTAACTATTATGTCTTTATAGCCTATAAACAGTAATTTCAGCAAAAAAAAAAAAAATTCCTTTACAACTCCTTTAAGCTTGTTCATGTAAGCATTGACAAAAAAACCCAGGTGCTGCACAGCTGCACCAGGTTCTGTGTTACCCAGTTTTAGTAAATCTACAGTGTTCAGATCTAGTTACTATTGATAATAAAGATCTCCATGCACATTACCGACACACACACACACAAGGTAAATTATGGCAAAGAAAAATGTGTATATCCAGGGCGCTCCAAGAATTTGAATCCTGACAGATAAAGTCTGTGTTGGAGAGGGTAGCAGATCTTCACACACTTTAGGCAGCACTCAGGGAGACAAGCAATCTCTAATGGGAACAGAAAAGCAAACAAGGCGCCTCTAAGTGCAGAAGTATAAAACTTTTAATATCCCCTAAAGGGGTTAAAAACACTTACAAGATGGTGGATGAAGCAGGCATGTAGCAGGTAAGTGTGTCCAGAAGATGTTCCAGTGGCAGGGCAGTCCTAGTCTGATGATAAAGCTTCCAGGGAAGTCCACTGGCTGAAGAAGGAACCAATGAGCTGTTCCGAAACGCATCTTGCCTCTATGACACACTTCCTGTCCTCTTCCTGTTTGTGTTCCATGCTGGTTTTTGTCTCGCTTCCTCTGACATCATCCCCAGGCTCCAGCACCATTGTGTTCCCGAAACACTCACAGCACAAGTTGGCTGTTATCTTATGGACTTCCCTGGAAGCTTTATCATCAGACTAGGACTGCCCTGCCACTGGAACACCTTCTGGACACACTTACCTGCTACATGCCTGCTTCATCCACCATCTTGTAAGTGTTTTTAACCCCTTTAGGGGATATTAAAAGTTTTAAACTTCTGCACTTAGAGGCGCTGTGTTTGTTTTTCTGTTCTAAATTATGGCAAACACTCACAAAAGAACATATAAAAATGGTGAGTACATGTAACAGATATAACGTAGGTGTTATCACAATTTGGCTGCAAATTGATGGTTGGCAGAATATTTGGTCAGTGTGTAAGAGTTCTGGGGACCAGCAACTCGCTACATTAAGTAAAGTAATCAGTTCTTTGCATTTTAAGAAAACTGGTAAGTGGTCCAAAGGGGTTTGAAATTATTCAAGGGGGTAATCTGATCTGCAAATCAGATTGCAGGTTTGAATTCTTAAGATCGATAGTGCAGCAAATACTAGCAGATTCACTTATCTTTACTTCTCACATTCAAACTCACTATAGGGCAGTGGCGGCTGGTGTTCAAAATTTTTGGGGGGGCGCAAAAAAAAAAAAAAAACATCAATTGCTGCCTCACTGTGCCATCAAATGCAGCCACTGTGCAATCAAATACAGCCACTGTGCCATCAAACGCAGCCACTGTGCAATCAAATACAGCCACTGTGCCATCAAACGCAGCCACTGTGCCCATCAATTGCAGCCACTGTAACTGTGCCCATCAACTGCAGCCACTGTGCCCATCAAACGCAGCCACTATGCCCATCAATTGCAGCCACTGTAACTGTGCCCATCAAATGCAGCCACTGTGCCATCAAACTCAGCCACTGTGCTCATCAATTGCAGCCACTGTGCCCATCAAACGCTGCCACCGTGCCATCAAATGCTCCCAATGCTGCCACTGTGCCATCAAATTTTCCCACTGTGCCATCCAATGCTGCCACTGTGCCATCAATTGCTCCCAATGCTCCCACTGTGCCATCCAATGCTGCCACTCAGGTGCTTCCAAAAAACACCCCCACCGCTGTAATTCAGGTGTCCCGTGACCGAAAAGGGGCCCGACACCTGAATAGGGGTTGTCATCATCGACCAAATATAGATTCATGCAATGCATGAATCTATCTATAGTGATTAGAGAGTGACAGGAGAGGGGGGCGGCACTCCTGCGCTCTTATGGACGTACCGCCACTGCTATAGGGAATTTATGTGTTGGGAATCTTACGTAAATGAAATGTCTTGCTGTAATAATGGGTCACCGTCATAAGAACATCTCACTTCAGTTTGTTAATTTCCGGATTAACTGAATAGATATTATAAATTAGTTTATCATAGGATTTTATTACAGGATCAATGAATCAGAGACTGTGAATCATAGTGCAAGATTGCACACTATTTCCATGTAAATATTCAATGTTTATTTAGGTCTAGTTTAACCTTGTCTTTAGTCACATATCTACTACACATCTACTTCCCCTTTCAGTTCCTTGGCACACTGCTATAAGGAGTGCCTGTACAGTCAGATAACTCCAGGGTATAATTTACTTTAAAGTGGTGATAAACCCAAAAGCAAAATGTTATATATTGTAGCTTACTGATTCTCACCTGTAAGGCCGCGTACACACGACCAAATAAATCCGATCAAATCGGTCTGATAGACCGTTTTGATCGGATTTGTCTTCTGGGGTATATTGGTTTGATCGTGTACACCGTCACCAGGAAGTAAAACACTTCCGCGCATGCGCCGAATCCAGCAGACATGTCGGACGGACGGGTTCCCAGCAGACAGATTTTAAAGCATGCTTTAAAATCTGTCTGCTGGAAAAATCCGTCTGTCCGCCCATACACACGATCGAATTTGTCTGCTGAAACGGTCGGTCGGACCGTTTCCAGCAGATAGATTCGATCGTGTGTACGCGGCCTTAGGGTTGCATTTATTTCCTTCTCTTTTTTTTTTAAGCCTTTTTTCCCATTTATTTTCACCTGGTGCTGCGGACAGTGACCCACATTCCATCTTAAATAGGAGCTGCAGTCTGCTCACATAATTTGTAATAAAAACATCTTTGCCATTCTGAAGCCTCCCTTCAACCACTTTGCATTTTTTTTATATATACTCTGTACTTTCCAAATATCCTGCAGAAATCTTCATCCACTGAGTCTGGCTGCAGCCATTTTAACTGTGGGCAGCTGAAGCTGCTGACTGTTCACTTCCTGGATTTACACAGACACAGAGAGGCACACCTCCAGCTCTGCAGCCCTGCAGCTTTCATTGGCCCTCTTATGACTCCCTGGCAAACTCTCAGGAGAGTCAGAGAGAGAGATGTGCATGATGTCATAATGACCAGACAAGAAACAGGAAGTGGGCCGTATAAGGTATTCACTGGCAGAAAAAAATAAATTACTATCCAAAGTTAAAACAACAAGGGCACAAGATTTAATAGATGGAAAGTAGAAAAAAATACTGAAGTTCCGCTTTAAGGTGTCTCTACTCTGAATGGAGGAAGAACAGAGACATCTTTAGACGACAGCATTGTCATTCTGGGCAGTGCTGGACTAACAGATTTATATATCCCCGACTAACAAAGTAAAGCTGAACTCCAGCTAACGCTTTTAAACCACTTTACTTCACCCCCGAAGAATTTACCCCCCTCCTGACCAAAGCACTTTTTGCGATTCGGCACTGTGTCGCTTTAACTGACAATTGCACGGTCGTGCGACGTTGCACCCGAACAAAATTGACGTCCTTTTTCCCCCACAAATAGAGCTTTCTTTTGGTGGTATATGATGACCTCTGAGGTTTTTATTTTTTGCGCTATAAACGAAAAAAGAGCGAAATTTGGAAAAAACACAATATATTTAAATTTTTGCTATAATAAATATCCCAGATTTTTTTTTTAAAACATATTTTTTCCTCAGTTTAGGCCGATATGTATTCTTATACAGATTTTAGGGAAAAAAATTGCAATGAGTGTATATTGATTGATTTGCACAAAAGTTATACAAAATAGGGGATAGTTTTATGGCATTTTTATTATTATAATTTTTTTTACTAGTCTGCAACATTATGGCGGACACTTTTGACACTATTTTGCGATCATTGTCATTTATACAGCGTTCAGTGCTATAAAATGCTGTATAATTACTGTATAAATGACACTGGCAGGGAAGGGGTTAACCACTAGGGGGAAAGGAATGGGTTAAGTGTGTCCTAGGGAGTGATTCTAACTGTGGGGGGCTGGGCTACAAGTGACAACAGTGATCACTGCTACCCATGACAGGGAGCAGTAGATCACTGTCCTGTCACTAGGCAGACATCAAGTCCGCAGGACAGGCGGGCATGCTCATGGATGCATTAAGGTAAAAAAACTCAAAGGTTTACAACCCCTTTAATTCTCTGGCCAATGGAATGCATAAACTATTTAAGTGCTTAAAAGGGATTGCAAAGCGCCGCTTTAGGCAAGTTTCTTGCACTGCTTTTTTCCTGCTGGAAGAATAGGCATTCAGAAGAGCTGGGTAAACTCCGAGTGTACACAAAGCCTTACTGGTCAAGTCACCAGGTGAAAAAATGGTAAGAGAAAAAAAAAAGAAAACAAATGCAATTTAGGCCTGTTATGGGATGGCGGTGGAGTGGGTCCTTGGGGTCTAGGGTGGGTTTCTTCAGGATGGGTTGGATTATGCCCTCTTTTAACTGTGAGGGCACTATGCCTTCCTTAAAAGACTGGTTAATAAGCTGCGTGATGGGAGGTGCCAGGATGTTGGCACATTCCTTCAGCAGTTTAGTGGGGATGGTATCATTTGGCGCTGTGCCATTACGCAAAGTACCAATGACATTTTTTGTGGCATAGATGGTGATGGGCTCCAAAGTAAACTTACCTGATTGTGGTGAATTACTGTGGGTATTGTGTGAAAAATTGCAGGGGGGGGGGGGTTGAGGGGGGAATTGTTTTGCTGAATGCTTTCACGGATTCCCTCGATTTTTATTAATGAAGTAATCCGATAATTCATTGCAAAATTCTTGTGTGTCCGAATTGGGGGCTTCAAGACATCCTGGATTCATGGTCTGAGTGACCATCTAGAAGAGTTCACATGGGCGGTTGAGGGCGCTGTTAATAGCCTCGGGAAAATATTTTTTCTTGGCTTGGAAGATTTCTTTATGGTATTTTCTTGTTATTGCCTTGTAGATGGAGAGGTTTACCTCTGAAGAGCTTCTTTTCCAGGCGGCTTCCGCCCTTCTGCGCTCTTGCTTCAGTAACGACAGCTGGTTGTTAAACCAGCTGCAGTTGTTTTTCCGGATGCATGTTTTACGTTTCGGTGCTACTAAGTCAGCTGACTGTAGTTGGGCTGAGTTTATGGCATCCAGTGTTTCTACGACCGTTTGATGCGGCTGAATTGTTTTTATTTTTTTCTCTAAAGTGGTTTTGAAGAGTTCCGAGTGGAGCTTCCTCTGGCATCTAGTCCAGTGTGTTTCAAGGATGATGGAGGGAAGATTAGTTAAATCCTCTTTCCAGCTTGGTCCAGAGGAAGGCAAAAAAACCCTGGCCGTGCAGTGCCAATATGCTGCGGCAGGGAAAAAAATCACTTCCTGACCCCTTGAGAGGCGATTGGACAAACCCTGGATCAAGTACTGTTAGGGTAGTTAAGGGGGCGAGTGGGGATGATAGGTACCCTCGTTGCTGGGTGTACCAAGATGGCTGCCGAACAAGGAGCAGGACCCAGGCTGAGGGTTGTCAGCTGGGTAGATCTGTGATGCCAGGGAAGGCTGGAATTGGTGACCAGAGGAAAGGATGGTGTCCTTCTGGGGTAGGAGGGAGTTTGGGCCGTTTGGCAGTGATTGCCAGGCGTGGAAGAGCGGCACGCCGCTAGGCCGTGGGTGAAGCCGCGGTTTTTCTTAGACTGTGGCCGCCGCGAATCTCCGCAGGCTGGCGCAGATGTCCAGAAAGACTGCCGAAGGAAGTGGTAGCTGCGTCGAGGAGGTGAAGAGCCTGAAGGAGAAGAGCCTTAGTCAGGGAGTAGACCAAGAACCTGATAGGTACTCTGACAGTCCCATTATTTCTCTGTGGAGACAGCAGAACCTTCCAGAAGGACAGTAATCTTTGCAGCACTCCACCAATCAAGCCTGTATGGTAGAGTGGCCAGATGGAAGCCACTCCTCAGTAAAATGCACATGATGGCCGGCCTGGAGTTTGCCAAAAGGCACCTGAAGGACTCTAATGCCTCGTACACACGATCACTTTTTGTGATGAATAAAAAAATTTTTTCTTAATGAAAAAAAAAATTATTTTTCAAACTTAATTTTCAAACATGACGTTGCGTACACACCATCATTTTTGGAAAATGATGAACAAAACAACGGCACTCTAAAGGGGAAGTTCTATTTGCCTTGAGGCTGCTTTTAGCTGGTTACTTGTTAGTAAAAGACGATTCCTGCTTTTTTGTCTGTTAGAGCATGATGAATGTGCTTACTCCATTATGAATAGTAGTTTTACCTCCCGTCTCCTAACTTGCTTCTGGGCATGTGCGGTTTAAATTGTAATTTTTTACGTCGTTTTGCCCACACACGATCATTTTAAATTACATTTTTAAAAATGTCATTTTTTTTCGTCACAAAAAGTGATCGTGTGTACGCGGCATTAGACCATGAGAAAGAAAATTCCCTAATCTTATGAAACAAAGATTGAACTCTTTGTCCTGAAGTGCAAGAGTCATGTCTGGAGGAAACCAGGCACCACTCATTACTTGGCCAATATCATCCCTACAGTGAAGCATGGTGCTGTCAGCAGGCCCGGACTGGGACAAAAAATAGGCCTGGGCATTTTAGACTGAGCAGCCCGGGGGGGGGGGGGGGGCACAGCGCGGGTTAATGATGGGATGTGGGGTGAGATAAAGAAAGGTAGATTGAAAGATTAAGATAGAAAGAAAGGAAGATGGATAGATTGATTATAGATAGATAGATTGATTATAGATAGATAGATTGATTATAGATAGATAGATTTTAGATAGATAGATAAAGAAAAAAGATATATATAGAAAGAAGGGAAGGAAGGAAGATAAAGATAAAAGATGGAAGGAAGGAAGGAAGGAAGGAAGGAAGATAAAGAAAGATAGATAAAGATAGAAAGAAAGAAGGGAAGGAAAGAAGATAGATAAATTGATATAGATAGATAGAAAGGAAGGAATGGATAAAGAAAGAATGAATAATATAGAAAGAAAGAAGGGAAGGAAGATAGATAGATAGAGAAAGAAAGATAGATAAAGGTAGAAAGCAAGAAGGGAAGATAGATATAGAAAGAAAGGAAGGAAGGAAGATCGATAAAGAAATAAAGATAGATAAATATAGACAGAAGGGAAGGAAGGAAGATAGATAGATAGATAGATAGATAAAGAAAAAAGATATATACAGATAGAAAGAAGGGAAGGAAGGAAGATAAAAGATAGAAAGAAAGAAGGGGAGGAAGGAAGGAAGGAAGGAAGGAAGATAAAGAAAGAAAGATAGATAAAGATAGAAAGATAGATAAAGATAGAAAGAAAGAAGGGAAGGAAAGAAGATAGATAAATTGATATAGATAGATAGAAAGGAAGGAATGGATAAATAAAGAATGAATAATATAGAAAGAAAGAAGGGAAGGAAGATAGATAGATAGAGAAAGATAGATAAAGATAGAAAGCAAGAAGGGAAGATAGATAAAGAAAGAAAGATAGAAAGAAAGAAGGGAAGGAAGATCGATAAAGAAATAAAGATAGATAAATATAGAAAGAAGGGAAGGAAGGAAGATAGATATAGATAGATAGAAAGGAAGGAAAATGGATAAAGAAAGAATGAATAATATAGAAAGAAAGAAGGGAAGGAAGATAGATAGATAGATAGAAAGCAAGAAGGGAAGATAGATAGACATAGATAGACATAGATAGATAGATAAAGATAGAAGATAGTAAGGAAGGAAGATAGATACAGATAGAAAATAAGAAGAGAAGGAAGAAAGATAGGTATATAGATAAAAATAGATAGATAGATAGATAAAGATAGAAAGAAAGAAGATAGATAGATAGACAGTGGCAGTGCATCTATAGAGGGCGCCGGAGCGCCGCTCCCTCTGGCTCAGCAGCGACAATGGGCACAGTGACACAGTGGCGACAATGGGCACACTGGCATCAATGGACACACTGGCATCAATGGGCACAGTGGCGACAATGGGCACAGTGGCTGCGTTTGATGGCATAGCACAGTGGCTGCGTTTGATGGCATGGCACAGTGGCTGCGTTTGATGGCATAGCACAGTGGTGACAATTGATGGCACAGTGGCTGTGTTTGATGGCATGGCACAGTGGTGACAATTGATGGCACAGTGGCTGCGTTTGATGGCATGGCACAGTGGTGACAATTCATGGCACAGTGGCTGTGTTTGATGGCATGGCACAGTGGTGACAATTGATGGCACAGTGGCTGCGTTTGTTGGCATGGCACAGTAGTGACAATTGATGGCACTGTGGCTGTGTTTGATGGCATGGCACAGTGGTGACATTTGATGGCACTATGGCTGTGTTTGATGGCATGGCACAGTGGTGACAATTGGTGGCACAGTGGCTGTGTTTGATGGCATGGCACAGTGGCTGCGTTTGATGGCATGGCACAGTGGTGACAATTGATGGCACAGTGGCTGCGTTTGATGGCATTGCACAGTGGTGACAATTGATGGCACAGTGGCTGTGTTTGATGGCATGGCACAGTGGCTGCGTTTAATGGCACAGTGGCTGCGTTTGATGGCATGGCACAATGACAATTGATGCCCCAGTAGCAGCATTTGATGGGCCCAGTGGCTGCATTTGATGGGCACGGTGAGGCTCAATAGCCGCCGGGGGCCGTTCGTGGGCCGCGAGGACCGTTCGTGGGCCGCAAGGGCCGGTCGCGGGCCAAAACTGGCCCACGGGTCGCCGCGACCCACTGGGCATTTGCCCGGTATGCCCTATGGCCAGTCCGGGCCTGGCTGGCAGTATCACACTGTGGAGATGTTTTTCAACGGCAGGAACTGGGAGACTAGTCAGGATTAAAAGAAGGATGAATGCAGCAATGCACAGAGGCATCCTTGATGAAAACCTGCTCCAGAGTGCTCTGGACTTCAGACTGGGGCGAGTGTTCATCTTCCAACAGGACAACAACCCTAAACACACAGCCAAGATAACAAAGAAGTATCTACAGGACAACTCTGTGAATATCTTTCAAGTCTGGGCCCAGCCAGAGCCCAGACTTGAACCCGATTGAACATCTTTGGAGAGATCTAAATATGGCTGTGCACCGATGCTCCCCATCCATCCTGATGGGACTTGAGAGGTCCTCCAGAGAAGAATGGGACAAACTGCCCAAAACTAGGTGTGCCAAACTTATAGCATCATACTCAAAAAGACTTGAGACTGTAATTGGGTGCCTAAGGTGCTTCAACAAAGTATGGAGCAAAGGCTGTGAATACTAATACATAGTATTTTTTTCCTTTTTTATTTTTAATAAATTTGCAAGGATTTCAAACAAAGTTTTTTCAAGTTGTCATTATGGGGTATTGTTTGTAGAATTTTGAGGAACATAATGAATGCAGTTCATTTTGGAATAAGGCTGTAACATAGTTAAAGGGACCAGCTGTAAAGCTGACAATGGTGGGCCTGAGTTAGAGGTGTGCATGCGCTGTGCAGTTCTTACATGAGTGGTCATGTGCCCTATACAATGTGGGGTCAGTTAACTAGTCTGCCACTTGGTGGCGCCATCCCAATATAGTGTGGGAATAGGGACATATGTAATTGAGTGTTAGGTTCTCTTTTAGACAGAGCCTTACGGTAGTGATGTCATGGGTGGAGTCATTTTCTAGATAAAAGCCAGGAGGGGAGGAGTTCTACGAAGATTCGGCATGAGAGCAAACACCTCCCACCTATGTGGATGCAGTCAGCACAGCCAAGTCCCTGCATGGGGAACAAGGCCTCGGGTGATATAGTCCAATACCCAAACCAGCTGTAGTCGTCCTGTCTCATGAAACTTAGTCTAATTGGATTATGAGTGGGATAGAACATTGTTTTCTGGTGTGTGTGTTCTAATGCCCCCTGGCACTTCTAATGACACTTGGGCAAAGTGTACATAATGTAGAGCTGCAGTTGCAGCAGTCCTGTCTCTGGAATGACATAAAGGGAGTCGTGAGCTGGATGCTCAAAGCCTAATAGGCAAGTCAGAGCTCTCTGAGTGAATACTGATGACGCAGGGGAGTGAGAGAGTAACATCAGGAAGCTGGGTCCTAACATTGTGGTGCTTCCGGAGAATGTAGAGAGATACAGAGGGAAGATGGCTTAACAGTGATGATCAATGTGAGGACCATCCAGTATATGTGATTGGCAAAGTATGCCAAGCGACACTGGATAGCTTGTCGATGTGATGTGTAGCTGCCAGCTTTAAAAAACAACAGTAGAGTCTGGAAGCTCTAATTTTGTGTGGACATTTATTTCTTGTGAATATAAAGGCCGGGGATGTTGTGGGAAGACCTATTGCAAGCAGCAGGGCACAACCTGGTGAGGGCTAAGAACTACCAGCAGTGCGTTGTAGTCCTATCCCAGAAGTGGAGTGGGAGCTTGAAAGATTTGGCGCCAACAACTGGCAAATAAGAGCCCCCTTACATGCTGAAAGGAAAAAAAATTGTATATATTCTGCAAAAAATTGTTTAATGGTGCAGTTAAATTTGGTCTGGGTATCTAAGCTACAATAACTTGTGTAAATTTAGAGGTTAATAATAAAATCTGTGCACAGGAACCAGGGTTGGCATGGTCTGAAGGAATCTACAAACAAGGCTGTTTTAAATACTTTGTTCTATGCACTCCATTGTTCTCTGTCCAATGACCATGATAATAAATAAGGGATACCTTTTTGACCCTAAAATCAAAACAGAACCTTCTAGACATGATGTTTGTATGCATACATGTTACATGGCACCTTTTATAAGCTATTTTAGTTGGAAATAACAAAGCTAACATATCTGCTGTATAATTCATGATAACGCATAAAGAACAGAAAGGATTATGTGCTCTTTCCTGTGTAACCAATACGTTTCCTAGATCTGTGGATATCCAAAAATACGTATACTAGGCTGTAAATCCAAGAGAAGGAAGGTAGAAATCTTGTGATTTGAAAACCAGTTTCATCCTGTCCATTTATTAACACCTTATTTGCTTTACAAGACGAATCAACAATTATGTCATCTGTTATATCAATAGGACGAGTACAGGCAGGACTTGCTTTTCATGTGTGTTTTGGTGGATGCCTGTCTTCAACCGACTTTGTGTAAGGGAGGAACATACAGGAGGTTGCAAGGTTAAATCTCGATAGAAAACATTGATCTACTAGTGAAAGATTTCAGCTTGTTCATCCAGAATCCTGTAGCAATACTCTATGGGGGAGATTTACAAATACTGTTGCACCCAGAATCTGGTGCCGCTGTGCATAGTAGCCAATCAGCTTCTATCTTCAGCTTGTTCAATTTAGTTTTGGTTTCTATGCAGAGCTGCACCAGGTTTTGCATGCTCCAGTTTTAGTACATAACCTTCGATCTGTCAAAATGAGTGTGGTTACAGACTTTGGGATAAATTTACTAAAATGAAGTGAACTTTTATTGCTTTGAAAGTCCAATCATGCACAGGGGAATAGAAAAAAGAGAGGAAAATAAACTTCTCCACAAAGCTGGATGTTTGAGGCCAACACAGAATCACTTCAACCCCAACGGGTAGACATAATCTTGTTTGCCAGGATAAAAAAACAAGGGAATTAAAGCTTCCATTATGCATTTAATGTTTTGGTACATGGATAATCTGCTCACTTTAGTGTGATTACAGACTGTGGAGTAAACTTACTAAAATGAAGTGAATTTTTATTGTTTTGAACATCCAATCATGCACAGCGGAATGGTAAGAGTTCTAAAGTTACTTCATTGTATTTATATTATCTGATGCTGGAATCTTATAGGTGGAACCTATGAAAAGGGCCATGCTTATAGTTGGAGAAATTGTACAGTTGTGCAGAAGAAATCTTGTAAATACACAAATTGTCATTGGTTAGATTTTATTATTCATTATTTTCACATTTTGAGAATGTATTTTTAAAGCTGAGTTCCACCCAAAAATGGAAATTCCGCTCTTCCGAATACTCCCCTCCTCCGGTGTTACATTTGGCACCTTTCAGGGGGGAGGAGGGAGCAAATACTTGCGTAATACAGGTATTCCACAAGGCTTCACTTCCTTATTTCCTTACCGAAGATAGCGGCAGTGTTTTGTCACATTCGGCCCTCCATCACAGATTGCTCCGGAACTGACATTCCGTCGCCGCCATCTTGCTAAACCCCACACTCCTGCACAGTAATGATAGAGTGTGAAGGGGGCAAGTGAACATCTTGTTACACCCACCGGAGTTTTAGATTTCACAGTTATTTTCAACACAAAACTGAGCTTACAGTGCCTTGCGAAAGTATTCGGCCCCCTTGAACTTTGCAACCTTTTGCCACATTTCAGGCTTCAAACATGTGGGACACAATCATGAAGTGGAACGAAATTTATTGGATATTTCAAACTTTTTTAACAAATACAAAACTGAAAAATTGGGCGTGCAAAATTATTCAGCCCCTTTACTTTCAGTGCAGCAAACTCTCTCCAGAAGTTCAGTGGGGATCTCTGAATGATCCAATGTTGACCTAAATGACTAATGATGATAAATAGAATCCACCTGATGTGCAAAACTAATAGAGACATACCCCAAGCGACTTACAGCTGTAATCACAGCAAAAGGTGGCGCTACAAAGTATTAACTTAAGGGGGCTGAATAATTTTGCACGCCCAATTTTTCTGTTTTTTTATTTGTTAAAGTTTGAAATACCTAATAAATTTTGTTCCACTTCATGATTGTGTCCCACTTGTTGTTGATTCTTCACAAAAAATTACAGTTTTATATCTTTATGTTTGAAGCCTGAAATGTGGTAAAAGGTCGCAAAGTTCAAGGGGGCCGAATACTTTTTCAAGGCACTGTATATGCTTAAATACAGTATTTGTAAATCCGACTGACTGTTTACGTGGTAAATGTGAAAATCAGAGGTGTTCTGTCACATTAGCAACCATGTAAGGTCAGCAGGCTTGCTGTTGCTTTTAAAATTTAACATGTAAACAGTCCGTAGGATTTCCAAATATTGCATTTAAGCATATAAGCTCAGTTTTGTGCTGAAAACAACTGTGAAATCGAAAACTCTGGTGGGTGTAACAAGATGTCCGCTTGCCCCCTTCACACGCTATTATTACTGTGCAGGAGTGTGGTGTGTAGCAAGATGGTGGCGACGGAACGTCACTTCCAGAGCAATCTGAATGTGACAAGACAGCGGCAGCATCTGAGAGCCGAGGGAGAGTTTGGCTTTGGGTGCCGACATCATGGGTGCCCAGGTCAGTTAAGTGTCCATATATTAAAAGTCATCAGCTGCTGTACATGTATTTGTAGTGCGGATTTTCTGCAGGGTTCTAGTTTCCTTATTTTACTTGTATGGATTATAAGAGGTTCAAATAGTTAGTTCCTCTTTGTGTGTCTTGGTTTTTATAAATTAAATATTAAAAATGTGCTCCAATAAGTACCTTGCATGTGCGTTGTACCAATCATAATAATAACATGATCACACTGTAAACAAATACAGAGTAAAAAACGTGAATATCCATTGACAGAAGAAAAAAAGGTAATTGCTTATTAGAGAAAAATGTGTCAGTCCACAAAGTCCCACACTCTAAGTGAATGTGAAGGGAACTTCCATGCAGTGAAAATAAATGTCATAACCAATCAGCAGGTTCTGTGATATCTCCTCCACACGTCACCCAAATGTACAATTAGGATTTGCCCTCATTTCCTATGATGGACCTCACTAAAATATAAAAAAGGTCTGGTATCACTTTTTAGAGATCAATCCACAGTGATCCTTCTTCACACAGGGCACTTCCAGGCTTCCTGAGGCTCATATAAAAACACTTATGGCCCATACACACGATCCGAATATCGGCCGACGGAACGTACGACTTTTTTTGCTTAATAATCGCGAGTAAAATAAATAGGTTTTTAAACTCACGAATTTGTATTGTATTATCGGACGACGGCTGTACTGACTAAACGAAAATCGGACGATCGGACATCGGACGAGAAAAATTTTCGCGCTTGTCCGATCGAATTTAATCGGATGAACGGTCGTGATCGGCTGTTGAAAGTAGTGTACACACGATCCGAAAATCGTACGATCCATCATCGGACGATCGTTTTCGTCCGATATTCGGATTGTGTGTATGGGCCATTAGGGGTTGATTTACTAAAACTGGAGAGTGCTAAATTTGGTGCAGCTGTACATGGTAGTCAATCAGTTTGACTTAGGGCCCTTTCACACGTACGGACCGTATGTCCACATTTTCTGCGTCTGCGGATCAGATCGGATGAATACGGACATACGGTCCGTGTTCATCCGATCCCCCATAAGGGAGAGCGGAGGAAAGACAGGGCGGTCCCTGCACAGTGTGCGGGGACCGCCCTGTCAGCCGACAGCTTAGCAGGGATTTACGGAGGGATCCCCGCTGAGCTTACGGACACACACAGAGCGGATCAATACTGATCCGCCCGTGTGAAAGGGCCCTAATTGTGTTCAGCTTTGACAAAAAAAATTGGAAGCTGATTGGTTTCTATGCAGAGCTGCACCAGATTTTGCACTTTCCAACTTTAGTAAACCAACCCCTTTAAATTATAAGTTCGCCTTTGGGAACATGTTACATGTTGCCCCCCCTTTTTAGGGTGAAACATGTAACATGTTCCTGAACCTGCAGCCGCTCAGGGATCCGCTGCCTCTGTGTGACAGTTCCAGAGAAGTTCACTGTACCAGCTGTCACTCTTTGAAAAGAGCATGGCCACATGAACAAACTACAATGATCTGCTGATCACTGGTGCGGTGCTTTCCAGGCTCCTGCAACAAAAAATAATAAATGCAAATTTTTTAAATAAATATTTTTATTATTTTTTCTTAAAATATGAACTTATCCTTTAGGCCGTGTTCACAAATGCTCCGACATTGTGAGCACATGTTGCATGATGTATGGAAATCAATGTTTCCCTATGAGAGCGGTCTTAACTGGTCTGATACAAGTCGGTCTGACTTTTGAAAAAGGTTCCTGCACTACTTTGGTCCGACTTTGATCCTACTGCAGCACATTGAATATCATTGAAGTCAGGACATTGTCTTAACTGATCCGAATTTGGCATGCAACTAAGGATCTTGAAGGGGAACTCTATGCCATCAACATGGGGGGTTGGTGCTTTGGGGCAGGGGGGCCCTGCGCCCCCCCACCCCATAGCACCTTGTCCCCATGTTGATGAGGACAAGGGGCTCTTTCTGACTACCCTGGCTGGTGGTTGTCAGGGTCTACGGGCGGGGGGCGTCTCTTACGATTTCTCCCCTCTCTGGCTCTTCATCTTCTGGCGATGTCTTCTGCCTCTGCCGATTCTCCTCTGCTCCCCGCAGATGTCTTCTAGCCCTCTCCTGTTCTTCTCCTCTGTCCGTTGTCTTCTGCCACTGTCTGCTGTCTTCTGCCTCTGCCGGGTCTCCTCTCCCTCTGTTCTTCCTCTGATGTTGACTCAATGCTCTCTTCGGCTCGAATACTGGGTCCACCCTGTGCCACTACTTATATTGACATGGGGCGTGGCCACCGGGGGACGTTATACGGAGGCCCCACCTCTTATGATGTCACTGCCCCATCATGCCCAGGTGGTGGAGTCATAAGCGGTGGGGCCTCTATATGACGTAACCCAGTGGCCCCGCCCTATGCCAATATATGTATCGGCTCACAGCGGACTCAGCATTAGAGAGAGCATTAAGTCAACATCGGAGGAAGAACAGAGGAAGAACCAAAGGGAGCGGAGACTCGACAGAGGCAGACGACAGCGGACAGAGGCAAAAAAACAGCGGACATAGGAGAAGACATTAGCGGAGAGTGGAGGAGAAGACTTCGCCAGAAGACAGAAGAGCCAGAGAGGGGAGAAGAAACCGTAAGAGACGCCAGAGCTGATTTAATAAATAACTTTGTCAAAAACCTGTGTATTGTTTTTTATTTTTGATACTTTTTTTAGGTGAATGGATAGGAGTATAATGTACCCCATACTCATTCACATAGGGTGGGGGGCTGGGATCTGGGGGTCCCCTTGTTATGGTCTTGGAGGGGGAACCCCGTGCTGTTTTTACCTAGTATTGTCGGAGGAAAATACCTTGTTGTTGTCAGAGGTAAGAAAGAATGGGCAGACTGGTTTTAGATGATAGAAAAGCAACAGTAACTCAAATTACCACTCGCTACAACCAAGGTATGCAGAATACCATCTCTGAACACACAACACATCGAACCTTGAAGCAGATGGGCTACAGCAACAAAAGACCACACCGGGTGCCATTCCTGTCAGCTAAAAACAGGAAACTGAGGCTACAATTTGCACAGGCTCACCAAAATTGCACAATAGAAGATTGGAAAAACATTGCCTGGTCTGATGAGTCTTGATTTCAGCTGCAACATTCAGATGGTAGGGTCAGAATTTAGAGTAAACAACGTGAAAGCATGGATCCATCCATCCTGCCATGTATCAATGTATCAGACTGGTGGTAGTGGTTTAATGGCGTGGAGGGATACTTTCTTGGCACACTTTAGGCCTCTTAGCACCAATTGAGCATTGTTCAAATGCCACGGCCTACCTGACTATTGTTGCTGACCATGTCCATCCATTTATGATTACCTTGCACCCATCTTCTGATGGCTACTTCCAGCAGGATAATGCAACATGTCACAAAGCTCATGAGGTCACTGTGCTTTAATGGTTTCTCCAGTCACCAGATCTCAATCCAATAGAGCACCTTTGGGATGTGTTGGAATAAGACATTCGCATTATGGATGTGCAACCGACAAATCTGCAGCAACTGCGTGATGCTATCATGTCAAAATGGTTCAAAATCTCTAAGGAATATTTCCAACACCTTGTTGTGTCTATACCATGAAGAATTAAGGCAGTTCTGAGGGCAAAAGTGTGTCCAACACTGTACCAGCAAGGTGTACCTAAAAAAAGTTGGGCCTATGAGTGTATATACTTTTTTCTGATTGGTTTGTATAGTTATGTAACGTTTGGCTTATTCGTTGCATGTAGAATGAATGCTCCTTTAGAAGCATCTAAAAATGATGTGTGATGCAAGTCCTAAGGGCATTTACCTTTATTTATAATGAAGCGCAGATGAGTAAGATTATCCATCCTTACAATTAATAATAGGCTTCCTTCTGCCCACAAGTTATGTAAACATCTACCTTATTATGTTATCTTTATTAACAAATACATTTTCTGGGAATCATTACCAACACCTGTCAGCAATCACCAATTATAAGAAATTAAGTGTGAAAGTAGGTTATAGGTGTCTCAGTCAGTGTACTTTCCTCTGTTAATATCACAAATGGAACATTTTGTTGAATAATGTACCAAGAGAACATGCAATGCCAATGTAGCGCCCCTTTGCTCCCAGCATGGGCACTACGCTAAAAACTAGTTGACTGGGAGTTGACTTTGCTCCCGGTCGTGATTTGTTTAGGTTGATGACCTGTGTCATTCTGAAAAGGTCCACTGGCTCGGACTGCATTCTGGGGATGTGAGTATCATCTTCGGCCGGCAGTGGGAGCCAGAGGGATTTCAGGCAGATGGAGTCTTCCCCAGCAGCCAATTGGAGGGGGTCTTCCCCGCTGGGCATGCTGGGGAGGGGTATATCTGTGATGGAGGATATGTGTTCTGGGTTCTTTTCCTTCTCCTGCGTGGGGTCGCGGAGTCAGGGTGCGGCACCCACCTTTAGGGTGTGCGCATCCATGGACCTTGCTGGCGTGGCCCATCTGGCCAAGCCTCCAGACCTTGCTGAGTCTCGGTCTGGGACGAAACTAAAGGGACCCCAGTGACTTTCTGGGTTCCCAATGCCGTAGAGAGGATCCGGCGCCCGGGCCATAGACAGGTACGCTCTGCTATCACCCGGTGATCTATGCTGAGATAACTGCTGTGAGGATTTGCTCTGTTCGGACATTTACAAATTATCTATACTACATTGGCCTGTGGTAGAGGCCTAGAGCCGGGTCAGTGAGAGAGACCTGTTCCTCCCAATCAGCAAAATTGTATCTTTCAAGGGGCTGATTTTGCTGTACATATATCCAGGCCTGACATCGAGAATCTCTATCTCCTCATCAACCTATTCTCCTTTCACTGAGTTGATGTTTGGCTATGTTGGCCTGGAATTAAAGCATTGAGAAAATCTTTATTGACGGTGTGGACACTCAATTACTACTTAGTGGCTTCTGGTGCACCCCTAGACCAAGCAAGGGTAACTTAATCTGCCAATCCCATTATTAATCCAGCGGCCCTTTCGGGGGTGACGCTACATCAATATCCTGATATAGTCGGAAAAACAGTAAAATCGTCAGCATCTGGTGGAACTGGGGATTTATAATGCACAAAATGATCCAGATACCTTGAGGTTTATCTGTAGGCTTCAAAGTTTGAGAAACTGACCCATGTTTAGAGATCAGGAGTTTGGACCTCATCAGCTGCATATCTGTTCATGATCACTGACCTTTAAAGTATTTATATATAAAGCCAAGTAAAATAATTTTCAGAAGGAGGTTAGCAGTAGAAATTTCCACATTTTTCTTAGTAGAGGTATTCTTTAGCAATCTTACCAATTTCTGAACTGGAAGGGTTGCTGGTATAGATAAAATTCACTAGAATTGCATGTCTGCACCAGGCCTGCTGATCACATTATTGGTAAATATTGTTGCCCTTGGCAGCAGCTGACAAGGAGAGAAGCAACGACAGTTTAACTGTGTCTGCTGCTGACCTTGCTTGTGTTTTTTAGATGACTTTTACACTGAAACAGCTGCAGGAGGGGACTGCTGTTCCTGTGAAACAGCGCAGCCATTGTCTACCGAATAGGGATGCACACAGGATGTGGACTGCTAGGATTGTGGGAGGTGTAGTCTCATACAGACTGAGCTGGTTTGTTAACCTGGAAAAAGGAAACTACAAATCCCACAATGCAATGGGGCTCAGAGTTTCCTGTTGCTTTTCCCCAACTGAGAAGAAGGTAGAGGTTGTTGGGATAAAAGGACTAAAGGAACATCAGGCTGTTTGCAGACCACTCACCACTGCACCTGAGAGGGAGTGAGGCACATTATCAGACACTGGAGAGAGCCATGGATGCTGCCTGACTAAGGGGAAAATTGCAGACACAGACCAGTTGTGTTTCACCCAGTTTAAAGAGGGACACCACCTTCAAACAGAGGAGTTGATGAGAGGCCACTTGGCCAAATCTACACAACAGTTTGACAAAAGAGGAACAGCGAGTATCACAGAGTCAGTGACATTTTAGTGCTTCAAGGGACATTATCCGGAGACCCAACGAGCCAGCCAGCAGAAGGGAGAATATTACAGATAGTTGGGCGATTAGCGTGTTATAGTTCTCATGAGTTAGGATTGCCCCAGTATAGAGGTTAAGAGGAGTTGCTCTCTACACCAATTGATTCTTTGCTTTATGGTATATTTATTTCCACTGTTCACCTATTTGCAGTATATTACTTGCTATGGTTTAATTGTTTACCATACTATTGTTGCTATCTCATATTTATTTTGCCATTGGGATACTACATACTGTATATATCTGCAATAAATATTCCTTACCCAACCAGCTGTGTCAGTGTGTGGTGCTGTTCTCAGATTTGTGGGACCCATAACAGAGAAACAACAGCTCCTTTGGGGATAGGCGCTACATTATAATATGCTGATGGGAAATGGCCACATGTGTAGTTTAGTGGCCACACACTAATATAGAGTGGTTACACACTCTTTCTAATTTTATTTTATTTCGTCCCTGTGTCTGTAAATGTTAGAAATAGGAAATGCCAGTACAACAGTACATTTCTTTTCCTCCCAGAATTGTTTTTTTCCCAGCATTGCTTGGTGGTAATTTATGCTATCGGTTGTAAACGGTGTTTCGTCACATTCGTATTTGCATTGAAATCAAACGTATCCATAAAAAAAAAAAAAAAACAGCACTTAAAAGTTATTATATTCATCACAACAAACCTCCCCTAAAATCTGGAAAAAACAGGACCGTTTACTGTTGTATGACATTTACCCTGTACTTGGCTGGCAGTGGGCATGGTGCCCAGGCCTAAGGGAACCTTGGGAGGATTATTTGGACAGTCTTTACGTAAAGATGAAGTGTTCAGAAAACAATGTCTCCAAGCTTTTCTTGCACAAACATGTTCTTTATTCAGCCCCAGGCAAGCATGACTTCTGTTTCATGGCTTTTAAATACTTCAGCAAACACATTTATTAGAATAATTTGTAAGAAAATAGCAGTACCCATTGTTCCACAAGTTGATGTCATGGTTCGACCTTCTGTTTATGTGTCTGTAAGGTATGATGTTGCTGGTTATTGACCCAATAAGAACATGTGATGTTGCTGTAATTATAAGGAAAAAAATCTTAGTTTTTTTGAATGCCAGTACTTGTGCTCCTTAGTTTACTAAACAGCTGGACTCTGAAACAGATGTTCCATTATGTGAAGACTGCGTTATTAAAGCAAACGTTTTATGGCATGAGTTGGTCTGTTAATGCTGTAGGGGTCAGAAGGGTTTTGCTTTGGAGACCTGTTGGCAAAATAGAACACCTTGAAAAAATGATCATTAATAAAGCTTTTGTAGATTTCCCAATGGAATATCTATGTGAATTAGTAGAGGGGCCCTTTTTAGCTGTGGTGGTTACTCACCCAACAGCACAATGCACTGATTGATCCTGTCCTATACTATATATATATGGAAAAGGTGATCTCATTTAGATTTAGTCAGGCCATTGAAGGGGCAAATTTCTTACTTGTAACCACGAGTTGCAGGAAAGAAATTCACACAACTCCTCCATCAACACAATTCAACTGACAGGGGAATCCCTCATGCCGGGACATTCTATATTCCCGGGGGGGGGGGGGGGTGGGGCGGGGGAAGCCATCCTTGCTGGGAGTAGACAGTGATTATTGCTAGCGGCTGTAGCAGCTGCTATAGTAAATCCGGCAATCTGGTTGTACCCAAGTTGATCAGTCAATCAACTTGGTACATTCAACCTGCCCATACGCTGTTTCTGCTGCACTGGCCAAGATTCAAAATGTCTATGGCTGGACTTAGGCCCCTTTCACACATATATGTCTGTTTTGACAGACTCCGCTTGCGCAAGATGCTTTGCTCGACTTGTTCATTCTCCAACTTGTTTATTCCCCGACTTAGTTGGGGAAGGCGGTACACTTTGGTGGGGGTGGGTCAGCCACGCCCCATGACCTTTGACCTCTGGGAACCCACCCTCTGACCTTTGACCTCTGGGCGAGGTCCATGTTCCAATTCCTGAATCCTAGCCTTATTCTTCAATAGGAAACCCTCACCCTGACCCCTGACCCTAACCATACTCCAACCCCAACCCTAACCTCAACGCTAACCCTAACCCTAACCCATCCTATCCGATTAGCCAGACAGGTTGGAAAATAGAGTTTTCATTCGTCTGAATTTAGCGGAGTGGAGCAGATCGGATGTCAACGCAGACATCTGTCGCTCCATAGAACTGCATTTAGCATCCGTTGAGTTCCACCTAAAAAACTGACAGATGGACCTGAACGGTCCGCATGTGTGAAAGGGGCTCAAGGCTTTGCCAAAAAACATTTTTCCCTGCCAGTCTTTAAGCAGGACAGCCCAAAACATTCAGTACCCAGCAAGGTAAGGATGCATAAAAGTGCACTTATAATTAGTTCTAGTTTTAGTTTTGGATAAGATCATGCACATTAAAAAACCCTGGGATTTTTTTGTTGGGCTGTGTGTGTTTTTTTGGGGAGATTTCCATTCACTATCTGCTACAGAGATTCAATGGGAAGTGAGAGCAACTTTCTACAAAATGAGGAGAATTTCCCTCTAAGGCCTCGTACACACGATAGGATAGCTAGAGGACAACAGTCTGATGGACCGTTTTCAGCAATCAAAAAAGATTGTGTGTAGTCCCCATAGGTTATTTAACCTTAGGTTTAAAAAAAAGCCAACTTGCTTTAAAATTAACCTATGGACTCGTAACCGATAGGTCAAAACCGATCGTTAGTAGGCACGACTATCGGTTAAAAACCTGCGCATGCTTAGAATCAAGTCGATTAATGCTTTGAAGCAATGAACTTCATTTTTTTCAGCACGTCGTTGTGTTTTACGTCACCGCGTTCTGATACGAACGTTTTTTTAACTGATGGTGTGTAGGCACATCAGACCATCAGTTAGCTTCATCGGTTAACCTATGAATGAATGAATGAATGAAAAACTATTATAGCGCGGCACATGCAAACTAAATCGCCTCTGGGCGCTTGTTGTTCCCGTCTCCTTTGGTATCAAAAGAGATGAGTCTTGATCTTTCTCCTGAATGCTAAGTGGTTCTCCTACAACCGAATGCTGGTTGGTAAAGCGTTCCATAGTCTGGGACCTTGGACCGCAAATCTTCTATCTCCTTTGGACTTGTAGTTGGCTTTCGGTATCTAGAGTAGATTTTGATTGGTGGATCGCAGAACGCGATTGGAATTGTGGGCTTTTATTTTTTTGCATAAATAATGGGGAGCATTCCCATGAATACATCTATGCGTTAGACAGAGTGCTTTAAAAGTGATTCTGTCTTTTACTGGTAACCAATGAAGGGATCTCAGTGAAGGTGAGATTGATTCCAAAGGTTTTTTCCCAGTCACAAGTCTGGCGGCTGTATTTTGAACGACTTGTAGACGAGCGATTTGGTACTTGGGGAGTCCGAGGTAAAGGGCATTTGCATAGTCCTTCAGACCGTTCTCATCGGATGGACTGATCGTGTGTACAAGGCCTTAGTGTTCACTGGGACAAGTGTTCCCTTTAAAATATTTCATTAATAATCCTATTCCTTCTGGCATTTCCATATTTTGGATTTTCTCTCACATTTAGTCCAAGTGACAATGTTTACCAAGACAAATAGAGGGGGTTAACCTCCCCAGGGGACACAGACAACAATAAATACTTGATTCACCATGGTATCCAAAACCACTAAACAAATGTTTTGTCCATAAATATACTTTAAGAGGGTAAATTGGTGTCAAAGCTTAGTACCATGTATTTTTTTTTTTTGCATAGGTAAAGCTTAAACCAATGTAAATATAGATATGCCATGCCTGTGGGAAAGCAATCGAAGTTGAGAATCACTGTAGTAGTGATCACTAGTACAGTATTTGCTCCCGTCTTCTGGGTCCCATGGTGAGCAGCTACCCTACTGAATCTAGAACAAAGGGTTTGCTGGTTCAGCACAGGAAGCATTCACAAAACGCCTTAACATTTTCTCAGAAGGGGGTAGGAGCCAGGAGCGCTGGCAGGGTACCCCAGACGAGGAGGTTCAGGGCTGTTCTGTGCAAAACCATTGCACAGACCAGGTGAGTATATTTATTTGAAAAAAAAAAGTTTAGTAACGGTATTTAAAAAAGAAAAAAATAATAGTTATACCACTTCAAGAAGCATCTAGCCCTTGAAGTGCAGCCCACGGCATAGGTGTGTAGGATTTTTTTGGTGCCCAGAATTGGGCTTTAAAAATGATAAATGCCTCTTTAAAGAAAGTGTAAGTTTTCTTAGGAATCCCACTGTATTTTTTAACAATCTTGTTAAATTGGGGGGGGGGGGGGCTGTAATATATTACTTCTTTGTATACCCCATCCCCTATAATGCACGCAGCTTATGTAACTGCATTATAATGCTAAACACCTGTATACATTATCATTCCTGGGCTGACTTATAGAGCTGGACACATATGGGCTTCACACTTTTCTTTATTTAGTAGTGAATAACATCTGTTCTTAAAAATGGCCCTTCATTACCTTATGAATCCCTATTTTAAAACCATATATTCTAAATGCTGGACTTTCACATTCACATGGGGCAGATCCGCTGGATGGATTCTGCTATTTCAGTGGGGTGGATCACTCCGTTGATCTCCAGCTGAGCAGGCGGATGACAGATCCATCTCTGCTCACTGTGCAGGGATGGACTTGTCAGAGACCCTCTGTCCTCTATGGGCAATCGGATGAAAAATGGATCTGCTTGTCCGTATTCATCCGATCCGATCTGATCCTCTGGACGGATGGCGAACTGTTCGTCTGTTTTGAGTGGATCTTGTCGGATCGGATGGCAGCCGGGTGTCAGCAGACACATCTTTGTTGACATTCGCCTGCCCATAGAAGCCAATGGTGCTCAGATACGCCTGAAAAATGGATAGGTGGATCCAAGGGGGCCAATCGTGTGAAAGGGGTCTAATTAATTTAAATATATGGCTATATTCAGTATAAGCAAAAGACCAATGTCAGAGTTTGTTGTATTTCTAAATCGATATTAACCATTGCTGTGCCTGCAAGCGTTCTAAATTCAAGGCCAGCTAATTCTTGACCAGGCATGATTCAGGAGGTTACGCTGAAGCATGAAGTCTCAAATTTCTTTTTACGATTTCAGTTTCTCCTCGGCTCGCTGTGACATGGTTTTATTCATCTAACCGTACAAATGAATTAGTCATACCTATATATGCATGTTATCTGTACATACAGCAGGACCTGTCAAACAGTTCCTTACTCTGTGACTCTTTGAAGCATGCTTTTATTTTTGGGTAGCCAGATAATCAGTGTTTCCTTTGAAGTTGAACTGTTTTAAGGCACTATTCTTAGCAGAGACCCGGAAACATATGGTGGGGGGTTTAAATGTGCTTGTGTTTGTCACAGATCACACATAAACACTTTTGTAATGCAATAAACTGTATTTCACAAGTCACTCGTATTACATTTTTTTTACAATCTGGGAATTTTGCAAAATTCCAAAGGCACATGTATATGTAATGCAGGATCAACACCCCTGTCATGTCTGTATTTTTTTATGGGTCCTAGCTGAGTATATTCACCCTCTCTATTTTCCCTGCTCACCATAATCTCTGGGAAAAAAAGTGATGAGGAAGCCAACATTTTCCCAAAACGGAGGTTCATTTTCCAGTTAAGACACTTTCTCTGGTGACAACTTTCTAGGGCAGCCTTTCTCAACCTTTTTACTGCTGGGGAACCCTAAAAATAATGTTAAGGTCTCGGGGAACCCCTTTCGATAAAACCCATTCATTGGGGGTCAGTGGGAACAATGCCCCTTACTTTGGTGGTCATTGAGTTGAATGCCCTTTTTTTTACAGTAGTGGTAAGAATGCCTACCTTACAGAGAACTATGAAGATCATTGGTGTAATACCATTGGGTCCTCCAAGTGCAATTGGCTCAGAACTATGTAGGCACCATCAAACAGAAGGTAAATCAGCCACAGCTCAAGGAACCCCTAGCCTCCTCTGGAGGAACCCTGGTTGAGAATGGCTGTTTTAGGGCCTCGTTCATATGAGCATACTTAAGTGTATACCGGTGTGAGTACCATGTTTTCTGAGCATGGGATGCAAAGGTGTTCAGTGCAACAGAGTACAAGGTGTCTTATTCATGTCATTTGGGATGCAGTGGCTACACAGAAATAGCCAGTGCTCCCAATTATCTCCCACCCTGCACCAGTATGCACTTAAAGGGATGTCAAATTGCGAGCAGTGGCTGTGTTCCAAATGACATAAATGGGACCTTCGCATCCTGTGCAAACCAAACACGCCCTTCACATAGGTGTAAGGTAAGGTAACTAGATTTTTTTATTGAAATCCAGGGACATATTTTTTTATTTTTACTAGTAATGTCAGGAATCAGCAACTCTCTGTCCATCACTTCCACCGCCTGCCTCACAGCCTGTGAAGTCTAAGGCCCTGTACACACGATCAGACATGTCTGATGAAACTGGTCTGCAGACCAGTTTCATCGGACCAGTTCGATGGTGTGCACGGCCCATCAGACCGTTGTCCGTCAGACCAAAGTTTTAAAACTTGCTTTAACCACTTGCTTACTGGGCACATAAACCCCCTTCGTGCCCAGGTGAAATTTCAGCTTCCGGCACTGCGTCGCTTTAACTGACAATTGCGCGGTCCTGCGACGTGGCTCCCAAACAAAATTGGCATCCTTTTTTTCCCCACAAATAGAGCTTTCTTTTGATGGTATTTGATCGCCCGTGCGGTTTTTATTTTTTGCGTTATAAACAAAAAAAGAGCGACAATTTAAAAATATATATATATATTTTTTACTTGTTGCTATAATAAATATCCCAATTTAAAAAAAAAAAAAAAAAAAAAATTCTCAGTTAAGGCCGATACGTATTCTTCTACGTATTTTTGTAAAAAAAAAAAAAAAAAAAAAAAATCACAATAAGTGATCGCAAAAGTTATAGCGCCTACAAAATAGGGGACAGAATTATGATTTTTTTTTTATATATTTTTTTTTACTAGTAATGGCGGCAATCTACGATTTTTATTGGGACTGCGATATTGCGGTGGACACATCGGACACTTTTGACACATTTTTGGCGCCATTCACATTTATACAGCGACCAGTGCTATAATTATGCACTAATTACTGTATAAATGTGACTGGCATTGAAGGGGTTAACACTAGGGGGTGAGGAAGGGGTTAAATGTATTGCCTGGGTGTGTTCTAACTGTGTGGGGGAGGGGGGTGACTGGGGGAGGTGACCGATGCTGTGTCCCTATGTACAAGAGACACAGATCGGTCTCCTCTTTCCCTGACAGGACGTGGAGCTGTGTGTTTACACACACAGCTCCACGTCCCTGCTCTGTCACCGCCGATCGCGTGTACCGGACACCGCGGCCGCCGGGAACACGCATCGAATCCTCGGTGATGCGACGGGACTGTTTTTCCCCGCCGCAGGGAATTACAAGAACATGAGGTCCAAAGACGTAACAAGAACATGAGGTCCAAAGACGTAACCCCGGTGCCTCAGGTCCGCGCTGTTGACGTATTCTGTCAATAGCGTGGACCTCTAGTGGTTAAAACCTGTCTGATGGAACCTGTCCGTTGGACAGGTTTGATGGTTAGTACACAAAAGCATCGGACCAAAAACCCGCGCATGCTCAGAATCAAGTTGATGCATGCTTGGAAGCATTGAACTTCGTTTTTTCATCACGTTGTGTTCTTTGTCACCGTGTTCTGGTCTGATCGGATTTTGGTCCGATGGTGTGTACGCACATCAGACCATCAGACAAGTTCAGAGTTGTCTGATGAAAACGGTCCATTAGACAAGTCTCATCAGACATGTCTGATTGTGTGTACAGGGCCTTACTCTCCGGGCCTCGGCTACTACTGGGTGGGGAGCAGAGGAAGATCACTCCATCAGGGAAGGAAAGAAGATAAGCAGGCAGGCAGCAGGACGGGACTTAAAGGGGTTGTAAAGGTTCATCTTTTATTTTCCAAATAGGTTCCTTTAGGCTAGTGCATTGTTGGTTCACTTACCTTTGTCTTTAAATTCCCTTCTAAATGTTTTTTTTCTTTGTCTTTCTGTTTCTCCTCAGTAAGCTTTCCCCCATCTTGGTCGGGGACAGTGTCCTCAATCCGGAGACTGTTCCCGGAAACCAGTGTGATTGAGGCCTAACAACCTTTACTTTGTAGAAATGTCCTCTTACTTTCTGTTACAACTCTGGGACAGGGAGTGAGGGGAAATATTCCTAAAAATAAGTTTTAACTCCTCCCCCTTCTATTGACATTAAGAATACAAATATTTTAGCTAAACATACCCATTTTAATTAAAGTGGTTCTTAAGTCTGGGTGTTTTTTTTTGCATTCTCTGCAGTAAGGTAAAAAACACCCTACTATACCCCTACACTGTGCCCAGCGCCAGGCCTTTTCACATGGCTTCACTAAGAACAGCAGGAGCCTCAAAAAATGTACCCAGGCACCTCGGCTACCTGTTTCAGGGGCTGTGGTCCGATAGAATGTGTGGTGGTCGTGCCACAAGGTTCGTCATTTTTGGATGAGGGTTCAATCATTTATTTTTTCAGTCACGATGGTCAACATCTGACCTTAATTTACATCATGTTTCTAGCAGCCAAAATCGCTATAGCGACAGCGTGAAAAAGCCCTGTCATAGACATTGCGATAGTAAAACAAAAACTCACATGGATCATGTTGAATGAAAAAATTGTGATTCTATGAGATGAACAATCAATTTTTTACAACATATGGTCCCCTTGGCCAGCTTACTTGCAGATCCCAGATGAAAGAATCTAATTGTATGAATAAGTTGATGCAGGATCACCAGACAGATCCATTTCTTTCCTCTTCTCTTTTCTTCTTCTTATCTCTGTCATTGTTTCCTTGACTCCTGCCAGCCTTGGCATCACGCTCTATTAGCCTTTTTTTCCCCTTTCTTATTTAAGTTACTGATGTTTAAATTTGGGAGCCTGTAGTCCCTTCTGTGGGACTGTTACAATGCTTATTAGCGAGTTATGCCGTGTACACACGATCATTTTTCATGAAAAAAACGTTGTTTTTGAAAAACGTCATTTAAAATGATCGTGTGTGGTCTACACATCATTTTTTCAGGTTCTGAAAAACGACAAAAAAAAAAATTCGAACATGCTGCATTTTTTAACATAGGTTTTAAACTATGTTGTTTTTCAGGTTGTAAAAAATGATCGTGTGTGGGCTAAAACAACGTTTTAAACCCCGCGCATGCTCAGAAGCAATATATGAGACGGGAGCACTCGTTCTGGTAAAACTACCGTTCATAATGGAGTAAGCACATTCATCACGCTGTAACAGACTGAAAAGCGAGAATCGTCTTTTACTAACAAGAAATCAGCTAAAGCAGCCCCAAGGCGAATAGAACTTCCCCTTTAGAGGGCCGTCGTACGTGTTGTACGTCACCGTGCTTTGTTCATAATTTTTTTTAAACAATGGTGTGTGGGCAACGTAGTTTTTAATGACGAACTTGGAAAAACTTTGTTTTTTGGACATGCTGAAAAACTAAGTTTTTTTCATGCTGAAAAATGATCGTGTGTACGCGGCGTAATACTTCATAAAACCACGATTGCTGGACGTGGGCTTTTCTACCCAGTGGGCCTACTTCTAGTGATTATGTTTTAAGGTGGTCTCGACCTCGAAACATACGGATGGCCACCTCTTAGGCCGCGTACACACGATCAGACCGGTCCGATGAAACTGGTCTGCAGACCAGTTTCATCGGACCAATTCGATGGTGTGTACGGCCTATCGGACCGTTGTCCATCGGACCAAATTTTTTAAAACTTGCTTTAAAATCTGTCCGACGGACACCTGTCCGTCAGACAGATTTGATGGTTAGTACGCAAAAGCATCGGACCAAAAACCCGCGCATACTCAGAATCAAGTCGACGCATGCTTGGAAGCATTGAACTTCGTTTTTTCAGCACGTCGTTGTGTTCTACGTCACCGCGTTCTGGTCTGATCGGATTTTTGGTCCGATGGTGTGTACACACATCAGACCATCAGACCACTTCAGCCTGGTCCGATTAAAACGGTCTGTCGGACCAGTTTCATTGGACCGGTCTGATTGTGTGTACGTGGCCTTTATAATGTTCTTGTTGTTCTATACCCATGTTATAACACAAAACATGTTATTCCTGTCCACTTCTGTTGGTGGCCAAATGCTCACCTGTGAGTTTAGAGAAGACCTACCTAATTTCCAAGATTTTCTGTTGTTCCGTTTCCCCCCACATATGTACAATTTCTAATTGTCTATACAGAGCATGCAAGGATTATTCGCTGCTCTACACAGTGCTTTTGTTGTTTTTACTCTTTTCAAAATATTAATAAAAATGATTGAAACAGAACAGCAGGAGCCAAAGGCTTCCTGTGAGGAGAGAGTGGGGTTTGTGTCTATGGATGCACACAGCCAGGCTCGAGCATGCGCCCACACAAGTGCCCGCATGACAGACAGCTCTCTGGGGGGGCATTGGTGAGAAGAAGGAGAGAGCTCCAGCAGGGATTACTAAAGTAGAGGTGAGGGACTGCTCTGTGCATTATCATTGCCCAGAGCAGGTAAGGAAAAAAACTAGTTTTCATTTTAATTAAAAAGAAAATGAGCCTTTAGAGTAGGGTGACCAGACATCCCCGGTTTCAGGGGACAGTCCCCAGATTGAGGACACTGTCCCCGGGCCAAGTCTGTCTCCAGTCTTGTCCAGGGGCTGGGGCAATTTCAAAGACAGTCAGTGCAGAATAAAAACTAAAATATCTGAATTACACACCTCCACTCTGCCGCTTCTAGTAGCTTGGGGGGAGGTGAGTGTATTTTTTTTCCATTATCTGTGCCCCTTTCTATGATCATGTGCTGGTCGGAGCGGAGGGAATATGTCTTCAGTTTTTGGTGCATGCCCATTCAGCTCCACTCGTGTGTTCTTCTGCCTTGGCTCAAGCCCTGGCCAGCCCCGGCCTGCTCATCTCCTTGCCTTCCCTGGCAGAGTGATCTTCTTCCGCTCCCCACCCAGTAGTAGCCTGGGGTCCGGAGAGTGAGACTTGACAGGCTGTGAGGCGGGCAGCGGTGGCGACGGGCAGAGAGTCGCTGATTGCCACCATTACTAGTAAAAAAAAAAAAATTCCCCGGATTTCATTCTAAAAATCTGGTCGCCTTACTTTAGAGTCACTTTAATAGTAAAGCAGCTGAAAAAAAAACATTTTCAACTTTCAAATAAATAAAAATATCACGTGAAAATTACATATAACAACTGAGAAATGGTATGATGGTCATTTTTCATACAATTTTTCCCCTCTTATTGAGTTTTAGCGAATTAAGCCCATAGCCTGATAAACAACCTTTAGTCTCTGCTAAATTTTGCTGTCCTTGCTTCTAGACAGTTGACTAATATTATCAATATTTATGCATCAAGTATTTCCACCAAGGCTTACGGAAAAGATACCAAGAGCCAGCTGGACACTTGGCATCTCACTGATGGGAACAAAACTCTTTCTCATGCCCTCTCAGTGAACAATGTTCTATTTTCTGCTGCAATAAATACTTTTCTTTTTCTAAATGGGCATACACAGAACACTTCATGTGTTCAAACAGTAAATAACATAGTAAAAAAAAGTTGTCTTATATGTTTTTGGGAAATGGTTTCAATTTAATGTCTCCAGTTCTTGGCAGTTCTTAGGAAAAATGGGTACATTTTAATAATAATTTAGTAGTTGGTTTTTTTGTCTGTTGTGGGAAAATTGTGTAAACTCTCTATAATCTAAAAGAAGCTAAGGTAAATAGTAGTCTACTTATAAGAAATTCTGACTGGAAGTGAACTCTACCATTTTTTAATGTGCCCCTGCAGGTTTTTCCATAATGTGCTAGTATGCACTGTATTCTAGCACATTACGACAGATTTCCCTTTCAAATGAAGCCCTCCAGCACTAAGCTGTCACCACTGCCAGCGCTTCCATCCTCGCCGGGTTTTCCTTCTGGATTCACGCTTTCTGGCTGCTTAAATAGCCAAGCCACACTAGTGTCACTGTCATGGCACCCCACTCTTTGCATTCAGGGCATACACATTACACAATGCATGTGCAGTGACATCATCGGCTGGAGCCAGTGTGAATATCTTCTGTACTGCAAATGTTTAGGAGATATTCAGGTCTTCCTCCCATCACAGAAACTTCTGTGTTTACAGTGACAGCTATGGTCTCGGTGAGTTCCGGCTCCTGTTACTGCGCTATACAAGCCGAACGTGTAGATGCTGCAGCCGAACAGGCAGCTTAAAAAAAAAAAAAACCCTTACATGCTGAGCGGTCGACCGGACACACAGGCACAGGCTCGAACGGAGGACACACAGGCTGGGTAAACCACTTGATTGACAAAAGTTGAGTTCTTATTCCAAGGGGATTTCACAAGGGGTTATGGTCTGGTAGTGAGGGGCAGTAGTTGAGTGGGTGGTGGTCTGCTGGGGGGGGGCCGGGGCGTTAGTTGGGGGGTGGTGATTTGCAAGTTGGGGGGTCTGTCTGAAGTGAGTGTCGGGGCAGTAGTTGGGGGGTGGGGGATCTGATAGTGGAGAAGCGTTAGTTGGTGGGGTAAACATAACCCCCCTGAACCTCCCATGTAGCTCACCCATGGATCCTGCACTCTGTACACAGGGCACTTTTGAACCCTACACTCTGTATGTAGCACAACTCCTGAATGCTGCACTCTGTGTGTAGCGCACCCATAAACCCTGAACTGTGTACTTTGTCCACAGCGCAACCCTAAACCGTGCACTCTGTCCACTGCGCAACCCTGAATTCTGCACTCTGTCGACAGGGCAACCCTGAATACTGTACTCTGTCAACAGCGCAACCCTGAACTCTGTCAACTGCGCAACCCCTGAACCCTTCATTCTGTCCACAGCGCAACCCTGAACCCTGCACTCTGTCCACTGCGCAACCCCTGAACTCTGTACTCTGTCACAGCGCAACCCCTGAACCCTGCACTCTGTCCACAGTGCAACCTCTGAACCCTGCACTCTGTCCACAGTGCAACCCCTGAACCCTGCACTCTGTCCACAGCGCAGCCCCTGAACCCTGCACTCTGTCTACAGTGCGCACCCTGCACTTTTTCCACAGCGCAACCCTTAACCCTGCACTCTGTCCGCAGCGCAAACCCCCCTAAACCCTGTACTCTGCCCACAGCGCACCCTCGGAACCCTGCACTCTGTTCACAACACACCCTCTGAAACCTGCGCTCTGTCCACAGCGCAAACCCTGCCCTCTATACACATCACATCCCTTAACTCTGAGCTAATTATTACTTAAATAAAAAAACATTTTTTTAATATGATAAAGAGTAGATACATAGTCTTAGATATATATACATCTATATATCTATATCTGCACTTTCAAACCTCCCACGGTCAACTAGTGGTATTATTTTCTGGTTGATCGTGTTCTCAGCATTTTCATTGGCCGGTGTACCGTCACATGACAACCTCTTATATCCCCTAGTTCTCTCCCTGGTTTACACTTGACAAAGGAGCGCGCAGGTCTGTCCTCTGACCAGTGCATGCTTTGAAATGCGTTGTGATTTCTCCCGGCCACTGTCCAACTGACGTCACGGACCAGCAAACGAGCTGTCAACCTAGCAGTGCTCGTACACGTTTGTTGAATTCAGCTCCCCCCGGCTCTGAGCGGAGGATCTACACTGGCTGAAGGTGCACTAATCTCGATCCTGGTTCCACTGACTGTCATTGATACTTCTTACCAGCATCCCGGACTTCACCACTGTTATGTTGGATGTAAGTGTTGGATACTTGCTATTTTAATTATTAAAATACAGATTATTCAGAGGCGCTTTCTTGTTTTTTTCCATTGTATGTTTCGAGCTGACTTTGCTCTTGGAGAGCTGCCCTGAGTACCTGCAAACACCTGATTTGACTTTCCACAGCTGATAATAATACCTCAATGGCCCGTTTCCTGGACTAATTTTAATGGACTTTATAAGTCCATTAAAATTGGACTTTTAGACCACATATGCAGCCGCTGTGGCTTTTTATCAATCTTACTTAATAACATTCCTCATTGTTGATTTATCTTGATAGATACCCTGAGCGTTGTAACCTTTTACTATTAGATATATAGCGGTGCCCATATAGAAACCAAACAACTGAGTTGTACAAAATATTTTATTAAATTACAAAGTTTTTAAAATATAATGCAATTAGCGAAGAAATACAACGTGGGAGTAGTACAGAGATGTAGTGTTACAGATCCAATCTACCCTACTAGTTTCACCATGCAAGGCTTCATCAGGGGAATTAGGACTGGATCATCTCAGTATGAAAACTCTGAAAGTTCCCAGTGCTGCCATGTAGGTTGACCTCCAAGATAAATAGTCATCGGCAGGAACACTGTCCATTTGCTCTGCATCGAACAAGGGATCTGTTCCCCATCTGTGTATACTGGGCTGGCTTGGCGCTGCGTTTGTTTAGCGCCTTTCTATCAACACAGGCCTGTGATCATCAAACCCGGATTTGATCTATGTACAACGTGCACTGTGATTTCAGTGTCCCTGCTATCCTCTTGACAACATATTTTTTTCTTTTAACCACTTCCTTACTGGGCATGTATACCCCCTTCCTGACCAGGTGAAATTTCAGCTTGCGGCACTGCGTCGCTTTAACTGACAATTGCACAGTCGTGCGATATGGCTCCCAAACAAAATTGGCGTCCTTTTTACCCCACAAATATAGCTTTCTTTTGGTGGTATTTGGTCACCTCTGCGGTTTCTATTTTTTGCGCTATAAACAAAAAAGGACGACAATTTTGAAAAAAAATACAATATTTTTTACTTGTTGCTTTAAAAAAATAGCCCAACTTAAAAAAAAAATTCAGTCTAGGCCGATACGTATTCCTCTACATATTTTTGGTAAAAAAAAAAAAAAAATCGCAATAAGCGACTGGTTTGCGCAAAAGTTATAGCGCCTACAAAATAAGGGACAGAATTATTATTATTTTTTTACTAGTAATGGCGGCGATCTGCGATTTTTATTGCGACTGCGACATCATGGCGGACACATCGGACACTTTTGACACATTTTTGGCACCATTCACATTTATACTGCAATCAGTGCTATAAATATGCACTAATTACTGCATAAATGTGACTGGCAGGGAAGGGGTTAACACTAGGGGGTGAGGAAGGGGTTAAATGTGTGTAGTTTTCTAATTGTGGGGGGAGGGGGGTGACTGGGGGGTGACCGATCTGTGTCCCTATGTACAAGAGACACAGATCGGTCTCCTCTCTCCCTGACAGGACGCTGTCATTGTGAGAGCCGGCAATGACAAATGATCTCATATGTTTACATACGAGATCATCTCTCATTCGCCGCACAGATCGCATCGCAAACGGCCACTCTGATTGGCCGTTCACGGCGATCTGTGATTGGCTGTGTCCAAGGGACACGGCCAGCACAGAAGTTCCCCGCTGCTCGCTCTGGAGCGCACGCTGGGAATGACGAAAGGGGCCGCCGTGAAAACACAGCGCCCCAGAGAATTAGAACCACCCTGCGGCCGTATATAGTCGTACGGCCGTAGGGAAGTGGTTAATCACTGACTCCCTAAGCTGCCATTCCTGGGGTTCATTTCTCTCCTTTTTTGGATTCACTATTTATCTTGGAGGTCAACCTACATGGCAGCACTGGGAACTTTCAGAGTTTTCATACTGAGATGATCCAGTCGTAATTCCCCTGATGAAGCCTTGCATGGTGAAACTAGTAGGGTAGATTGGATCTGTAACACTACATCTCTGTACTACTCCCACGTTGTATTTCTTCGCTAATTGCATTATATTTTAAAAACTTTGTATTTTAATAAAATATTTAGTATTTTGATATTATCAACTCAGTTGTTTGGTTTCTATATGGGCACCGCTATAATCCCTCACCCTTCGATATTCCTTCATTTAATAAATTGGGGATGAGGTGCCGTATAGATACGAGGACTTTCGATCACTAACTTCCCTTTATTAGATATATAGGTGCCTGCTTAACTGCTTTCCAGGTCTGCAGTGACTTTAGTGATTTTAGACTGAATACACGTTCATGTTGCTAAAGGAAAAAAAATAATTCATCTTTATAAGATTCTATTAAATCTATTCTCACTTTTATCAATCTAAAAAAATACATTCCTTTTACAGATTTTATTATTGCTCAAGACAGGTGGGTCATAATAACCGTGATACTTTCCCAAAGCTACTACAAAACAACTTCATGCTAGTATATTGCATTGTGTATCAGGTTCTTTGTCTATTGAAATAGTTTGGCAAATAGGAGGAGTCATGTACCTTAACTTGGAGGGTTGCATAGGTGTGTTTCGCTGTGTGTCTATACCTATTCAATACTAATGCTGTTTTATTTTCAAATTAAAATAACTTGGATATATTTAGTTTTTTTTGGTAAAGTGCCTTTTGCTAAATTTTAACCAATTACAGAATTATTATAGTGATGTATTAAGGAGGAATTCTGGAGAAGATTTAATTCTAGGTAGTATAGTACTGTAGGTCATGTCAGAATACTTTTAACGTGCTGAGTTTCCATGAGTTCTGTGCAAACACTTTTTCAGGTTGAAATTAAAGACAACCAGGACAAAAATCCCTGGAACTTTGGGACAAATCTCTCTTCATTTCCTGCTTGCATAAAGCTTAGACTAATCAAAAAACTAAAAATGTTGGACGCCAACATAAACAAGTGGACCTAGGAATACAACTGTGCCGAGATCATGTGCAGTGCTTATTCCCTTTATAAAAGTCATTTGAAAAACAGGAAATCTTGTGAATACAGCTTTTGAAGTTATGTATAAAGGTTCTGTTAATACCTTACAAGAAATGTGCCGGAGAATGCATCTTCTCATGTGTAGCATCTAAAGTTTCTATTACTGTATTAAATGTACATTTCAAATTTGTAAATGATCTGAATTACGGTAGGTTTCAGCAGCATACCTATAGGTTGTGTGCTATTGTGTTGCCTCCATGACCACAGATTGTTCTGTTTCTTCAACATTATAGAGCAGAAATGTACATCATAAAGGATACATACTGTATATACTCGAGTATAAGCCGACCCGAATAAAAGCCGAGGCACCTAATTTTACCACAAAAGTGGGGAAATGTATTGACTTGAGTATAAGCCTAGGGTGTCCACTGTGCCTCACTTTGCCTCACTGTGTCCATGTGTCCATGCCTCACTGTGTCCATGCCTCACTGTGTCCATGCCTCACTGTGTCCATGCCTCACTGTGTCCATGCTTCACTGTGCCCATGCTTCACTGTGCCCATGCCTCACTATGCCCATGCCTCACTGTGTCCATGACTAGACTGACGTTTAACATGGGAGTCTATGGAAGGGGTACATGTGGGGCTAAATGTGTGCCAAGTTCAGGGTCCAGGGGACCTACGACCGGCCGGTACCGAGTCACCAGAGAAATTACTATGGGAGTCTATGGAAGGGGTGCCTGGCTTTGAAAAATCGGTGCTCCCCGGCTGTAGGTCCCCCAGACAACAAACTTTGCACACTTGTAGAGGAAGTTTGGGGTCCAGAGGACCTACGGCCGGCCGGTATCAGGTCCCCAAAGTCCGGGAGATTAGGCGCAAAAAGGTGACTCGAGTATAAGCCGAGGGACGCATGGACTTCAACTGGGGCATCAGTTGAAGTCCATTGGGACGAAACACGTCGGGCTTGGTACACCTGCTCCCCATATTGCTTTTATCTTTTATGCTATAGTGATCACTTTTATGTATATTTGTTTTTTATCTGCACCATTTGGAGCATGTTTTTTCTTCCTTCCGCATGATCTGCCTGGATACCAAGGGCCAGATTCAGGAACAGTTACGCTGGCGGATCGAGTGATCCGCCAGCCTAACTGTGACTTTGAGCCAGCGTTTCTGTTTTCTGTAACCAGAAAACAAGAAACGCCGGGTTGAAGTTCCGATGCGAGCAGCGTAACTGAGTTTCGCCATCGCATCGTTACTTCAACTTAAAAATGGCGCCGGGGGCGTTCCCGCCGATTTACGCTCAAAAAATATGTTAATGAGCGGAAATCGGCAATTCACGATCGAAATCCGGCGCGACGCAATGACGATACGACGTTTCCGGACGGGATACGCGGCGCATAGATATACCTACATGGGGTTGGAGTATCCTATGTTAGGTATAGGCGTCGTCATCGCGTCGGGAAAAAAAAAAAAACGTTGCTTGCGTAAAACGGTCATGAATGGGAATGTGACGTCATTGACGTTCATTCACAGATTTTGGAGCATGCGCACGGGGATGTTTTGACACTCGACGCATGCGCAGTACGTTGGCGGCGGGATCGCGCGTAGTTAGCATACTACATGCCCCGTACCCGCCAAATTTGAATTCCGCCGGCTCATTTGTGATGCGCTGCCGCAACTTTAGGAGCAAGTGCTTCGTGAATGACAGCACTTGCTCCTAAAAATTCTGCAGCGCAACGCAAATGAGAAGCGTTACTCCAGAGCAAAGATGCTCTGGACTACCTGAATCTGGCCCCAAGTTTTTAATACTCATTTTGTCTTCACCATCGCTTTGGAGCGAGCAGACCTTCTGGTTTTTGCTTCCAATCTCAGTTTGTGCCAAACAATTCACGGTGAGGTTCCAGTCCAGGATTACAGCCAGCCAGCCGGACACCCTGTGAGGAGTCTACTATTGGGCCTTCATCCAGCTGAGCAGATTTGAGTGGAGTCTTTCCATGCGCTTACAATCTGTTGTCGCTGACAAGCAGATCAACGCTATCCGGTAACAGTATTCCATCTACTCCTGTGTTATCGTGCAGAGTGCCCCCTTGACATGACATTGAGATGACTTAACATGACATGACGATGATGTGGTCATATACCTACTACTGATGGACTTGTGTTTTTGATGTTCTTTTTGCCTAACGGACACTTATTCACACATCACTGGTGGTCACAGTCAGGCAGGGTGTTAGAACGAAGGAGGCAGTTTACCCACCCACCCTCCCTATGTTTGCATTTTTGTGTGGTTTGTGTTGTTTCCTTTCTTTCTTTCAGGAGTCTGGATGCAGGTCGTCATAACAGCAGGGGAGCGGCGGTGTCCTTGGTCTTTGATGGTGGAAGATAACAGATATGATGGAAGTGTGGGGGGTTCATATGTGTTATGGGCCCCTCTGGGGTATTTCAGTGGAACAGTGTCCACTGGAATACGGGTATGGTGGCACTGCGGGGGGGGGGGGTAAAAAGGGGATTGTCTCCGAACTGGGATACGGCTGGAGGCCTGGTATGGTAAATGGTCCTGCAGTGTAGTGGTGGAAATGTTGTTCAAGTTCGGTGTGCCGTCAAAGACCAACAGGCTTTGTGTGTTTAAAAAAGTTGCTGTTAAAATGTTATTTGGAAATTATTTCATTATTTAATTAATTAATTATTTTGGTAATAATAAAAAGGCTGTTATGGCCAGTTATACTCCAAACTCAGGTGTGGTCTCGTCTCTGTATTATTATTATGGTTATGGCAATAGGGGGGATGGAAAAGGTATTGGAGGGATATGGTAATAGGGGTATCCTGACTACACTAGTCATGTTAATGGCACACACTTTCATGGACCATCCTAGATTCTATTACCTTCAAACCCAGGTGTCCTCCACTAGCAGGACCTTTGGCCAGATTTGAAGATTTTAAGATGTTGGCAAAATCTCCACAGGAGCAGAATTTAATACTTACATAGCAGGGTACGCTGGGTGTTTGGGTTCCCACAATGCTACGCAGTGTTTCTCAAAATAGGTGCCTGCTTAACTGCTTTCCAGGTCTGCAGTGACTTTAGTGATTTTAGACTGAATACACATTCATGATGCCAAAGGAACACAATTTTTTCAGCTCTATAAGATTCTATTAAATCTGTGTTCACTTTAAAGAATCTAAAAAAATACATTCCTTTTACAGATTTTATTATTGCTCAAGACAGGTGCAAAAAAAAAAAATCAAGCAAGCTACTTTTAGAAAAATGCGCAGCTAAGAAGCGCTATAAATATTTGAGACAAGACCTATCAAATGTACAACCACAAGACATCCGAAGACCATAACATGTTGTTAAAGTAACTTGATGATTTGTTAAAGGACATTGGCAGTTTAAGTGGAAATTCCCTATATGTTTCGGACCTCTTCATTTTGTTTCACCTCCCATACCCTCTCTGTAAACAATAGCCGAGCCACCATACTCTTATTTAAGTGTCAAACTCATAAGCACCTATTGCTATTGTGCAGTGCATGCTTGTACAAATAACTTGCTGAGTATATCTCTTGATTGTTCTATGTTGGGCATACATACAGCATACATACAGGCTCTCTTTAAGCGTTTGACATAAGGGCATATCAGCTTGATTCCCCCATCAATGAAGTCAGTGTTGATGGGTGAATACCTCCCACAGTGCTATTGTGTTCTGCCGGCAGAATACGCTGCTCACTGTTGGCAGCTACAGCTGCTGGCAGTGATCACATGAAAAGTAAATCAGCTGGTTGTACTGAAATCAATCAATAGGTCAACTTTAGTACAACCAGCCTGCCCATTCCTCCTTGCAGTACTAGTTATGAGTAAGGCCCCTTTCACACTGGGGTGGGAGGTGCAGTGGCGGTATATTTTTAGCCGCTGTTTAGGGTCGGTTTGCAGGCGCTATTTTTAGCGCAATATCGCCTGCAAACCGCCCCAGTGTGAAAGGGGCCTTGGGGTGAGTTTGTTTGGAAAATGTTAACCAATTGACTTTATTCATGCTATTTAAAATTGTATTAAACAGTTAGGCTGTATTCCGAATACAAGATTTTATTTTGAAACCGTGATTGTGATTCATTTTCATCAGTGTTTTCTGGTAAATAAAACATTTTCTTCTAAATAAAACATATGTCGTCGGGAACATTGAGCTGAGATTCTAAGAAGAAATCTAACGACTGATGTTTACTACAGCAAATACCTAACCTTGCCCCCCAACATTCTGAAACATTAATATATTGCAGCTTATCATACCCTAGATGTGGTGGCTGCATTTGTTTTCTTTAGTAAAGTGGTACAGTAAAGGCACAAGGTTAAAAAACCTTCTATGTGCATGAGAGCCTTGCCTCTCTGGGGACTCGCACTGCAGATTGGCTTTTAGCAGCAGTCAATCACAAAAAATGATCCAATCGCTCCGTGGGTGAATGGACACACCAAGCCATGGGTTGGGGGTGTGAACCTACTCCATTCACCCACGGATCCACAGCTCCGTGGGTGAATGGACACACCAAGCCATGGGTTGGGGGTGCAAACCTACTTGGGTGCCCCCCACAGCAAGCTGCTTGCTGTGGGGGCACTCTGGAGGAGGGAGGAGCCTTGGCTCCTCTCTGTGCCTCCTGTCCAGATCCTTAATGCGTTAGTAGCGCTACCCCCTCAGGAGCCACTGGTTGAATTGGGATCAGCGTATTTAAGTTACCTCAGATGTTGTCTAGGGGTGAAGTTAGTAAATAAAAATAGTGAGCGAATGTCCAGCCAGAAGTTACAGTTTTCCAATGCTTTATTTCTGAGGTCCAACATGACCAACATCAACAGGAGGCAGACAGGACAGATTGATGAATGAAGAAAACCTTGCAGTATCAGGCTCGGATAAATGATGAAAGCAAGCCTGCTTTTAGTATCAGTGAATTTGCGTCGCCACTCCGATTGAGTGGGTGAAGTGTTCCCCGGACAGACTTCTGCCACAAGCCTGACAGCCGGAAAAAGTCACTTTAGGATTTCCAGAAGGTACAGGTCCCCATCATGGACCTGGTCCTTTTTTTGGTATAGAACATCAATTGAGATCTGTTATGCTCTGTAGCTTAGGATCTTCTTCATGGAATTAGGGACCACAATAGACCACTGAGGCCCCTGGGCAGCATCCGCGTGGAACTCCGCGCAGTTCGGGACCCCAGCCTGGTATGCCATATCGCCGGGGCCCGCCGGATACGCACACCCCAAAGGTGGGTGCCGCACCCCGGACCAGGAACCCGCGAAGAACCCCCGAAAATGGTGTCCGCCCCAGATATAACCTCCCCCAGCATGCCCCGCGGGAAGTTAACTCCTCCAATTGGCTGCTGGGGAAAGTAACTCCGCCAGAACCCCTCTGGCGCCATCTGCCGTCCGGGGGTGGAACCACACCACCGAAGCACAGACTGACCCACAGGACAGCTCTGGAATGACGGCAGCCCAAAATTAAGAATGGGAGCAACGTAACTTTCCCATTCTCCCACTAACTTTAGCGTAGTGCCCATACTGAAAGTAAGGCGACGATACACGTTCTTGAATGGATCCTTCCTGCACCCGAGGTCCCAGGCCCAAGGTCGTTCCCCCCTCCAGAGTAGTGAGTGGCCTCAAAGGCCCAGACAGCCTAGCACTCCATCCTCAGTTCTTCCACCCGACAACCCTTAGCTGGGCTGACCCTAGGTATATAAGGAGGTCTTCACTGTGCCAATTCAGGTTGGGGATTGTTTAGGGCTCCTAAGAACACCCCAGGCAGCTCCACCCCTCTCTTCTATAGTCCTCTAGAAGCCAGAGGGAGGTTACCAAGAAGTGATGTTGACTGTGAGTTACCAGACTACTCTAAGCCACTCCAAGCTCACACAGATCAAAACAAACAGGCCTAGCTTCCAGTTAGGCCTGGTTAAATTTACCTGCGCTTACCAAAACTCTCACTTCTAGCACCTACCTAAGTATAGGGTGCTACATATAAATGATTTATGTATCATGTGTCATCCTATAGGGTTAAGCTATAACTAAAAGCAAAAGTCATGGATAGAGTGTAGAGGGATTAGAAGGTTTGAATCACTGTATGTATCCCCGTCAGGGAAAGTCACCTTCTCTATTTGTCATGTTTACCATTATCGTTGATGGGTTGTCATCAGAACAGCAATAGAGGGGGAAATCATTCAACGTGGATCTTAGTTCTGGTGAATATGGAGACAACTAGGGATTCCCTCCCTCTCACTTGCTGTTTTGGCTATGGGACAGGAAGTGATGGAAAATCTCCTCAATGGCACACAGATAGCAAAAAACAACCAATGGGGGTTATAACTCTCCTTATACCGTGTTTCCCCGAAAATAAGACGTACTCCGAAAATAAGCCGTAGCGGGATTTCGACACAAAATCGAATTATAAGACACCCCTCCGAAAATAAGACGTAGCGATGGCGTGTCGAATCTCCGAAAATAAGACGTATCGATGGCGTGGCGAATTTCCGAAAATAAGACGTAGTGATGGGCGTGTCGTATGCGTAATGGTGCGGCGCGGGAAACAACACGTGATAGGCGTACGGTACTGTACTGGAGCTGAAGTGAGGAGAAGAACGTAAAGCTGTAAAGCTTCTCCCAGCACTGACCAGCAAACCCCTCTCTCACCCCACACAAACACCAGGGGATAGGGGGAAAAGCTGCTACCGTACTGAGCCCAAAGAGATCACCCCAGCTCCACTGTGCTCCACATCAGCTTTGCTGGCTTATCTTTCTGTACAGCCAGACAAGATGAGTGCAAAGAGAAGAAGTTGGATATCCGAATGGTCCAAAAATGGCGTGCAGAATACGATAATCTCAGTCTACAGGTGGACAGAGGAAATGCTAAGAAGCGCAAGTGTGGTTCAGGTAGGCAACCTTTATTTTCTGTAATAAAAATAAGGCACCCCCCGAAAATAAGCCATAGTGTGATTTCTTGAGGAAAAAAAAATATAAGACGGTGTCTTATTTTCGGGGAAACACGGTACTATCCAAAAATAGAAACGGTTTTGCATTTAGTTCAACTTTAATTCTCCACCTCTAATGTTTGTTCAGTCATTTCAATGAAGTGGTTTCTCCCCGTTTTACATAGCAAATGAATGCTGCTCTTATCAAAGAAAGCCTCAACAATCCTTTGACTGGATGTGTACAATGGTTCTAGGTGGAATGATTGTCACAATGTTTTTGTATCATTGTAAATTTACCTAAAAAGTTCTGGATATTTTGGTCACCTTGCCATTAGGGTGACCACGTATCCCCGATTGCCCAGGACAGTCCTGGAATAAAACTGACACAGCCACCCCCCAGGCCAATCTTATGCCTGCAAAAAAGGCTGCCACATCACCACTTTACTCACTGACAGTACTTGTCCTGGTCGGGAATGGCTGGAAGAGCACAATATCTTGCCCCCTGCTTGTGATTGGAGAAATCATAAATCCTGCCTCTTGTGTCCAATCACTGTTCTGTGATTTGTTACAGCACAAGCTGATTGGGAAGAGGGGTGTCCCTGAATAGGGACGTATCCCCCATACGTCTGTTTTTAGCGGATCGGATCAGGTCAGATGTCAGCGGACATGTCTCCGCTGACATCCGATGCTCCATAGAGATGCATGGAGCGCCCGTTCAGCTCAAAACTGACAGGCGGACCTGAACGGACTGAAGTGTGAATGAGGCCTTAGGGCTTTGGCGAGAGATAAGTAAACACTAAAGATATATGTGCCCAGGTCAGATTTCATGAATGGGGTTTACATCAACTTTAAGTAAGAAATATGATCGGTTGCTATGGGCAACCGTAACCATTGGACGTAGCATAGCCTTGTTCAATTAATGGGTGTGTAAGATAATATAGCACTCAGATCTTCCTTCATATGACCTTTGTAAGCAGTGTATTTGTGTATAACAATGATGTAATGATGACTGCCATGTTTACATAGACGCTCACTGAGGCTGTATTCCGAAGTGAGTTTCTTATGGTACACTGACCCTGTGCTATGTTTACACTGTAGATATAGAGTTACACACTGTATATATCCTGAGTACTGAGAAGTTATTTGGGTGATGTAATGGCGCTATTCTTAACTTTCAATTGTTGTGTTGACTGGCACATAAGAGTGTTGTCCCTGTCTGTACACTAAATGCACCAAGAATCCACGAACAGGAACGTATTCTTATATCAGTAACCACAAAAGCTAAACGCTCAGTCTGGCTAAAATAAAGTAGAAAAGCAGCTGGGAAGTGTATCATGTAAAACAGTTCTTAAGTCTTTTCTGCTTGAAATTCTGGAAAATTCATTTGTAGGTTTCTGATGCTGATGTGTTCACTGGAGCAGCCAAGTTAAAATGATGAGAAACGAGACAGTTTTGGACTCAATATCATGGTCTCCCTTTAAAAAAAACACAATTCTCGAATTGCTTGATTAAACCATATATGGGTAGACTTTCACTGCTTTGGTCATTGCAGAACACTTAAAAATATGAATTTTTTGAGCATTTTTTTTTTCACATGCATGCATTGTTTGTATGTATTTTTTGCTGTACTGCAGTTTCTTTATAAATTGTGTATACAAAGTGGAGAACAGTAACTTCAACTGCAGCACAATAAACACTAAAGGCTTTATTTACGAAGCAGTAAATGTGATATTCGCCAAACATTTACTGTGGGTAAATCAATTGCTGTAATTTTAAAGTGGACTTACACCCAAAAATGGAACTTCCACTTTAAAGAAAGGTGACCCCCCTGACATGTCACATTTGGCATGTAATTTTTTTGGGGGGAAGCGAAAACCCTTTTTTTAGAGGGTTCCAGCTCCCACTTCCTCCCTAGGTCGCCTCGGCGACTGGGAGTAAGTCACCTCTCCCCCCTCCCTCTCCGCAATCATCTGGGACAGGTCACAGGTCCCAGATGATTTCTCCGCCAATCACGGTGCGCCCACAGTGACAATGCCGGCGCCGTAGAGAGGAGGGGGGGATGAGCGGGGCTTCCCTTGCATCGCTGGACCCTGGGACAGGTAAGTGTCCGATTATTAACAGTCAGCAGCTGCAGTATTTGTAGCTGCTGACTTTTAATATTTTTTTTTTAGGCGGAACACCCCTTTAAGTAATAAAAACCCCTAATTTTTTGGGTGCTACATGCAGTCTTCTGGCTGGGGCTGTGTGTATCCATTGAAATACATGGTGCTCAACAAGCCATGCCCCTGCTCCCTCCCCCAGGCTTCTGACAGATAGCTGCAGAAGCAAATCACTACCCTCACTTCACCTCTACAAGCTGGAAGATTGGGCAACGGTGCAGATTGGCAAAGGGAACCTAGAGACAAGGCACAGTATAAGTGTTTGGGGAAGTGGTGTATTTAGGTTTTGTGCTGCCCTAGGCCTGACTAAACTCATGCACCCCCTAATTTAAATTTGACCCACCCCTTCCTATTTAAGACTTTAAGAATTTTCGAGTGGGGACACTAGTTCTGAGGGCCTGGAGGGGGGGCATTGGATTCCCTCAATTTGCATAGATTTCCTATCACTTCCTGTTTGGCTATGGGGCAGGAAGTGAAGGGAAATCTATGCAATGGGACAGGGATGGTAAAAAATAAACTGACAGGGGCCACGACCCTCCCTTACTCTATCCAAAATGGAAAAAAAAGCATTGCCTATAGTTCTACTTTAAGCACAAATTTCTGATAATTTTATGGAGAGGACTAAGAAGATATTACCATGACAATGGTGCAGCAGAAACATATAGCACAGTGAGGAAGGTTTGTGGTCCAGGATGATAGAACAGTCAAAATTAGAAGCAGCGTGCGTTACACCAACAGTGTAGCGCAAGCCGGTGGGGACTCTTTCCGTGCTGCCCCCCTGCATAGTGCTGCCCTAGGCCTGGGCCTTGTTGGCCTAGGCCAGGATACAGCGTTGGTTTGGGGACAGAGGGGTTGTTAATGTATTTGGATTTTTTTTACCTTAATGCTGTGAATGCATTCAAATAAAATACAAAATGCTTAGGACTACTTTAAGACAACATACACCAGAAAGATTCACCTGCAGTAAACTTTAGATGAATCAGTAACTGTTTTATAAATTTACCCTTAAGGCTGCGTACACAAGATCGGTCAAAACCGATGAAAACGGACTGAAGGTCCGTTTCATTGGTCCAAACCGATCGTGTGTGGGCCCCATCGGTCAGTTATCCTTCAATCAAAAAAAATAGAACTTGCTTTAAAATGTAATCGATGGACGCCTAGCCGATAGGTCAAAACCGATCATTAGTACGCACAAGCATCGGTTAAAAATCCATGCATGCTCAGAATCAAGTCGACGCATGCTTGGAAGCATTAAACTTAATTTTTTTCAGCACGTCGTTGTGTTTTATGTCACCGCGTTCTGACATGATCGGTTATTTAACCGATGGTGTGTAGGCACATCAGACCATCAGTTAGCTTCATCGGTTAACCAATGAAAACGGTCCTTCAGACCATTCTCATTGGATGGACTGATCGCGTGTATGCGGTCTAAGATTCTGTGTCTGGTCAAAGGTCAGAATTTGGGCAGGTGGCGCATTTCCAAATTCAGCTCACAATCCAGGAGAAGGGCAGGCAATGTAGGTTCACTATCAGTTCAGAAGCCAGTATAAGAACAAGCTACACAGGTTCTCACTCAGGATACAGACTTAAGGGCAGGTAGAAGGAGATCAGCAAGAGCTGATAAGAAGCCAGGGACAAATAGTTACAGGTGGTTGTGATAACAAGTTACGTCATACAAGCGCAATTTACAGGTCTTGGGAACACGGAAGGATCAAACAGTCCAGATGAAGACTTTGAGCCCTCAAGCAATGAACATGGTGTCCTTGAGTAGTGAAGGCTCTTGCGCTGATGAGCGAGTAAACTTTTCACACCACCTGCCATTGGCCAGCTTGATTAGGTCGAGGTTAAATAGTGAAATTTGATTGGCTGACACTATCAACATAGACATTTTTCTTTCCTTCTGTTTGTATACATTTGTTACAATGTTGAACAGTAGAATGGTATTCATATAAATGCAGTGATTTTTGCCTTATGATACCTATTAGATGCTTTCACATCTGAACCTCTTCTACAGCCCTGTGGCAGGCGCAGCACTATGAAGTGCCTCATGCGCTGTGGCATTAGAAGAATTGTGATATCTCTGACTTTTCAGTCCAACAAGACTGTCTATTACTCTGAAATTCCTCTAGTGCCGTTCTATGGAAGCAGTAGGTTTAAAGAACACACCAAATGCTTAAAATAACTTCTTTATTAACTTCATATATAACACTGCTGCTTTGCAGCAGACAGTCCATGTACAAAAACATGTGTTAAATAAAGTATAACAGAAAGTGGTGGTTCAAATAATCAATCTTGTCATTTAACATAAGATGGTGGATATATTTCTTTCTTCAGTTTTTATACTCTCTCTGTAAGTTATTAAAGCATTCTCTAATTTCTCTGAAAGGTATAACTCTGTGGTTTTCAACTTGGTTTGGTTTAGTTCAGTTAGGTGAGTTTGGTGAGGTTGATTTAGTTTGGTGGAACTACAAGTGAACACATAACTAGTTCAGTATACAGTTCTAATCACATTATTTACAATATGAACATATATATAACTGTATGACATACCTATTTGGCCCCTTTGCTTCCATAAAACTGAACTCTGGTTCTGTGTGTCTGCTCTGTTCTGTTCTCGGTGGTGGAATGAGTTCTAGCAGTTCTGCTGGGAACTTTCCAGACAGATCAAGTGTAAAGCTGGCTGTGATTGGACATTTGTTGTAATTGGCCAAGACTCCTGATGAGTCACAAAAGCTTAACTCTATGCTTTCTGGTTTCTTACCTTACAGTCACACAACAAATCTTAAAATGCATATGTAGCGCCCCCTTACTTTCAGTATGGGCGCTACGCTAAAGTTAATGGGGAATGGGAGAGTTATTTTTGCTCCCATTCATAATTGTGCAAAATTTGGGCTGCTGTCATTCAGAACTGTCCTGTGGGCTAGTCTGCACTCCAGGGGTGATGTTCACACCCCTGGGCGGCAGGTGGCGCTAGAGGGGTTCTGACAGAGCCACTTTTCCCCAGCAGCCAATTGGAGGAGTTTTTCCCTCATAGGACATGCTGGGGGAGGGTATATCTGTGGCAGACGCCATTTTCTTTGGTTCTTCTTCGCGGGTTTCAGGTGCGGCACCCACCTTTAGGGTGTGCGCATCCAACGGGCCCCGGCGATATGGCCTACCAGGCCGGGGCCACATGCTATGCGGAGTTCCATAGGAATGCTGAAAGGGGCCCCAGTGACTTACTGGGTCCCCAGCTACACTAAGAAGGATCCCCGGCTGTGTGCCGCTCGGTGGGGGATCGGCTTGAGGAGAACCCGGAGGCAGGTGATCCAAAAGAGCTGTAACAAACCATCGGGGATCCGGTGACCGGGAGACCGACAGGTGCACCTCAAACTGTCAATCGGTGACTCTGATTGAACATATTGGGAGGATTCGCTCAAGAATCCATTTAGCTCACTCAAGTACTAGGCCTGTGGCAGAGGCCCAAGCCAGGCCTGTGGCAGAGGTCTGTTCCTCCCAGCAATCTAAGTGACACTTCGACTGCCAGGCTTGTGGCAGGAGTCTGTCGGGAGGCGCTTCACCCACTCTGGCTAGAGTGGCTACGAACTGTGCTATTGATGAAAGCAGGCTTGCTTTCCATAACTTACCTGGGCCTGATACTGCAAATGTTCTTCGTCTGCTTCATCAACCTTTTGTATCCCACTTCGTGTTGATGTTGGCCGTGTTGGGCCTTGGAAATAAAGCATTTGAAAACTACATTGCTCACTGGACATTCGCTCACTACTTGTACTTCTACTTGTACTCACAGCTATCACCCCTAGAGAAGCCACAGAGGGTAACTTAATATGCCAATCCCAAAAACAACCAGCGGCTCCTGAATGGGTTGGCGCTACACATATTCTCTCTTTTGCTTCTGTGAACACAACATACAACTGTTATATGACATCCAAGCATAAAATCACAGTGAATAACTCTGCTTTTGTCTCTCACATATAAACATGTGCACTACATTTAGGTTATTAGCAGGTTTAGCTGTATATACATGTAGGTTATATTAGCGACCTATGGCAGGTTATAGCTGGCCAGCTACAAGCCCTATTCTTTACTCCAGGGGTCTCCAAAGAATGGGCCAGATGTGACCCTTTGCTAGCCTTTATCTAGCCCTTGGGGCACTATTCCTGCCACTGACACCCACAAGGGAGTACTATTTCTTTCACTGAGACCAATGATGGGATATTATTTCTTCTACTAATAGGGGCACTACCCATTATCCTACTGACCACCAAACTTGAGGCCATATTTATTCTCACTGATGCTGGGACTGGGACATTTTCTGCCCTCACTGGACACAAAAGTCTGAAGGACAATAAACTGGCCCTTTGTTTAAAAAGTTTTGGGACCCCTGCTTTACTCTAAAACACTTTAATCTTGGCTTGGCATTTTATTAGGGAAAGACCTATAAATGTATAAATTACTGAACTGATTAGTATAGCTGCAGATGGGTCAGTCTGCCAAATATTCTGCTATTTGGGTATGAATGCCTGATATGTCAAATTGCTAGTTATGTCTTCTTTTTCTGTGCATGGGTCTTTCAATATGCTGCATCCTTAGCCAATAACTGTGTTTTCAGCAAGGCTGGGCAATTATCAGTATGGAAAATACCCCAGGCCAGAGAGAACCTGGCTCCCTAAATCCTGCCCATCAACACGTGAAACGAATACAAAACTATCACAACAGTTGGAAATCATGTTTTTAAACAAGCATTTTCATTCACAATTTGTTGATCTGGTTAAGTTTACAAAGTCAGTCGTCCCAAAGTTTTGGGTAGATGCTCAAGAGGTACACCACCTAACGATTTCTTATCTTTCTGGGGGCCTGTATTGTAGAGATATTTGTTCTTAAGCTCTTGAGTCTGCACACCCACTTTGGCTGTCATACAGGCTTCCCATTCTAACTGTTCTACTATATATATATTATATTATATACTATTTCCATACTTTTGGCTCTGTATGTCACCAAAATAAAATTAAAACAAAACAATCAAGGGAGCTGTGGTGGCTCAACGTGATTGGCACTGCGCTGACAAGCCATTCACCTCTGCAGCCAAGGGTTCGGATCCCGGTCTCGGCTACATGTGAATTGAGTTTGGTGGTCTCAGCCCGGCTCCCGGTGGGTGTGCTATGCAAGGTACGCCTGTGCTTAGTACGCCCATTCCCCCCCCCCCCACAAAAACCACCACACTTGCACGCACACAAAATTGGTTTAAAACACATGCACTTTGGCCATGCGGTCTCTTAAAATAAAGAGAGGCGAAGGACCTACGGGGCTGGCTGGGTGGGCTAGGCCCCCTCACTCCCTCATAGGGGGAGTCCCTCTGCCCCATTGGGGTCCCGTTGGGCCCCAGTTGGGCTCCCAAGAGGAGCAGGTAGGGCGGGGTGAGTGGGAGGCCCCCCTTCACACCCGCCATTGCCACCAGGGGCATGGAGAAGGATGGCGATTGCCTCCGGGGGGAGGGTCTGCCTACTCCCAACTCCTGCAGTCCGGCTCCTCTCTCTCGAGTTCACGCACAAAAATACACTTTAAAGAAAAAAAAAAAAAAAAAAAAAAAAAAACAATCAAATGAATTTGAAGTGCAGACTTTCAGCATTAATTTGAGGGGTTAAACATAAATATCAAATACAAATTTTAGGAACTACAACCATTGTTATACAGTCCCCCCATTTTCAGGGGCTCAAATGTATTTGGACAAATGAATATAATCATAAATATAATGTTAGTTTTTAATATTTTGTTGAATTCTTTGCTGAATGACTTCCTGAAGTCTTGAACCCATGGACATTACCAAAGACTGGGTTTTCTCCTTTCTGGTGCTTTACCAGTCTCTAACTGCAGCTGCTTTGTGATCAGGTGATTGACTTGGCCATTCCAGAATATCCCACTTCTTTTTCTTCAAAAGCTGCTGGGTTGCTTTTGCAGTGTGTTTTGGATCATTGTCCATCTGTACTGTAAAGCGCTGTCCAATCAACTTTGCTGCTTTAAGCTGAATCTGGGCTGACAGTATATCTCTAAACAAAAATTAATCTGTCTGCTTCTGTCTCTTGTCTCATCATCAATAAAAACCAATGGCCCAGTGCTAGTGGAATCCATGCATGCCCATGCCACCACACTGTCTCCACCATGTTTTACAGATGGCATTGTGTGCTTTGGATCATAAGCTGTTCCAAGCCTTCTTTACTCTTTTTTCTTCCCATCATTCTGACACAGATTAATCTTAGTTGAACCCTGTCTGAATAATGCTTTTCCAGAACTGGTCTGGCTTTTTTAGATTTTTATTTTTTTGGCAAAGTTTAATCTGGCTTTCTATTCTTCAGGCTTATGAATGGTATGCACCTTGTGGTGAACCCTCTGTATTTGCTCTTGTGAAGTCTTCTCTTGATTGTAGACTTTGACAATGATACACCCACCTCCTGGAGAGTGTCCTTCACTTGTCTGGATGTTGTGAATGGGTTTTTCTTTACCATAGAGAGGATCCTGCGATCATCCACCACTGTTGTCTTCAGTGGACCTCCAGGCCTTTTAATGTTGCTGAGCTCACCACTGCATTCTTCTTTCCTCAGAAAGTACCAAACTATTGATTTGGCCACTCCGAATGTTGCTGCTATCTCTCCAATGGATTTGTTTCTTGTTCTTCTTTGTTTCATTCTTGACTTATAATGGTCAGTTTCACTTGCATGGACAGCACCTTTTAACGCATGATGTAGGTTGACAGCAATAGATTCCAAATACAAATGCCATACTTAGAATCAACTCCAGATCTTTTACCTGCTTAATTGATGAAGGAATGATGAAGGAGTAGCCCACACCTGGCCATAAAACAGCTCTTGATTCAATTGTACAATTACTTTTGGTCCCTTGAAAAAGGGGGATGGCTATTCTTAAGAGCAGTAATGCCTAAACTCTTCCTCCGATTGAGATGTACCTCAGATTAAACCTGAGAGAGTGCTCTTTCAGCACATATCCATTATATACCTAAAGCATGAATGTGTTTTGGTAATTACCGCATTTATCGGCGTATAACGCGCACAGGCGTATAACACGCACCCCAACTTTAAGAGGGAAGTTTCAGCAAAATAACTTTCCACAGCCCCCTGCGTATAACACACAGGCGCAGTGTACCCTCTATTTTCAGGGTAAAAAAGTGAGTGTTATACGCCAATAAATACAGTACCTGAATAAAAACTAAAATTGTGCCTATATATTAAAATTGTCCAAATATATATGGACCTAAATGTAGAATACAACAGAAGATGCTGGAACTCCCCAGTGGCCAGGCACAGAGTGTGAAATTATGACTATATGCCATGGATACTCGCTGTTGGAGTATCCATGTGGCATATAGCAAGTTAGGGCTGCATCAGTGACAGACTCTAACTATAGATAAATAGTACTCTTGAGTGCACCAACCCGTTAAAGTGTATCTAAAGCCGAAACATTTTTTTTTTAATAAAAAAGTTCCGGAAAAAGGAAATGGTCAACAAAAGTCAAGTGATAAAACATTTTTTGTGAGTAATATATGTAGATAAAAAATGATCACAAACAAATACAACAGTAATGTATATACTATATGCAGATCAATTCATATGCTTCTCCTAGCTGCCAGGATATCCTCACAGCCTTTTCAGGTACTACTTCTCTCTTGCCCACTGCCTGGACTCTGTAAAATGGAGATTACTGGACTTTTCTGATTGTGGCCACCAAAGAGAACTTAGATCCCATAGCTCCCAAATGTCCCTGATATCGAGGGACTGTCCCTGATTTGGAACAAAGTCTCTCTGTCTCTTTTTCCTTCTCATTTGACCCTCATTTTTGTCTGATCTATATAGTTGTATATAAAATGCACTACTTATCTATCATAAAGTGTTTCCCACTGCTGAACCTTTCATACAATTTCTACATCGCTGCATTTGTAAATGACAAAAGCCAGTATAAAGGAACAGTAGTGCTAAAAAAGCACTTGTAGTAGGGAGGTGTGACCTATGCCTACATACTTTTGATAATGGGTATCCCTCATTCTCATCTCAGAAAGTTGGGAGGTATGAGAGCCTCATGAACATTCCTGCAGCTTAGAAAGAACAAATTTCCTCTGAGTGCCCAGCTTTAGTTGCCTGCTCTACACACTTCACTCTGTTACCCAAGAAGATACAAGGACAATAATACCAGCACTCAAAAACTGGAGCTTACATCCTAAATGCAGAATCCCATATCTGACTTCACTGGTAAAATGGGTAGTCAGATGCAGCTGGTGTTAATGGTGTGCATGCTCAGAAGGCATTGCTCAGAATATAAAGAATTGCTATTTATGGTAGGCACTTTACCAGCTGGGTGGCACTGGAAGAAAAGTAAAAATTTGTCTGGTCTCTACAACAGGTGCGTCAGCAACAGTGCACCAATAGGTGTGGGCCTTTTGTGTCTATTTATGAAACCAGCCTTGGAAACAGCAAACGAGTGCTAAATAGGTTAATGGAAAATTAAAACTACATTGTTTTATGTTGCTGCCTGCACGCTTAGTGTTGTACTTTTGAGCAGAGGGCTGCAGAAAAAGGTGTGTGAGTGGTCTACGTGAGCTTTTTGAGGTCCTGTACATGGAAATGAATATTTTGCAAGGAAGGTTAAAGTTTAATAGATGCAGAATGCTACTCTCATTTTCCTAATGTTTTTTTTGTCTATCCTCTGGGTTGCCACAAGATGGCACTTTAAGCTGTATGGAATGGTTTTAAGCCTTTGCAGCCTGTGCGATCAAATGGCTAAATAGAAAACCATATATTTTAGACAATACTGAAATTACCATGGACAGCCAATGATAATGGTAGAACGTTCTCAGTTTATTCTGTGACACAGATGTTTATTAGGCCTAAATATTCACTTCTGCATGTTCTGTATCTGATGCATAAAACAGAGCACAAAGATCTATCTCTACAGAAAAAGTCACCATAGTACAGTAAAGGCTTGGTGAAAATAACTTTAAGATGCAGTGAATTAAAGTGAATGTATACCCTACCTGAATGACACCAAGTCACTAAGAGGTTGATTTACTAAAGGAAAATAGACTGTGCACTTGGCAACGTGAAGTTGCACTGCAAGGGCAGTTTCTCCAGAGCTTAGTAAATGAAGCAAAGCTTTGCAAAGAACACCAGAAATACAGAATATTTGCTTGCACCTGATTGGATGACGAAAGTAAGCAGAGCTTGCCCTCATTTCCTAAACTCTGTAGCAACTGCTCTTGCACAGTGTACTTGCCTTTAGTAAATCAACTCCTTAGTCTCCAGCTAATGCATCACTTACATGAGCAACAATAGCCATATACAGTAGGATTCCCGGGATATTTCTTGCAGCTTCTCAATCTCTAGGTGCTGTGTGGAGGCAGCCCACTGAAATCTATTATGACACCCTGGCTGCAAAGACACAGCCAATGGTCCTAATGTGACAGGGGTTCTGACAGTGGCGGCCCCCCCCCAAAGCTACTCATCATAAAAATAAAAATATAAAATGGCCCTTTAAGTGTGTGCGGGGCACCAGACACACAGGTGACTGGAAAGCAAGACACGCTGCAATCACAAAAAAACAAAAAAAAAAAAACGCCCCTTTAAGTGTGTCCGGGCGCCAGACACACAGGTGTATGGAAAGCATGACGTGCTGTAATCACTGGAAAAAAATAATAAAAATGGCCCTTTAAGTGTGTGCAGGATGCCAGGCAAACAGATGTATGGGAAGCATGATGTGCTGCAATCACTGAAAAATTTATAAAAAGTCTGACCGTATGTAGCCTCCATCTGCCTTTTCTTTTCGGAAGTCCGATGGACCTTAGATAGAGAATCTGTTCTCTTTCTTTTCGACAGACTCACGGCGGACTTTTGCACAGTCAAAAGTCAGACCGCGTGTACAAGGCATTAGTGTTTGCAAGGTGCTGGACACACAGCTTCTATGGGAAGCATGAAGTGTTTGCAATCACGTAATTGCAAACAAGAAGCTCTATTGGCTTCCTTTAGAAAGTCCTCAGGGCGCTGAGCTCTGTGCTCAGAACACTCCCACTATAACATTGTTCCCTACTGCGATCAGTGACTCGGTAACCCCGAGTCAGACTCGGCTTTGCCTCGCAGCATCCATAGGCAGTGTTTACTTACCTGGATCCAGCGATGTAGCCCCGCTGTGTGAGCGAGCGGGTCTTCGCTCGATTCACACAGTGCCTGTGTGCTGCCGATCTCCGTTCCCTGCGACGTTATGATGCACGGGGGCGGAGAACGGCGCCAAATTCAAAAAAGTAAACAAACACGTTACATACAGTACTGTATGTAAAAAATACAGACCCCCTTTGTCCCTAGTGGTCTGCCCAGTGCCCTGCATGTACTTTTATCAAATAAAAACTGTTCTTTCTGCCTGCAAACTGTAGATTGTTCATAGCAACCAAAAGTGTCCCTTTTATGTCAAAAATGGTTTTAGAGCAGCTAGAAAACAGCGATAATAAATTATAATCACTTTCAGAATTGAGCGATAGCGATTTGTGGGGAAATTCATCATAAAAAAATAAAAGTAATCACAGCGACAATTCTGCAACTGAGCACATTTCAGTGTTTTTGAGTTGATTACATTATTGAATATTTTTATTATAATTATATTATTATTTGTTATAATTATTTATAATTATTTATTATATTATAATTGTAGCGCTACCCCATTCAGGAGCCGCTGAGTATAAGTGGGATCGGCGTGTTGTGTTACCTGGCAGGTGTCTAGGGGTGATACTTGTGAGTTGAGGAGAAGAAGAGCGAATGTCCAGTCTTTAGTTGGGTTTTCTTCAATGCTGTATTCCAAGGCCCAACGTGGCCTTCATCAACATAGTATAGGATAGGAACAGGTTGATGAGCAGAGAGAGAGGATTTAAGTATCAGGCCTTGGATATCAAAAAGGTGAGAGAGCAATCTGACTCTCAGCAATAATGAACTCAATTTTTTTCGCTACTCCAATTGGAGTGGGTAAAGTGCCCCCGGACAGGTCTTTGCCACAGGCCTGGCAGCCGGAACATCACTTGCAAATGCTGGGAGGACCAGGCCTCTGCCACAGGCCTGGCTCGGGCCTTTGCCACAGGCCTAGTACTTGAGGAGCATGAAATTGAAATTAGCTAGTCCTCCCAATAGATTTAGTTAGAGTCTCTGGATCCCCGATGGTTCGTTCAAGCCCTATTGGATCACCTACCTCAAGCCGTTCCCCCATTGTACGGCTCCCAGCCTGGGATCTTTTAGGATGAGTTTGGGACCCAGCAGCTATTGGGGATCCCTCTCCATGTTAGAATGAAGCTCTGCCTGGTGCGCAACTTCGGCCAGGTAGGCCACGGCTGCGGGGTCCATGGATGCGCGCACCCTGAAGGTGGATGCCGCACCCGGAAATCGGACCCCGCAGAAAGCAAGAACGGCCCCGAGGCCAAGGCGGCTGCCCCAGATATAGCCTCCGTCAGCACGCCTTAGTGAGGGAACTAACCCCTCTGATTGGCTACTGAGGAAAACGAGTCTGCCAGAACCCCTCTAGCGCCAGCTGCCTGCCCAGGGGTGGAAACACACCCCTGGAGCACAGACCGGCCCACAGGTTAGTTCTGGAAAATGGCAGCAGCCCAAATTTGACAAATTGTGAATGGGAGCCATGTTACTCTCCCATTCCCCACTAACTTTAGCGTAACGCCCCCACAAAAAGCAAGGGGGCGCTACATAATTTATCATTTTGTTTTAAAAAAAAAATCATACCCCGGATGCCTATTAGACTCTTGTTTGGTCAGATTTAAGTGCGTTATTCCTAAAAATTACAGGCCTACAGTATAAAACGCCAAATTTCCTTGCAAATAATGGTACCGCTTTCAGCACCTAAAATCTGAAATAATCATACCGCCAGGGTGGTTAAAAGAGACACATCTAAGTATACAGGCATCCACATAGACCATCCTCCGCACCAACGACTCTAACCGTTGTCAATCTGCAATCGTGACCAGGAAGACTACCCTGCAGTAGAGTGATCTGAAAGCAAGGCTTGAAGCGCATGGAGCGCAGCATGGAAGGGATGACATTGATGGCTGTGCGGAGCATGATGAATTGGGAGGATGTGAGTTGCCAAATGTTGTACCTTCATTAAAAATATTGCCACACTTAGAAGCCACTCTCTTCTCTTTTATACTTAGTTGTGACTTGACGCTACTTGTATATCAAGACATCGCTTGTATATCAAGTCAAAATCTTTGAATAAATGTTGCTTATCTTGCAAAACGCTCTCACACCAAGTTACACTCAAACCAAGGTTTTACTGTATTAGTAAGGGCATGTAGTTTTATCTACAACAGCAAGCTGCAAGCTAGTGCAGACAGTCTGCTTCAAGGGTTGTACGCCCGTGCGCATGTGTGAGTTTACACAAGCACCACCGTAAACCCTCCTTTTAGCAGAATTAGCGATGTTACTGATCAAAAATTTTGTGTTCGATTAATCGTTTTTTTTTTTTAATCAATTAATCGACTAATTTCGATTAATTATAACGCACATACAGATCCAACTACTTTTAGCTGATCTCCTTGCAGGCCGATTCCCAGTGCAGATACCAACCACGGGAAAAATGGATAGCAAGATACAAAAAACACACAAAGGCAGCGCTCGATGGGAATAGCATTAAAACTTTTATAGTCTTCAAGTAGGTAACAAAATAAATATTGCACTGGAGATAAAATCGATGTAGCTACATAAACTGTAAAAATGGTGCGAATAATACCAAACGGTACCAAAAGCAGTCATAAAAACATGTAGCTAAGTATGATACTGGTATAAAAATGTGTACAACGATACCACTGCTGAATCCAGATAAGGAGAGGTTAACATCAGTCCGTCGGCATGTAGATGTCCCATGAAGGGAACTATCACAACTCCCAGTGGATGGCTGTAGAATCCCAGGTTAATAGAGGGAAGTGATAGAGGGAAGTGTAACAGCCCTTGCGTGTGGCAGATAGTAAGGTCCCGCCGGCATGCAGATATGAAGGCACAACAAAGGAGCAGATGAACTTCAGATGAACACGGCAAGCCCTGCCGGTGTCAGTGACGTTATCAGATCTCCGACGGAACTCCCTGAAGGCCCAGAAGCCGGCTGAGAGGTGATTACCAATCAAAAGGATTTTAATCGATCAAAAAGATTTTGATCGATCAAAAAAATTAAAGATTAATCGATTAATTAAAAGTTAATTTGCACAGCCCTAAGCAGAATACATCCATTAATTGCAATGGGAAGCTGCACTCTGCACCTGTGGCTCTGTACGCCGGCTATTTATGCTCCATGCATGCTGTAGGCCAGTAATGGCGAACCTTGGCACCCCAGATGTTTTGGAACTACAATTCCCATGATGCTAATGTACTCTGCAGTGTAGCTGAAAATCATGGGAAATGTAGTTCCAAAACATCTGGGGTGCCAAGGTTCGCCATCACTGCTGTAGGCCCTTTTGCAGGTGTGTGTATGAAGCCTTAGTTTCCATTGAGACCCAAATATACACCTGTTGCAGAAATTCTCCTTACTTCCTGTGTGCTTACTGAGACAGGAAGTAAAGGGATATCTCTCCAATATCATGATGTGTTAATAGGAAGAAGAACACTTTGGAAAGTTAAATGTAGTATACGTTAATCTCTGTTTTTGTTTAGAACTGAGTATGATGCTGTGGTTGACTGTGTTTGTGGAATAATGAAGACGTAGATATAATGCTATATTCCTATGAAATAAATCATTTGTGGAGTGTGAAGAGAATGTGACAATGACATTGCTATAGACAGCATGTCTTTTCATATGGTGTTTCTTACAACAGAAATAGGCTTTTTATTAATGCAATTTTATCATTTCCCCTAGATGGATTACTGCAGATGTGCAATTACAGCTTAGAGCTTCGCTTGTCTCTGGTCCTTCCTGTGAATGAATAAGTCATTGATTCTGGAGACATCGGATGATTAAATCTGAACCGGGAGAGAAATAAAAGAAAGTTTAACACCAACCATTAACAGCCAGATGTATTGTATATTAGCAAAACTGTGCTTATTTGGGTGCTAGAGAGATTTGGGTGGGGGGAGGTGTTTAACAAAACAATCAAAAAGCGTTTTAAGTCAACGTGGAAACATTGCCTCTAAAAATTAGGATATTATAGACCACTCAGCCAATGGACACCAGACTATGAGCTTCATATTCTGATTAAACTCTGAAGAGGAGTCACTAATACAGCAAGGATCTACTGTACTGTCACTGTAGAAAAGTGTCCATTTACTTACCATCTTCAGATGCAGGTACAGGACCTTTAACTTGATTCCCACAACTCATTGGGTTCCTGGACATGCTCAAGGAATATGTTCCTCAGATTACCTTTCTTTGCAGTTCAGAGAGGCCACACCTAATGAGGCAGAGGTAGCTGAGCATGTGATCTGCAACCAAGCGAGAGGCCCTCCACTGTCAGAACTGGTATTCGGTCCAATGCCTAATAGCACACAGCTTCTCTGGAACACCCGGCTACTGTGGGGAGTCCTTTTCCAATTGTTACCTGAGTACCCTAGTTTAATATATGCTAGAAAATGAAATGGAGAGATAAAGACACCACCTAAAGGTATTAAAAGAACACACATCGCATTACATCAAAGTTCCAGGTAGGTGGTCCTTTGTCCATGGGCATGGGATCCCTCCAGCTGTTTGCCCAGCTAGTTATTAGTGTTATAAACTGTTTTAGTGAATGATTTTCAACTAGACTCTCTGTTGTAAAATCTTACAGAGACTATGCAGACTATGTTACCTTGATTGAGCTTCAGTGATATTGCTGTGAAGAGTCCATGCATGCTCTTTGCCATCCTGAACTTCTTATGCATTATTGTTCCTAATTTTGAACTTGTTAGTAATATGCAAGGTACAGTTACTTCAAGGGCTTTTTTCTCAGCTCCAGGAGACAGGTGATACCAAAGTTTATTTTTTTAATAACAAAGAGGTTATCGCTAAGGAGGCACCAATGTGTGCATGCTCCCATTGGGTCTCGAACTGGGCTGTGTGCGCCCATAGATACACACAGTGCTGCTAGCCCATGCCCACCATCACAGGAGTCTCTCGTCACACTAGTTTAACTGCAGCAGCAGTAGCCTCTGGCTTGACCTGTGAAAGTAGGAAGTGAGAATAGCAGTGCTACAGCTGGAGTAAGCGCTGGATCGGTGACATGGTGTTAGATAAGAGTTTAACTGCTTGCCGACCAGCCGCTCTCATTATACTGTGGCAGGTCGGTTCTCTTGCGCAAACCGCTGTAGATGTACATCAGTGTTTGTGCAGGAGATATCGGGCGCACGCTTGCCGCGAGTAATGGATACTCGATGTCTGCCGGAAACCTGTGATTATGGTGTACAGAGGCAGAAAGGGGAACTGCGTATATAAATAAGGCGATTCCCCATTCTGCCAGATGACGTCAGAGATCTTCTGTTCCCAGTGATCGGGAACAGTGATCTCTGTCATGTCCTTGGTAGCTCATCCCCCTTACAGTATTAACACACCCAGGGAACACATTTAACCCCTTGATCAAGTGTTAACCCCTTCCCTGCAAGTGTAATTTTTACATTGATTAGTGCATTTTTATAGCATGTATGTATTACAATGTAATCATGACACTGGTCCACATAAAGTGTCATTTGGGATGTCATTTGTCTACTGCAATGTCGCGGTATATTTTTTTCAAAATTGTCTGTCTATTTTTGTTTATAGCGCAAAAAACACAGAGGTGATCAAATACCACCAAAATAAAGCTCTATTTGTGGGAAAAAAGGACATAAATTTTGTTTGGGTACAGAGTCACACGACCGCTCAATTGTCGGTTAAAGCGACGCAGTATTGCAAAAAATGGCCTGGTCATTAAGGGGAAAATCCTTCCGGGGCTGAAGTTGTTAAGGAACAGAGGAGGGTAGGACTAGAAGTAAGCATTTTTTTACCCTAATGCAGAGAATGCATTAAGGTAAAAACTTTAACTAAAGTAAATCTTCAGACATTAAAGTGGTTGTAAACTCAATATAAAAAAAAAAAACCCTGCAAGACAAGGGCATAATGAGCTAGTATGCACAGCATACTAGCTCATTATGAATTATTTACCTTAGGTTAAAGCCCCCTCAGTGGTCCTCATCCCCCCTCTGGCGGCCACATCTATCCCAGGGGTTACTTCCAGGTATCCTGGCTCCAGCGCTGTGATTGGCCAGAGTCGCAATGACGTCACTCCCGTGTATGCACACGCAGTAACGGCATACGGACTGAAGCAATGGCACACAGGTGCCATTGTTTCAGTTTGCTCCAGTGCGCATGTGCCGATGACATCGCCACATGCAGGGGACAGGCAATATCTCCTAAACCGTGCAGGTTTAGGAGATATCCTGGGTATCTACAGGTAAGCGTTAATATAGGCTTACCTGTAGCATAAGGTGGTTGTAAAGGGTTTACAACCACTTTAACAAAACACAAAAAACAGCGACCCTTCGTTACGATAACTCCAATAACGCACTGAACAGGTAAAACCTTTCCACCCAAAATGAACCATATTATATGGATATTAGATAGTTTGCTACCTCAGGAGCAAGGACTGGTATGAACAAGTCCCTAAAAAGTATAAAATAAAAATCCATTTTTTCTCAGAGATCGTACCACCTTTCTTGTTTGAACTACTAAGTTTCAAGGACCACTTTACACCATGTCTCTTTATTTTCATCAAAGGAAGACTTGACCTACGACCTGAAAAGAAGTCTCTTTTGTAGCATGTCCTTCAAAGAGACAAGGCCGAGACACAGCTGTTGTACAGATCACCGCAGTTTAACAGTTACAAATAGCAATGATTATGTTTTATGTTTTAACAGAGATGGAAGGCAGTCTATGTAAAAGAAAGAAGAATGTTTGTTGAAAGACGTCGATCCATATAGGAATCCCGACTTTGCTAATGTCACAGATAAGCACAGTATGAGAACTGAGCGCTAGAAGTCTTATACAACTGTCACATCTCTAATTACATTAAGAGGCGACACAGCAAAATCATATCTGGAACTGATCAGCGTTCAGGAAGAAATATAATCTGCTTCCGCGTCTAGTTGGGAAAGACTGTTTGGCCACTGACACTGTGAAACTCTACCAAGCAGAGTACTGGCCTTGCTGGATAATCTAGTCTAATATCCTGCAGAGAACTGTGTCAATTAGCTTTGGGAGCTGGGAAATGGCAAGGGAAATAGGAACGTATTTGTTCATCATTGCCTTGAACTCCTAAACAGACCGCCTGTCAGAAATTACCTTAATTTATTCTCCATAGCGAGTCTGGGAGATTGGATTTCACACCGCAAAGCAGTCTGGCAGGGGTGACAACTATTTTTGTAATTTTAACCTGAGAATGTTCCTGTCTCTTGATCTCATGCAGACAAAGTCCTGTGAAAGGAGGTTTGTCTAGTCAAAGGAAATGTTTTGAACTCCTTTCTGTATGTATCAGGTATAAACCAGCGCAAACTATTTTTATATATTTTTTTTAATGCCCTTCTTTAGTATACTTTTGTATGGTTACTATGTTGTAAGTCTTTTTTCTTTATTGCCTTTAAAGTGATCATGGGAAACTAGCAAACTAATTTGTGACTCCAGCTTTTGATAATTAACAGGGAGCATGGTTTACCCGAAGTGTCACTCAGGTATTTTCGGAAGGCGTGACATGCCTTAGCAGCCCGTCAATCAACTCCTCTTGGCTTAGGAACGACCATTCCCCGCTCGGTGCCGGATAACAACGGCTCATAAAACGATAAGTACAAAATAAAAAACCCCCAGCATACTGCAGATGTTAGCAGTATGCTGGATTTAATGTCAGAAAGTTGATTTTTAGGTGAACCTCCGCTGTAAAGTGACTGTTAATGAAAGAATAACAAACATCTCAATACTTACCTGCCATGTGCAATGGAATTGCACAGAGCGGCCGTAATCCTCCTCTTCTCAAGCCCCCCTCGCTGGTGCTCCTGCCACCTCTTCTCTGCTCAGTGCCCCTACAAGAAGCTGCTTCCCATAGGGGCACTTCTGTGTGCTCGCTCCCGCGCCCCGCTTCTGCATCCATTGACAGCGGAACTCAGCCCCATCGGCCACTTCCTCTTCACTGGCTTTGATTGACAGCCAATGGCTCCCAGTGCCCCAGCAAAACCAGTGAGACACGGAAGTGAGGGGAGTGAAGAGCTGCAGACATGCACAGCACTGGATAGAATAGGGGCTCAGGTAAGTGGAGGGGGGGTGAGGGGCTACATTTCCACCAAGGAATTTCCATAATTTGCAGGGATTTCATTTCACTTTCTGTTTGGCTATAGATAATATAATATCTATATTTGGTGTAATATAAAAGAAGATGTCACGTTGAGTAAATTGATACCTAACATGCCACACTTTAAAATTGGGTACACCTGTGGAATGGCACCAAACTACTGTACCTCAAAATCTCCATAAGAAATGCTTTAAAAGCCTTTACAGCAGGGGTCTTCAAACTATGTCCCTCCAGGTGTTCAGGAACTACAATTGCCATCATGCCTAGTCATGTCTGTGAATGTCAGAGTGTTGCAATGCCTCATGGAATTTGTAGTTCTGTAACAGCTGGAGGGCCGTAGTTTGAGGATCCCTGCTTTACAGGTTACCAGTTTGGAGTTAAATGGATCTCAATGGATCCAAAACAGAACTTCCCTTTCTCAACGCAAACCAAAAGACAAATTCTAGGATGACATGGACACTTCCCACAATACTTGGACAAACCATCACCCCAAGCACTAAAGTCAAAATCCTCAGCGTTATCTTTGACTCAGACATGACTATGGACGCACAAATAGGATCAGTAGTCAGCGGATCTCACTATCTTCTCTGCTTGCTGCGTAGACTCATCCCCTTCATCCTGGAAGAGGACACAGCAGTAGTAGTTGGAACAATCATCAATTCCCGACTCGACTACGCAAACTCTCTTTTCACCTAGGACTACTGAAATACCAGATTTCTCATCTACAAGTCGTCCAGAACACAGCAGCCAGACTGGTAACGGGGAAAAAAAACCTGGGAACCAATCTCCTGAGGACCCTCCACTGGCTAGCCGTAAAGGATCGGGTGACATTCAAAACCCTCTGCCTCACCCACAAATGCATGCAAGGAAATGCGCCTCAATACTTATGCGAGAAAATAAAACACTACACCCAAAATTGGGCCCTACGATCAACTAACCAGAACCTCCTCCGCATCCCCAAGTCCCGCTACAAATCTAAAGTAGAACGAAGATTTGCAGTCCAAGGACCACGGCTATGGAACGCTCTACCCACAGACATCCGAATGGAAGAAAACCATCAGGCCTTCAGAAAAAAAATTAAGACCTATCTCTTCTGAAGGTTTCTGGACGACGACATTGGATACAAAGCGCCTTGAGGCAATTAGTTTGCATTTGTAGCGCTATACAAGTTACTCACTCACTCAGAGTTACACAGGAAGTCTGGTGCTAGAATTATTGCTCCCACTCTTACATTTGCAGCAATACCAATAATGCGTGGTGAGAACATCATTTGCATATGTGTGTGCACCTTATGTATGCGTTCCAGCACAGGGGACAGGGGCAAATGTTCTTTTATTATGATTAATTTTATTTAAAAAAAATTTTTTTTACACTTTCTTAAATTACTTTTTTTTTATCAACTTCATTGCTATCACAAAGGATGAACACAGCATCCTTTGTGATAGCATGGGCAGTGACAGGTTCTTTTTACTGAGACATCTGGGGTCTATTAGACACAAGATATCTCCACTGGCATTAAAAGCATTTGATTAAACCAAGATCAGTTTGATCAGATGTTTTACAAGCCACTAATGGCTTGTTTACATCCTGGCGAAACCGGAAGTGACACAATTCTCAGCGCTTCTGGTTTCTTATATCATAGAGATGATTAGGGAATGTTACAGTCATCGGTCATCTCTATGGTAAGCAATTGGAAACTCCAGCTTCAGTCCCAGGCTCCCCAGTGGGACATCTGAGCCTGGAAAGGCAGTAGAAGGCATTTGTTACGTACCTGCCAGATGAGCCTGACGTGTAGTGGGAAGGCTTCTCGTACAACCCCGGCTCAAGGGCCACCGATGTTGCAACAGTGGCCGCAAGAGCCTGGCGGTGTATGGGTGCTTGGTTCGTCTTGGGTCTTGTCGGTTCAGCAGGTGCAGCAGGAAACAGGAAGCATGCTGGTGGCTGCACTGGCTGGGGAGACACTGGATACGTAGTCAGACAAGCTGGGTTTGGTAATAGACGATCAGATATAGGTATAAACAACAGGCAGAGAATGGTCAGTATACAGGCAAGTTCGGCAAGGGGGAATCAAGCAGTGTAGAGCTGAGCGTGGTCACAAGGCAGGCCGGGATCAGGATGACAGAGATCAATCGTAGTCAACTGCAGATCAGGCAGCGAGGTGTTTAAATAAGGCAGCCTGTTGCCATACATTGGAATCAGTTGCACTGTTAACTCTTAGGTGGCAGGTCCATGACAGCGTTATTTAGCTGCTATAATTTCTTTTACATAAAAGTCCATCGCTAGCTTAAAAAAATGATACCAGGATGATGGCTGTAGCTTAGGCAAACTCCCAGTCCTCCCCTCATTCCAGTTCCCCCTCAATGACTTTTGCCACTGTCATTGCCTCCCCTCACCTCAAGGTATTGGGTGTAATCCTAGACTCTGACCTGTTCTTTTATGCCCAAAGCCAATAGCTGTCAAGAGCTTGTAGACTTCACCTTCGTGACATCTCTAAAAATCACCCTTTTTTAACTAATTAAACCACCAAACTACTCATTCACTCCCTTGTTATCTCTCGTCTTGACTATTACAACTTCCTTCTCATTGGCCTACCTCTCCATATCTCCTCTTCAGTCTATCATGAATGCTGCTGCCATACTCATCTACCTTACCAACTGCTCAGTGTCTGCCACCCTCTCTATACCAATCCCTCCACTTGCTTCCAATTGCCCAGCAAATTAAATTCAAAAGCAACATAAAAAGCCATTCACAACTCTGAGCTACATCACCAATCTTGTCTCCAAATATCACCCAAACTGTCCTCTCCGCTATTCTCAAGACCTCCTGCTCCCATGATTTCTTGCCCCTCCTCCCATGCTTGTCTACAGGACTTCTCCAAAGCGTCTGCCATCCTGAGGAATTATCTACCGCAGTCTCTCTAGCTATCTCTCAGGCCCCGTACACACGACCAAGCTTCTCGGCAGAATCCAGCGAGAAGCTCGCTGGGATCCATATTCTGCCGAGAAGCTCGATCGTGTGTACACTTTCGTCGAGTGTCCCGTCGGGAAGCTCGTCGAGCCAAAATAGAGAGCAGGTTCTCTATTTGCTCGACGGGCCATCGGGACTAATGGATCGACGCCTTTTTTGACAGCCTGGTCGACGAACTCGACGGCCGGCCGAGAACCTCGTCGGGCAGGACGATGGGTTTAGCCAGACGAGGTTCTCGGACGTGTGTACGGGGCTTAAGGCCCCTTTCACATGTCCGCCTCCGTTCGTCCGTTTTTACAAGTCCATTTACGGACTTGTAATGGACGCCTATGGGGTCGCGTCCGTTAGCGGATGATGCATCCGCTAACGTCCGCAATGATCCGCGTCCATCTGGATCCGGTTTTTCGGATGGAAGAAAACCCTATTTTTCTTCCGTCCGGCAGAACGGATCGGATGAATACGGACAAACGGTTCGTTTTCATCTGATTCCCCATAGGGGAGAGCGGAGGAGAGACGGGGCGGTCCCTGCACAGTGTGCGGGGACCGCCCTGTCCGCCGACAGCTGAGGGGGGATCCCCGCTGAGCCGACGGACACACACGGAGCGGACCGAAAAACGGACCGCTCCGTGTGAAAGGACCCTTACTCATGAAAACTCATCTCTTCAGGGAAGCCTATCACGCCCCAACTAACTGAACTTTTATCACTTCATCAGCTCACACCCCCCAGTTATAACCTATATTATGATATTGTGTAACACCATTAAGTGGTAACTTGATTTCTAACAACATTTCTAACTTTTGGAAATGGTACATCAATGTGTGTCAATAACAGTGCCTACTTTTTCTACTGACATTTTGCGTGTATGATGTTAATCACGAGCTACAATTATCTGAGCCAATGTATTAGGTATGTACTGTATGCTATAATAAACTTAAAGTGGTTCTAAAAGTTAAAGTTTTTTTTACCTTAACCACTTAAGGACCGCCTCCTGCACATTTACGTCGGCAGAATGGCATGGCTGGGCACATGCACGTACAGGTACGTGCTGTGCTAGTACCCAGCCATGGGTCACGGGCGCGCGCCTGCGGCTCGCTCCCGTGACCCGGTCTGAAGCTCCGGGACCGTGGGACTCGTGGACCTGATCGCCGCTGGGGTCCTGCGATCGGTCCCTGGAGCTGAAGAACGGAGAGAGCCGTGTGTAAACACGGCTTCCCCGTTCTTCACTGTGGCGGAAGCTTCGATCGTGTCATCATCCCTTTTATAGGGGGACACAATCGATGACGTCACACCTACAGCCACACCCCCTACAGTTGTAAACACACTTCAGGTCACACATAACCCCATCAGCGCCCCCTGTGGTTAACTCCCAAACTGCAACTGTAATTTCCACAGTAAACAATGCATTTTAAATGCTTTTTTTGCTGTAAAAATGACAATGGTCCCAAAAATGTGTCAAAATTGTCCGAAGTGTCTGCATAATGTCGCAGTCACGAAAAAAATCACTGATCGCTGCCATTAGTAGTAAAATAAATAAATAATAAAAGCAGATAAGTATGACATGTTTGTTAATTTTAAAACAAAAAATGTAAAACTTTAGTATCACTTTAATGCATTCTCTGCATTAAGATAAAAAAAATAACTTTTTAATAAAGGCTTCCCCAACAGCCCCCAAAATACCGACCTGAACCTGATCTTGGTCCAGCACTGTGCCCAAGTGCGGCAGCTCTTCTTCCCTCTCCCGACTCTCACAGGCTTGGCTGAGAGCAACAGGAGCCATTGGCTCTTGCTGCTGGCAATTTAAACCCATGAGTGGAGAGGGGGGCGGGGCTGAGCCAGGCTGTTTGTCTGAATAGACAAAAACAGCCCGACTCAGAATCAAGCACAGACGAGTGCCCACTTGGGAAGCAGATTCTTATGGGGCACTTGAGGAGGGAGGAGCCAGAAGTGCTAGTAGGAGACCTGAGAAGTGGGGATCCAGGCTGCTCTGTGCAAAACCACTGCACAGAGCAGGTAAGTATGACATGATTGTTGTTTTTTTTTTTTTAAACATTTTAAGCTTTACAATTACTTACACAATACATATAGTTTTAAACCATGCCCTATATATTGCAAGGTACAAAGCTGAAGCATTCTAAAAGGGGAATCATTGGAATAAGTTGTTACAAGCTTTTTTTTTTTTTACACTGCTCCAGTTTGTGCAATGAACCCAAAGTACAAAGATCGCAACCTCGCCTCCCTTAACTGATTAGAATGAACATTGGATTTGATAGTAATATGCAGACTCCTTAATCATAATTCTGTTTATCAAAGTGGTTGATGTCTCGTGTGCAATTCATCCAGATCTGAAAGGTAATGTGAGAGCAAGGAATGTAATTTTCAAATAAGTAGTGTGACTTCCTGGTTCACGTTCAGCATGGATTACAGGAATGGCTGTAAGAAGAGAACAAAAGGGAGTAATTTTCTGGAAAGAAGCTGTAGGCATATTTGGGCATTTGTGCTGGGTCTTATGACCTCAAAGCTCACTGCTCTGGCCTCCTAATATGCAAATATGTATAAATAATCTTACATTTACTGAGATAGCTCATGACTGTTGTTTGTAGCGGCTCCCCTTGGCACAGTGAATATGTCAGTGAATATTTTCTATATGAGCCAAGAGTCCATGCTGTGAAGCTCCTTTCCCCTGCCATCTCACTGCTGCAAAACTCTGCACCCAATAACAGATGTAGCAAACAAGTAAAATAAATGCTGTTCTTACTTTTTGAGCCTGCACCTGTCCTCTGTCTGTCTAATTCTGTATTACATATTTGACAGTAACTTTGCTATCGGAGATAAAGTTTAGGACAGTCTTCTGTGAACATGTAAGAACAAAGGAACATGCAGAGCTGTAGTCTGAATAGACTAGCTATCTGCTAATCTATCTCTAGGCTCCCTCCCCGATACAAATTTTCAGTTACTGTTATCACGTGTGTCGGAGAACTTGTCAGAAGAGGCTCTGCTGATAACAGAGGAACAGAGCAGCAAAAATAAACAGCACTTAGAGCACAGGTGTCAAACATAAGGCCCGCGGGCCCAATCTGGCCCTCCAGGCCATTTCATGTGGCCCTTGCACCTCTCCTGCAGTTGCAGGAGAGCTCCAGCCCTCCTCTGGTCCTACTCCAGACTCTTACTTTCTGCTTTCAAGCAATGCATCCATCTTCTTCCCAGCAGCAGCATAAGAAAAGGGGGGGGGTGCACTGTGATGTAAGCATGGGAGACTGTTAAACCCCATACACACTATTAGTTTTCCTTCAGGTGTTTCTCTTCTGGTTTACCAAAACCATCTAATATGAGGTCAAACCTTAAAGCGGTTGTATACCCACAATAATTGTATTTATTTTTTTACACCTGAAAAGCAAAAGTCATAATGAGCTAGTATGCACCGCCTACTAGCTCATTATGAAATACTTACCTTGGAACGAGGTGTGGAGGACTTACCTGGTCCACGTCAAACGAGATGTCATCTTGCCTCCACGTGTCTTTTCCGGGTATCGCCGTTCCAGCGCTGTGATTGGCTGGAGCGGCGATGTCATCACTCCCACACATGCACGCGGGAGACTTTATTCTGGCAAGGTCCGGCGGCTGCCGAGCCTTTAGCCGAGGATCCCCGCTGCGCACGGTTTAGGACATATTCTTTATACCTACAGGTAAGCTTTATTGCAGGCTTACCTGTAGATAAAAGTGGTAGTAAAGCGTTTACTACCACTTTAAGAGTTTCAATTCGTATGTAATCAGGCAGGCCCTTGCACTACATGGTTTTGGTAAACCTGGAGAGAAAAACCTGCAGGAAAACTGATAGTGTGTATGGGGCTGTATAGTACAATGTACTCCATGTTTCATCCAGAAGGTAATGCCCTAGTGGGGTTGATTTACGAAAACTAGAGAGTGCAAAATTTGGTGCAGCTCTGAAAAAAAGAGATACGCTACGGCGGCATATATATGCGCCGATGTATGTGAATCCGGGCCTATGCCTTTTGATGGAGACCAGACAGTAGAGGAAGCAAAGTTATTTAAACTGTCCACACTTTAAAGCGGTATTTCACCCTAAACATAAGATCTCCCATGCGATCCAGCATACTGGCGTCAGCGCCAGTATGCTGGTTTTTTTTTTTTTTTAATAGCACACTTACTGTATTATTGTGGAATTCCTTTTCTGTCCCCCGTGGTGGACGGCGCCAGTATAGCGCGTCACATCTTCCTAAAATACCCGATATGGACTCGGGTAATCTCGGCGAAAATGCGGCGCCTGCGCACAGACCTAGGAGCTGACTGCGCAGGCGCCGTATTTCTCCGAGTCCTACGGCTATGGCGCGTCACGCCCTCCGAAATAGGACTCGGAGAAATACGGCGCCTGCGCAGTCAGCTCCTAGGTCTGTGCGCAGGCGCCGCATTTTCGCCGAGATTACCCGAGTCCATATCGGGTATTTTAGGAAGATGTGACGCGCTATACTACAGCCGTCCACCGCGGGGGACAAAAAAGGAATTCCACAATAATACAGTAAGTGTGCTATTAAAAAAAAAAAAAACCCAGCATACTGGCGCTGACGCCAGTATGCTGGATCGCATGGGAGATCTTATATTTAGGGTGAACCTCCGCTTTAAAGTCCTAGCCTTGCTGCATTCCACTCTTGCCGCATACCACTAGAGATATTTATGAATTACTTTGGTAACATTAACAGAGATTTATCACAAGCAACTCTGCAAACAATTTGTGGTCATGGATCACACATGAAAATGAACCTTTACCTTGCTGTGATAGATCATGGATCATTGTTTTCACCTGGATTCACCGGGTCAGTCTATTTTTAAGTGACCAGCAACCCTCATGTTTCGTACATCGGGTACATATCACTTTTCTGAACTCCGCTGACTAATAAAATGGCTCAAGGGGATCCGGATGCATTCTTGCACAGTATCAGTGCTTTACAGCAAATCCTCTAAATCCATGTCTGTGGCCAACAGTTATTACATATCAGAGCAGCTGAAGTCATACCCAGAAGGAATTTCTCAGTCACAAATTGTAAAAAAAAAAAAGGGATTATGTAGATTTATTTAGTACCTTTGAAAAGTACAAGAAAATGGTTACATGTTATGTTCCTTGTATGCTTTTATTTATTACCAGTTGAATACTATTTTGCTTTTGATTTGTTCAATGACCTCATCTTTTCATGTTTGGTAGATTTTGGCATTGTGGTTTGTCCTAAATTTGATGTGTTAAATTAGCTGCTTTGATGTTTCTTATGCTTTTTCATTCATTTATTTAGTACACATGTATAAACAAATTTCTGGCCGAGCTCACACGGAGTGGAAGAAAAACAGCTGAAAAAAATAGCTTTACATCTTTTGGCCTATTTCTGCAACAGTTGTAAGACTGTTACCTTTACTATTTAAAGCGGACCTTCAGTAATTTGTTCATCTTTCCATCTATTAAATCTTCTGCCCTTGTTGTTTTATCTTTGGGTAGTAAAACATTTTTTTTTCTGCCAGTAAATAACATACAGCCCAATTCCTTTTTCTTGTCTGGTAATTTGCCTAGGCTTATGACATCATGCACAAAATAGAAAATAAAGGAATACAATTTAATAGAAAAGAATATAACAGAAAATTAAAGAATAGAATATAATAGAATAAAACAGAACAAAATAGAAAATAAAAAAACAGAATACACGATAATATAATTGAAACAAATAGAATAACATAGAAAGAATATAACCATCTTGTGAAATTCTAATTTTAAATAGAATACATTTTGAATTTGTTCAAAAGAGAAATCCGGGTGCTTAATCCTGTGCTAAGAGGATTCTGGACCGAATATATCTCCACCTTTGGGAAGGTCTGTGGCATAGACTTTGTTAAGTTTCTGTGTAACATCCTGGCTGCTAGGTTAGTGAGGGAGGCCTATCTAGGTGCACAATACCCACTCTGGCTAGAGTGGCGACCAAAACTGGAAGCAGGACTGTTTCGGAACAAAAGTTATACACCTGAACCTGTTACCTATTTCCCTTCCACCTCTTCAACTATTACTTTTATTCCTTTTACCACGTTGGGTAAATAAAGCAAAGAAAAAGAAGCCTAAAGTGTGGACATTAACCACTTCCCGACGGCCGTACGAATATATGCGGCCGTCGGGTGGTTCTGAATCTCTGACAGGGCGTATATATATTTTTAAAAAAATTGGCTATTTATTATAGTAACAAGTTTATAGCGCAAAAAAATAAAAACCGCAGAGATGATCAAATACCACCAAAAGAAAGCTCTATTTGTGGGGAAAAAAGGACGCCAATTTTGTTTGGGAGCCACGTCGCACGACCGCGCAATTGTCAGTTAAAGCGACGCAGTGCCAGAAGCTGAAATTTCACCTGGTCAGGAAGGGGTATAAGTGCCCAGTAAGGAAGTGGTTAAAGGTTTTCTCAACTCTCATCTGATACCCTAGACGGCAAAGTATTAGGCCGCATACACACGATCGGATATGTCCGCTGAAACTGGTCCGCCGACCAGTTTCAGCGGACATATCCGATCGTGTGTACGACCTAGCGGACAGGTTTTTCCAGTGGACAAATTTCAAAGCATGCTTTGAAATTTGTCTGCTGGAAACCTGTCTGTCGGACATGTCCGCTGGTTAGTACGCCTAACCAGCGGACATAAATCTCCCGCATGCGTTGAATGGATTTGACGCATTCGTGGAAGTATTTTACTTCCTGGAGTGGTGACGTGGCGGCGACAACGTCACCGCCACGTCACCACATCCTCAGTCTGAGGGGATTTTCGTCCGATGGTGTGTACACGCCATCGGACCAAAATCCGAGGAGACATGTCCGCTGGAAACGGTACGTCGGACATGTTTCAGCGGACATGTCTCCCCGTGTGTTTGCGGCCTTATGGCCCATACACACTGTGACGATACCCTTTCTCGTCCAGGTCCTGCTCTCCCGACACTCCTCTGCTTCTATTCGATCAGCTTGCAGATTGCAACATCTGATGGTCCAGTCATCCAAGATTCCAGGATCCAACCTACAGCTATGTGCCGATTGGATCCATGAAGAACACACACCAAACGAGTTGTATGAATGTTCAACCAGAACTCCTTTATTGAAAGTACACAGCACACTTTTATACAGAATTTGGAATATCCCGCCCCCAACAATTGCTTTCCTATTGGTCCTTTTTCAAGTCCAGGCCGTCTCCCATCAGTCTCCCATCAGGTCCTCTCCCATGCAAATTAGGACTTCAAAATGTCTCAGCAGAGATTGGTCCCAAAGCTTGAATAGCCTGACTATGTGTGTTGAGACAGAAGCCCCCAGGGGGTAATTACTACAATGAAGCAATCAGAACAACAATTAACACCTCTACACACTGGAAATAAAATGTCTCTCACAAGCCCGGCTCCACTTATTTCACTAGTCGGAGCCAAGCCTTGAAGGGTCATTGTCCTAGTGACCTAGTCAGGACAAATTAAGCCACTTCCAGTATCTGCAATATGTACTCCACAATGTCTCATCTTCTGCAATACATGAATATGGATTTCACGTAGAAACACTTTAATATCTCACGATCCATGACACACACGATCCGAATATCGGACGAAAACGATTGTCCAATGATGGATCGTACGATTTTCGGATCGTGTGTACACTACTTTCGAGAGCTGATCACGACCGTTCATCCGATATTTTTCGATCGGACATACGCGAAAATTTTCCTCGTACGATGTCAGATCGTACGATTTTCGTTTAGTCAGCACAGCTGTCGTCCGACAATACAATACAAATACATTACAACACGTGACATCACTTCCGATCTTTTTTTTCTGTCGTACGAGAATTTTCGTGAGTTTAATAACCTATTTTATTTTACTTGCGATAATTAAGCGAAAAAAGTCATACGATCCATCGGCCGATATTCGGATCGTGTGTATGGGCCATTAGAGGTAACATGCCGCCCCAAAACAAATCAGCAGCTCCTTCGGGGGTAGTGCTACATATATATATTGTGACAGGAAGTCAGGTAAATCTATGTGTGTTGTCCCAGATGGAAGATACTTTTCTGCCTTGTGTAGACAATACACCAATTACTATTGGGCATCGGCTGTAGAAATGGCCAGAGAGGTTTGAGGAGTTAGAAGCCTTCAGCTGTTCAAAATGAAGCAATTAAAGCCCCTATAAATAAAGCCTAAGGAAAACGGCTGATTGCTGTATCCTGGGTGGCTTTGTGAGTGAAGGAGCAGACACAAGCACTTCTGAAGAGGTGAGGTGCTGATGGATATTTCTGTGTGAGAAATATCAAAGAGTTTTTTTTTGTTGTTTTCTGCTGTAGGACCAGCAGTGTCTGCCCAGCAGTAGGCTGTGCCAGACTCAATAGGTAGGTTCCTGTGTTGGGAAGGTAGACGCCCCAAGTGGCAAGGGTTTACTTTATGTTTTGTTTTGTTTATGCTGTTTTGATGCTTGCATGTGTATCCCGCAAGATGGAAAAATAAACCATATCATTTGTTTTCAATCCTCCTCAACTGCCTTTCTGTACAGTTCAGCGTGTAGTGAACCCCTAGAGGGGGTCACACACACTCGCTACCGAGTTAATCCCACACACATGGTGGAGTGCCGCGGGCAGTTAAAGTAAACCCAAAATGGAGGAGATGCTGAAACAGCTAATTATAGCAAATGCAAATCAACAGCGGAACCTTGCAGCTCAACAACAGGCTCACCGAGAGAGCTTTGCAGCTCAACAATGGGTTCACCAAGAGAACATGGCAGCCCCCCCTGAGAGAGCCTTGCAGCTCAACAACAGGTTCACCAAGAGAGCATGGCAGCTCACCGAGAGAGAATGGCAGGTTGGGAACAGAGACGCCAGCAGCAAATGGAGGCCATCTTGAAACAATTTGAGAGAACAGAGGAAAAGGATAGCAAGCCCTCTCTGATTGAGAATCCAGAGGACCATAATGCTATGGAGGTTACCACGTCTGTTGTTGAGACGGAATCATCACCGAAGTGTAGTACTTCACCAGAGGAACAAGAAGTGGAGCCAGAGGAGTGTGCCCTGGCAGAGCCTGAAACTCCCGAAGTGAAGGAGCCGCCATTAGTAGTAGAAGAGTCTGTAGAGCCTGTGGAAACCAATGTTGTGAATGGCGTTCCAGAGGTCAAACCAGACGAGATCAAACCAGAAGAGAAAGACCCTCATGTACAAGAAGGTGCTGAGGAGGTCCCGGCTGTCCCCGCAGTAGCAGCTCCTATGAAGCTGAATCAACGGTCTGACAGTTCTGCTAAATACAGTAGAGAACTGTTAGCAAATACTTTGAAGAAATTTGATGATCCAGCTACCAAAGCTGTTACCTTGGAACTGGAACCCAACAAGTTTAAAGGCAAGATTTTGGATTGCTCCAGATCTTTTCGCAAAGCCAAATTGCTGCATTACCATATGAAGTATTTCCCTGGCAGGAGCAGAGTCCTGTCACGAGGCATATGCAGACAAGAGGCTCTTTAGCTCACGAAAAGGCTAGTCAGCAAAGCTCAAAGAGAAGACGCACCACAAATAGTTCAAATTCCCACCGACCGTCCCTAAAAGACAAAAGCAAGGAGAACTTAATCCAGAAGTCTCATCGCAAGCCAGACAAGCTGTCTGAAAGTGTTAAAGAAAAATTCAAAGATTTCTTGAGTCTGAAGTCAAAGAAAAAGAAGAAAAAGAAAGCAAAGTCAGAGCTGTCTGGTAGGGAAGCGAACATAAAGGTTTCTAAGGAGCTCTCACCAAAAAAATTACAACCTTCAAAGCTCAACAGTGATTATAAGGCCCCGTGTTCCAGTAAAAGCAGCGATCATGGATGCCGTCCATATACAAGACTAAGTGATGAGGAGACACTCAGTGATTCTTGCATGGAAAGCTTACTTTGGAGTGATGAGGATTACAACAAAGAGATCGTTGTCACGCATGCTCATGGTTTTCTAAATGTTGGCCGCAACAGGAGCAAGTACAGCTCTGCCAAGCAAAGACTTATGATGGACAGTATGGATGAGTTGCTAGGACTCTGCTCTGGAAAATTAGTCTGTCAAGATGATGGTCCAAATCAAGAATCTTTTAGTTGTACAAAGGCTCATGCTGAAAATGAGAAAAGTGACCTAATGAATGAAGCAGTTGCTCTCTGTGCCGGTTCTTTCACCAACAGAGAAAATGAAGGAAATGAGGCCGGTTTTGAGGATTTCCATCTTCTACCATGTGATGATTCTGACAGCGAAGAGTTTGCAGACGTTGAAAGTGGTACAGAAGATGAAGAGGAGGAAGTGAAGGTGGCAGTAAAGAAAGAGCCGATCCTGTCACTGCTGGATGTCCTGGAGGAGGATGACGCCCTGCAGGATGAGGCGTCTGCTGTGCTGGTGGGGAGCGATTCCGAAAAGTGCTCCTACCCCCTGGGTTATGTGAAGAGACAAGCGCTGTATGCCTGCAGTGCCTGCACCCTGGATAGAGAGGAGCCTGCTGGGATATGTCTGGCCTGTACATACAAGTGTCATGAAGGCCACGACCTGTTTGAGCTCTACACCAAGAGGAAATTTCGCTGCGATTGTGGAAATGCCAAATTTAAACAGTGGGAGTGTAAGTTATATCCGGATAAAGAGAAGAAAAACCTGGCTAATAATTACAAGGACAATTTCTTTGGCATCTACTGCACTTGTAGGAGACCGTACCCCGATCCTGAGGATGAGACCCCAGATGAGATGGTGTGCCAGATCTGTATGGATCACTGTTCATTTCTTTGGGACTACTCTGTCAAGTTAGGAGTTCCTGGTGTCACCAAGATTACCAAAGCAGAAACGGAACATGAACATGTGAAAGTTGATGATTGTCCTACGGAAACAGCCAACACTCAGAATGGACTAACAATGAATAATGAAGAATGTGTGGAAGTTAATGACGATGAGGAGGAGGCAATTCTTAGAAAGCTAAATATGAAGGACTTTATGGAAAATGAAGCTGAACTTTCTGGAAGTGATGTTGAAAGTGAAATCCCGGACCGCTTCAGGGCAAATGAAGTGGCTGAAGTGCAGGAAGTAGGGGTTTGCACATCTTCAGTTCTCAGTCAGTTGCTTGATGGAAATAAAGCTGAAAAACTAAATTCTGACACTGCACTAAATGATGTAGAAAAAGTGTGTCCAATATCCACTGAGCCTTGTGAAGGTAGTAAGGCAGGTGATATTCATGACTTTTCCATAATTGATGATCAGCAGAGCAGGGTCATTGAGGAATCTGAATTGCAAGAAATATGCACCCAGACTGAAGCTATTTTTGCCTCTGTGAATTATTTGCATGTTGAAAAGCAGTGTGTTAATTTTTATGTTAATGAAATCGGATTTGAATATAACGGTAATGTCACATCCTGTGAAACCCAGTCTTTAGAAAGTGTTCTGTCAGAGCAAGTAACGCAGGATAATACTTTGGACTTGACTACCAAGGTTCCTCGGGAAGTAAAATCTATTTTTCAAAATGTAGAATCTGTAATGGCAGATGAGCCCTCTGAACGTTGTGAAACCTCCATCACTGCAGTGGTCAGAGAGGCTAAATGTACTAATTTATTGGATGCTTTTTCCAAATGTCTTGAAAGGAATGAAGAATATGAGAATTTGTGTCCAATAGTCAATGGTTTCAAAGAAACAAATACTAAACATTTTTGGGAGACTATGAGGCAAAGATAGTTGAACAACTAGCCATAAACATAATTTCAAAAGTGATTGTATCTGCTAGACAAGAAATGTTGTCTAGCTCAGTTAATGATGTGTCCGATAGTTGTCAAGTTCTTGGTGAGAATAGGGGTGTGCGAACAAGTGATGCACAGAGTAAGCAGTTGCTTCAAGAAAGTGACGAGGATTCAGTTTCTGAAAACCTTACATTGGGTTTGGTAGATTTTCACGAGTCTGAACTATCACAAAGTATGAAACTTGAAAATGTAGAATTGACAAATAATGATTTCCGTCTAGCGCACCAAAGGGAAGAAAAACCGCCTAGTACATCGGTTTATCAGAGGTCTTCTGCGTCAGACTTTAGTCCAGTTCATAGAAGAACAGATTTTTTTAGGTGTCACCTTGCTTTGGAGGATTCCAGTCTTGGTGTGTTTGCATCTGAAGAAGGCATCCAAATGGATGATCCATTGCAGAGCATAGTGTTGTCAGCTCTTGGTATTAGTTATGACTCGCTGAGTTCTTCAGGGATTGAGCCATCGAGGAAAACCTTTGTGTCCATTGAAAAACCAATTAAGGTTTTGCATGGTTTACAACTGAAAATGAGTATATTACAGAGCAAGGAACACCCTCTTATGTACCTCAGCCGAAATTTGAAGACCAATAGGAGAATAAATAGGTGGTTCCTGGCCCTTCAGGAATTTAGTTTTGTCGTAACGCATCGCCCCAGTGTTAAAATGGGGAATGCAGATGGTTTGTCCCGAGTGCATGCGTGCCTGGCAACCTGTGTTCCAACCCTAGGGTTGAAACAAGAGGGAGGGGTATGTGACAGGAAGTCAGGTAAATCTGTGTGTGTTGTCCCAGATGGAAGATACTTTTCTGCCTTAGACAATACACCAATTACTATTGGGCATCGGCTGTAGAAATGGACAGAGATGTTTGAGGAATTAGAAGCCTTCAGCTGTTTAAAATGAAGCAATTAAAGCCCCTATAAATAAAGCCTAAGGATAACGGCTGATTGCTGCATCCTGGGGGGCTTTGTGAGTGAAGGAGCAGACACAAGCACTTCTGAAGAGGTGAGGTGCTGATGGATATTTCTGTGTGAGAAATATCAAAGAGATTTTTTTTGTTGTTTTGGGCTGTAGGAACAGCAGTGTCTTCCCAGAAGTAGGCTGTGCCAGACTCAATAGGTAGGTTCCTGTGTTGGGAAGGTAGACGCCCCAAGTGGCAAGGGTTTACTTTATGTTTTGTTTTGTTTATGCTGTTTTGATGCTTGCACGTGTATCCCGCAAGATGGAAAAATAAACCATATCATTTGTTTTCAATCCTCCTCAACTGCCTTTCTGTACAGTTCAGCGTGTAGTGAACCCCTAGAGGGGGTCACACACACCCGCTACCGAGTTAATCCCTCACAATATATATATATATATATATATATATATATATATATATATGATTTATTAATTTCTTTGTTTTTTTCAGAGTGCTTCACTGTTTTTTTTGACAATGACATCTCTTGGTAGGAGCAAAACCTTTCCTTAAATTAATATACCTTCATGCTCTAATATTTTTACATGTGCTTCCTGCAGATGTTTAAACCAATACACTGTGTCAGCTGCATGGGCAAGTTTCATTTGTCTCTATTGAAGAACATGATTACAGTAAATATATTTACATTTTATTTCAGTTTATTCTCATACACTGCCTTTATTGTATGTCTTCTTGAAATGCCTTAATAAACTATATGTGCGCAATGCATAACTTTTGACTGTTGTTCAACATTCCTCAAAGGCGTGCTTTCCAGACAACTGTCCTTGTGCAGTATGTGTTATGTGTATGTATGTCCCGCATCAACATGTGAAGTAGACGTCTGCTAAATTCCTACTTCACAAACCAGTTTCACTGGCTACAGCTTTTCAGGAAATGACAAACAGCTGATTTTAAAGCGGATCTTAGGGTGAAAACATATTGCCTGCTAGGGTAATTTCCCAGAATATGAAGATTGTACAGTATAGTGTTATTTACATCAGCAAACTGCCTGCTGAGAAATCACAGTTGCTTTGATTGAAGTAGTTGCCATTTTTCTGAAGGTGCTCTAGTTTGGTGACCACTTTTCATGTTCATTTCTCCTGGGCACCACAAATCTAGTCCCTGACACACTTATTTAGATGTCTTGCATGAGAAGTCTATCTACAACCAGCTATCTGGTGCTTATTTGTGACTTAAAGTGGAGGTTCACCTAAAAAAAAAAATGTAACATTGCATTTAGGAGAGTTACTAGAATGAGAATCGGCGTTTTAAAAAAAAAATCCTTGCGGTACATATAGTTTTCTATATGTATGTTCACCGCGGCTTCCGGGTATGATCATCGGGGCTGGGCGTTCCTAATTGATTGACAGGCATCCTGACCGACACATACATACGTCGGTGCGGCTCTATACGGCGCCTGCACACCGACGTTTGGCTTCTTTCGGCTACTCGTGACGCGCTGTATGCGTCGGTCAGGATGCCTGTCAATCAATTAGGAAAGCACAGCCCCGACGATCATACCCGGAAGCCGCGGTGAACATACATATAGAAAACGGTATGTACCGCAAGGATTTTTTTTAAAAAAACGCTGATTCTCATTCTAATAACTCGCCTAAATGCAATGTTAAAACAATTTTTTTAGGTGAACCTCCACTTTAAGGCCCGTACACATGACAGATGTGTTTTGTCGGATAATCAGACCGTCTTTATGCTCCATCGGACAATTGTTGTCGGAATTTGCGACAACAAATGTTGGCTCTGCATGCTCTCAAATTGTCCGACAACAAATGCTTTCCATCGGATTATCCGATCGTGTGTACACAAATCCATTGGACTAAAATCCAAAGTACAAACACGCATGCTTCAAACCAATGCTAAACATCAGACAACAATAGCAAAAGTTACCCAAAGGGTGGCGGTAAAGATCTGAAAAAACACAAGGTTTGGTGTATGTTGGTTGAAAATATTCTGCCTTCTGTATGCATAACAAGTTCATGGACAACGCCCTTCAGACAAAAATCCATGGATTTGTATAATGGAAGTCTGATCATGTGTATGAGGCTTTACAAGCAATAATAATGGAAGCACATGCTAAGGACACCTATATCAAACCCTTCTTCACTACCCTTTCCAAGTCCCTCAACGTGGCACTGGTACTGGTATTGGAAATGACAGTGTGAAAACAGTTACATGACCATTTTCATCGGATATGTCTGCTGGGCTATTTTGGTTTGATCAGTGTACACACGATCAAACCAAAATCCCCACGGACAGACAGCGCAGTGACGTGGCGGTGACGTTGACGCCGCCACGTCACCACTCCAGGAAGTAAAATACTTCCACGCATGCGTCGAATCCATTCGGCTCATGCGGGAGATTTTTGTCCGCTGGTTAGGTGTACTAACCAGCGGACATGTCGGACGGAAGGGTTTCCAGCAGACAAGTTTTAAAGCATGCTTTAAAACTTGTCTGCTGGAAAAACCTGTCTGCTTGGACCGGTTTCAGCAGATAAATTCGATCATGTGTACGCGGCCTTAGTGAGAGGAGGGACAGTGTTGCTGCTGCTGATTTTATAGGGAAAGCGATAGCTAGGCCAGTGTACTCCAGTCCTGAAAGACTCATCTGATCTCTGCTGTTAGAACAGCGTCCTGACAGCACCCCAAACAGCCCTTTTTAGGGCTAATCAATCAGTTTGTTTTTATGTCTCTCTAATCTGTGCTGCGTGGTTTACAGACAGAGAGAGAGAGAGTGTAATTTTTTGGAGTTAGATAGGGCAGGCAGGCAGGCTAGTCATTAAGAGTTACAGTGTGTAGAGCAGGGCTCAAAATTTCAAGTCCTGAGCTACTAGCCAGGCCTCAAGAGTTACTCGCCACCAGTTGCCCCACCTAATTCATACACTGCCCTGCACCTAATTGCACCCGTAAACACGTCCTCTTAGATTATCTCATGGAATGACACTGTTAAATGTTTTATGCAGAATCAAGTTACAAAATTAAATATTTCCAACAACAACTTTAACAAAATAGGACAGAGCACTGGGGGAAGACCAGAGGGACATGGCACTGGGGGCAGACCAGAGGGGCAGGGCACTAGAACTTGGTCTCTTCCCCATTCTCTTGCTGTCTCCTCTGCAACTCTCTCTCTCTCTCTCTCTCTCTTTCCCTCTCCTTTTCATCTCATCATCAGGAGCCTGTGTGTGTGGCTCCACACTTGCATGTCCCCACTTCCCCCTTTTATTCAGGCTGGCAGTGAGGAGAGGAGGTCCCATGGCTTAATGTGAATTGTAAGGAGAGCACCTGTGTACTGCTCTGCCTGTGCACGGCTCACCAGACTACTTTTCCCGAGCATGCACCTTTCCTCTTCGGCCGCCAATCTCATTGGGACTCTAAGTGTAGGCACAGATTGGAGGGAGATTGGTCATGCAGCCCTGTCATCACTCGCCCCCAGCTTAAATCCACTCGCCAAATGCTAGTAGGCAAGTGGAAATTTTGAGGGCTGGTGTAGAGGATATATATGCATTCTAGGTTTTGTATATATATTTATACACTGTATTGAGTTTAGCTAGACTAGAGGTGCAGGGTGCTGTGTAATGTAAAGGGGTCCAGTGTTGCAAGCTACTGTGTAATATAAAGGGGTCCAGAGGTGCAGGGTGCTGTGTAATATGAAGGGGTCCAGTGGTGCAGGGTGCTATGTAAAGGGGTCCAGAGCTGTGGGGCTGTGTAATGTAAGGGGCCCAGTGGTGCAAGCTGCTGTGTAATATAAAGGGGTCCAGTGGTGCAGGGTGCTATTTAAAGGGGTCCAGAGCTGTGGGGTGCTGTGTAATGTAAGGGGCCCAGTGGTGCAAGCTGCTGTGTAATATAAAGGGGTCCAGAGGTGCAGGGTGCTATGTAAAGGGGTCCAGAGGTGTAGGGTGCTGTGTAATATAAAGGGGTGCAGGGGGCTGTGTAATGAAAAGGGGCAACGCAGAGAGAGGAGTCTGAAGAAGAGGAGTCAGAGGAGGATGGTGGCTTTGAGGAGGTGGAAGACTAACCACAGCAGGCGTCCCAGGGGGCTTGTTGTCACCTTTCAGGGACCCTTGGTGTTGTACGTGGCTGGGTGGAGGCAGAGATATTCAATGACATCAGTGAGGACAAGGAACGGGACATGGCTGGCTTGGTAGCCAACCTTGTGTAAATAGGGAGTTTGCGGTTATGCAAATGGACTGTTTGCGGTTGTTTGCGGAGCATTAAACGGGGAGTTTGGTCTGTCAGAGTTTGGTCTGTCACTGTGAACCCTAACCCTAACCCTGTATGTAACCCTAACCCTGTCTGTAACCCTAACCCTATCTGTAACCCTAACCCTAACCTTGTCTGTAACCCTAACCCTAACCCTGTCTGTAACCCTAACCCTATCTGTAACCCTAACCCTGTCTGTAACTCTAACCCTATCTGTAACCCTAACCCTGTCTGTAACCCTAACCCTATCTGTAACCCTAACCCTATCTGTAACCCAAACCCTAACCCTGTCTGTAACCCTAACCCTATCTATAACCCAAACCCTGTCTCTAAGTTGCAGACAGGGTTAGGGTTACAGTTAGGGTTAGGGTTACAGATAGGGTTAGGGTTACAGACAGGGTTAGGGTTAGGGTTATAGATAGGGTTAGGGTTACAGACAGGGTTAGGGTTACAGCTAGGGTTAAGGTTTACAGTCTGTAACCCTAACCCTTACACTACCTGATCAATACAACATCATACCTAATGTTTTAAAGCAAGTTATTCCAAACAATTTAGGAATGTTAGGTGATTTATGCCCTTTATGGATTGAAAACGGACTCTGCGACAACTACGTAATTTTCCATGGGAGTTTTGCCATGGATCCCCCTACGGCATGCCACAGTTTAGGTGTTAGTCCCCTTGAAACAACTTTTCCATCACTATTGTGGCCAGAAAGAGTCCCTGTGGGTTTTAAAATTTGCCTGCCCATTAAAGTCTATGGCGGTTTGCCCGGTTCGCAAACATTTGCAGAAGTTCGCGTTCGCCGTTCGCGAACGGCACATTTTATGTTTGCGACATCACTATACCTCAGCTTTAATATAATGCCTTTATCCTTGCAACCTGTCTTCCTGGGCGAACTCTAGTTGCACGCCAATAATATGCGATATATTAGCATTATACATTTGAAGAGAAAGGTTGCTTTCAAATCAAATTATTGCTTTCAGTTATGTTTATCTAACCAGGGAAGTCTTCTTTGCTCGGATGAAGAAATGTTGAAAGGTATCCACTTAAACTCCCAACCTGGGTCGAAAAAATCTGATGCCTTATTGCTTATGTTTCCTGATAATGCTGTTTCCATATTGCTTGATACTAGAATTTCCTAATGATCCAGCTCTCCTCATCTGAATACTCTCCCAAACTGTGCCCTTTGCACCCTGTTTAAGATCATTTTGCCTCTCTAGGCTCCTAAGAAATTGCACAGGTGCTTTGTCTTCTTTGCCTCCCCCTACTCTTTTAGACAGTACCAAAGAGTTTGAAGTTGAAGCCATTGTGGATTCAAAATTAATCACAAGATGCTTTGTCAAATTAAATGGAGAGAGATTAGCAAGAAAATGTTTTGGGAGCCTGCAAACCATGTGCATGCACCTCGGTGTACCATTGTTTCATCGTTTTCATCTGGACAAGCCCAGCCCTCAGACATCCACAATGTTACAGCTCTGTCCAGCTCTGTTTTGGCTTTGCTTGTTTTCAGCTCTGCTCAGGCATTTATCATTTCCATCTTTGCTCAGGTACTACGCATTACAGCTTTGTATAGCTCTGCTCAAGCATTGTTAATTTTCAGCCTTTTCCACAGGCTTGTGCCATGTTTTCAAATCGGCTACCTGAGAATAGGAGGATAGTACTGAAGCCTGCTTCCTGTTGTTGCTGACCTGGATTGCCTGACCATTCTTTTGTGTCCTGCCTTCTCCGACTCATTGGCGTCTGTCTGATTATTCTCTGCTTGCATTTGCTATTCTGCCAAGTTGTTCGGCTTGAATATGACTACACTGCATTTTCCTGTCTCTACACCTGAAACCCTAATCCCTGCTCACCCCTTAGGGGGGCAAAGCTAAAGGCTGCAACCAGGTACCAGCATGCAGAGATACCTATCTCCACTGGGTGAAAATTGGCCACTGTTAATGCTGCCTTGGGTGTCACCCACCAGGGGTTTAATCATAGTTTTTGTATTGTTGAAATAAGGGAATTATTTATCCAATGCACTTTAGACCGTGAACTAGGTTATCGTTGCCAGTTATATTGAAACTTTAGTATACCACTGATGTTTTAGATATGTGTCATTCAAGATTCATTTAGCTGCAAGGTCCGTCTGCAGGATTATTGTGTCTTTCTAATAAATCCTAAAAGAAAATTTAACATTATTTGCTTTTTTTTTGCATCAATAAGAAGTCAAACAACTGGTGCTGAAGTCTGACTTGCTCAGCTAGTTTCAGGTCAGAATATGCTTGGATTCAGACTGGGTGAGTTCTGGCCTGGCTGGCTCAACTGAGTTCTGGATTGACTGGTTTAGCTGGGTTCTGGTCTGGTTGGCTGATTTAAGTTCTGGCTCAGCTGGTTGGGTGAATTAAGTTCTGACCTGATTAAAAGGGTTGAATTCTGGCCTGGTTGGTTGGGTTGAGTTCTGGCTCAGCTGGCTGACTGGTTTGAGTTCTTTCCTGTCTGGCTGAGCTAAATTCGGCCTGGCTGGATGATTTGAGTTCAGTGCTGATTAGCTGGGTTTGGCTTGGCTGTCTGTGTGTAAGGGCTTACCTTGGTTGGAGTCCATAGTGCAGAGATATATGCTCAACCTTGCAAATACACACAGCCCACGGTAACAAAGTAAGAAGCTACCTGGGCTGTGAATCTGTGAACGGGGGCTTGACAGGAATTTGCCAAAGGATAGTCGAGGTAAAGTCGTAGTCAAGGATTCCAGAAGTCAGAATAAACAAAGAACAAGCCAGGGTCTTGGAACACTGGAACACTGGAACACTGCAATTAGAGAACACTGCAACTAGGAACACTAGAGACAATGAACTGACAAAGCCTTCAGAGTGAGGAAGTGTTTTATACCTAGCTGATTAGGTAAACGGTGTCAGTTGAACCAGGAGTGACAGGTACTAATTGCAAGGTGAGATCCAGAGAAAAGCCCTCAGCACATCATGCAGTACTAGGCTTAGTTGGAAAGCAGGCAGAATACAGGACTGAGGAGTGGCTCAGAGGCAAAGCAACCAAAGCAAAAACAGACAGTGCTGGGTTCAATACAACCTAGAGCCACTTAGGGCGTGAGAACGCATGGCCGTCTGCTTGGCACGGTAGGGACCGTGACACTGTGCTTGATTCAGCCTGTCAGAGTTTACACTTTACACATACAGACATGAAGCTGTGGCACATGCACATCTGTTATGTAGAAATTTACCACCACACCAAGGATCATCAATTTCCCCCAAACGTTTTTTATTCAAAGAATGATCACATCACAAAACGGTGTAGTGCAGCGTTTCGAGTCATGCAGGGCCCCTTTGTCAGGCATGTGATGACGAAGGAGCCCTGCGTAGCTCTAAAACTTTGCACTACAGTTTTGTGATGTGATTATTCTTTGAATAAAAAACTTTTGGACGAAACTAATAATCCTTGGTGTGCTGGCAAATATCTACATAAGGCAGTATTAGGATGCCTATTTCAGGCACGTAAAATAATCGCTCAAAAATGGCAGGCACATCTACCCCCGTCCGTAGAAAATTGGGAAGCAACTATTAATCTAACCATCTCTAGTGAAAAAGTGAATTTCATGAGACAAGGGAACTATGGTAAATTTGCGAGACTGTGGGGACCATGGCTGAGAGGCGTGGGAGAATCTTTATAGGGGGGACCCAATAATGGAGATTGTCTCGACCCACCAAGAGCCTACTTTCTCTGGTTATGATGGCTTCAGTGGACTATCTGCTTGGTCAGCTTATATGTTCTAGTAGACCCTTGAGTTATATAACGCTTCTGGGGGACTTCCTCAGTTAATTGCTTAAAGTTTAAGGGTATATATTAGCAAGACCTCTCCTTAGGTTAGGCAACACAAGAGAAGTACGCTCCATTGAGATGAGATGGGGCAGGGAGGGTGGGGAAGGGGGGGAAGGGAAGCACAAGGGATGGCACACAAGGGGGGACAGCAGGTAAAAGACATTTCCTGGTGACTTAAGCACAGTATAGAGTTTATTTTATAGTTGTTTACATATTTCAGCTCTGTGTCATTATTTATATATGCTGTAACCACAAGTTTTTGCTGGCCTAAAAAAAACCAAATAAAGATGAATATAATAAATAAAATAAAAATATATCTACATATCGCATTAGTTCCAGTATCCAGCTTGCTGTCGCTACAGCACCCAATATGTAACATCTGCTGTTCTGCATCCCCAAACTGGCCAATTGACACCCGTTACAAATAAACATTCCTCCACTGCCAATAACCACCACACATTGCAGTCAAGAATCAGCACCTTCTGCAATAATAACAGGGTTATGGAGAGTCAAGCCAAGCTCACTATTAGAACATGGAAAACAAATACCAATGCTGCCATTATGACTCCCGTATCTATTACTGTCATTATGTCCTACAAGGGCCACTATTATTTATACACATTGCCATAATTGTTTCCTCCCAGGCCATCATCTTGTTCTCGCAGAGCTATCCTGGCATCATGTCTCCCTGGGACCCCACATTCCTCCCCATACCTCTCCAATGCTCTTACCCCCATTTAGCTATATACAGTACCTCTCCAATTCACTCTTACCTTTGCAGCCACATTTTCTCTCCTACTTAACCCTCTCCTGCAACTTTCTCTTTGCTGTTTTCATCAACCCCCTTCCTATTTTTCCACACTAATTCCGCCCGCCACCCCACTGCCCTTTATCCACATTCTTCTCTCTTAGTCCCGCCTCCACCTATATCCACCCTCATTCAGCCATAGGGGTTGATTTACTAAAACTGGAGAGTGCAAAATCTGGTGCAGCTATGTATGGTAGCCAATCAGCTTGTTCAATTAAGCTGTGACAAAAAAACTGGAAGCTGATTGGTTTCTATGTAGAGCTCTAGTAAATCAACCCCACATTGTCTGCTATATTGTAATATTTTGTAGTGGAACTACAAAGTATTAATGTCATTTTCTGTGTCTAAGGCCTCGTACACACGAGGGGATATGTCCGCTGAAAACGGTCCGATGGACCGTTTCAACAGACATCTCCGATCGTGTGTATGGGCTAGCGGACAGATTTGTCCATCGGACAAATTTCAAAGCATGCTTTGAAATTTGTCCGCTACAAACCTGTCCGTCGGATATGTCCGCTGGTTAGTATGGGAAACCAGCGGACATATCCTCCCACACATGCGTCGTATCCTGTGAATGGATCCGACGCATGCGCGCGGAAGTGTTTACTTCCTGGTGTGTGACGTAGCGGTGACGTGGCGGCGTCAACGTCACCGACGCGTCACCGACACCTCACCGCGCCGTCCGCCGGCGGGGAATTTGATCCGATGGTGTGTACACGCCATCGGATCAAACTCCAGATCGGACATATCCGATGGAAATGGTCCGCGGACCGTTTTCATCGGATATGTCCGATCGTGTGTACGAGGCCTAAGTTATTTTACAATAAACAATAAGGGCTCGTCCATGTGCCCAGCACCATTTAGACTAGTAAGAATCATATTTGTAGCAGCTTTACAACATGTTATGGCCCTAGCTATAGCCAAAATACTAAATACTACTGCAGATATATCTTCATTATTGGAGCCAAATTGAATGGACAATTGCTTGGGTAGCTGGTGGCCTTTGTACTATTTGGGGGGAAAAAGCAGCCCCTGTGGGATAAAGCTACAGTGACATTTGGACGTAATAGCTGTAAAATCACTAAAGGGAGCCAAATACTGCCTTAAGAATAAAAAAAACACAAATGAACTATTGGCGGTGCAGTTAAAGCGTTAAAACATATCTATGGTAAAATGTAATTATTTCTAGCCTACACCTATTAATCTAAATCAGTGGTCTCCAAACTGCAGCCCTGGGGCCTTTATCTGGCCCTTGGGGCACTATTCCATCCACTGACACCAATAATATGGCATTATTCCTCTGACTGACATGAAGGATGGAACAGAATTCCTTCCATTAACCCCAATGATGGGGCAGAATTCCACCTTTGAATTGAATTGTAACTGTAATGTCTGCCTTTATGTTGTAAAGTGCTGTGTAAACTGTTGGCACTATATAAATCCTGTATAATAACAATATTAATCATTGACACCAACGATGAGGCAGAATTCCTTCCATGGACACCAACAGTGGGGCAGAATTTCTTCCGTGGACACTAAAGATGGGGCAAAATTCCTTTCTACGGACACCAATGATGGGGCAGAATTCCTTCCACAGACAGCAACAATGGGGCAGAGTTCCTTCCACCATCACCAATGATGGGGCAGAGTTCTTATGCCAACAGAAATGATGGGGCAGAGTTCCTTTCCCTGACAGCAACGATGGGGCAGAATTGTTTCCACCGACAGCAACGACAGGGCAGAATTACTTCCACGGACAGCAACGATGGGGCAGAAATCTTTCCACAGACAGCAACGACAGGGCAGAATTCCTTCCACGGACAGCAACGATGGGGCAGAATTCTTTCCACAGACAGCAACGACAGGGCAGAATTCCCTCCACGGACAGCAACGGTGGGGCAGAATTCCTTCCACGGACAGCAATGATGGGGCAGAATTCTTTCCACAGACAGCAACAGGGCAGAATTCTCTCCATGGACAGCAACGGTGTGGCAGAATTCTTTCCACAGACAGCAACGACAGGGCAGAATTCCCTCCATAAACAGCAACGGTGGGGCAGAATTCTTTCCACAGACAGCAACGATGGGGCAGAATAGTTTCCACAGACAGCAACGACAGGGCAGAATTCCTTCCACGGAGAGCAACGGTGGGGCAGAATTCTTTACACAGACAGCAACGACAGGGCAGAATTACCTCCACGGACAGCAACGGTGGGGCAGAATTCCTTCCACGGACAGCAATGATGGGGCAGAATTCTTTCCACAGACAGCAACGACAGGGCAGAATTCCTTCCACGGACAGCAAAAATGGGGCAGAATTCTTTCCACAGACAGCAACGACAGGGCAAAATTCCCTCCACGGACAGCAATGGTGGGGCAGAATTCCTTCCACGGACAGCAATGATGGGGCAGAATGATGGGGCAGAATTCCTTCCATGGACAGCAACAATGGGCATGTTCTATTCCCACTGGCTCTAGTCTGCCCCCCCCCCCCCTGAAGTCTGAAGGACAGTAAACTGTCCCTTTATTTAGAAAGTTTGTAGACCCTTGATCTAAATGATCTTGACATTTGTAAACATACTTTGTTAAAATCCCCACAAATTTACTTCCTTGAATTCTGTGGCACATATTCACTATGCCCTGTGAGTAGGCACTGTGGGCCAGATTCTCTAAGAAATTCGCCGGCGTAGCATAAGCCATTTACACTACGCCGCCGCATCGTACTAGAGCAAGTGCCGTATTCCCTAAGCATTTGCTCCGTAGTTTGCGTTGGCGTAGCGAAAATGGCCCAGCGTAAGCCCGCGTAATTCAAATGGGGCGGCTTGTATTTAAATTAAGCGCGCCCTGCGTCGAACGAACTGCGCATGCGCTGGCCGGGGAAAAAGCCCAGTGCGCATGCTCCAGCTCACGTCGGAAAGCGCCGTTGAAACCGACGTCAAAACGACATGATCGTCACTACGCAATGCCCTATTTGCGAACAAGTTAGTAAAACAACGTAAGCGACGGAAAAAGCCGACACTGACCCGACGCCATACTTAACATGGCATCCGACGGCACCCGACAGCATCCGACGGTACTTCGTAAGGTTTCTCCTCATAGAAGCAGGGGTAACCTTACGAGTTCGTAAACGACGTACGCGACGACGGGGCGGCGTAAAAGCGATCGGGAATCGGCGTAGTAGCCTCATTTGCATAGGCAAATGAGAAAACAACGTAAAGGCCACCTAGTGGCCGGAGTTGTCATTACAACTACGATCCGCAAGTGTAATGGTATTACACTTGTCGGATGTTCAAGCGTATCTATGCCAAAGTGATGCTAAGCATCACTCGCATAGATACGAGCCAAAAAAAACGGCGATACGACGGGTTATCTGAGATACTCCGTTGTAGCGCCGCTGAGAATCTGGCCCTGTGTTTTTACATTATATACAACATACGCTACTTACTAAACTAAATATATAAACAAATTCAGACCATAGTGCATACAACCAGTGTATTAAATCAATACATTAATGCATCAAAAAATCTAAATCATAGAAAAAAAAGGATTTTTAATAAACAGCTTACCTGTAAAATCCTTTTCTTGAAGTACATCACGGGACACAGAGCGCATAGCCATTACACTTGGGTTATATGGGTACCTTCAGGTGTGGACACTGGTGTAATCAATTTCACAGGAAGTTTCCTCCCTATATAACCCCCTCCCACTGGGAGTGCTTCAGTTTTGTAGCAAGCAATTCTCCCGAGGTTACACAATGTTCCCCAAAAGAGGGGTGGGAGCTCTGTGTCCCGTGATGTACTTCAAGAAAAGGATTTTACAGGTAAGCTGTTTATTAAAAATCCTTTTTTCTTTATCGTACATCACGGGACACAGAGCGCATAGCCATTACACTTGGGATGTCCTAAAGCAATGCTCTATGAAGGGAGGGAGACCGTAAGGCCAAGAATAGCCAAATAAAAACATTGTCAGGAGAAAACATGGCTCCACCAACAGAAAAACAAGGGGGCGTGAACCGGGCCAGAGGATTCTATACTGCTGCCCGTAGGACCGCCTGCCCAAAAGCTGCGTCCGTACCCTTTGCAACGTCCAACTTATACAATTTAATAAACGTATGTACGGAAGACCAGGTTGCCGCCTTGCAAACCTGTGCCATAGAGATCTGATGGTGTGCCGCCCAGGAGGCACTCATGGCCCTCGTAGAATGGGCTTTAACTGATAAGGGAGGTGGAATGCGCTTCAGACCATATGCCTGAAAAATCAGCTGCTTAATCCACCTAGCCAAGTGAAAACTGGATATGACCTTAGGAAGGAAAGAAGGTTGAGGCCGCAGAACCACTCTGTCCTTATGCAGAATAAGGTATGGCTCCCTGCATGACAAGGCTGCCAGCTCGGAAACCCTTCTGGCTGAAGCCATAGCCACCAAGAAAACCAACTTTCGGGTTAGTAGCACAAGAGGGATTTCTGTCAGAGGTTCAAACGGCTGCCTTTGTAAAGCTGACAAGACCAGATTTAAATTCCAGGGGCAGAGGGGAGCTCTAATAGGGGGATTCACATGCAAGACCCCCTGCAAGAAGGTTTTCATAAGCGAATGGGTGGCCAAGGGTCTTTGAAACCATATTGATAAAGCCGACACCTGCCCCTTTAGAGTACTAAGAGCCAACCCTTTGTCAACGCCAACCTGGAGGAATCGCAAGATCCTGTCAATAAAAAACTTTCGAGGATGCCATTTTTGAGACTCGCACCACTCCACATAGGTTCTCCAGACTCTGTAATAAATATTTCTGGAGACCGGTTTCCTAGCCTGAATCAACGTAGATATGACCTGATCTGAGAGGCCTCTGCCCTTAAGAATTAGGGATTCAGCTGCCAAGCCGTCAAATTTAGCTGCTGTGAAGCAGGATGGCAGATTGGGCCCTGAGACAGCAGATCTGGGCGCAGGGGGAGTGGCCCCGGCGCCCCGACTGACATCTTCACGATGAGTGCGTACCAAGCCCTCCTGGGCCAGGCTGGGGCCACCAGGATCACAGGCCTGCGCTCCACCCGGATCCTCCGTAGAAGGCGGGGAATCATCTGCAGTGGAGGGAACGCATACAGAAGAGAAAACTGGTGCCAAGGGCAAACCAACGCATCGGTCCCGTAGGCCGAGGGATCCCTGGCTCGGGATATGAATTTGTCCAATTTTTTGTTGGATCTCGTTGCCATAATGTCCACATCTGGGACTCCGAATCTTTGGCAAATCTCTTGGAATACCTGGGGGTGAAGAGACCATTCCCCCGGGAGCAACTGTTGATGACTCAAAAAATCTGCTTGAGAATTGTCTATCCCTGGGATGAACACCGCCGAGATGCAGGGTACATGGGCTTCGGCCCATGAGAAAATCAGGTATACTTCTCTTTGGGCTGCTGGGCTCTTCGTGCCCCCCTGGTGGTTTATGTATGCCACCGCAGTGGCGTTGTCGGACTGTATCCTTACTGGCAGACCCTGAAGGGGGAGAGTCCAGGCGATCAGGGCCAGTCGAGCAGCTCTGATCTCCAAGATATTGATGGGAAGCAGTTTTTCTGCCCCCGACCACAGCCCTTGCTGGGTCTGTTCTTCTAGAACTGCCCCCCAACCTAACAGGCTGGCATCCGTGGATACCATCTTCCACGTGATGGGGCAAAAGGATTTCCCTTTTGGCAAATTTTGAGAGACCAGCCACCAAGACAGGCTGCGCCGGACCTTCGGGGAGAGGACTAACGGACGATCTAACGCCTGAATGGATTTGTTCCAAGCAGAGAAAATGGCTGCCTGAAGATATCTGGTATGGATCTGGGCGTAGGGCACAGCCTCGAAGGCGGCCACCATCTTCCCCAGCAGTCGCATACATAGGCGAATAGTCGGCCTCTTCTTGCCTAAGATCACTTGAACTGCTTGAGCTATTGATCTGATCTTTGCTTGAGGTAAACTTATCCTCTGGCAGTCTGTATCTAGCCGAAGGCCTAGATATTCCAACTGCTTTGTGGGTTTCAATACCGATTTTTCTAGTTTTACAATCCACCCGAATTCCTCTAGATGCTGAACTGTGCGACCTACTGCCTGATTGAGGTTGGAAGCTGAGCTGTCGATAACCAGAAGATCGTCCAAGTATGCCAAGACTAAAATGCCTTCTGTCCTTAGGACGGCTAGCACCGGGGCTAACACCTTTGTGAATACCCGCGGAGCTGTTGCCAACCCGAAAGGGAGGACTACGAACTGGTAATGGCGGTGATCTATCATACAACGAAGAAACCTGTGATGTGCCGGGTAGATCGGCACGTGCAGATACGCATCTTTTATGTCTATAGATGCTAGAAAGTCGTCTTGATGTAGGCTGGCTGCCACCGAACGTATGGACTCCATACGAAAGGTCTGAATGTTTAGAAAGCGATTTAGGCGTTTGAGGTCCAAGATAGGCCTGACGTCGCCATTGGGCTTTGGTATTATGAAAAGGTTGGAGTAGAATCCCAGACTCCATTCCTGGGTTGGTACTTCTACAATTACTCCTTGGAGCCAGAGACGATCCAATGCTTTTACAAGAGAGGCCCTCTTTAATGGGTCGCTTGGAAGACTTGACCCCTGAAGATGAGGAGGGGGGACTTCCCGAAACTCTAGCTTGTAGTCCGTGGTTACCACGGATCTTACCCAAGAGTCTTGAATTCTGGCCTTCCACACTTCGGAGAAAAACCGAAGCCTTCCCCCCACCCAAGAGAGTGGGGGCGCCCCTTCATGAATCTGACTTGAGGACTGGTTTAACCGGCTTGCGAGGCCATGGCCTCTTGCCTGTCGTGGCTTGTCCTTGTGGGCGGCTATTAAATGCTGAACGCCCGGGAGGCCGTCGATACTGACGGGAAGTTGAAGGGGCCGAGCCTGTGAAGGCCTGTCGCTTAAATGCGGGCCCACGCGATCTTTTCTTGATAGGCAAGAAAGAACTTTTACCACTTGATATGGTCTGGATATATTTATCTAGGTCTTCACCGAATAGTCTCCCACCATGAAAGGGAAATCCTGCTAAAAGCTTTTTGCAGGGTGCCTCTGCTGACCAGTTTTTTAGCCACAAAAGGCGACGCATATGAACCAACAGCAGAGATAAACGGGACGCCTGTTGAACAGAGTCCTTAATAGCATCTACTGCAAAGCAGAGAGCTCTTGGGAGGTCAGCCAATTCACGAGCTTGCTGAGCCGGTATGTCCCTTAATATCGGTTTAGTCTGATCCTTTAAAGCCTGACAAACGCCAATGGCTGCCACTGCTGGCTGAACCACGGCACCTACTGTGGTAAAAGAAGCCTTCAGTAGGGTCTCCAATTTTTTGTCGACTGGATCTTTAAACACCTGGACATTTTCCACCGGACAGGTCAGGAATTTATTTACGCAGGAAATGGCTGCGTCCACGGTAGGGAGTGCCCATTTCTTTGCAAATTCTTCTTCCATAGGATAGAGAATGGTGACCCTTTTAGGAGGGATAAAAATCCTATCCTATCAGGTCGAGCCCAATCCTGAAAAATCACGCTCTCCAGAAGGGGGTGAACCGGGAAAGACGCACCACTCAATGGTGCCTTCAAGGAACCTAAAGAGGATACCGCGGGGGCTAATTGTTCTGACACTGGAAGTTTAAAAGCAGTGCGAACCATATCCGTCAGAGATCCACAGACTCTCTGCTTCAGAAGCCGAAAAAAAAATTCATCTATAGTGGAATCTTCAATGTCTGACCCGTCAGGACTCAGGTCCGCTTGATCCCCCTGTGGGTCCAATTCCTCCGAAGAGAGGACCTCTGCATCCGAACACACCGTTCTAGGTGACGGGGATCTAGCCCGTTTGCCACCCGGCAAAGAGCGGGCAATTAAAGCAGTTAACCTTTTCTGTAGCCCACCCAGGGTGGATTCTAGCATTTCTTCCATAACATAAACGGGAATGGGTTGATTGGGGGCCGCCTCTGCCCCTAGCACCCTCAATGGCTCCTGCATGATGCTGTTCGGTGGTCTATCTGGTGAGGGTGGGACCACTGGAGCCTGGCCCAAATCCTCTGACCCCGTTGGAGACCCCTTTACTTTTTTGGCACCTTTTGCAGCCTTAGCTGGTCTTGATCCCTTGGGAGCCATTGCACAACCTTGAGACACCCCTACAGCCAACACCCAACTGTTGTAGCTAGAAGTGAAACATTAATAAGGACAGGCTATTAATTTTTAATTTTCATACGCCTGAGAAGGCGGCAATACCGAGGAGAGTCCTGTGAGTATTGCCACACCAATGCCCGTTAGCTGGAGTCCAAGGTTGTACCGACTCAGATACTGCCAGATCTAAGGCTGAGTCCCTTTAAGAAAAAAATCTTTTTTTTTTTTTCTGGTCAGTGTGGACTAAGTCCAGACCTGAAGATCCACAAACCACCACTGGGTGTCACTGTTAGCCAGAAATGGCTCAGCTGCGCGCTCTGTGTCCTCACTCTCCACTGCTCTCAGGGGGGAATGACCAGCCAGGAAATGCTTTTTTTTTTTTTTTTGCTTTATCTGAGACCTGACGCTGCTGGCCCGCCCCCCCCACGCTGAAACCAACATGGAGGAAGCAGAGAGCAGAGGAGAAGCCTGGACCAGCGCTAGTAACACAGACACCCGGTAAGCCACTAATCTTTGTAGTGCACACATAGAGGAAGCTGTCCCCCTAGGCTTCCTAGGAAACAGGAGTTTTGTCAGCACTTCCTCTCTATACACGTGGGGCTGCAGTATCATGCTAACAGGCAAATCTGGGGGGAGTAGCAAAATACATATCTTTAAAAGCATATATATATCTACATGTTATCTGGGTAAACATTAGTACATCCCATCCTGCCTTAAAAGACATAGTGGAGATAGTGGCTGATGCACAAGCATACCATTAGCCAACCCAGAACCCCCAGGGGGATACCTACTGTCGAACCAAGTCCCGCAGGTTCCCTCTTACCTGCTCCACGCCGCAGGGTATTGCAAAATGCAAGAGGCCCAGCCTTCCCCCATCTCCGTGGGTATTGTCTTGGACCTTCAGGGACCGGGGTCCTGTGTTAAGGAACCCACACCCCTGGACCTGTATAGCATCCTGGCATCAGTAGCGTTTAGTTCTTGGAAGAGACTAAGGTACTGGAGCCCAGAATCCAGCCCTCCAAGGAGAGGCATTATAGGCAAAACCCCACTCCAGCAGGGCCCGGGTACCGTACACCTTGGCTTTGAAGCACTTCGGATGGATCCGGCTAGCTATCCTGGGTCCCGAGACCTCCGAGGGACAGCTAGACGTGACCAACACCTAAGACACTGGCGAAAAAACTGAAGCACTCCCAGTGGGAGGGGGTTATATAGGGAGGAAACTTCCTGTGAAATTGATTACACCAGTGTCCACACCTGAAGGTACCCATATAACCCAAGTGTAATGGCTATGCGCTCTGTGTCCCGTGATGTACGATAAAGAAAAATTTGTCACACATTTCACAGAGCCTACCCTCTGAACTATGGAGGTGTTGAGAGGAGAAGTTTCAAGAGGTGGAGTCAATACAGGAATCATGCCTCCTAGGCAGCAAGGCACCATGGGATTTGTAATCCTTATAAATTGAAGATAAACAGAGGAGAAGAAGCTGCAAAGCAAATGGGAATCCTAGAAGATGTGGAAAGTGATGGCCGGCAGAAAGTCAGCACTCACAACATGAGTGGAGATTTTTCCAGTAAGCTTGTCAGCTACAGTAAATCCTAAAGGGGTTGACGTATTTAGCATGCAGACACCAACACGTTAATAATCAGAAGTGTATTTATGAATGAAACATTAATGTGTCAAAAGCCTCATGAAGTGACGTAGTCTGTGCTGTCTGAACAACAGCCTGAGCAAGAAGCCACACCAGCACTGCAGGAAAAAGAATGTAACATCACTGAACTTGAAATTGCATCAGTGATTTTTCTTTCGAAAATAAAAAATCTGAACATCTGCAATCTCAGTCAAAACACCTGGGTGATTCCTAAAGCCTCATACACACTCGCTTCCATCATGGACCTCCATCTGACTTTTCCGTGGATTTTGGTCTGAAGGGCGTTGGCCGTGAACTTGTTCTGCATACAGACGGCAGAACATTTTCAGCCAACATTCACCAAATCACGTGGTTTTTCAGCTCCTAACTGCCACCCTTTGGGCAACTTCTGCTATTGTTGTCTGATGTTTTACATTGGTTCTAAGCATGCGTGTTTGTACTTTGGATTTTAGTTCGATGGACTTGTGTACACATGATTGGATGATCCTCCATCGGACATTTGTTGTCGGAAAGTTTAAGAGCATGCACAGCGAACATCTGTCGGTTGAAAAACCGAAAACAATTGTCCGATGGAACATACAGACGGTCAGATTGTCCGATAAAATACATCCGTCGGACCGTTGTTGTCAAAGTCCGATCGTGTGTATGGGCCTTAAGGCTATCCCAGCTAGATGCTTGTCATATATGGTTCGTACAGCGGTACAGCGATAAGTGTCATGGAAAGAGATGCAAAAGCTATCTGACCATGAGAAGCAGATGTGGATTAAAACTACAGTTGACTTCTCTCCACCAGCCCTTTAACTTGGACTTTTACCAAATGCTAGTTATTAATACACCAGTGGAAAGAGAACCTACCTAATGGAGAGAGAAGATCTTTCACTCAACAATGGGCAGTACAGACAAGCAGCAGGGAAACGTTTATCCATTGCAACCCCCTTCAAAGCAGGGGCGGATCCGGAGGGGGGGCAATGGGGAAATTGCTCCCCCCAAGAAAATAATAGACGGCAGGTGACTGATCAGGCCAGAGGGTGAACGAGCGGACGGGCAGGCTGGCGAGTTAACAATCACTCATCCGTGCTGGTGAGGCTTGTGACCGAGCGAGCAGGCATTCTTGCTTTTCACAGTTATTTTTAACAGTAAACCCAACTTATATTTCACTATATAAGCTGAGTTTACTGTTAAAAATAACTGTGAAAAGCAAGACTCCGGGAAGGTGTATAAAGATGTCGGCTTGCCGACTTTTAACTCTAGGTTTACTGGATGTGGATGTACAAAGATGGCCGCAATGCAACATCACTTTGGTTGCATATTCTGATGGGTAGCAGCTTTCTGACATCATCTCTCACCGCCCGCCCTCACTCTGGGACACAGCCACTGGCAAGTGACAATTCACATCTGGTGGCAGGGGATGTGGCAAGTGACAATCCGCATCTCGTGGTAGGCAACGGCAGCAAGTGACACACTCAAGGCTCCCAATGATTCTGCATTATGGTGAGTTGAGCTTTTACATTTTATATTACACCATAACAACCATGACGACGTGATGATTTAGGCACCAACACCAGCCACTGCCCCAACAAATTGCCTGCAAAATTTTGTGGCAGTGCCCCTCCCGAGACTAGACTCTGGATCCACCCCTGCTTCAAAGCCAAAGTTTATGGAACTTTAATAGAAGATGAAATGTAGGCCTTGTGCATACTGGGTGTTTAGCCTCGGTGCATAAGACTCCAGAGTTTAGATGCCAATGGAAAACACAGGCCTGCCATTAAGCCCCACTGCCGACATCCTATAAAACTCTCTGGGAGGCTGATAACTGCTGCAGATGGATAGTGCACAAAGCAGCACTAACGTTTAGGACAGTATGTGCCCAGGGATGAATGGCCAGAACACAAGCAAAAAAAGATTTACGCACATTTTACTTACTAACAAACATGTGGTGCTATTCAGGCTATAACCGAGTATATGTTGGTGCCAGGAATAATTATAAGGATTACATTTCTACCCAGTAATTCCCAAAACTAGATCACAGGGCAGTGTGACAAAGAACCTATATTTTTCTGCCTTTTATGCACTGATTAATGGAGGATTGAAGAAATGTAATTTCCTGGTTGCTTGAAGTACAAAGCATATGCTTCATTTTCTGCATTAAAAGTTTACAATATCTTTTGAATGAGTTCATTATACTTTTTGCTCTTGCCAGGGCAGAGCGCTTACTATTTTCAAATTTCTCTGATGACATTTTCATTAATAAAAAAAAAAAACACTTAATACCACCCCAGCCCACCTGTGGAGGATTAAGCCTCGTACACATGATCGGAATTGTGCGTTGACAGACTATTGGCCGAAAATCCGACCGTTTGTCTGCTCCATCGGACAATTGTTGTCGGATTTTCCATGGACAAATGTTGAATGGCAGGCTTTAAAATTTTCCGCGGACAATGGTCTGTTGTCAGATTATCCGATCGTGAGTACACAAGTCTGTCAGACAAAAGTTTAAACTACAAACATGCATGCTCGGAATCAATGCTCACCAAACACGACACTAGCAGAAGATGTTCAAAGGGTGGCGCTCAGGAGCTGAAAAAACACATAGTACGTCTAGTACATCACTACGTTTGTGTTTGTTGGTCGACAATTGTGTGCCGTTTGTATGAAAGACAAAATCCAAGCAAACACCCTTCGGACAAAAGTCCGACACTTTGTCTGCGGAAAATCCAATCGTGTGTACGAGGCTTTAGGCTGGATTCACACCTATGCATTTTTAGTGCTTTTTGCAGTTTTCAGATTTGTACTACAGTACGTGTTTCATAGGAAACCATGGTAAAAGTTCTGTAGTGCAAATCTGGAAAAAATACAATAAGCACTAAAAATGCATAGGTGTGAATCTAGCCTTATGCCGCGTACACACGATCGTTTTTCGGCATGAAAAAAAACGTTTTTTTCCAGCTTCATCATTAAAAACGATGTTGCCCACATATCATCGTTTTTAAAAAATGATGAGCAAAGCGCGGTGACGTACAACAGATACGACGGCACTCTAAAGGGGAAGTTTCATTCAAGCTCCTGTCTGATTACTTGCTTCTGAGCATGCAGGTTTAAAACGTCGTTTTTAATGTAGTTTTAGCTCGCACACGATCATTTTTTACAACCCAAAAAACAACATTTTTTAAAGCGACGTTAAAAATTGCAGCATGCTTGAATTTTAATTTTTTTTGTCGCTTTTGAAAAGATGAAAAACAATGTGAAGCCCACACACGATCATTTTAAATAACGTTTTTAAAAACATAGTTTTTTTTAATGCCGAAAAATAATCGTGTGTACGCGGCATTAGACTTGAGCTTGATGTTCTTTAAATGGTAATTCCACTTTCATGGGGGTAAAAAAATAAGAAATAAAAACATAATAATAATATAGTGTATACAATTTAGACATGTGCACAACAAAAATTTTCGTTTATTTCTGTTTCGTTTCTGTTCGTTTATCGTGATTCGTAATGAGTCGTAATTTCGTAAGACGTTAGTTATCGTATTCGTACTCTTTAGTATTTTCGTAACACTTTTTTTTCCGTTTCCGTTTTTTTATGTTAGTTTATTTTTCGTTGATTCGAGATTAGTATTTTCGTTAAATGTTGTATTCTGCCTCGTTCGTATTTTTACAATGAATTTATTCGTTTTTACGTTGGTTTATTTTTCGTTGTTTTGATATTCGTATTTACATTATATTTTCCATAATGCCGCGTTTGTATTTTCGTAAGAAATAAATCTTCGTTGCTTTATGATCATTCGTATTTTCGTGTCTAATTTCATTTGATTATAACAACGTTCTTTTGTAGATTTTATTGCATTCGTAATTCTGTTAAAATACATTTTACGTTTATTCGACACACTACTCGTCGTAATTTTGTAAAACATCGTAATTTACTGCGATTGACTAACACAGATAAAGACACAAGGTCAAGGAGCCACATAAGAAAGAAGCTCTTCAGGGGAAGGGACAGCGCTGAGTGGCTATTGGTCACAGTACTAATGAAAGTGAATTTACATTATTTCATTTCCGTTTTCCGAAGATTCATAATTTATTTTTCATTAGTTTTGCTTTTCGTTTTTTATTCTTTGTTCGGCATTTCGGTTGTTTTCTTTTTGTTCTTCAAATATTAGTAAGTTTGCATTTTCGTTTATTTTTCGTAATTATGATTTTTTTTTTGTGTTCGGTGTTTTCGTTATTTCTATGTTTTCGTTTCTTTTTTCTTTCGTTGTGTTGTTCTTTTACATTTAGTAGTTTCGTATCTTCGTAGTTTTCCATATTCGTTATTTTTGGAAATATCGTTATTCGTTATTATTTGCGCTAAACCATTCGTTTATTCGTAGGTTAACGAATCAACGAAAATAACGAATAATGACGGAAAACGTATTCGTAACGAAAAAAATTGCACATGTCTAATACAATTGCAACACAAGTCATATTGTAATTAAATGTTATTAAAAAGTATGTTTCCTTTTCAATCTGCATCCGCTGTGATTTTCTGTAATATATGCAATGCAATATGGCTACCTGGAGATGTTCTGTACATAGAATGTGTACCAGGTAACCAGGAAAACCAAGAGAATCTTTTGGCAGAAAGGAAGTACTGCGGGCAATGACTCTGGAATAAAGGCACATGCAGCACTACCCCCGAAGGAGCCGCTGAGTAATTTGGGATCTACTCTCTTTTGGCTTAGCTCACCCTTGTTTAACAGGCTTGAACCCTCCCTTGACACATCAGAAGTCTAGGGGGGTGAGATATTGTGACCTCTGCTGGGCTGGGGGTCACAATAACAAGCACACAACATTCAATGACAATATAACAGTGAATTACCTGGTGTTATGGATGGTCCCTCCAGATGAGAAAATACACTCCACACAGTGAATATATTTAAATATAAGGAGGTAAGTTTACTGTATGGAAACTTAAGGAAGACAGGCATAGAGTTTAACACAAACACAACTAGTCAGTAATGAGTAAGTCTGATTCGTAAGAGCCCTTGCAAGAATCAGACTTTTAATACAAGTAAAAGAGATTGTAAACCTAAGAATGGTACCATTCACTTAACCTAAACAGGCAGTCTATGCTTGTGAACGCCCTCTAGCGGGCAATTCTGCGGAACAGTAAATGTCCACGATGCGGCCGGTTGGTTCACGTTAGAATTTGTAATCCACAGAGGGCAAATGATCAAAGAAAGTTGATTAAGCAAAGTATCCTGAACAGCACGTTGGTGATTTGATCACTGTCCAGTGTCAATCACTTTGGTGTAAATACTGCAAACACCACAGGCCCCTTAAGTCTGAACTGAGAGTCTAAAGGAGGTGGGCAACCTGTGAGGTGATACTGAAAGGTCTGTCTAAGAGGAGAGTTTAGAAGTTGAGCATGTGCTCCCTCACCCGACAGGCCGATCCGCTTGTATTCCTCACAGGAGGTGCGTTGACAAAACACTGCTCCACAGCACAAGGGTCCCGGACGAGGGTGCCCCACTTTTCCAGTTGTCAGCTGGGCTGCCTCTTCGATCACCGGGTGCACAGGCTGGATACTGAAGATCTTTCATTCCTCCGGCTGGTCTCTCGGTAAATCTAGGCCCTGGCTTCTGGCCTAACCACACGGCTGTCTCTGTCAGCAGCTCCGCAGAGGAGAAGAGGCTGGATCCAAGAGAGAGAAAAAGCGCCACTCCCTTTCCTGTGCGTAGGCATCACATGTTCCAACAGGGCAAGGCATTGCGGGAAATGTAGTCCCTTTCTCCTAAGAGTCAATGGAGTCCATATCTCCCTCTACTGGTAATCCCGCAATGCATGACTTCACAACAATGTCTAACATATTCACAAATTATGCATAAAGTTCCAGCGGGATGGCCTGTCATTAGACTCAGACAGGGTGACCCCGCTATACAAGTATTACAGCAAGACGTGTTTTTTTATTTATGTTTTATTCAACTTTTACTAGCTTGAAAGTTGGGGTTGGTACACCTTTTAGTGAGGTCTCTCCCTTGGGTAGGTATGGTGGGTGGAGTTGTTCAGCCCTATATATCCTAGAGCAGGAAGAGCCTGGGTTATAGGGTGATAAGAAAAGGCTACCTATGGTATACATATATATAAGCCTGAGGAAAAGGACCCTTCTGGGTAGGCCTGTACAAACTCAATTGGAGAACCTGCCTTCAGGGAGCCTCGAGTGAAGGTATGGAAGAGTTAGGCGGCTATCCTATCCTAAGCTAGTAGGAGCGGTGGGGGGGGGGGGGGGTGTAATTCAGAATTTTTTTTTTTTTTTTATTCTGCACTGACTGTCTTTCAAATTGTCCCAGCCCTTGTTTAAATCCAATTCGGGGACAAAAACAAAGACAGACTTGGTCCGGGGACAGTGTCCTCAATCTGGGGACTGTCCCCTGAAACCGGGGATGTCTGGTCACCCTAAGGTAAAGGTCATGTCCTGGAAACTGTGTGATGTTTCTGCCACAGTAAAAGAAAATTGTTAAAAGGCTGAACAAATGGACATTACTCATTTCTGGTTGTCGGCCTCAGGCCAGGAGAATATGAGTGACTTAAAATGGCGGAGCCTCTCCCTATTACAGGTGTGTGTGTACACTATAATAGAGAAGATTGGAGGTGTTCCTGGCCAGCTTGGCTGGAGCTGGCGATGAATCTGGGAACAGCTATTTTTTTTTATTCTTGGTTGGATTTCTGCTTGTATTTATCTGTAGACAATGATTTACCAGATAATTGATATTCTTTTTCCACATATGCAATCTTTGGCACAATGCATTAAAAGAACAAATAAATAACTGGAGTGAATAGGAGGATAGGATCCAACAAAACACACACACATAGTTTTTGCAGATACAGAATCTGCAGCATACAGAAAGCTGAAGATATCAAGCTGGCTGGCTTTCACATGATGCCTAACGCAGTTACAAGACCTCATTGGTTGAACATTCTAGTTTTATTGTGCATTCTATCTTAACTCTAGAAGCTATGCCAAGTAAGCGGAAAATATTTTCGGATCATGGCAGATAGCTGGTTAGCATTGTTTGGTTTGGCAGACAGCACCTGTCAAGTGTCCAGCCTGTGCTGTCAGGCGCCCTGTCAGTCTACTCCATTTGTTTTTTAGATCATTACTTGCCTTACTGTAAATATTCTGTCCAGTGGGAACCAACTATTGTAGCAATACAGACTGCAGACTGATTTATGAGAAGACATATAAAAATAGTCGGTTATTCCACAGGTCTAAAAATGCAGAAACAGACAGTTCCAGTACAATATGTGCTAAAGACTCTAGGACACCACTGCTATAAGTCCTTTAAAATAGCATCAAGCACTTGTTATATATGTATTCACGCTTCACGCATATTATGGCTCATTTCCACTGAGCAGATCAGTTTGGGTTGGCTTGGTATGGTACGCTATTTTAAGTGTTTCCATCAAGAAAGTGGCCCACACAGCCGAACCATACCGCACCATTCTGGGTCCTGCTTCAGATGTGGGGCCATAGAAAATGGTACGATTCGGTTAGGGCGGAGCTGCAATACATTCCACTGATTGGCGGACATGCTAGGCATTTTTTCTAAACCCTGTATGGCCCCTGACGGTGGCGTCATGTGACACCAGCTGAAGCAACAGCACAAACGATCCGTTGCTTCAGTGCGCATGTGCCGATGACGTCGACACATGCTGATACATTGGATATCTCCTAAGCCATGCATTTTTAGGAGAAATCCAGGGTAGCAACAGGTAAGCCTTGTTATAGGCTTACCTGTAGTGAAAAGTGGTCTGTAAGGGCTTAACCACTTTAACGCTCACTGACCAGTGCAGGATGACGGAACTCCCGTCAATGCACAGGATTCAGTAAGTTCATTACACAGGAACTTTTCCGGTGGTGTAAGATGAGCTATGCATGCACAGTTCAGTTTACATTCTGCAGACTGCAAGCAGGCAGGTAGGTGTATTTTATTGCAGAAGATTGCTTGTCTCTTCTGCCATAAATTGCCTGCCTGCTCGCAATTTTTTGTAAATTTTATTTAGTTTCCCTTTAAGACTAAATTAAAGCTCTATTAGGAGGGGGTGAGAAGGGAGAATGATTATAAACAATTCAAACTGGAACAAAGTAAAAAAATAAAAAAAAACGGTGCAGTGTATTTCAGCAAATTCCACATTCAAAATTTAGCTTGTGAAACAGTTTATATAATAATATTTGTAATGTGCTTAGTTAGACCTTGTTTAGACCTGTAGTTGGGAGGGGCAGCAAAAATGTGTGGTTGAGCCACATTTTTGCCACCTGCCAACTGCCCTCCTTATTCTGCAATAGGCAGTGGAAGGGGTGTTCACCTAACTTGTAGTGATCAGCAGATGGCAAGCCGGCCAATTGCTACACATTCAAGTAAATAGATAAATACTGCAAACTGCAATGCACGCAGTTGCAGCACATTTGTAGACAAAAATGGGGTTAAAACAGGCAGTAAGGAGACGTCTGATCGGGCTTCAGAGGCAAGGGAGATTTAGATGCATATCTAAATTTACCCTAACAGAACTTAGAATGAATAAGATGATTTTTTGTTCACCTGTCCACCTCTGGATTCAGTGGTTTTGAGCCACTTACTTCTGATCTGCTTACTTGTTGTAGGTCAGTGACACAAAGTTGAAGACACTAGACTAGATCAAATCGATACCTGGTAATATTACCTTTGCAGGTTCTGTAAATGACATGGGATTGTATACACCATTAACACCCATCATACCATAACAACATACCTAAATAATAAAGTAAATACACCACAACGACTGTAGATAAGTTTAAGCTGTGACTCCTTTATTGGGTGTGACCAATCACAGCAGATCACATGACAATTGTACACAAAGGATGGCTTCCATTTATTCTATTCATTGTGTACTATTGTGTTGATCTCTGTGATTGGCCACGGGGATTACATGGTACAGACAGGGCAAATTTGTACCATGTGATTAGCTGTGGCCAAACACAGCTAATCACAATAGTAAACACTGAATAAATAGATTTTATGAAGAAAAAAAATGGTTGTTTATAACAGTGAAATTCACTGTTATAAGCAATCATAGTGTGTAAAAAATAAAATCACCTCCCAAGAGTAGTACAGTGTTAATGTGTTAAATGGTAACATCGTATTGCTCTGGTCCCAATATGTAAAAAACTATCTTAAATAAATAGAGTGACATTAACCACTTGCCGACCAGCCGCCGCAGTTATACGGCGGCAGGTCGGCACGGGTGCTCGAGAGCCCGTAGCTCTACGTCGCGCTTTTCGCGGCCACTAGGGGGCGCGTGCGCGCCGCCGGCGGCCCGCGCGCGCGCCCCCCGCTCGCCCCCGAGTCCCGTGCGTGTGCCCGGCGGGCGCGATCGCCGCCGGGCACACGCGATCGCTCGTTACAGAGCGGGGAACGGGAGCTGTGTGTGAAAACACACAGCGCTCGTTCCTGTCAGCGGGGGAAAAACGCTGATTTTCTGTTCATACAATGTATGAACAGAAGATCAGTGATTCCCCCTAGTGAGGCCACCCCCCCCATACAGTTAGAACACAAATAGGAACACACTTAACCCCTTCCCCGCCCCCTAGTGTTAACCCCTTCACTGCCAATGGCATTTTTATAGTAATCCAATGCATTTTTATAGCATTGATCGCAAAAAAAATGCCAATGGTCCCAAAAATGTGTCAAAAGTGTCCGAAGTGTCCGCCATAATATCGCAGTACCGAAAAAAAACGCTGATCGCCGCCATTACTAGTAAAAAAAAAAATAATAATAAAAATGCCATAAAAATACCCCCTATTTTGTAAACGCTATAACTTTTGCGCAAACCAATCAATAAACGCTAATTGCGATTTTTTTTTTACGAAAAATATGTAGAAGAATACGTATCGGCCTAAACTGAGGAAAAAATATTTTTTTTTATATATTTTTGGGGATATTTATTATAGAAAAAAGTAAAAAATATTGCATTTTTTTCAAAATAGTCGCTCTGTTTTTGTTTATAGCGCAAAAAATAAAAACCGCAGAGATGATCAAATACCACCAAAAGAAAGCTCTATTTGTGGGAAAAAAAGGACGCCAATTTTGTTTGGGAGCCACGTCGCACGACCGCGCAATTGTCAGTTAAAGCGACGCAGCGCCGAATCTCAAAAAGTGCTCTGGTCTTTGGACAGCAATATGGTCCGGGGCTGAAGTGGTTAAGGAAAAAAAATAAAAAATTCTCTTCATTTTCTGAAAAATTGTGACAAAAAATATACCAAGTGATATACAAATGCAAAACCATCAACTAAGTATGAACTTTGGCTCTGAATAAATTGATATACAGTCCAATGTTTTCTCTTTTTTCTTTCCTTTTTTTGTTAATTCTAGCGCAGTCTCTTTCCATTTTTCCATAAAAATGATAGAGGGCCAGATTCTCAAAAGAGATACGCCGGTGCATCGTAGGAAACACCGTCGTATCTCTGTTTTTTTAACTGGGTATCTATGCGTGTGATTCCTAGAATCACTTACGCATAGATACAGTGAAGATCCGACAGGTGTAAAACAATTACACCGTCGGATCGGAGATGTATTGACATCGCTGGCCGCTAGGTGGCCTTTACGATGATTTCTCATTTGCCTATGCCCCGTCGTTGGTTACGTCGTTTCCGTAAGCGTAAACCTACCCCTGCTATATGAGGGGTAGGTTTACGAAGTTCCGTCGTTGCCATGTTAAGTATGGCATCGGGTCAGCATCGTCTTTTTCCATCGGTTACGTTGTTTTACTAAGTCGTTCGCGAATAGGGATTTACGTAAACGGCGCTCACGTCGGTTTCATTCACTTTTTCCGACGTGAGCTGGAGCATGCGCACTGGGCTATTTTTGAGGCCAGCGCATGCGCAGTTCGATCGACGCGGGGGCGCTCTTAATTTAAATACAAGCCGTCCCCTTTGAATTAAGTGGGGATACGCAGGGCCATTTACACTACGCCGCCGCAACTTATGGAGCAAGTGCTTTGGGAATACGGCACTTGCTCTTGCTCTGTTAAATTGCGGCGGCGTAGTGTAAATGGCTTACGCTACGCCAGCGGCAGTTCTACGAGAATCTGGCCCAGACCCTTCATTTCAAGATTTACAGAGGTATATCTTCATAATAATGGCATGCAGTGTGTCACCTGAAACTCAAAACAGAAAAAAAAACAGCAAAGTAGTCAGGAAGTCGTGTACTGAACAAACTTCATATTCTGCCATTAAGAGTACAATTTATTTAAAAAGGAAATAGGATGATAGGGGTGGCAATCCCAATGGGCCAGAGAGAGAGAGAGAGAGAGAGAGAGAGAGACATGTCCAGTCCATGCTGCTAAATCCTGGGCCAGAAGAGGCTATTATGCAATTTTTACAAGTTCCTAAGTAGTATAAAAATATATATTGCCAGTGATATATAAATCAGCAATTCACAAATACTATGTTATAAGACAGCATCTTGTGGAAAAAAAGAAAGAGGATCAAGCCATGCCAGTAGCGTTCACTAGAGGAGATATTTATGCATGCAACAAATGAACAAATGTAACAGGCAAACTGCTGAGTAGGCACAATGCACATCAAATAACCCCCACAGGGAAAGCTTAGCCCATGAGCAATGGAAGAGGCAGGAAGACACCCACCAGTGGCAGATAGAAGATCAATGAGGCAGGTAGGTGTCTCAAGAAAAACCTTTGTCCAGTATTGGTGCATTCAGCCACCGAAAGCAGCAACAAGCCAGTGTTTCATGTTTGTACACATTGTCAATATGACTACTGCGACCTCACCCCTTTTTAATGTCATAGGGTTTATCTTAAAGCCCTCTTATTGGCCCTTCTAAGTGTAGCGCCACCCCATTCAGGAGCTGCTGATTAGATTGGGATCGGCGGAGCAGTAACGAATGTCCAACCTGTAGCTGAAGTTTTCTAAATGCTTTATTTTCCTCGTCCAACACGACCAACACATCAACTTTAGGTAGATAGGAAAAGGTTGATGAAAGTAGAGTAACTTCGCAGAGTCAGGCTTGGATAGAGAAAGCAGTCCTGCTTTCGGTAATTAAGTCAATCACGTCACCACTGCAGCCGGAGTGGGTGCAGCACTCTCACACAGACCTGGCAGCCAGAGTGTCACTGAGAAAGCTGAGAAGGAACAAGTCACTGCCACGACTTGGCTCTAGAAGATTAGTAGAGGCCTCTGCCACAGGTCCAGTACTTAAAAAGCAATAGAGCATATCCTCTCAATCCTGTCCTCTTGAGATGTGGAACCCCAGTAAATCACTGAGGTCCCTCAGTCACTTCAGTGTCTCTGAGCCATAAGGGCCCAGAGTCGGGAACTCCACGTGGCACGGGCCCCGGCCAGGTAGGCCATAGTGATGGGGCCCATGATGTGCGCACACCCTGAAGGTGGGTGCCGCACCTGGAACCAGGAACCCACGAAGAACTCCGAAATATGGCGTCTGCCACAGATATACCCCTCCCCAGCATGCCCTGCGAGGGAAACGCTCCTCCAATTTGCTGCTGGGGAAAAGTGGCTCTGCCTGAACCCCTCTGGCGCCACCTGCCACCCAGAGATGGAACCACATCTCTGGAGCGCAGAATGAACCACAGGACAATCCAGGGCTGACAGCTGCAGAATTTGAACAAATCAACCTGGGTGAGAGCAAGTAAGTCTCTCACTCTACTAACTTTAGCGTAGCGCCCTTTCTAAAAGTAAGGGGGCGCTACATAAGCTAGCTGATCTAAGTTCAAAGGGCAGACAATGCATTATAGGAAAAGAGTTAAATAGACAATGCATTATGGGAAAGGTATAAAAGAGGTAGTTATCAAGTGCCTATATTTGGCCTATGTATCCCAGTGCTTAGCCCATGCAGAGCAAAACAACAGGTTTGGTTTAAGGTCTCCTTCCCCAGAAGAACCGAGAGCTTTAACCCTATAATTTAGGCAACCAGACCATGTCTCCCACAGAAGCTGAAAGCTCTTTAAGGATCTCAGTCATTAGGACTAAGCTACCTCTATGTTTAGTCAAACATGGTAAAGACCACGCTGGTAAAGACTAGGCCAGGGATGGCAAACGTTGGCACTCCAGATGTTTTTGAACTACATTTCCCATGATGCTGAACTACACTGCAGATTGCATGACTATCAGGTGAAATGTAGTTCCAAAACATCTGGGTTGCCAAGGTTCGCCTTCAATGGACTAGGCCTTTATGGCATTACAGTATTGTCCTATATCTGTATGCATACAGTACATCCATATTTTACCTGCTTACTAGCTCTGTTTCCATTTGTTTATATGTCAGTTTACAAGGTATGCATTTGAGGCCTGTTTGTTGCAAATGTCACATCTTTTCTACTGAACTGAAATACTTTGTCCTAATTTTCCATTAGTCTCCAGTACATCAGTAGTAAATAATATCTCATAGACCTTTTCATGAGAAATGAACTCCAGCCAAAATCAACATTACTGATGCCCATGGCATTGAATTATCAGTCTATGGCTATGTTTCTGCAAAAGAACAACCTTTTTACAGACGTTTTTCTTATTATAGCTGCAGTAATTCAATTATGTATCTTGGGAAAGGAAAATGGTGAAAATAAAAATGTACTTCCTATTAAATTAATTCTCTGTGCTGTTTTATATAATGTTAAATAGTAAATGCATGACTAGACAGTATAGCAGGGGTATTACATTAAAATTCATGAAGGTCCAGTCACTAAAAGTTTCTTCCAGCAGAGGTCCGAATCGCATATTTGATTCTTATTGACACCTTGAAGCATCGGCAAATGCTGCACGTTTTTGTAAACGCCAAACCAGCTTGGGGCAGCGCAAAAAAAAAAAAAAAGGGTCAGACTTTTTTCTGCATGTAAGATTTAAATACATGCCTATTGAAATTAATGGGCTGCCTATATACAGAACACAGGTAGCAATGATAAAAGCCAAGCCTCAGATCTTTCACATCACAATCCCGTCATTACAACAGTGTTCTCAGCCCTTCCCTGCACATTACAACCCCCCTCCCTTCTACATCACAGTCCCCCTTCACATCACAGTTCCATCCCCTTTGCTTCACGATCACCCCTTTACATCACAACCCTTACCTTTACAGCAGTATCTTACTCCCCCAATAATATCACCTTCCCTTTACTTTCCTGTTCTCTGCCACCTTTATATCAGCCCTCTCCAACTTCACATTACTGTCCTCAGCCCCCTTAATATCACCCCCCCCCCCCTCACATCTCTGTCGTCACCCCACCCTCTTTGTATCACCCCCCCCCCCCTTCACATTCCTGTCCTAACCCTCCTTTAGATTCCTATCTCCCCCCCCCTTTATATAACCCCCCCCTCCTTCAAATTCCTGTGCTCAGCCCCTTTATATCTCCCCCATCCTCCTTTAGATTCCGTTTCTCAGCCCCTATATATCACCCCCTCCTCCTTCACATTCATGTGCTAAGCCCCTTTATATCTCCCCCATCCTCCTTTAGATTCCTTTTCTCAGCCCCCTATATATCACCCCCTCCTCCTTCACATTCCTGTGCTCAGCCCCTTTATATCTCCTCATCCTCCTTTAAATTCCTTTTCTCAGCCCACTATAGATCGCTCCCTCCTCCTTTAGACTGCTGTCCCTAGACCCCCCTTTCCATTCCTGTTCTCAGCCCCCTTCACATTCCTGTCCTCACCCCCTATTACATTCCTGCCTCACCCCACACCCCTTTACATTACCATTGCTTGTGTGTTCCTTTGTATGTAAAATTGTCTTATTAAGAACAAACAGGGTCGACAATAGGAATACACAGTTTGTACACCCGTATCCAGCCTGGGTCTAGTCGGGTCAGCAGGTGGGTATTGCCATTCACTCTTCCCCCCCTTTCTTGGCTGGTAACTCTCCTCCAAGCACAACATGGCTGCCCATCATATGAGATTCCCAAAATTAAGTTACGAGGAGTGGATTTGAACCTGATGGGACTTGGCCTGGCAAGGACATAGGTTAAGACTGCTATTGATTGCAATACCAGTGGGTCTGCATTGAGGTGCGGCTTCATGGGATCCATTCTTTGCCCATCACATGAGCTTTCATATTTGAGTGGCATCGGCAGTGGCGTATCTAGGGTATGGCAGCCATGCCAAGTGCCATGGGCGCCATATGAAGGGGGCGCTGTTGAGTGGCTGGGCAGCAAGGCACTTACCAGGGTCTGAGGGTCCCTCCTCTCGAGCATAGGCAGGAACTTCTTTTCAGCACCTTTGCTATAATGAACAATGGCAGTGCTATCCCTGCTGCATTCAGCCACAGCCCTCCCCTGTTCTCCCAGGCTCTCCCATTCCATCTGGTCGGATTGTCAGCGCACAAAAGAGGAACATCATTTTCTCCCTCTCCTATGTGAAAACTGAGGCTTTAAGGGATGAAGATTTCATCACTTCCAGTATTGGTTCTGCATTTACCTGGCCTTGGAGGGCATAGGAGGGATCAGGGGTCTATTAAACCCCAGATTTCTCCATAAAGAGGATATGTCACTACCCAAGGTATCACAAGGGATGATAACTATCACTAGTTTTGTTAGCTGTCTTTTTTGTTAAGGTTATCTGAAAGATGGGTTTCAAATGTTTTGACAGGGGCACAATTTCAGTGCTTGCCATATTCGCCATTTTCACTAGATACGCCTCTGGGCATCGGTAGTGGGCATGTTACCATTGTATGCTGGGAGGAGAGTTGGTGCCAACAGAGCCACTTGAGTGAGAATATGGTATAAGCAAAAAGCTTCCCCGGGATAGAGTGTAGGGAGAATCAGCACATAACATAACATAACCGCCCTGCTGTGTATGAGCTTCAGAGAACCGAACGCCATACACACAGTGCTGTGTCTCACAATCAACAATATCAACGAGATGGTGGTACTGCCAGGGTGAGTAATAGGGGAGAGGGTTGGGGCTTAGGGCCCACCCTGTCAGGTGGACTGTGCATGGTGCCTTGATATCTAAGGGCAACCCTGGTGAGAAATCATATGTAAGTTTAGTAGGACAACAAATAATTCACCTGATACATTTTGCAATGCCAATTGTTAAAATGTTTATAGGTTTTGGATGTGTGTCTGATGTTTGCTGCCAATTGATTTTCAAGGAAGTATACAATATCTTGCCATTATTTTTAAAACGGCGAAAGTATTGAACAGAATGTCTGTTAAAATGAATGTCTTATTTAATAGAGAACTCCAAAAAACTGTGGTTTTTGGAAGTAGTGGGTTTAAGAGAATCCTGGGTCCTCTTTATGCCAATTGAGTTTCAAGGAAGTATACAATCTCTTGCCATTATTTTGAAAACTGTGAAAGTAATGAACAGAATGTCTGTTAAAATTATTGTCTTATTTAATAGCGAACTCCAGAAAACAATGTTTTTGGAAAGTGGTGGGTTTAAGAGAATCCCGAGTTCTCTTTATGTCTATGGTCCAGTAATAATGCTACATGAATGTTCCATTGCCTCCAATTTTTTCCATCGGTCCTCTGCCTGTACTTGTTAGATAAGCAAGAGGTTTGAAAAGTAAAGTATGGGGAATTTTGACATACATAGACTGGATACCATTTATTTTTCAGGATAAAGAATGTGCTGCTGATTGAACTGTTCGTATAACCAACTCCTCGTACCCTTCTTTTTGGTAATGCACAACTTGAAGGAGGATAGTAATGTGGGTAGAGGGAGGAGAATCTCTCTCCTCCTCGGAAAAAAAATTATGATAAATAAATAAATGGGTAAGAGAGGGTCATAGACTAGCTTACACTGGGGTAACACTACTCACATAAACAATCTTTACAATATGGTAGGGAGTTAGAAGACCTATCCAAAAACCAATACACATATAGAAAATAAAGTGGAATGAGGGGGGAAGAAGGGACCTATAGGGGTATTGAGGGGTGGGGGGCTCGGGGGGATATTTATAAATTCCCTTTTGCCCCTTTTTTTGGGGGGGTGGGTGCTTCAGGGGGGGAGTGGGCCTATTCCCCACTTAATTTGTTTTTTAAATGGTTCAGGAGAATTCAAGAGGAGTATATGCTGTGGGATAGATCCCTTTTCTATACTTAAGTGTATGCTATAGGATATATCCATTTGTGTATATATGTGTATTTTTTGTGTATTTATGTGTAATTTAATTTGTGAATGTTTTGTATTATTTAAGGACTTGTTATCTGTTTTTTTTGCAAAGTATGTAATGTATTTTAGGGTCCTTTCACACGGAGCGGACCGTTTTTCGGTCCGCTCCGCGTGCCCGTCAGCTCAGCGGGGGGGTCTCCGCTCAGCTGTCGGCGGACGGGGCGGTCCCCGCACACTGTGCAGGGACCGCCCCGTCTCTCCTGCGCTCTCCCCTATGGGGAGTCGGATGGAAACGGACCGTCTGTCCGTTTGCATCCGATCCGTTTGGCCGGACGGAAGAAAAATAGGACATTCTTCCGTCCGCAAAAACGGATGCGGATCTAGCGGACGTTAGCGGATGCATCATCCGCTAACGGATCCGCTCCCATAGGGAAGCATTACAAGTCCGTAAACGGACTTGTAATGAGCGGACCGTTCGTCCGCTAGTGTGAAAGGGCCCTTACTTGTATAAATTTAATAAAACAATTTAAAGTTCACTATTTTCTATGTTTTCATTAACATTTTCGTACAAACAATTTAAAAAAAGTATTTTGCCAAAAATGAGTTCTTTAATTTTTTATGTATCTACAGTAAATCTAATTCAATGCAAATCTAATTTTCTAAAACAATGCGTGTGAACTATCCTTGTCTGATGCTACAGAGAAAAAATGTTTGCTTTGTGCACAGTTTCTGGTAATGCATTAAAAGCATCACCTTTATAAATGATATGAAAGAAGCCTTTTCTACACCTGTCTGATCCTGAGCAAGTGTGAAGATATGCTCAGGTGAACTTGGACACAGGTTTCTTTGAAGTGGTCAATCACTCATTAGCTTTTGAACATCTTTTCTCAGAAATCCTAGACCAAAGTACACCCACGGATGTTTTCAATGCGTGCTGCACCCACTGGTGCTGGCATGCATCAGTTATGTTTCTAAGTACAGCTGTAATAAAGCAATTGTTTGCCCTACTATAGTAAGCGGATATGAATATACCTACTGTGTGAGAGGTGGCACAAAAGGAAGGAAATTGTATTATGTGTGTTTGTGTTTCCATGAGACCATTGATGCAAGGATGATTACAGCAGTTAGGGTACTGCTAATGAATGGTTTTGTGTGTATACATGTGATGACATTGATTGCAAATCATCCGTTTTTGTTTTTACAAAGATCTATTATGTTAGAGCGGTGTATTTCTCTTCCTGTTCTCTGCCACCTTTATATCAGCCCCCTCCAACTTCACATTACTGTCCTCAGCCCCCTTCATATCACCCCCCTCACATCTCTGTCGTCACCCCCCCTCTTTGTATCACCCCCCCCCCTTCACATTCCTGTCCTAACCCTCCTTTACATTCCTACCTCCTCCCCCCCTTATATCACCCCCTCCTCCTTCAAATTCCTGTGCTCAGCCCCTTTATATCTCCCCCATCCTCCTTTAGATTCCGTTTCTCAGACCCTATATATCACCCCCATCCTCCTTTAGATTCCGTTTCTCAGACCCTATATATCACCCCCTCCTCCTTCACATTCCTGTGCTCAGCCCCTTTATATCTCCCCCATCCTCCTTTAGATTCCTTTTCTCAGTCCCCTATATATCATCCCCCCCCCCTCCTTCACATTCCTGTGCTCAGCCCCTTTATATCTCCCCATCCTCCTTTAAATTCCTTTTCTCAGCCCCCTATATATCACTCCCTCCTCCTTTAGACTCCTGTCCTTAGCCTCCCCTTTTCATTCCTGTCCTCAGCCCCCTTTACATTCCTGTCCTCACCCCCTATTACATTCCTGCCTCATCCCACGCCCCTTTACATTACCATTGCTTGTGTGTTCCTTTGTATGGAAAATTGTCTTATTAAGGACAAACGGGGTCGACAATAGGAATAAACAGTTTGTACACCCGTATCTGGCCTGGGTCTAGTCGGGTCAGCAGGTGGGTATTGCCATTGACTCTTCCCCCCTTTCTTGGCTGGCAACTCTCCTCTAAGCACAACATGGCTGCCCATCATATGAGCTCCTCAAAATTAAGTTATGAGGGGTGGATTTGAACATGATGGGACTTGGCTGTATTATTCTCATGTCATGAGTTGGGTCCTCTTCATCTGTCATCTGATCATAAGATAAAAATCTTATATAGTTACAAGGGTTAAAAGCAAAAGTGGATGTTGCAGGATTTGAATACGTTTAATAAATAGACATGCACTATAATCTGCACACATTTTGTGTTACTAGTGTCTTGAATTGAATGTAGGGAGCCAAACACACATGGATTTCAGGGGGATTCGGCCAAACATACCAAAAATTCAAATGCTGATTCTGTAACCCATTGAAGTCATTATGAGCCAAATCTATCCGTTGTAAAGGCATTGTACACTTTCAAGTGTTTTTGTTGTTTTAACCAGGCATTAGTCCAGTTTTATTCCTAGTGCTGTTTGTTTGCCTTGTCTTGTAATGCTGGGCTCCCATGTCATGGCTGATTAATTCCCCTATGTCCATGATTTACTACAGAGTTAGCCTGTCCCCAGTGGCTAAAGAGACAACACAGCTTCCTGTTCCAGGTCCCCAATACAACATAACATGACGGCGCCCATGTCATTGGATTTGATTGACAGCAGCGGGAGCTAATGACTACGCTGCTATCAATCTATCCAATGAAGAGCCGAGAAGATCAAGCACGTTCTTGACTCTGGACTTTTGAGGGCTCAGGCAAGTAAACAGGGGGGGGGGGGGGGGGGCTGGCAATTATCGGATGTTTTTTTTTACCTTAATGCATAGGATACATAGGATGCATTAAGGTGAAAAAATGGGAAGCTTTACAACCCATTTAATTCACATGTTCCTTCAAGCTTCTTTTCTTTTTTAAATAATGCAATGGGAACATGTGGAAATCTAGGCTCAGTCTACCATGAGAGAAATGTACCAATTTTTAAATACTTTATTTCTTATTTTACTCAGAGTTTGTAAATATGTAAAACATAGAACTATATATTGTTGTACAATTGCACATACCAGTGTACAAATACACAGGCTATACAAGTAATTTCAGTATAATATGACAAGAATAAACATAGTAAGAAATATGTTCACATTAACTGGGTTCTCATTGACAGAGACAGGCCAATCTCTCTCAACAGATGTGTGTTTTTCAAGGCAGGTTAAGGCCCCTCCCACATGGGCGGATCATTTAGGTCAACCTCTCAGTCCTCTATGGAGCAACGGATGTGAGCGATGACATGCCCGCTGACATCTGACCCACTCTGATCTTCCAAAGTGTGACAGAGGAAAGCCCTACTTTTCCATCTACAGTGCAGAAAATAAGTATTTGAACACCCTGCTATTTTGCAAGTTCTCCCACTTGGAAATCATGGAGGGGTCTGAAATTGTCATCGTAGGTGCATGTCCACTGTGAGAGACATAATCAAAAAAAAAATTCCAGAAATCACAATGTATGATTTTTTTAACTATTTATTTGTATGATACAGCTGCAAAGAAGTATTTGAACACCTGTCTATCAGCTAGAATTCTGACCCTCAAAGACCTGTTAGTCTGCCTTTAAAATGTCCACCTCCACTCCATTTATTATCCTAAATTAGATGCACCTGTTTGAGGTCATTAGCTGCATAAAGACACTTGTCCACCCCATACAATCAGTAAGAATCCAACTACTAACATGGCCAAGACCAAAGAGCTGTCCAAAGACACTAGAGACAAAATTGTACACCTCCACAAGGCTGGAAAGGGCTACGGGAAAATTGCCAAGCAGCTTGGTGAAAAAAAGGTCCACTGTTGGAGCAATCATTAGAAAATGGAAGAAGCTAAACATGACTGTCAATCTCCCTCGGACTGGGGCTCCATGCAAAATCTCACCTCGTGGGGTCTCAATGATCCTATGAAAGGTGAGAAATCAGCCCAGGACTACACGGGAGGAGCTGGTCAATGACCTGAAAAGAGCTGGGACCACCGTTTCCAAGGTTACTGTTGGTAATACACTAAGACGTCATGGTTTGAAATTATGCATGGCACGGAAGGTTCTCTTGCTTAAACCAGCACATGTCAAGGCCCGTCTTAAGTTTGCCAATGACCATTTGGATGATCCAGAGGAGTCATGGGAGAAAGTCATGTGGTCAGATGAGACCAAAATAGTACTTTTTGGTCATAATTCTACTAACCGTGTTTGGAGGAAGAAGAATGATGAGTACCATCCCAAGAACACCATCCCTACTGTGAAGCATGGGGGTGGTAGCATCATGCTTTGGGGGTGTTTTTCTGCACATGGGACAGGGCGACTGCACTGTATTAAGGAGAAGATGACCGGGGCCATGTATTGCGAGATTTTGGGCAACAACCTCCTTCAATCAGTTAGAGCTTTGAAGATGGGTTGAGGCTGGGCCTTCCAACATGACAATGACCCGAAGCACACAGCCAGGATAACCAAGGAGTGGCTCTGTAAGAAGCATATCAAGGTTCTGGCGTGGCCTAGCCAGTCTCCAGACCTAAACCCAATAGAGAATCTTTGGAGGGAGCTCAAACTCCGTGTTTCTCAGCGACAGCCCAGAAACCTGACTGATCTAGATTTCTGGATTTTTTTTTTTGATTATGTCTCTCACAGTGGACATGCACCTACGATGACAATTTCAGACCCCTCCATGATTTCCAAGTGGGAGAACTTGCAAAATAGCAGGGTGTTCAAATACTTATTTTCTGCACTGTATCTGGCAGATCGGATCAGATGACAATGGACTCTACGGTCTGTTGTCATCCTATCCCCCATGGGGAGAGCGACACTCTGACAGGTCGGTCCCTGCACCTGTCAACTGCCTGCTCAGCAGGGATCAACAGAGAAATCCCCGCTGAGCAAAGTGGAGCCCGCACATGAACAGCCCCATGTAAAAGGGCCCTTAAGATTTAAATAAAGGAAAAGTCAGATCACAGTCATTAGAATATAAAGGGGGGTCGGATGTGTTGATAGGGAGCTATCTTTGACCTTTACATTGAGGAGAAAGTAAAGGAGAGGCAGAGGAACTGAGAAGAGGGAACTTGTACTGTAGGGGTGGGTACAGAGGAGAACAAAGGGGTTAGCAGGTAATCCCCAATTTCCTTAATGGGGGAAGAAAGTGATGTTTAAATATAACTGAGCAGAAGGGACTTTCTTTCACCTGAGAAGATTAATTCCTTTCAGTAACACCATGTTACTGAAATGTTTGATATAGGTGATATATTTTGTGTTTATCTTGAGAGGACTGGTTGAGGTCTTCCATCCTTCTGATTTCTGCCACTTTATTAGGTAACAGGGTTTTTTGGTAGGAGAGTAAGGGGGTACAGGCCTTAGCTGTGTTCATGAGGTGACTGATGATTGTTCTACAGTAGGACCTGAGGGCAATATTAGAGCTATGTAGGAGAAAGAAAGTGGGGTCATCTAGGATTATGTGATCAGTGACCATTTGGGCTAAGAGTCTGACTTGGCACAACAATCCTATACAGCGGTCTAAAGGCTGACTCTGATGTGAGCGGACATGTGTTGGCTCTCCCATCCTGCTGATTAACGCCCCAGGATTTGTGCCTGGTGTGTCCGGGCTTTTATGATTAATTTTAGCCACTGTAAGCTGATTTACTACCTCTCCTCGACCCCCTGGATCCTGGTGCACATCAGTGTGTTAGCGTGTATAACTGTGGACAACATTGCTGCCTCCAGTTTTCTCCCTCTACCACCTGTTACCTCCGTACTGCTATCCAGAATTGTTGTGGAGCTCCCTTACCGGCCTGCCTCTCCGTCTGCGTGTGCTTTGGTACTGCCTCTCTGTTTTCCAACTCTCCCTTCCATCTCTTTGGTCACGTCTGGGATTGCAAGGCTCCGTGACCGGTGGTGTTTGGTAGGGGATTGGCTGGTGTCGCTGGTGCTCAGCAATATACTAGGTAAGTATTGGTGAGGCTTGGAGCGGAACGCAGAGATTCCCCCTACAGGTCGGCAGTCTCAGGGCAGGACTTGGCTAAGCTTGTGGAGGGATGCCTGGCTGCTTGATAACTCTAGAAGTACAGCTACTGCAAGCAGTGTTGTGGACCAGTTAAAGCGTAACTACTTATGTTGAGAAAAAACTTCTCTGTGCCTCTGTACTTAATGTGTCTTATGGGAGTGGTTTAATAATTAACTGTAAGGTGTGCAGCTGCAGGGCACTAATGAGGAATACAGCTTTTCCTGAATCCCTTTAGACGTGTTCCTATTGAAAGTATCTCTCCAAAAATTAATTTTAGCTGCACAGGATGCCTGAAATCTGACTTATATCTTAGGCAGACTTCTGGGAAAATTGGTGAGCCAATCACACAAGCAAGAAATTATGTTTCTGGGGAGTGGTCAGTACACACTCTGTACAGATCAGCTCCAGGTAGCCATATTGCAATGCATTCTCAGAAAATTACAGCAGCTGCAGATTGAAAAGGAAAGGTTATGTTTAATAACATTCAATTACAATATTAATCATATTATATGCGCTATATTATTTTTTCTTTATTTGCTATTTTTTTTCCACAAAAATGGAGTTACCCTTTAAACATTACTGAATAATAGTCCTTTCAACGAGCTGTCACAGCATTGAGCTTTTCATGAAGTGATTGGAGTTGGAGTTGCTGATCATATCCTGGTTATATGCCTGCTGTTATTCCCCTTCTGGTAAGGAAATTGGATTGACACTATGGTGTGCTATTACACACTGAAGCTGGTGCTGGGATTTTATCTCTCCCTTTCCATTAAAAGACTGTCTCATGTTTTTAGTTTTAAATCAAACAGATTGTGCTGGCTGTTTTTTTTCTGGATTAGATACAGGTAGTTATTTTAGTAGCACATATCGCCCCATTAGCTTATTACTGAATAATATTCACTATAATTCGAGATTTTCCTAGCTTGTGACGGAAAATATTGATTATATGAAGACAGGAGGCGAGTATCTTATGCATTAATCTTTCTTTATTAATGCTCACAGCAGAAACAAAACTGATCAGTATTCAAGCTTTTCTAAAAATAACATGAAACAGAAAAGCTGAAACTTGAAAACTAGAAAAAAACTACGTTTCCCAGCAGTCCTTGGGTCTGTGTCCCCTCCCTCTGGCCTCTGCATATAAGGACTGCTCCTCCCCTTCCTATTCCTCTTTCTTCATGCGAACTTCCAAACGAATTGAAAATGATTCACCAGTCTCTGGGACCCCCAACTCCGGGGACTTCGGCCGACCGGCCTTTTCTGAATCCCAGACGTTCCGTTGTACGCGGGGTAACATTCGTCCCAACGGGGACCAACCGACAGCTTCTACGGCCAACCGGGCCTTTGGAAACGAAACCATGTTAGAAGGAACGTGTGTTCGACCTTCCTGAACGCAGTCGAACGTGTTCAGTATCCTGTAAGAGAGTAGAAGGAACCATAATAGGGTAGGGTAGGGAGGGAAGATACTCGCCTCCTGTCTTCATATAATCAATATTTTCCGTCACAAGCTAGGAAAATCTCGAATTATACCTCAGACAGGAGGCTCATATCTTATGCAAGTTCAAAGCTAGCATTTCTTACAGAAAATGAAGACAATATACATCAGATTACCCCAAAGCGGCCATAGACACATGTGTTTCCGGTCTGAAGTAAAAGGAGCGGAAAACGGTCTCCGAGGACCAGCCGCCGCCAGTAGAAGATCTGACAGAGATCCCCCGGCCGAGACCACCTTAGTAGCCATTGCACTTCTAGTGGAGTGTGCGCCGAATTTAGTGGTATCTATACCCGCCATGTCCATAGTCGACCTGACCCAGCGCGCTAGAGTGGCAGAAGTCACCGGGCGATGAGGTTGGACGTAGGAAACCAATAATTGGGGCGAAGATGGAGAACGAAGTTCGGCGGTACGCGTTTCATAGGCCTGCAGGCACTTGACGACACATAAGCGCGGACGATCCGAAAAGAAAGGATAGAATACCGACTGAATGCCGGTCTTGGTCCTACGCACGACCGAGAACCTAACTCCTAGGGGCGAAAATTGTCGCCTGGAAATATCCAGTGCTCTAACATCTGAAACCCTTTTGACCGAGATAAGACAGAGGAGGATCGTAAGTTTGTACGTGAGATGTTTGAGAGACAAGTCCTCATTGTCATCCCACGTGGATAGCATGTCTAGGACCCTGGATACGTTCCAGGTTGATAGGTATTTGGGACGAGGAGGTCATTTAAACTTGATACCTCTCATTAGTTTGCAAATGAGAGGGTGTCTACCCACCGGCAAGGCATCCACAGGGTGATGGTAAGCCGAAATAGCTGATCGATACACGTTAATGGAGCTGTACGCTCTACCGGTATCGAAAGCCTCCGCCAGGAAGTTCACTATAAGTGCTACAGGGGTATGTATCGGATCAGCCTGTCGTTGACTACACCAACGCACCCAGATTCCCCAGGCTGACCTATACGCCGATCGAGTCCCGGGGGCCCAGGCCAGGGCGAGAAGCTCTCTAGCTGACTGTGAAAGGCCTCTGTCAGCGTCTGGCATCCTGAGACCAGGCAGGCTAGGAGGGTCAGAGAGCCGTCTGAAATTAGCGGGTGTATGTCTTTGGACGGGTGTGAAAGGAGGACTGGAAACGAGGGCAAGACCCTGGGAAGGTCGATGACCATTTCCAACAGAAGAGGAAACCACGGTTGTGTTGGCCACCAGGGCACAATCAACACCACCTTGGCTCCCTGGGTAGCGATCTGCAATAAGGCCCGGCATATCAGCTGGAATGGTGGAAACGCGTAATGCGTCCCCCCCGTCCAGGATTGGCGGAAAGCATCCACCGCTGTTGCCGTTGGGTCCGGCCTCCAACTGAAGAATTGGGGCAACTGATGGTTGAGTCTGGAGGCGAACAAGTCTATGGACAGTGGTCCCCAGAGATGGATGATACTGATGAAGGTCGAGCGGTCTAGCCGCCACTCGCTGGAATCGGTAATGTATCTGGAGTTCCAGTCCGCCACGATATTGGAGGATCCCGGAATGTACTCCGCCATGGGGACGATATTCCTGGCCAGGCAGAAGTGCCATAAAGCCTTGGCGATATCCGCCAAAATTTTGGACCTGGTGCCCCCCAAACGGTTGACGTATTGTACCGCTGAAATGTTGTCCATGCGTAGCAATACGCAACAGTTTGATCTCTTCGAGAGAAAACTCTGAACCGCGAAGAGGGCAGCTAGTAGCTCTAGGGCATTGATGTGTAGGAAGGATTCCCTGACTGACCAGATCCCTCCTGTTGAAATCTCTCCGAATCGAGCGCCCCAGCCCCTCCGACTTGCGTCGGATTCTAAGACGACGTCCGGATAGGAATTGAAGATTGTCTTGCCGTTCCAATCGACGGCATGACCGAGCCACCACTTCAGTTCCGTCCTGGCCTCTGCGGAGAGTGGAATCTCGTCTGCATAACGGAGACCTTGTCTCAGGTGAAGGATTTTGAGGCGTTGAAGGGCTCTGTAATGGAGAGGGGCCGGGAAGACGGCCTGTATGGATGCGGCCAGGAGGCCCACTATTCTGGCTAATACCCGTAAAGATAGGGATTGCTTGCGCAGTACTGCTCTGATCTCTTTGCGGATCAGAGCAAGTTTTGCCTTGGGTAAACGCAAGACCGCCTGGTTGGTATCTACCAGGAAACCGAGAAACTCCATGCTCTGGGATGGTGCTAGAATAGACTTCTCCATGTTGATGAGGAAGCCTAGGTCCTGCAGGAGATGTACGGTCCAGCCTACGTGGGTCTGAGCCTGAGATTTTGAGTTCGCAATGATAAGGATATCGTCTAGGTAAATAATCAGACGAACGCCCCTGCTCCGCAACGCGGCTACCACGGGCTTGAGTAATTTGGTGAAGCACCATGGGGCCGATGACAGCCCGAACGGTAGGCATGTAAACTGCCACGTGCGATCCCACCATTTGAATCGGAGTAGGTGTTGTGACTCCGGATGTACGGGGACTGTGAGATATGCATCTTTTAAGTCCACCTTTGCCAGCCAATCCCCCGGGTGGAGGAGGTCTCGGAGGCAATGGATACCCTCCATCTTGAAGTGACGGTATGTGACGTTTTGATTCAGGGCCCGGAGATTTATCACGGGGCGGTAACCTCCCCCCTTCTTTTTGACTATAAAAAGACTGCTTATGAACCCCAGGGAGAGAGGGTCTACCTCGAGCACTGCTTGTTTGGAAATCAGTTCTCCCAACTCGTTGTCTATGAGTGCAATGTTCTGAGCAGTGAAACGAATGGGGGGAGGAATAATGCCCAGTTGAGGGCAGGACAACAGTTCTATCTGGAACCCTGTGACTGTGTTTATCACCCATGTGTCTGCCGTAATCGCAGACCAGGCGTGGATAAAAAACCGTAGTCTTCCCCCTAGAGGGGTGGAAAAACTTGGAGTCAGAAGAGGACTTACCGGAGTATGGACGGGATCTGGGGTCACCTCTGCTCCCACGTCCTCTCCATGGTCTGCCACGTGGTGGAAAGAACGGTGCGGGTTGTGCCACCGTGGTATAGGAGGCAGGAGTCTGAGCGTAATGTTGCTGGGCGGGAGCCCTATTAAATGGTCTGGAGTAACCAGCTCGGCCGGCAGAGCGGCCCCTACCTCTGCCGGCCCTAGCAAAAACCTTTTGGTTGCCTGCCCTTTTGAGGGACGATTGAGCTTTGTCGAGACTATTGAATAGTCCCACGAATTTGTTAATGTCCCCAAATAGTAGGCCTTCAGCAGAAGGTCCCGGTTCGGTCTCCGCCAGGTGGGCCAGTTGTGGATCCAGGCGCATGAGGATGGAGCGTCTGCGCTCCGTGGAGCATGCCGTGTTGGCGTTACCTAAAAGGCATATGGCCCTCTGGGCCCACCCCCGAAGTTGTTGCACATCAACCTCTTGTGCAGAGGCAGCTGTTTGCTCAGACAAGTTAAGGATTTTTGTCAGTGGGCCCAACATGTCGAGGACCCGGTCCTGGATGCTCCTGAATGAGCGATCTATCCCCTTCTTGGGGAATTTCCCTTATTTGGCCAGGTACTTAGATAAGACGGGATCAATGTCTGGTGTACATGCCACCTTACTGGGTAGGCAAGGGCGTGGGCATTCCGCCGCAATTTATTTCGGTTAGCTCTATCCAGCGATCTGCGGGTCCAGAGTTCCACGTATTGGGACACGTGGGGCAGGGGAGCCCAATCTCCCGACCGCGGGTGAGATATGGCATCTGGATGGAAGAGAGGTTCTCCCAGAGCGTCTGTGATTGTATTGCCCTGAATATCAGGTTTGGCGTCGTGTGGGATCGCCATTGACCCAGCACCCATATCATCATTGTCATCGTACTCGGACCCCGAGAATCAGGCTTCTGAGGACTCGTCAGGCGAAATATCGTCTGAGTCGAGTACGAAGGAGTCCGGTTTGTTCCGCCTGGCGGATGTACGCCTCATGCATGACTCCCTGAGGCTCAGGGGTTGAAAGAGGTCCGGTGGGTGCGTGGGGTGGCAATCCGGGTGAGGGAGAGCCTTGTGCACATTGTTTGCTTCCCCTGCCGGGGAGTCCTCGATATGAGCCAAATGCTTCCTCTTTTGGGAGGATTTCCCTCTTTTTACTAGAGGTTCTTCAATTACGGTGGGGGCAACCCTGGGGGTTTGTTGTGAACCCGAGGGTAACGCCACGGCTGCCATGGCGGCTTGCACAGACCTGGCTACCAGGTCCTGAATCTGTGCAGCGTTAAGCATGCATGATGGCTCCAGAGGCACTTCAGGTCCCTTTAAGGGGACAGAGCGGTCCTCAGACATTGCCTTCTGGCAGTGCAGTTATAGAATGCTAAGTAACTGGGTGATGATAAATCACCACCTCAGGTCCTGACCTATGGGAAGGAGGGGGGCCTGCCAGGGAGAGGTGTACTACACCTGTTAGATGTTAAGTATTATTAGTAGCCCAGCAACCGCTCCTGTCACCTCCTCAGCTCCGTCCGCACTGCCGTGCGGTGCGCGGGAAGAAGGGAAGAAAACCGTCTCCTGGGCGAAATCTCACGAGATTACGCCGCAGGGACGAGAGGAGACCAGGCTGCGAGCTTATTGGTCATCGTGGAACGTGATCCCGCCCCTCCTCACCGAGCAGAGGGGAGGGAGGTGAAATGGGCGCCGAGCGCAGTGTGACCAACGGCTGCGACAAGGCGAACGAGCGGTGTATAAACGAACAATGTTCAGTAATAAGCACTAGGTTATAATAATAATAAGTTATAATAATAAGTTATAATAAGGTTACACAGGTTTTGTACAAGTAAAAGTAAAACACCTCACAGATAACTAGCAGCAGTGCAATACTTATCTCTCCTGTGAGCAGAAAGAAAGAGGAATAGGAAGGGGAGGAGCAGTCCTTATATGCAGAGGCCAGAGGGAGGGGACACAGACCCAAGGACTGCTGGGAAACGTAGTTTCTTTCTAGTTTTCAAGTTTCAGCTTTTCTGTTTCATGTTATTTTTAGAAAAGCTTGAATACTGATCAGTTTTGTTTCTGCTGTGAGCATTAATAAAGAAAGATTAATGCATAAGATATGAGCCTCCTGTCTGAGGTATAATCCATTTTTTCACAATGAAAGATTATTTTTAAAATGGAAGAGAAGGAGAGGGAAAGGAAAAGTGGAGGAAAGGAGAGAAGTAAAGGAGGAAAAAAATAAATTATATTGTAATTTTTATTTTGCCCCATTACAGTTTAGTTTGAGGCATGACAAGGAGAATAGGGAAAATTGAATACTTACCTTCCTGCAATTTTCCTTTCCTGGTGCTGACCCATGGCAGCATACCAATGGTCATGGCTCCGCCCCCAACTGACCCACAGGACCACTTAACTCTCTCATAAAAGGAGTAGCCCCCCCCCTATTAGGCATTCTTTGTAACTAGACCTCAGAACCGCAGAGCAGTTCACCAGGGAGGGTGTATGCTGCCATGGGTCGGCACCAGGAAAGGAAAATTACAGGAAGGTAAGTATTCAATTTTCCCTATTCCTGGTGCCTCCATGGCAGCATACCAATGGTCAAATAACTCGCTTACAGGGAGGGTACTGCTCAAAAAATATCCTTTAATGAATTACAGAGTGGAGTATGCTAGCATTCTCCTCCCAAAGTCACGGGAGGTGAGAACTGCAGGATCTAGGCCGTAGTGTGCCATAAAGGTGCTGAAGGAAGACCAGCTTGCCGCCTTGCAGATTGTCTCCGGGGAAACCCGTGCCAAAGCTGCCCAGGATGAGGCGATTCCTCTCGTTGAGTGAGCGTTTACCGCTTTAGGAACAGGAATACCACTAGCCCGATAGGTTTCTTGGATGAGTTTTACAATCCAGTTTGCCACTGTTGTCTTGGAGGCTGCTTCACCCTTCCTCGCCCCTCTGGGGATGACGAAGAGGCGCTGGTCCTTCCGGAACCCCTGAGTTAGCTTAAGGTAGTGCTTTAAGGATCTGGCTACATCTAGTTCGTGTAAGTTTGAGGAGGCTTGCTCTTCTTTGAACGTAGGAAGGACCCATTCTTGATTGAGATGAAAGACCGAAGGCACTTTGGGAATGAATTGGTGAATGGGCTGTAAGACCACCCTATCTGGGAAGAAGGTGATATAAGGTTACTGGGCTCCCAGGGCCTGGATTTCCGATACTCTGCGCCCTGACGTAATGGCAATTAGGAAGGCCGTTTTCCCAGTAATGTTTTCCAATGAGCAATCTTCCGTAGGAGCGAAGGGGGGACGTGCCAGAGCTTCTAATACTATTGTTAGGTCCCACTTAGGGTATAGTGACTTCCTAGGTGGGCGTAGCCTAAGTACTGCTTTCAGGAACCGGTCCACCAACGGGTTGTGAGCCCAACGGGTATCCGTCAGGGCTGAGATGGCAGACACCTGGACTTTTAGTGTACTGAGGCCTAAACCTAGATCTAATCCAGTCTGTAGGAACAATAGAACATTATGAACTCCGGGGAAAAGTGGGTTGAACTGGTTGGACTCCGCCAGGGCCACAAACTTCTTCCATATTCTGTAGTAGGTCGCATTTGTGGATGCTTTCCTTGCCTGTAAAAGGGTTTGAATGACATCGTGTGAGCACCCTAAGTCGCCCAGCCTTCTCCGCTCAATTTCCAGGCCCTCAAGCCCAGGATCTCCGGATGTGGGTGAAGGAAGTCGCCTTGTGATGGAAGGCTGTACCTGTGCGGTAGCGGGATCGGACTGCATAGTGATAGACTGATCAAGAGCGGGAACCATGGCCTCCTCGGCCAATATGGGATGATTGCTAGGATGGTGACATCTTCCCTCGTTAGACGTTGGAGAAACCTCACAATTAACGGAGTTGGTGGAAAGGCATAACCCAACTGAAATGTCCAGGGTTGGGCCCAGGCATCTACCCCTGCCGAGGTCGGACACGGTCCCCTCGAGAAGAACAGGGGTGTCTTCGCGTTGAGAGGGGAGGCAAAAAGATCTATTTGGGGAGTCCCCCACTGTTGGCATACTTTGTTGAAAACTTCCTGGTCCAAAGACCACTCGTTGTTGCTGCAGAATGACCTTGAAAGGCGATCGGCTAATTGGTTCTTGGGCCCCGGGATGTAGGACGCCCGAAGGTAATAGGTTCTTTTCCGCCCAGGAGATTATTGGAGTCACCTCGTTGAGTAGTGCCCTGCTGTGTGTGCCCCCTTGGTTCTGAACGTAGGCCACAGCTGCCCGGTTGTCCATTTGGAGAAGGACGGGTTTGTTCCTGAGGAGAGGGGCTAAGTGTAGGAAGGCCATCCAAGCGGCCCTCAGCTCTAGGATATTGGATATTACTCCCTCCGCACTGAACGGCCACTTCCCTTGAACTAGCTTGTCTTGGGTGTGGGCCCCCCAACCAAGCTGGCTGGCATCTGAGGTCAGGGTGGTCCAGGTGATTGGCCCGAGCGACCGAGGAACTAGCAGATTGGAAGGTCTCGTCCACCACCATAGGCTGGACTTCATCGAAGGGGTGACAACTATTCTCTGCCTGAGGTGTTCTTTCCCCCATTGTGTTAGGAAACCTAGTTGGAATTCCCGCAGATGCCATCTGGCCCATTTTGTCATTGGTATACATGAGGCAAGGGAACCTGTGAGGCTCAGACAGTCTGAAGCTGACATGCTGCGAGACTCCATTGCCCTCTTTACTTTTCAGATCAGTATTGGAATTTTCTCGGGTGGAAGAGAGACAGTTCTCTCTGGGGTATTGAATGAGGCCCCCAAATAAGTCATTTTCTGTGTTGGTGTTAGTTGGCTTTTCTCCAGGTTGATTAGCCAGCCGAACCTGGACAAGGTGTTCCGTACTAACTGAATGTGTTCCACTAAGGTGTTTTTGTGCTGGGACAAAATCAGAATATCGTCCAGATAGTATAGCACTCGGATTCCTCTTTCCCGAAGGGGCGCTAGGACGGCCCCCAAGACCTTCGTAAACGTTCTGGGAGCTGATGAGATTCCAAACGGGAGACATTGGAACTGCAGATGAAGGCCGCCGACTTTGAACCGTAAGAAAGGGCTCTCCTGGCCGTGATAGAATATAGCATAGCCCTGGAAGAACATCTTAGGACGTCTATAGCCGCCTCCGCCATGAAATCTGATGCCAGCTTTAGTTCATCCAGCGCCTTGATAATTTCTTCGGTGTCAATGCCAGCTCTGAGAGCTGTCTCAATGTTATCCGACCACACCCTGGTGGCCCTGGAAATGGAAGACAATGCTACTGCCGGCTTGCAGGCCCCACCGGTTGCCTGGTATACCTTCTTTAGATCCGCGTCGATCCTTCGATCTAGGGCATCCTTGAAGGAGACCGCGTCCTCAAGGGGTAGGGTCGTATTCTTGGCCAGCCTCATGACCGAGGCGTCCACCGCTGGAATGGAGTCAAAGAGCTTGGAATCCGACTCTGCTAAGGGATATAACTTCTGGAAACGATTAAAGGCGACTGGTCTCTTATCTACCTTCTGCCACTCCGTTAAGATAATCCCTTTAATTTCCTCCATTAGCGGAAAATTTGCAACCTTTTTTGTCAAATGAGGAAAATATGGTCAGGGTCCTCCTCCCACTGGATAGCGTCCTTGACTGCTACCACAAAGGGTTCTACTAAGTCGAAGTCAAAGGTTGAAAATTCTTCCTCGTTTGAGACGGGCTCGTCCTCCGAGATGCTTCCCCCAGAGTGTGCGGTAGATGGCCCTGCGACCTCCTGCACAGCGGAAGTGGGAGATGGAATACTTTGTGTTGAGGCCAACTCTCTGATTGATTCCTTGATCAGATCTTTAATGGAGTCTGAGGGACCCTGTCTTTCGGCTGTAGCCTCCAAAAAACATTGGCCACAGGCTAGTTTGCCTGGCATGGCCTTCCTCCCACAAACCCAACAGTCATCCCTCTTTGGTTTGGAGGAGGAGTGGTGGGAGGAACTCTGATGGCTACTTGAGTTACGGCCTAAAGCGTGGGAGTGACCCGAACTTCTGTAGCTCCTCGAGCCCCCGTCGTGGGAGGATCTGTGCGATGAGCCTCGTTGCGGGCTGTGAAGACAAAATCATAGGGAACTGTATTGTGAGCCTGAAGGGGGGTGCTCTTTTTTGTTTTCCTAAAAAACTTACCTGTCTGATGCAGCCCTTACCTAGTGGATTGTAGAGGATCTTTTTGTAGCGGCATGACTATGTCCAGGGTAGCTATGAATAAATTATATAGAAGTCTATGAGGATTTTGGGCAAAAAACTGTACTAATTCCTCTATAAACCCCCCCCCCCATCCTGTATGCAAAAATAACGAACGAAAACAAAAAAAAATAAAAGTAGCGTATACTGACGCCTTAAATAAAATACATATATGTACAAAGTCAAAAATAATTCAAAACAAAGGAAATTACCCATTTTTTTTTTTTTCGGTCAAACTATGTTTAGAGAGCAGAGAATGAATAAGGCATTAAGGTGCTTTACCTTGGGCGGGATCCATAGTGCTAATGCAGCAGGGAAGAGAATACAGCCAGAGATGCTCCCCCACCAGTCGCCTGCTCTCATATGAGTAAGCCAGGCTTGTTTAAATAGTGGGAGTACCAAGATGGCCACCAGATGCGTTGTGCGCATGCGCGGCCGCGGCGCCACGACTCCGCCCACCGAGGTGACGAGGCTGAGACGCGCGACGCGTCCCACAGCCTGTGGAGGGGTTGGAGCTGGAAAACTCCACCGGAGAGCCTCCTCTCTCTCCCCCGAACCGCCAATGCGATACTGAGGGTGAGACACAACTGGCACCATGAAACCTAACGGACATTGCCTTCAAAAGAAACCTGGAGGAACTGAGAAGGGGGTGCCTAGGACAGTCAGCCTGTATCACCTGGCGAGGAGATGGGTATGCTCCTGGAGGTATGTGTAAACTGCCATAAAAAGATCCACAGAAAAAAAGGCTCCTATACTTACTGTATCTGGCGCCTTTAGCAGCCCAAGTGATAGGACTCCGTCCTGCAGGGGAGCATGAACCTGCAACGGTCGCACCATAAGACGGTGAGGTAGAGCTGAGACACGATCCTGCGGGGATGAGGACAGAAAAAATAATGCCTAATAGGGGGGGGCTACTCCTTTTATGAGAGAGTTAAGTGGTCCTGTGGGTCAGTTGGGGGCGGAGCCATGACCATTGGTATGCTGCCATGGAGGCACCAGGAAAGGAGGGGCAGGAGTCCTCTGATGTTATGGTTCTATGCAAGATGCTGGTGGACCCTCTCAACAAATGCAAGGCATCAAGTCTGCAAGAGAAAATGCTAAAGAAGCTGCAGCTGTTAAACTTCTAAAGTTTGCCTTGACATCTAAAGATAATGAAAATTAAGTTTCTCAGCATGTTGCATGTTGCCAGTGAAGAACTGGAAGATCCTTGCATGAACATGGAAAATAATATTTTACATAAGAATTCAGACAAAGGGAAATGCGACAGGGGAGAAACAATGGGCAAGAGCGCAGGACAGCCTGTTGATAAACAGCCTAATGACATATACACATTGACAACATCAGTAGAGCCAGCAGAACCCACATTACTGGATGTGTTCAGAGCATTTCAACAGTGTCAAAACTATTTTTTGTAATTTAACCGGCCAAATGCAAGGACTTAAAGAAGAATTTACCTTTCTTAGTTGACGTACAAAAAATATGAGAATGTAGAGTACGTCTGCTCTGGAAGGCTGTATTAGAGAAATAGAGGATACTTTTCAGCCAACGTGCATAGATGTTAAAGAGGCAATGGAAAAATCTGATACTAATGCTCGCAAGCTAGAAGACATGGAAAATCATCTTTAACGTAATAATATCAGGCTGGTGGGCCTCCCAGAGCATGCCGAAGGCTCAATTCTTACGGAGTTTGTGGAAATATGGCTGTGGGAGATTATTGGAAAAGATCATCTCTCCATGACTTTTTTGGTAAAAAGAGCACTTTTCAATTACCTGCTAGGCCTTTACCATCAGGGACCCCCCGGAACCATTCTTAGTGTGGCTACTTAGTCAACAAGATAGAGATTTTATGCTTCAAAGAGTTTGATTATTAAAATATGTTTTTTAATGGGGCTAAAGTCATGTTTTTCCCTGATTTTCCTCAGAAGTTCAAAAACCGCGTACCACATTACAGGATGTAAAGAAAAGGCTGCAAAGACTGCAGTTGCAATATTCAATGCTATACCCTGCCAAGCTTAGAGTGGTGGCAAATAAAGCTGCAAATGTTTTTGATATTCCACGAGCCGCCACTAAATGGCTAGATATGCATTATAATAAATAGAATGAGAATATACAACACTTGTGGCATCCAAACCATCTTTACTAGGTTGGCTCTGTTACCTAAGCTATCAGATGGAACCTGCAGGTTAAGGAATAATTTTCTAATATTTATTGCGGTAAATCTGTTTGGAATTAAACTAGACTGATCTGGGCGAGCAATCTGAGAAATTACTTTCCCAAATCTAGTGGCTAACATTTTGTCAATAGCTTCACATGTGATGTGAGCAATAATATTGGGCCATGTGATTCTGGATTATTAGGGGTCTAGGCAGGTTTTAATAGGACTATGATAATCGTCTCATTCATAGAGGGAGGAAAATGGCCACACTCCAATGGTACATTAAATACCTCTAAGGCCGCGTACACACAATAGGTTAAACCGAAGAGAACCGTCTGATGGACCGTTTTCATTGGACAAAACCAATCGTGTGTGGGCGCCATCGGTTAGTTATCCATCGGTTAAAAAAAAGCCAACTTTTTTTAAATTTAACCGATGGATTCCTAACCGATAGGTCAAAACCGATCGTTAGTAGGCAGGACCATCGGTTAAAAATCCACGCATGCTCAGAATCAAGTCGACGCATGCTTGGAAACATTGAACTTCATTTTTTCAGCACGCCGTTGTGTTTTACGCCACCGCGTTCTGACCCGATCGTTTTTTTAACCGATAGTGTGTAGGCGCAACGGACCATCAGTCAGCTTCATCGGTTAACCGATGGAAACGGTCCATCAGACCGTTCTCATCGGATGGACCGATTGTGTGTACGCGGCATAATGGTCCAGATAATAAATTGGCTCCATACATACCCCACCCACCTCTCATCATCACCCATACAGGTACAGTGGCTGTATTTGATGGGCACAGTGGTTGCAATTAAAGGCACGGTGGCTGCATTTGATGGGCACAGTGGCTGCAATTGATGGCACAGTGGCTGCAATTGATGTTTTTTTTTTTTCAGTATTTAAAAAAAATATATATGTTTTTGTTTGCACCCCCGAAAAACAAATTTGAGCACCAGCCGCCACTGGTGGACCTGCTGGGTACCCCCACGGCTTGGCTCTTTGCATAAGATATGTGCAGCACTGTAATTATGTCACTGCTACTTTTACATGGCAATATTTGAGTTTGCATAGACATTTGTTTCACACAAATTGGATTTAATTGCTCTGTTAGGTCACTCGTAGCGTAATTGTAAAGTCTGTAACCAAATGGTTGATCAAAATTGCTAAATCAAATCCAGCAGTGTGCACCCCTCCAATGATGTAGCCTAAGCAAACATTGTCTCATTGCTTATTGGGGCGGGCCTAGGGATGCTCCTTTTCCTACCTACTTGTTGGTAAAAGCAGGGCTTTTTTTCTGGGGGAACTTGGTGGAACTCAGTTCCACCACCTTTGGCTCAGACCCTTTGGTGCCCGCTCACCACAATCACTTGTGAACACAGAAGTCTGGTTTCTGTGTTTACAAGTGACTGCTTTGTAACCCCCTGAACTCTGCACACTGTATGTAATACTATTCTGGTATTTAATGCCCCTTTAAGACCCTTCTACTGTTTGTGAAATCTGAATGGGTCGTGGTTGAGTTCCTGCACCTATTTTCTGAGAAAAAAAGCTCTGGGTAAAAGTAAAGAAGATTTCACATTTGGATTGCAATTGTATGGCCAGCTTTATAGAAGACACCACACGGTAACTTCAATCATCTTTATTAACCAGAAAAGCCTCTACAACGCTTGGTTGATCGTGTTCTTTTTTTTAAAACTGCCCATCTGTTTTCGAGTGGCTCTTCCTGTGTCTGGTTTGAAGCTTTTATTCCTTTGTCTAGTGTGAGGTCATTATTCATTTTGGTATGATAGTGACTTGTGGTGACAATAAGGAATCCTACAGGAAGTTGCTGTCTATACTTTTCCAGTTTATGGAATGCCATTTTGTTTGTTGTGAATTGGGGGGAAAAAACATCTATTTTCTTCTGTCTCCTAATCAGATGTATTATGTCTACAACCTCTAGCTTGAGGTAAATGTTTCGTTCTGTCTGAATGCTATAAAATAGGAACATGAAAAAAAAACTTAGGGCCAGATCCACAAAGATCAGCGTATCTTTGTGCGGGCGTATCGTATCTTCTTTACGCTACGCCGCCGCAACTTAGAGAGGCAAGTGCCGTATTCACAAAGCACTTGCGTCCTAAGTTACGGCGGCGTAGCGTAAATGGGCCGGCGTAAGCCCGCCTAATTCAAATGTGTTTGATGTGGGCGTGTTTTATTTAAATGGAGTGTGACCCCCACGTAAATTACGTTTTTTACTAACGGCGCATGCGCCATCCGTGAACGTATCCCAGTGCGCATGCTCCAAATTATGCCACTGAGACTCATTGGTTTCGACGTGAACGTAATTTACGCCCAGCCCCATTCACGGACGAGTTACGCAAACGACGTAGAATGTGAAAAATTTGACGCTGTCCCGATGTCCATACTTAACATTGCGTACGCCTCTATATAGCAGGGGTAACTTTACGCCGCACATACGCTTACGCAAACGACGTAAAAAAAATGCGCCGGCCTCAAGTACAATCGTGAATCGGCGTATCTAGCTCATTTGCATATTCGATGCGTAAAACGACAGCAGCGCCCCTAGCGGCCAGCGTATAATTGCACACAATTATACACTGGCGTAGGCAAGTTACGTCGGTGGAGGAAGCCTATTTTTTAGACGTATCTGCCTTCGAGAATTGGCGTAAAGATACGCCAGAGCAGATTTGAAATTACGGCGGCGTATCTGGAGATACACCGCCGTAAAAGTATTGTGGATCTGGCCCATTGCCTTCTTCTGCATGGCAATGATCTCTTTTCATTGATCTCTTTCCATCTATAAGCAAGGTTTTGCTTTTCTGACCCCAATGCCCCTTACATTGGTGGTGGTCAGTGAGAAGAATGCCCCCCTTGGTGGTCACAATGCCACCCTTAGAAAAAATCCACTGGCTTAGCCCAGTGGTGCTGGACCTAGAACTATATAGGCACCATGACATAAAAGGTTAGTAAGCACCAGCTTTGCAGCAACCCCTTGACACCTCTGGAGGAACCCTGATTGAAAATTCCTCGCTTCTTCAGTCTGGTCACGTGATCTCACAGCTCCATCTGCTTTGTGTCAGTGAGAGGCTTGAAAACAGGGCCGAACTCACAGAGCCGTGATGTCATCCACAGGCCTCCAGTTCTTTTCAGTTGTTGAGGGGGAGAGTGTTTCCTCCCACTAGCAACAGCAAGCCACTCACTGACATACAGCAGAGCTATGAAATCACATGACCTCTCTTAAAAAGTGAAAAAAGCAACAGTTGTTGGAATGTGTTATTGCATTAGTCAACGTTTTCTAATGAATACCACATATAAAGTATGAAAGTATTACTGTTCTAGATTTTAAGAAAGCTGGGTTATCTGTTTTATAATGGGCTTGTTTGCAGGTACACTGTTTTATTAAAATATTTTTTCTGAATAATTTTCATCACACTGATGTTTTATGCGCTAAAACTTTTTTCTTTTAAATTATGTTAAATTATTTTTAATTGCAAAAAAAATATTGTAATTTGTAGTATTACATGGCCTGCAAAGTACAAATGACTCAACGTTTCTATTTTAACAATGCTTTTCATTTGTCAGCACAATGCTCAGGTGTTTTTTTTATTTTTTTATAATTGGACTGGCCTGTCATAGATTGTTAGCCTTGATTTATACCAGAAACTAAACTTGGATTTTAAAATTAAACGCCACCTTTCAATATATTGTCAGTGATACAGTAATACACTACACTTTTCACTGCTGGAATTTCTTCTATCAATTTACTGGAAGGCTGCCTTTGTTTCTTACAGACATATTTAACATGTACAGTACTTCTCTGTGGTCAGAAAACTTTGTGACAACATTTCTATTTTGTGCAATTGTGATGTTTCCTCTTGTGAAATGAGGGTTTGTGCCTCATTTGACACCTTCCTACTTTCAGCTTTCAAAAGCATATGAAGGTCGTGTCCACATTCCACGGGCATAATCTCTTTGATATACTTATGGATTGTCTCCGCTAGGAAACCTCCACTGCGCCCCTTCTAGAAACAGTGGGGGCGCAAAATAATTGACATCAGAAGACTGAGAGATTATGCTTCAAGCTGCTTCAAAAAGTTACAGAAATGTCACCGCTTTAGAAAATGCTTATAAGTTTATATACCACTGGTACTATACTCCCACTTGGCTGGCTCGCATAATTCCCCAATATCCATCAACTTGCTTCCATGGGTGCACCCAGTGGGGGACAATGGCCAATATCTGATGGTGCTGCCCTATGGCGACTAGAGTTTGGATCAAGGTTTACACACTATTACGAACATTATTTCACTCAGCTGTAAAGAGGATCCCCGTTTGGCAGCCCTGGCTATCTTATGTCAATCCTTTGCGCAGAGGAGTATTTAGTGAAAATAGCGCCTATGGCAAGCACTGAAACTGTGCCCCTGTCAAAACATTTGAAATCCATCTTTCAGATAACCTTAACAAAAAAAAAACAGCTATCAAAACTAGTGATATTTATCATCCCTTGTGACACTTTGGGTAGTAAATAATCCTCTTTATGGAGAAATCTGGGGTTTAACCCCTGATCCCTCCTCTGCCCCCCACAGCCAGGTAAATGCAGAACCAATACTGGAAGTGATGAAATCTTCATCACTTAAGGCCTCAGTTTTCACAGAGGAGAGGGAGAAACTGATGTTCGTCCTTTGTGCGCTGCCAATCCGACCAGATGGAATGGGAGAGCCTGGGAGAACAGGGGAGGGCTGTGGCTGAACGTAGCAGGGATAGCACTGCCATTGTCCATTAGCAAAGGTGCTGAAAAGGAGATCCTGCCTATGCTTGGGGGGAGGGAAGAAGAGACCCTCAGACCCTGGTAAGTGCCTTGCTGCCCAGCCACTCAACAGCGCCCCCTTCATATGGCGCCCATGGTACGTGCCATGGCTGCCATACCCTAGATAAGCCACTGCCTTTGCGCTTTGGCTGTATGTTATTGATATTATGAAATTTTTCAGGTGCATTGAACTCTGAGACCACTCTTTTTCCTCATTCCTTTTCAGTTTTTTCACTTTAACCTTTCCCACCAAGTTTAGACCAAGTCATAGTTTTAGACTGGCAATAGAGGCACTGGGTTTAGTTCAATATATTGCAGTGGGTCAGGTGTAACTTCTATGCTTAAGTATATATCACATCCTCCTGTGGACCTCTCAAAAACCCAGTGATAACCATAGATGCACGAACATGTATAACCAATAATTCCAGTGCAAGGGCAAATAACAGGGGTGATAGAGGGCACTCCTGCCATGTGCCCAATGCAACTGGAAAGAGTCCGACAACTCTCCATTTATACAAAGTTTAGTAGAGGGCGCTGCATACAAGAATCAAATCCATTTAATAAAAACAGGGCCCAGGCCAAAGCATGACAGCACCACCACAAATACGGCCACTCTACGCTGTCAAAAAATGCATTTGCAGAGTCTAATGAAAATATGTCTCTATTCCCAGAGTTATCTACCATTATTTGCATATTCAGAGAAAGCCTACGTAAGTTTAGTGTCCTAGACCTGGTTAGGAAAAGTCCTGATTGGTCTCTTTGGATCAATTTATGAATGATCTTAGCCAATCTATTTGCCAATACTCAGGCCAGAAGTTTCACATCAAATGTAAAAAGTGATATAGGACCATAGGAGTCAGGTGATAAGACATCTTTCCCAGGTTTCAGCAGGACTACAATGATTGCCTCATTTATAGATGAGGGAAATCTACCCTTTTGTAAAGCCTCATTGTATACCTTCAACAATATAGGTACCAACTGGGGTGCATATTTCTTATAAAGCTCAGCCAGTGGGCAGTCTGAGCCAGATACTTTTCCAAAGTGTATCTGTGCCAGAGCCGTTAGTAGTTCCTCCTCAGAAAGTGGTGCATTTAAAGTTTTAGTATCTGAAATCGAGAGTTTGGGCATGGGGTAAGTATCTAGAAACCTAGCAAGATCTGACTGCATAGGGTGTACTTTTGAGGAGTATATATCCACAAAGAAAGTACAGAAAACCTGAATTATTTCTGGAGTAGAACTGTGAGATATACCGTAGGGATCAGTGTTAACCCAAATATACGAGAAAGCTTTCTAACATTTAGTAAGTGTGATAATAAATGCCCAGTACTCTCCCCTTCCTCAAAGTACTGCTGTTTCAGGAAAAATTATTTATTCTCCGCCAATTGCAGTGCTACCTGTTGTGATAGGGATTGTGCTGCTAACAATGCCCTCTTTGTGGCATCCGATGGTGCAGCAATATAGTTAGCTTCCATTCTTTTCAGTTTTCCCAGGATTTTGTTTTTGTTTTAATATGATTAATACTTTTTTGAACTGTCCTCTGAGATAGGCCTTAGAGGCATCCCACACCACATCCAGATCAGCTGTACCCACAATATGTGCTGGCGGCGAGAATCACAATCGCTAGGCACTGGAAACAGTCAGTAATTCCTCTTTACCAGGTTAAAAGTAAACTCAATTGGATTTTGATTCATGACAAACTCACCCATATACTTTGTCTAACGGTATAGTCCGTGGGACCCAGAGGCTCTTGAAGGATGTGCGGTACTCCTGTTTCAGCTTTACCAATGACTCTTGGGTCTAGGTTCACTCTATGTCCAATAGGGGCATAGGATGACTGAGAAATGATATCATGGATTACATGAGATGGGACAGTAATGATAATTCACAATGTATTGCAGGATATCTTGAAATATAACAGGTGGTTTATTCTGAACCCAACAGGTCAATAGAAGAGTGACTCATTCAATGTGGGGACACATACTGTTGAGGTGTTAATTGAGTCTGGCTCCTAAGATATTTCATTGTGCTATGCTAATTGACACTGTATTGTGTGAAAGTCTTTTGATGATAGATGTGTTGGGGGTTGGCAGTCTGAAAGGTCAGATGTCTGACTTTCCAGCTGTAGTGGATTAGTATGTCAATTACGTCTACAAAGGAATGTGTTTTGTGTAGCAGGTGAGAATAGCTTATCGCGGAGTCAGAATGTCTGGCTAATATGTGGATTGAGGGGGACTCGTTAGGAACCATTGTTTGATGCTGTGGGTTGAGTGTGTCATTGTCCATTTGATTAATGCAGCATTATTTTTGTGTATATAAAGGCCTGCCTTCTCAATAAAGATTGTCTATCCGTTTGGAACCAGAGATAGAGCTGCGTGTCTTGTTATTCTGGGGGAAATCCAGTGGGTCCTGTCTGCTGGATTGTGGAGTGTCGGAAGCTGTGTTGGGTTGGTGGAATGGAATATCGGCGTTAGCCCCTGACCGGGGGGGTTTTTCATTTTCCCTTTTTTCTCTTCTTCTTCTCTTTTCCTTTCTCTTCATTTCTTTCTGGTTCCTCTAGAATTTTTATACACAATACAGATGACCGCACATGGGGCCTCATGTTATCTCTGGGATTGTGACTGGGATTTCCCGTGACTCCAGGTCTCTGCCACTCTTTACACATAGTGGTACTCCAGGTCATGGCTGGGAGACTATTATTCAACCCCATTAATATTCGGATACATACCGCACACACTTTACGTTCTGTTATTGTGATAGATGATGGATATGTATTATGGCCATACCTTTTATATCACTGCATTGTGGACAATCTGAAACATTTACTCTATTCTGTCAATGTGTCTGTTTATTCTAGAATTTGTTCTTCTTTAATAAAAAAAACATTGAAATCCCAAATTTTCTTTTTTCCCACAAATAAAGCTTTTTTTTGTTGTATCATTTGATCACCTCTGCGGTTTTAAATTTTGTTTGCATTAAACTAAAAGTCAGACAATTTTGAAAATAACACAATATTTTTAACTTTTTGCTACAATAAATATTTCTAAAAAAACACACATTTCTTCATCAGTTTAGGCCGATATATATTCTTCTACATGTTTGTGGTAAAAAATCACAATAAGCTTATATTTATTGGTTTGCGCAAAGTTATAGAGTCCACAAAATAGGGGATAGGTTTATAGAATTTTTATTGCTTATTTATTTTTTACTGGTAATGGCGGCGCTCTGCGATTTTTATTGGGACTGCGACATAATGACGGACACATTGGACACTTTTGACAAAATGTTGGGACCATTGCCAATTATACAGTGATCAGTGCTGTAAAAATGCACTGATTACTGTAAAAATGTCACTGGCAGGGAAGGAGTTAACACTAGGGGCGATCAAGGGGTTAACTGTGTTCCCTAATGTGTGTTCTAACTGTAGGGGGATGGGACTGACCTAGAGGAAATTACAGATCGTGGTTCCTAGCTATTAGGAACTCACAATCTGCCTTTTACCTCACAGAACAGAACAGGGATTTACACATACACGTCCCTGTTCTGCCTCTTGTGCCTCACGATCGATTGCGGCCAGCGGTCATCCCGACCGCCGGTCACGAGCATCAACACCCCCGTGATGCACGCGTGCACCTGCTAGCCCACTTAAAGCGACCAACGGTTTGCGCAGAAGAGCCAACCTGCCGCAGTATAACTGCGGTGGCTGGCCCGTAAGCCATTAAAAAAGGAAACGATTGCAGCCATCACATCTAAGCAGGGCTTTTTTTCTGGGGGAACTTGGTGGAACTCAGTTCCACCACCTTTGGCTCAGACCCTTTGGTGCCCGCTCACCACAATCACTTGTGAACACAGAAGTCTGGTTTCTGTGTTTACAAGTGACTGCTTTGTAACCCCCTGAACTCTGCACACTGTATGTAATGCAATTCTGGTATTTAATGCCCCTTTAAGACCCTTCTACTGTTTGTGAAATTTGAACGGGTCGTGGTTGAGTTCCTGCACCTATTTTTTGAGAAAAAAAGCTCTGCATCTAAGAATTGGTAAGCTGCAATATAATAAGTGTTTGCTTTTGAGTTTAATACTGCTTTAAACCCTGTTCTTATTTAAATTATATGAGAATGGTAGAGATCGATATTTGGCCATGCTTAATGATCATTCAGCCAATAACATTTAACTTAACCTAAAAAGGGTAAAGCTGGTAATAGATAGTTTGGGGGAAAAAAAAAATCTGATTCCTCCATCCACAGAAACAAAGTGGATGAAGGAATATTTGCAATTCTACATGTGATATGTTGATATAATTTATAAAAAAGCATTTCATGCTCTTTTCTCAGTGCTACTACATAGTAATGACCAAGTTGTTAAACAAAACCAAAGAAATACAATCAGTATATAAACCATCATGGGGACATTTCAAATCAGCTGAAGAGTTCAAACATGAATAAGGGAAACGTGTAAAGCGGACATTCATATAGAGTTTCATAGCAGCAAATGTTTCACTAATAAGGTGGCCATGTGTTGGAAGCAAGGCAGCTGTCCTCTACCATATCAGTTACCAGAGAAGAATCCTGATAACATTGTGACTATAATTCCAAACATGCTCTGCTCTGCCTGCATTTTCATTTCCCAAATGCATTCACTCCATTGTACCCCTTGGTTTCTCATTAATTTCCCCACAATTAATTCACAATATAAAACACAAATCAGCTCCTTAAATGCATTTTTTTTACATGTATTCCTTAACAACAGTTATCAAATTAATTTTATTTAACAAGGAAAATGAACAAGTATAAATAAAATTATGTTTCCATCTTGTCATACCAGGAGGAAGATTTTCATCTGATAGAAATGATTTAGATATCACTGTATGGCAAATAAACCTTACATGTGAGTCCATAGCAAGGCGTAATCTTGGTACTAGTGCAGGCAGAAACAAAGGTTTTATATATATATATATATATATATATATATATATATACACACACACTATATTACCAAAAGCTTCAACTCTTCTGGGAAGGCTGACCACAATGTTTAGGAGTGTATTCATGGGAATGTTTGACCATTGTTCCAGAAGCGCATTTGTGAGGTTAGGCACTGATGTGAATGAGAAAATCTGGCTCGCTACCTCCGCTCTAATGCATCCCAAAGGTATTCTATCGGGGTGAGGTCAGTACTCTGTGCAGGCCAGTCAAGTTCCTTCACCCCAAACTCGCTCATCCATGTCTTTGTGGACTTTGCTTTGTGCACTGGTGCACAGTCATGTTGGAACAGGAAGGGGTCATCCCCAAACTGTTCCCACAAGGTTGGGAGCATGAAATTGTCCAAAATGTCTTGGTATGCTGACACCTTAAGAGTTCCCTTTACTGGAACTAAGGGGCCAAGCCCAACCCCTGAAAAACAAGCCCACACCACACATAATCTCCCTCCACCAAATGAAGGAGTCTGAGATTTTTTCTATTTTTTCTGACCTGTTGGTCTTATATCCATTTACTTGGATGTTATAATTTGCACTAGTAAATGCAGCAGAATAAAACAAAAACTGTGTCTATCGTCATTTTAGGCTGCAAAGCAACAAAATATGATTTTTTTTTTTTAAAGGGGGGTGATTCTTTTCTATACCCACTGTATGTTTTTTGTGACAAGTTAGAGAAAATGCAGTACATATTTAATGCTTCTACTACTACTTAGTGTTGCTTTTACTATCACCTTTATACTGTGATATGGTGGCTCTTGAATGTCAATTTTCTATGACACATCTACTTCCACTCCTTACTTTTCTTTTAATAGAGGTAAACACCAGTGTTAATGCAACTTTAAGTTTATACAGGTGGTCCCCGGGTTACAAACAAGATAGGGCCTGTAGGTTTGTTCTTAAAGCGGATCTCCACCCTAAAGTGAAGATCCGCTGATCGGAACCCTCCCCCCCTCCGGTGTCACATTTGACACCTTTCAGGGGGGAGGGGGGTGCAGATACCTGTCTAAAGACAGGTATCCGCACCCACTTCCGGCCCGCAGTCTCGGGCAAAAGACGGGCTTTTCCCGTTGTATGCTGGGAACTCTCGGCTCCCAGCACACAGCGGGAGCCAATCGCGGGCGCAGCGCGACTCGCGCATGCGCCGTAGGGAACCGGGCAGTGAAGCCGGAGCGCTTCACTTCCTGGTTCCCTCGCCGTGGATGGAGGGGGGAGCAGCAGGGTGATGAGCGATCGCTCATCCTCTGCTGCGGACGCCGCTGGACTCCAGGACAGGTAAGTGTCCTAATATTAAAAGTCAGCAGCTGCAGTATTTGTTGCTGCTGGCTTTTAATATTTGCTTTTTGGTGAACCATCCGCTTTAAGCCCTGTACACACGATCGGTCCATCCGATGAGAACGGTCCGACGGACCGTTTTCATCGGTTCACCGATGAAGCTGACTGATGGACTGATGTGCCTACACATCGTGTCAGAATGCGGTGAGGTAAAACACAACGACGTGATGAAAAAAACAAATTTGAATGCTTCCAAGCATGCGTCGACTTGATTCTGAGCATGCGTGGATTTTTATCCGATCGGTTAGCCGTCCATCGGTTCGATTTTAAAGCAAGCCATCTGTTTTTGGACCGAAGGATAACGGACCGATGGGGCCTACACACGATCGGTTTGGACCGATGAAAACTAACTTCAGTCCATTTTCATTGGTTTGAACCGATCGTGTGTACACAGCTTTAAGTTGAATTTGTTTATAAATCGAAACGGATACCAAATTTTGGGTTGTTGTGGAAACAAGCCTTGGTGATAAAGCATCAGTGGAGGTACTTTTATTCCACAATTACTCTTACAGGAGTGAGTTCCCCTTCCTAGGGGTAGATTTCCTCTCACTTCCTGTTTCCTCCCTCTGTATGTAAGTAGGAGCCTTTGTAGGTCAGATGTTTGTAACTAGGGGACTGCCTGTACTTATAATATATTGTTGTAAATTATATTTTTATTGAGTAATCTTATATCAGATAACAATTGCCAATACAAGGAAAGTATATCGGTATATATCTATAAACAGGGGGTATATCAGTCTTGTTTATAGCATAGTACACACAGTCATGGGTATAGGGTAACAATGAGTGGGAAGAAAAATTATATAATATGATTATTATATTATATTATATAATATGAAGGGTAAAAATAGGATAGCATTAAAAAACCAAACAATATAAATTAATTTTGTGACAATAGACAAGTCATCCTGACTCGGTAAATTAACAAATGCCTGTCAGAGCCTGTATTGTGACAGGTGATGAAATTAGTGACAAGTACTATGAAAAAACAATGCAATCTACACCTAATATGCTGAAGATATTGATTAGTGGTGAGTGAGCAGAAGAAGCACTGTAGGACTAAGTGGAATTGGTGACATTTCGGAGTTGCACTGCTGCAGTACACTGCATATGCACTAAGATCATCATCAAAATTACAAATAAAAAGCAATGTAACTCACACAGTGCAAGGCCAGTGTCACCAACCTATCAGATTGAAATTTACTGACACAACGCCCAAAATGTACTGGCACAGCCAAGTTTTTACTGGCATGTCCAAAAGTTACAAAATTACAGTTTTAAGTGCAAATTAGAGTATTTAGGCTACAAACAAATACAATATGATATTGGCAATATGATTTAAGGTAGCTAATAAGGAAAAAAACATATTTTCTATTTTATTTTCGATATAGTAAGTAAGTAGCTCAGGGACAGGCTTTAGGAGGGCAAGAAATTAGAATGAGCGGCACACACACATAAAATTGACTCTCACAGTGACACTGACAGCAGTGTACAGTAGCACAGATGATGATGAGACTCACTGACACACCATATCCCATGCTGAGTCACAGTGACAGTCTCTCTCCAAGCCTAGTGATACCTCCAGTCCACTCAAGTCTAAATAGCACTGACTGTCCCGGTCACAGCCTGCCTTGCTCCTATACCGCAGACCCACACTCGAGGCTCTGGCTGCTCTGCTTGGCTCCATTGACATAACACGACATACTCCGCCAGAGCCACCCGATCACACTGTAGTAGGCATTAAGATGGTCTCTGCGCCGGATCAAGCTGAGCATGTTTTTTACTAGCTGTCAGTAAAAATACTGACGGTTGGCTTCACTGTGCAAGGCTCAGAGAAGAAATATTAATATACTATATTATAAGCATGATTATAGCAACATAAAATGGCAATCAAGAAATATGTTTGGCCCCAAGTAGCACTAAGATTAGTGTTCGGTGCTGTGTGTACTCAAAAATGGCACATTTGCACTTCTACAAGTTTTTTATATGGGAGGTTATATCTGATGACACATTCCCTCCTGGGTTGTCTAATGCTGGGAGGGCTGCACCCAGATATGAAAACAGCTTGCAGACTTTTCTGTGACTGCCAAAAATATGTTAATCTCCACCTCAAATGTGTCAGCCCAAACCCATTAAATCGCAGAAATGTATAATTAATATGTTAAATTGCATAGGCTGCACTTTTACTAAAAACTTTGTTTTCTCCGACACATGTTAGATACTTTGTATGTATGGACAGAGGCTAAAAAGTAAATTGCAATGGCTGTCATATACAGCATGCACCAGAATATGCACCAGGATATATAGGTAAGGCTGTAAACATGATGGTGTTATTGTGTGTTTGCACCATGTTATCAAATGCAACTCTGATAAAGTACAAGTTTATTCCTCTTCTAAGGGAACATTATAGCCCAACTCTAACCATTCGTGTTATCTAGTTGTTATCTAGTCTTTGGGAATGGTTAGAACCTCTCTCCAGTTTTTTTTTTTTTTGCAATCTGGGTCCCTATTAGAGTTATTTCCCCTTACTATCTGCTGGGATGGGAAATCTCTACAAAAGGGAATGAGGTCACAGACAAAAATAAAGACCTGACAAAAATAAGAACTTTTCGCTCCCAATCCAAAACAAAAACATTTTCACAAAACAATAAAATGGAATATGAGTGAGCCAGCGGAGATCATGTTATGAATTGATGAAACCCAGGTTTTCGCTTAAGACACATTTTTTAAGAGAGATGCAGCTTACTTTTCTCGAAGGAGGAAAGACTGAAATATGATGCAATTATATTTCAGAAGTCATTGTAAACACAGCAGGTCCAGTAGTTCTGAGTGACTGCCTGAATTTGTGAACTGATTGACTTGCTCGGCCTTGTAGTCTCAGCACGGATGCAACACTGCTGGACTACATTCTACATCTGGGCAAGGCAAGAATGGAAATGAAGCATCAGATGGAAATGGCGTATCAGAATCTAATGATGGAATGGAAGTCATGCGTGCAGCAATGCTATTTTAGTCGGTTAAAATACGACCTAAACTAAAACAATTCAGATAACTAAAATATGACTAAAACTAAAATGGTAGTTTAGTCAAAAGACTATGACTAAAACGAAATCATAATATGACGTCAAAATTAAAACTGCATGGCAAGAAACTTGAAGAAGATGATGATGATGACAAAAAAGAGGAGGAGTCTCTACCTACATGCACTACCACATACAAATAAATAGGGAACATCTACTAAGCTGCTGAAAGAAGAAAATATATTTATTGTTGGTAATATAGTCAGGTAATATGTACAACGGCATTACAGACAATTGTCAGGAATGAGCTCCTGTTACTTAACATGCACCTCGTTTCTTTCAGTGCTTAGATGCTGCTCAGATGTCGGGTTAATTACCAGCCACTCGTTACCACAGTGACTCGCTGGTTACTATTACCTGCATCATTAGTTCAGACTACAGCCAGCCACTTTTTTATTTGGGCAGTTTAATTTCCTCCTTGCCCGTGCGTGGTCTATGATCTTCCTGCCTGTGTTCTTGTGTATGATTGGCCTGGCTGACTTCTCTTTTGATTCTTGCTCCTGACTTTGCTGACTTCTGGTTTTCCTGACCCCGGCTCATCTTATTACCAGTTCTGGCATCTAAACCCTGGATTTGTTTTTGACTACATTCTTAAAGGGGTAGTTCCCCCAAAAACCTTTTTTTTAACATTGATTGAGGCTAGTTTTGTCAAGGGGAATCGGGTGTTTTTTTTTTAGAATCGAAGCAGTACTTACCGTTTTAGAGATGCATCGTCTCCGTCGCTTCCGGGTATGGTCTTCTGGTCTGGGTGTTCCTATTTGATTGACAGGCTTCCGACGGTCGCATACATCGCGTCACGAGTAGCCGAAAGAAGCCGATCGCCGGTGCGGCTCTATACTGCGCCTGCACACCGTCGTTCGGCTACTTTCGGAAAATCGTGTATCCGACCGTCGGAAGCCTGTCAATCAAATAGGAACGCCCAGACCCGAAGACCATACCCGGAAGCGACGGAGACGATGCATCTCTAAAACGGTAAGTACTGCTTCGATTCTAAAAAAAAAACACCCGATTCCCCTTGACAAAACAAGCCTCAATCAATGTTAAAAAAAAGGGATTTTTAATAACAGCTTACCTGTAAAATCCTTTTCTTGGAGTACATCACGGGACACAGAGCGCATAGTCATTACATATGGGTTATATGGGTACCTTCAGGTGTGGACACTGGTGTAATCAACTTCACAGGAAGTTCCTCCCTATATAACCCCCTCCCACTGAGAGTGCTTTAGTTTTGTAGCAAGCAATTTCTCTGAGGTTACACAATGTTCCCCAAAAAGAGGGGTGGGAGCTCTGTGTCCCGTGATGTACTCCAAGAAAAGGATTTTACAGGTAAGCTGTTATTAAAAATCCCTTTTTCTTGATCGTACATCACGGGACACAGAGCGCATAGTCATTACATATGGGATGTCCCAAAGCAATGCTCCATGAAGGGAGGGAGACCGTAAGGCCAAAAATAGCCAAACAGAAAATATATCAGGAGGTAAAATAGCTCCACCAACAGAAAAAAAGGGGCGTGAACCGGGCCAGAGGATTCTATACTGCTGCCCGTAGGACCGCCTGCCCAAATGCTGCGTCCGCAGCCTTTGTGACGTCCAACTTATAAAATTTAGTAAACGTATGTACGGAAGACCAGGTTGCCGCCTTGCAAACCTGTGCCATAGAGATCTGATGGTGTGCCGCCCAAGAGGCACTCATGGCCCTCGTAGAATGGGCCTTAACTGATAAGGGCGGTGGAACGCGCTTCAGACCATAGGCCTGAAAAATCAGCTGCTTAATCCACCTAGCCAAGGAAGACTTGGCAGCCGGCTGACCCTTCTTGGGGCTATCCGGAAGAACGAAAAGCACATCTGTTTTCCGAATCTTTTCTGTAGCCTTGAGATAAACCCTCATGGCTCGGACCACATCCAAAGTATGAAGCAATCTTTCCTCTCTGGACTGTGGAGTAGGAAAGAAGGATGGTAGGACTAGGTCCTGATTCAAGTGAAAACTGGATATGACCTTAGGAAGGAAAGAAGGCTGAGGCCGCAGAACCACTCTGTCCTTATGCAGAATCAGGTACGGTTCCCTGCAAGACAAGGCTGCCAGCTCGGAGACCCTTCTGGCCGAAGCCATAGCCACCAAGAAAACCAACTTTCGGGTTAGCAGCACAAGAGGGATTTCTGTCAGAGGTTCAAACGGCTGCTTTTGTAAAGCTGACAAGACCAGATTTAAATTCCAGGGGCAGAGGGGAGCTCTAATAGGGGGATTTACATGCAAGACCCCCTGCAAAAAGGTTTTCACAAGCGAATGTGTGGCCAAAGGCCTTTGAAACCATATCGATAAGGCAGACACCTGCCCCTTTAGAGTACTAAGAGCTAACCCCTTGTCAACGCCAACCTGGAGGAATCGCAAGATCCTGTCAATAAAAAACTTGCGAGGATGCCCTCCTTGAGACTCGCACCACTCCACATAGGTTCTCCAGACTCTGTAATAGATATTTCTAGAGACTGGCTTTCTAGCTTGAATTAACGTAGATATGACTTGGGCAGAGAGGCCTCTGGGCAGATCTGGGCGCAGGGGGAGTGGCCACGGTGCCCTTACTGACATCCTCACGATGAGTGCGTACCAAGCCCTTCTGGGCCAGGCTGGGGCCACCAGGATCACCGGCCTGCGCTCCACCCTGATCCTTCGTAGAAGGCGGGGAATCATCTGTAGTGGAGGGAACGCATACAGGAGAGAAAACTGGTGCCAGGGGCAAACCAACGCATCGGTCCCGTAGGCCGAGGGGTCCCTGGCTCGGGATACGAATTTGTCCAATTTCTTGTTGAATCTTGTTGCCATGATGTCCACATCGGGAACTCTGAATCTTTGGCAAATCTCTTGGAATACCTGGGGGTGAAGAGACCACTCTCCCGGGAGTAACTGTTGACGACTCAAAAAATCTGCTTGAGAATTGTCTATCCCTGGGATGAACACTGCTGAGATGCAGGGTACATGGGCTTCGGCCCATGAAAAAATCAGGTTTACTTCCCTTTGAGCCGCCAGGCTCCTTGTGCCCCCCTGGTGGTTTATGTATGCCACCGCCGTGGCATTGTCGGACTGTATCCTTACTGGCAGACCCTGCAGGGGAAGAGTCCAGGCGACCAGGGCCAACCGAGCAGCTCTGATCTCTAGGACATTGATGGGAAGCAGACTTTCTGCCTCTGACCACTGTCCCTGCTGGGTCCGTTTTCCTAAGATTGCCCCCCAACCTGTTAGGCTGGCATCTGCGGTTACTATTTTCCACGAGATGGGGCAAAAGGTTTTCCCTTTTGATAATTTTTGAGGGATCAGCCACCAGTACAGGCTGTGCCTGACTCCTGGGGAAAGAACTAATGGACGGTCTAATGCCTGTATGGACTTGTTCCAAGCAGAGAGAATAGCTGCTTGCAGAATTCTGGTATGGATCTGGGCATAGGGCGCTGCTTCGAAGGCGGCCACCATCTTTCCCAGCAGTCGCATGCATAGGCGAATAGTCGGCTTCTTTTTGCCTAAGACTATTTGAATCGTTTGAATCAACGACCTGATCTTCTTTTGAGGTAAAAATACCCTCTGGCATTCTGTATCTAACCGAAAGCCTAGATATTCCAACTGTCTTGTGGGTTGTAACCTTGATTTTTCTTGGTTCACAATCCACCCGAACTCTTCTAGATGCCGCACTGTGCGGACTACTGCATGATTGAGGTTGGAAGCTGAACTGTCGATAACCAGGAGATCGTCCAGGTATGCTAGGACCAAGATACCTTCTGTCCTTAGGACGGCTAGCACCGGGGCTAACACCTTTGTGAATACCCGTGGAGCTGTTGCCAACCCGAAAGGGAGGGCTACGAACTGGTAATGTCTTTGGTTTATCGTAAAACGAAGAAACTTGTGATGTGCTGGGTAAATCGGCACATGCAGATATGCATCCTTTATGTCTATAGATGCTAGGAAGTCGCCCTGATGCAGGCTGGCTGTCACTGAACGTATGGAGTCCATACGAAAGGTCTGAATCCTTAGAAAGCGATTTAGGCGTTTGAGGTCTAATATAGGTCTGACGTCGCCATTGGGTTTTGGTATAACAAAAAGGTTGGAGTAGAATCCCAGACCCTTTTCTTGGGTTGGTACTTCTACAATTACTCCTTGGAGCAAGAGGCGATCCAACGCCTTTACGAGAGAGGCCCTCTTTAACGGGTCGCTTGGAAGACTTGACCCCTGACAATGAGGAGGGGGGATTTCTCGAAACTCTAGTTTGTAGCCTGAGGCTACTACAGACCGAACCCAAGCGTCGGGAATTCTGGCCTTCCAGACTTCGGAGAAAAACTGAAGCCTCCCCCCCACCCAAGAGAGTGGGGGCGCCCCTTCATGAATCTGACTTGATGACTGGTTTAGCCGGCTTGCGAGACCAGGGCCTCTTGTTTGCCGCGGCTTGTCCCTGTGGGCGACTATTAACTGCTGAACGCCCGGGAGGCCGTCGATACTGACGAGAAGTCGAAGGGGCCGAGCCTACAATGGCCTGTCGTTTAAACGTGGGCCCACGCGGTCTTTTCTTGACCGGTAAGGAAGTACTTTTTCCACTTGATATGGTGTGGATATATTTATCTAGGTCTTCCCCCATGAAAGGGAAACCCTGCTAAAAGCTTTTTGCAGGGTGCCTCTGCTGACCAGTTCTTTAGCCACAAAAGACGACGCATATGAACCATCAGTAGAGATGAACGAGATGCCTGTTGGATGGAGTCCTTAATAGCATCTATTGCAAAGCAGAGAGCCCTAGGGAATTCTGCTAATTCATGAGTATGCTGAGCCGGCATGTCCTTTAATATATGTTTTGCCTGATCCTTCAAGGCCTGACAAACACCAATGGCTGCTACTGCTGGCTGAACCATGGCACCTACTGAGGTGAAAGCTGCTTTCAGTAGGGTCTCGAATTTCTTGTCGACCGGATCCTTGAACATATGGACATTTTCAACCGGACAAGTCAGGGATTTATTCACGCAGGAAATGGCTGCGTCCACTGTAGGGAGAGCCCATTTCTTCACATATTCCTCTTCCATAGGGTAGAGAATAGAGAATCTTTTAGGAGGGACAAAGATTCTATCAGGTCGAGCCCAATCCTGGTAAATCACGTTCCGCAGAAGGGGGTGCATTGGAAAAGATGCACAAGTTAATGGAGCCTTTAAAGAACCCAATGAGGATACCTCCGGGGCTACTAGTTCTGGCACTGGAAGTTTAAAGGCAGTGCGAACCATATCTGTCAAAGACTGGATCCACAGGCCCTCCGCTTGAGAGGCCGAAAAATATTCATCTATAGTGGAATTTTCCCTGTCTGAACCGTCGGGACTTGGGTCTGCCTGATCCCCTTGTGGGTCCCGTTCCTCTGAAGAGGAGACCTCCGCATCTGAAAACCCCACACTGGGTGAGGGGGATCTAGTCCGCTTGCTACTTGGGCAAGGACGGGAAAACAACGCAGTTAACCTTTTCTCTAGCCCACACATGGTGGCTGCTAGCATTTCTTCCGTCACGTAAACGGGAATGGGTGGATCGGGGGCCGCCTCTGCCCCCAGCACCCCCAATGGCTCTTGTACTATGCCACTCGGTGTCCTGACTGGCGAGGGTGGGGCCGTAGAAGCCTGGCCCAAATCCTCTGACCCCGATGGAGACCCCTTTTGCTTTTTGGCACCTTTAGCAGCCTTGGCTGGTCCAGATCCCTTTGGAGCCATTGTACAACCTTGGGTCACCCCTATAGCCAAAACCTGACTGTTGCAGCTAGGAGTAACCAATATGAGGGCAGGTATGAGGAAAATGAAAAAGAACTAATTTCTCTCTTTTTCTTTTTTTTTTTTTTTTTTTTTTTTTTTAAATTTCTTTTTACCCGCCTGGGAGGTGGCAATACTGAGGAAACCTGTGAGTATTGACACACCAATGCCCGTTAGCCGGAGTCCAAGGTAGACTCAGATACTGCTGGATCTAAGGCTGAGTCCCTTTAAGCAAAAAACTTTTTTTTTTTTTCTGGTCAATAGTGGACCTAAGTCCTAGACCTGAAGATCCACAAAACCGCCACTAGGTGTCCCTGTGTGGCCAAAAGACCCAGCTGCACGCTCTGTATCCTTTCTTCCTCTGCCTCCAGGAGGAAAGACCAGCCCGAGAGAAGTTTTCCCTTTATACCGACCCTGACGCTGCTGGCCCGCCCCCCCGACGCACGCCGACGCTATAAAAGGCGGCGTGCACGCGCGCGCATATGCGCGCGCGCACACACGCGCGCACGATCGCGCGCACGATCGCGCGCACCACGCTGAAACCACATGGAGGAAGCAGAGCAGAGGAACAACATGGACCAGCGTTATGCAGCACCAACAGACACCAGGTAAGCACTAATCTTATTGTAGTGCACACACAGCGAGGAAGCTGTCCCCTTGGGCTTCCTAAGAAACAGGAGTTTTTACCAGCAATTTCCTCTTTGAAACATGTGGGGTTGCAGTATCAGTGTTTAACAGGCAGACCTGGGGTGAGTAGCAAATATATAACTTACACAAGTATACATATATCTACATATTATCTGGGTAAACATTAGAATCCCATCCTGCCTCAACAGACATAGTGGAGATAGTGGCTGATGCACCAGCATACTGTTAGCCAACCCAGAACCCCCAGGGGGATACCTACTGTCGAACCAAGTCCCGCAGGTTCCCTCTTACCTGCTCCACGCCGCAGGGTATTGCAAAATGCAAGAGGCCCAGCCTTCCCCCATCTCCGTGGGTATTGTCTTGGACCTTCAGGGACCGGGGTCCTGTGTTAAGGAACCCACACCCCTGGACCTATATAGCATCCTGGCATCAGTAGCGTTTAGTTCTTGGAAGAGACTAAGGCACTGGAGCCCAGAATCCAGCCCTCCAAGGAGAGGCATTATAGGCAAAACCCCACTCCAGCAGGGCCCGGGTACCGTACATCTTGGCTCTGAAGCACTTCGGACGGATCCGGCCAGCTATCCTGGGTCCCGAGGCCTCCGAGGGACAGCTAGACGTGACCAACACCTAAGACACTGGCGAAAAAACTAAAGCACTCTCAGTGGGAGGGGGTTATATAGGGAGGAACTTCCTGTGAAGTTGATTACACCAGTGTCCACACCTGAAGGTACCCATATAACCCATATGTAATGACTATGCGCTCTGTGTCCCGTGATGTACGATCAAGAAAAAGGTTTTTGGGGGAACTACCCCTTTAAGCTGTGTTATTTTTGCCATTTCATTAAAGGTGTGATTTTAACTGCACTTTCTGTCTCCATCTGGTTCATGGTTCCAGGCACCAATAGATTTTACAGGTTTTTATTTTTTCAAATATTTTAAATTTGCACTTCTGTTTGACTAAAAGCAATATTTTTTTTTTTTGCTTATTAAACTTAATAAATGTATATATCACAATGGCTAAATCTGTGTGTGTAGTGCATGTTCAAACCTTAATACCATAAAAACATATTAGATTTTTACACCAGGAGTATGTAATGAGTTTGTCAATTCTAGAGAAATAACACATTACTAAACTAACTAAACCCATTTGATTTTAGTCAACTAAAATACAACTAAAACTAAAACAATTCAGATGAGTAAATTACAACTAAAACGAAAATGGTATATTAGTCAAAAGACTAAAACCAAATCGAAATTTAACATGAAAAAATTAACACTGCGTGGCAGAACCACATTCAATTTACCAATGTACTGTATACTATTACAAATTAAAACTGTAGCTTGATGTCACTGATGTAATGTATACAGTGATGAATTCTTCATAGAGCAGTTTCTATTTTACAGTTGTTTAGTAATTAGAAAAAATAATACTAACTACATCTCCCACAATGATCCTGCCTTCAATGATGACTTTTATCATTGTGAAACATTCCGGAGATCTTTTCAAGCAGGCAATTTTCTGCAATCTGTATAAATAACAAGTAATAAAACAATGTTTTTTTAAAGCTAGAGGCGTTTTGCCTGGGGAAATTTATACATAAGGAAGCTTTTTAACTTTCTCACGGGTATTGTTTTCTGCCAAATGATTAACGACTGTACAGGTTTTTGTAAAGAGGGCTTACCTGCTTTGTTTTATGATTCGACCAGCAAATCTACTGTTTTTCAGAAGCTCAAGCCCTCCAGCAAAATGCATCCGTTTACATGGATGAGACAATACTTTAATCTTTTTACCACTAGCAGGGGTGATTAAAATGATTGGCTTTTATTTATTTATGTAAAACCTTCATCCCAAAAGGGAAACAATGTTTGCTTAAGACACGGTGCAAATTTTGGGAGCTGTTGCGAGCTATTGCCTGCTCCCGGTGGGGGGAAGAGGGGAACCCGTCTCCACCAGGAGAAGATAGTGATTATCGCTAGCAACTATAGCAGCTGCTATCGATAATTGTAAGAGTATCCAGCGGACTGGTTGTACCTAAGTTGATTGATCGATCAACTTGGTACATTCAGCATGTCCATTAACATTTTGAATGCTGAACCGGCTGAGATTAGAACCCTGTATTGCTGGCCTAACTGATTATAAAGTGTGAGCTGGAGTTTGGCTTCAATTTGTTATGCTATTTAAATCTCCTAATACATTTAACATCCATCCTCCCACAGACTGACAATACTGCTGTGTCCTATGCTCATTCCTCCATAGGGGTGTCTCACTAATAATGTAGGTATGTTACTGGCCAGATCACCAAGTGAAAACAGAGGAAAAAAACCCTAAACAAAAAAGGTAGAAGATAAATCCCAGACAGCTGCATTCTAAGCTTAATTCTCTGCTTTTCCCCCACATAATACAGTAGGGGAAAAGAGCAAGGTTGACACATTTTGTGCATTAGCGCTTATTCATATAAGCGCTAATGCGTGAAACACATCAACCTTGCTCTTTTCCCCCACTGTATGATGTGCTGCCTTCAGTTTTTATACAGTATATTAATAAAAATGATTAAAGTGTAACCCTAAAAAAAGTGATCTCCTTAAGTCCTTATCCCCTATAGCAGGCTAAACAGCCCAGTGCTTGTGGGTCTAACCTGCCCCCTCTAAGCTGTAAAAAAACCTGGCTGATCCTGCCACTTCCTGTGTTCTGACCACGATAATCATGATTGCTAAACCCTGACTACTGAGGTCAGTATTTGCAAAAATTGTAATAATTGTCACTGGCAGCCCCTCTGTTTAATCCAGGTATAATGCCCTGTATATATATATATATATATATATATATATATATATATATATAAATGAAGCCTCTAAATTTCTTTCTTTCAGCTAAATTCTGATTGGTCAGGTGAATTCCGGACACTCTGCTACTCTGATACAGGGCTACAGTGGGAGGGACCAAGTGGCCACATGGCCTCCCCGGGTAATGTCAGAGGGACATCTCAGCCCCTCCCACTGTAGCCTGCTGTAGTCCTAGGTCGGAGTAGCAGAGCGCCCAGGAGTCAACTGACCGGCCTGAATGTAGCTGCAAAAAGGGTATTTAGATGCTTAGGGCCAGATTCACGTACATTGGTGCATTTTTTGACCAGCGTAGCGCACCTCCTTTTCGTTAGACCGGCGCAATGTAGAGGCGCAATCACTGTATGCTTGTAGTATTTGCGCAGAAATTAGCGCCGGAGTAACGTTAATTCTGAGGCGTAAGGCGGAGTAATTCAAATTGGGAAGGACGTGGGCGTGTTTCATTGAAATGAGCCGTGACCCCATGCAAATGAAGGGCCGGCCGGCTCGCGCATGCGCACATGAAGCAGACCATGGTCAGCACCTCTGTGCGCATGCTCACAACTCGGGAACGGCGCAATCAGTGAAATTGGAAGTGGACCCGGGAAACTTAGTGAACTACGCAGACAGCTTAAATAGACAGAGACAAATGCCCTTCCTTTGCAAAAGTACATCCCTTTGTATCCCTTCCTATACAGCAAGGTGCTTTTGTTCTGTTGTTTATTAGCATTTGTTTGTTTGTTTGTGACGTGTCTTTGAGATATTTGGGGACTGTTTTGCAGAGTGATTTGTGTCTTTTATGTGTTTTCTTTGTTGTTATTTTTTTTAAATTATACTTTTGCTGGGAATTTTTTATTTTTGCTGGTCAATTTTTTATTTTTTTTTGGTTCTGTTTGTGAATGATTTTGGAATGTGGGGGTGACATTCCTGCCGGAAAAGGGGTGTCACCCTCATTTGTGGTGGAGAAGTGATCCCCAGGTCCGTGTGAATAGTGTATGAATGTACAGTGACATAATTGGAGCCGTGGCGTGGCGTTGCTGCTCACAAGTCCTGCATGGTGGGCTTGTGCCAATCCAATGTGATGAGGATGTGGTGTGTGTGATCTAGGGACCACAGTGGTGTGCATGCATGCATTTTCATTGTGCCATGATTAATATGTGTGTTTAACGTGCAAAGATGCCTAATGTGAGCTGTCTCCTGGCTGTTCTTCCCTCACAAGACGGGGTAGCCTCGGTTAGGGGGGGATTGTCTGGTTCAGGGGTCAGGTCATCACTTATGTCAATCTCCAGGCCCTTTCTCACTGCAAAGTTGTGCAGCATGCAACATGCACCGATGATCTGGCATACAAAGTTTGGGGAATACAACAGGGTACCATGGGGGGTTCCGTATAGGAGTCATGAGATGGGGTCCCAGTGCATATGCAGAGTCACCCTGAAGGGATAAGTCAGGAGGATGTTAGTAGTGCATGTGCCCCTTGTGATTTCAGCATCATGGGGGGGACAGTCATGCCTGCCACCCATGTCACTCACCAACCAGCCAGCTGTCCCCATACATGTTCTGTTCGAAATCTGTGGGGATGGGCCTAGGATTGTATATGTAGCTGTCATGGGTGTCATGGGTGGTGTCATGTGTTGGGCTGGTAATGTCCTCCTGCAGGGTTGTGGTTAATTCCAGGATGGCATGAGGGGTGAATCTGAAGATGCAAGACACCTCAGAATCTCTCATGCCAAAGATGTCTATACGTGTGTGATATATCAAGTGAAGAGTGAGGGGCTTTTTTCAGATCAGATTATTATATCCATCAAGGTTTTAAAGGGCTATTGAAAGATAGTGAGACCGTGTTTGTAATTTGTATGTATGTTATGTATTGATGTATATATGTATGCATATTTTTTGTAAAAATGTTTATAAAAGCAAAGAAATTTTTTTTGGAAAAAAAAAAATCCTCTCCCGTGCCCTCCTCCGTGCTCTCCTCCTTCTTTGCTCATCTAAAGTCAGTAGTATAGCTATGAGCATGGATGACACTGGCATGTTGGCATACAGTTTGTTGGGCAGCAAGTGTAACTGCTCAGCTCCTCACTAACAGTGTTGCTTTAGCTGACATGTAGACGGATTGTCTAATTTTATACCACCTTTTATATGGTCTAATTTTATACAGGATGTGCAGCTGTTGCGCACAGCGCGTAGCCTGCGCTGCACCAACGTTCTTTTGTGGATCCCCGTAACTCCCTCATTTGCATATTTGCATATTTGCAAATCAATGGTGTGTCTAGCGCAGTTTTGCGCGGACGGATACGCCGGTCTATCGAAATTACGGCGGTCAAAAAAAGTAGATTTCTTGTGTATCTCGTTTTGGGGATGCAGCGCATCGAAACGCATGCGCAAATTTGGACTTGCGCCGCGCATCTCCTGTAACGCCGGCATAATCGCTCTGTGAATCTGGCCCTTAACCACTTAAGACCCGGACCAAAATGCTGCCAAAGGACCAGGCCCCTTTTTGCGATTCGGCACTGCGTCGTTTTAACTGACAATTGCGCGGTCGTGCGACGTGGCTCCCAAACAAAATTGGCGTCCTTTTTTCCCCACAAATAGAGCTTTCTTTTGGTGGTATTTGATCACCTCTGCGGTTTTTATTTTTTGCGCTATAAACAAAAATAGAGCGACAATTTTGAAAAAAATTCAATATTTTTTACTTTTTGCTATAATAAATATCCCCCCAAAATATATGTAATTTTATTTTTTTCCTCAGTTTAGGCCGATACGTATTCTTCTACCTATTTTTGGTAAAAGAAATCACAAAAAGCGTTTATCGGTTGGTTTTTGCAAAATTTATAGCGTTTACAAAATAAGAGATAGTTTTATTGCATTTTCATAAAAAAAAAATTTTTTACTACTAATAGCGGCGATCAGCGTATTTTTTCGTGACTGCGACATTATGGCGGACACTTCAGATAATTTTGACACATTTTTGGGACAATTGTCATTTTCACAGCAAAAAATGCATTTAAATTGCATTGTTTACTGTGAAAATGACAGTTGCAGTTTGGGAGTTAACCACAAGGGGGCGCTGTAGGGGATGTGTGACCTATGTGTGTGTTTACAACTGTAGGGGGGTGTGGCTGTAGGTGTGACATCATCAATCACGTCCCCCTATAACAGGGATGACGTGATCGATGCTGCGGCCACAGTGAAGCACGGTGAACCCCGTTCTTCAGCTCCGGGGACCGATCGCCGCACTCCTGCGGTGATCGGGTCCGCGAGTCCCTTGGTCCCGGTCCCGGACCCACGGCTGGGTACAAAAATCAATGTATATATACGTTGATGTGTCCAGCCGTGCCATTCTGCCGACGTAAATGTGCGGAAGGCGGTCCTTAAGTGGTTTATTTATAAAAAACACTCATACAGTGCATTATCCCTGGATAAAACAGAGGGGCTGCCAGTGAAAGGGGTTTGAAAGGTAACAACCACTTTAAGCTTGGAGTGCAGTCATCCAGGATTTCTCGTCTACCTTGTGTGCAGCATGTGAGCTGGGTGAGCACACTTCTGGCAGGTGTGTGAGGTGTTGCAGTGTGGACTGACCTGGAGCAGTGGCTATCTCTTGTTGTACTTAAAAAAAAGAAAACTGATGCAGCCACCATATCTAATAATTGGTAAGCTGCAATATAATACATTTTTGGTTTTGGCTTTAACCACTTCCCCACCGCGCCATAAGCATTTTACTGCTACGGCGCGGTGGAGTTGCTTTGACACGACGTCCCTGGGACGTCCTCGTGCACTTCCGCGATTGCGCGTCCCCTGGGACGCGCTCGCGAAAGTGTCCGTGCTCGCCGGGTCTAGAAGACCCGGCGCATCACGGATCACGGTAAATTGCCGCTGATAGCGGCCGTTTACCACGTGATCGCGCCGTCGAATGACGGCGCGATCACTTGTAAACAAACCGGCGTCATTTGATGACGCCGGTTCCTCCCTCTCCTCGCTCTCCGCTCTGTACCGTTCGGTACAGTGTGCGAGGAGAGGGGGGGGGAGCGGGGTGTCAGCAGCTGAGCTGTGGCTGGATCTGTGACAAATGCAGTCACAGATCCAGCCATCCCTAAAAACATCCCAGCTCTGCAATCCCCTAGTACCCTGCAATCCCCCCAGTACCCAACAATCCCCCAGTACCCCACAGTACCCCACAATACCCCAGTACCCCACAATACCCCAGTACCCCACAATACCCCAGTACCCCACACTACCCCACAATACCCCAGTACCCCACAATACCCCAGTACCCCACAATACCCCAGTACCCCACAATACCCCAATACTCAACAATACCCCAATACTCAACAATACCCCAATACTCAACAATACCCCAATACTCAACAATACCCCAATACCCCAATACTCAACAATACCCCAATACCCCAATACTCGGCAATACCCCAATACTCGGCAATACCCCAATACTCGGCAATACTCGGCAATACCCGGCAATACCCCAATACTCGGCAATACCCGGCAATACCCCAATACTCGGCAATACCCCAATACTCGGCAATACCCCAATACTCGGCAATACCCCAATACTCTGCATGATACTTTGCAATACCCCAATACTCGGCAATACCCCAATACTCGGCAATACCCCAATACTCGGCAATACCCCAATACTCGGCAATACCCCAATACCCTGCATGATACTTTGCAATACCCCAATACTCTGCAATACCCTGCGCGATACTCTGCAATACCGCCTATGGAGATTTTTAAGTAGCGAGGTTTGGCGCCATTCCATGAGTGTGCGCAATTTTGAAGTGTGACATGTTGGGTATCTATTTACTCGGCGTAACTTCATCTTTCACATTATGAAAAAAAATTGGGCTAACTTTACTATTTTGTTTTGTTTTTTTTTTAGCACAAAACAGTTTTTTTAAAAAACACGCGTTCAATAAATTTCTGCGAAAATACCGTGCGAGATAAAACGTTGTAACGGCCGCCATTGTATTCTCTAGGGTCTTTGCTAAAAAAGCATATATAATGTTTTGGGGTTCTATGTAATTTTCTAGCAAATAAATGATGATTTTTCCATGTAGGAGAGAAATGTCAGAATTGGTCTGGGTGTTCCAGAACGCCTGATGGCGCTCCCTGCATGTTGGGCCTCTGTATGTGGCCACGCTGTGTAAAAGTCTCACACATGGGGTATCGCCATACTCGGGAGGAATAGCAGAATGTGTTTTGGGGTGTAATTTGTGGTATGCATATGCTGTGTGTGAGAAATAACCCACTAATATGACAGAAACAAGTTTTTTTTTTACAGAATTTTCAGTCGTTTTTCTTTTATAGCGCAAAAAATAAAAAACCCAGAAGTGATCAAATACCACCAAAAGAAAGCTCTATTTGTGTGAAAAAAAGGACAAAAATTTCAAATGGGTAGAATGTTGTATGACTGAGTAATTGTCATTCATATTGTGAGAGCACCGAAAGCTGAAAATTGGTCTGGTTAGGAAGGGTGTTTAAGTGCCCAGTGGTCAAGTGGTTAAAGTGGAGTTCCACCCAAGTGGTTTAAGCATTCCTTGCCCCCTTACATGCATTTTTTTTTTTTGGGGGGGGGGCGGTACTTGGTTTGACAGGTACTTCCTGTCCCAATTCTTCCTTTCATTCCTTCTCGCCCCCTAGGCAGCCCCTCCCTCTCTGCAATCTCCTGGGACACATTACCAGGAGCAAGTCTTCGGGCGCCCACACTTTTTGTAGCTGCTGACTTTTAATAATCTGAAAAAAAAAGACTGGAACTCCGCTTTAAGTTCTACAAGCTCTGTCTAAAGCAAATAAAAGATTTCAGCTTTGAAAATGATTAACTGAATTCATTTTCCCTTAGACAGGATAAAAGTGCACACACATCTGAATGCACGTACTCAATTACACATAAACAAACACATACAAACAAATCTACCTGGATAAACAGTACTTTGACCTTTTAACTCCCAATGCCTACATGCCAAACATAATAATTAGGTTAAAGGGATAACAAAGTCAACATTTTTTTTCCCATAAATCAGATACTAATAATATAACTTACTGTATGTGCATTGGCTGTTTTATTCTTAAATGTTCCCCTTAAGCTTGTTTTTGTAATTGTCACACAGCTGTGATGCCACACTCCTGAGTCCTGGTTCACACTGGGCTGCGGGAGTTCACTCCCTCTGGCAGTCCCGATTTCGGCGCGATTTAGGAGACATCTGTGCAGGGTTCTGCACAGATGTCAATGTAAATCGCGTCCTGAAATCGCAAAAAGTAGTACAGGAACTACTTTTTGAAATCGGTGCAGAGCCGCAGATGCGGCGTCGCACCGATTAGGACGGTGTCATTGCCGGAAATTGCCGCCGATTTGAGATGCGATTTCACATGTGAAATTGCATCTCAAATTGAACTAAATCGTACCCAGTGTGAACCTGGGCTGAGACTGAGACACACTGTGGCTGTTACTGCTTAACCACTTGCCCATGCGCCACACATATGCGTTTATGGGGGCTGAGGTTTCTGTGCTGAGAGCATGCTCACTGCACTCTCCCAGCACACTGACTGAGCTGTCACTGACGGCTCCCATCACTAGTTATATCGTTTATTTAGTTGTAAAGTATATAAGACTAAAAAAAAAAGTCGCAAGTCCATCCAGTTCAACCTATGTTTGTGTATGTGTGTGAAGCTTTTTTTCTATAACAATTTCGTTAGCCCTGTATATTCTGCTTTTGGAGGAACTTGCAATATATATAATATTTTTTTTCTTTTTGGGTTTATATAGTTCAATTGTTTCTTTATTGAATTAACATTCAAAGAAAAAAAATACAAATACAAAGCATAAAGTGTCAGTAAATAAAATAAGGAATGTATAACATGTCAGAAGAAAGGTACCGGTAGCCCTGCACGGAAGAACATCTGGTGGAAGTGGAGCAGTGGTGGAAGAGACAATTAATATAATTAAGTTTAATTTTTTTAACTGAAACTGACCTTAATTATTGTGATTTCATTGTTGAAGGTTTTTATTTGATATTTAAAACTTAGGCCAGCTTGGGATATTTTATTTTATTTGGGTGGTGCAAGGTGCAAACTTTTTTTTTTTTTTTTGGATATGGCAGAGGTTGGAGCGTTGGCTGTATCAACAATGTGCTATTCTTCTGAATATCTAAAAAAGTTAAATAAGTGCTATTCCTTAAACGATCGTACTAAGGAAAAAATTATAAAGTATAATATTATGGGCAGTGTTACAGGAAAGAATGGTGATTATTGGTCTGAACCTACATATATTGACCTAGCAGTAAAGCACAAAAGGTTACCTTATGATGTATTAGAAAAAAAGCCAAAAATTTTAAAGGCAGGTCTCATAAATGTTCGCTCAGCTATAAAAAATGCAGCGGCCATCTATGACCTAATAACGGAACATAATCTGGATCTACTTGCCATGACGGAGACGTGGTTTTCGGCTGCTTCTCCCCCACGGCTGGATGAATTAGTTCCAGGGGGATATAAAATAGCGAAATGTGATCGTCAGTCAAAAAGGGGAGGAGGTGTAGCCCTTATCTTTAGAGCGGTATTTGATATTGAGGTCATAAGTTGCACGGAAATCTATGCTTCATTAGAAAGCTTAGTTCTAAGATGGAAGAAAAGTCCGGAAGAGACTGTTGGCCTCACTATCATCTATCACCCGCCGAGTATGAATGTGACGGTCTTAAAGGATATCACAGAATTGTTATCGGCCTCAGTGTTGCAGTTTCCCAGGTCTTTAGTTCTGGGGGACTTTAATTTGTGGGCTGATGATATTAGTAATGCAGAGGTTCAGCAACTTCTGCACTATGCTAATAGCCTGGGTTACACAGAGGAAGTAAGTAAACCCACCCATAGGGCTGGGCATACCTTAGATTGGATATTGCATACTGGCTGTGTAACTAGGACGGAATTACCTCTGGAGGTGGCTTGGAGTGACCATCTCTTTATAGGTTTTAAAATAATGGGCAATGTACAAAAAAAAAAACCTCATATACCTAATAGAGTAGTTATACCATGTCTTACTCGTAATTATGCGAACGTGTCTGCAGATGCTTTCTCCAGAATATTTCTGAAGAATGCAGATATTAAGGTATTTAAAAAAATACATAGAGTTGAAGATAAGGTAGAAACATTTAATTCAGTTATAAGGAAAACCTTAGATCTTCTGGCCCCTAAAAAACAGAGTAAAAACATAAGATCCCCAACAAATAATCCGCTGTGGTTTAATCAGAATACTCGCATGTTAAAATGGAGCTGCAGAGCGTTAGAAAAAATATGGAGGAAAGACCCTAATCCCATCACTAGAGAGACATATAGAGCGGCTTTAAGAAAATATAAAGCTGAAATAAAAAAAGCCAAAAAAATATATCTAACAGAGAAAATTAGGTTGGCGGAAAATAAGGCCGCAGAATTATTTAAAGTTGCCAATACTCTTGCAAACCCAAGTTGTTTAGATATCAAGGAGGAATTCTCTCCAGAATTAAGTGAGAATTTAGCTGAATATTTTAAGAAAAAAATTCTTGATATACAAAATAATATACCTGATTCCTGTTATACAGAAAGTTCTCCTGTATACAAAGGGATACGTTTTACACGTTTTTCAGCGGTAACTAACGCAGAGATACTGAAGATTATTAAGTCGCTCAGAGCTTCGTCTTCAGCGCTTGATCCATGCATTGCGCAGTTGGTGAAGGACTCTGAGGTTACCTTGGCACCGTTTATAGCAGACATTATTAATATGTCTTTTGCTATTGGAACAGGGCCAAGTATTTTGAAGCAGGCAGTTATAATTCCCCTATTGAAGAAGGCTAACGTGACACGGTCAGATTTAAGTAATAATCGGCCAATTTCGACGCTGCCTTTTTTAGCTAAAATAATGGAGAGGGCTGCTGTGTGGCAACTTCAGCCGCATTTGGAATCAAATAACATTTTTGATGAATATCAGTCGGGATTCCGTCCTGGTAGAAGCACAGAGACTGCTCTCTTTAAGGTTAAGGACGACTGCCTATGGGCTATGGACAACGATGAGGCGTCAGCGTTAATACTGCTTGATCTGTCGGCCGCATTCGATACTATAGATCATGCCAGACTTCTGGAAAGGCTGGTGTCTGTGGCCGGGCTTGAGGACATGGCATTGACATGGATGGCCTCATTCCTGCAGAATAGGGCCCAGAGGGTAAGACTAGGAACGTATTATTCATCTAATAGTTCCTTGTCTTGCGGGGTTCCTCAGGGCTCGGCGTTATCGCCGATATTATTTAATATCTACATAAGGCCGTTGCTCTATATTATTCGGCACCATACCGTCTGCTTTCACGTCTATGCAGACGATACGCAGATCTATTTTAAGTTGCCAAAAAATAAGGAAGTTCAGGTGGATTTGTCAGCCTGTCTGGAGGAAATACAGTCCTGGATGGGATCAAATTATTTAAAACTTAATGGCTCAAAAACGGAATGTATCATCATTAGTACTCAGAGTAAAGCCAGTTCGACGGATTTTCCATCTTGGCCGGTTTCCTTTAAGCCTTACCCGGTCCCGGGCACTAAGGTCCGGGATTTGGGATTCATTTTAGATTCCAAACTGTCTTTGGAGGCGCAGGTAAACCAGATGGTAAGCGGGTGCTATTACCATCTGAAACTCCTGCGTTCTACATTGGATTTCATTGATGAGGTAGACAGAGTCCACGTGATTAATGCTTTCATTGGCAGTCGGTTGGACTACTGTAATGCGTTATATATGGGGTGCTCAAAAGCCCTTCTGCATAAGCTTCAGTTGATCCAAAATGCGGCAGCTAGGTTAGCACTTCCCCACTAAACTGCTGAAGGAATGTGCTGACATCCTGGCACCTCCTATCACGCAGCTTATTAACCAATCTTTCATGGAGGGCATAGTGCCCTCACAGTTGAAGGAGGGTATAATTAGACCCATCCTGAAGAAATCTACCCTGGACCCCAAGGATCCACTCCACCGCCGCCCCATAACAAGTTTAAACACTTTCTCCAAGATTATGGAGAAAGCAGTGGTGAAACAGCTGCAACAGCATCTAGATACCCACAAACTACTCGACCCATTTCAATCAGGTTTCCGACCCGGACACGGGACGGAAACAGCATTGCTCAAGATATGGGACGACGCCCTCGAGGCCGCAGACGAAGGAGAATCTTGTCTTCTGGTTCTGTTAGACCTGAGCGCAGCCTTCGACACAGTAGACCACAAGCTTTTATTGACCCGGCTAGCTGAAGTAGCCAGAGTCGCAGAAGGCGATTTATCTTGGTTCTCCTCTTTTTTGGAAAACAGATCGCAAATAGTGAAGTTAGGACCTTTCTTTTCTGAAAAACGCACGGTATCATGCGGAGTCCCTCAAGGATCCCCTCTGTCACCGGTGCTGTTTAACATCTATCTTCGTCCACTATTTGAGATCATCAGCAGTCAAAAACTGCTCTATCACTCATATGCAGACGACACGCAACTGTATTTCCGCATTTGCAATAAAAAGGATCACCACCTCAATCTAGAGACATGTCTCTCTTTGATAGAGGACTGGATGACAAAGAGTTATCTAAAACTCAACGGAGCGAAAACAGAACTCCTTCTGTTTCACGCCAAACGTAAGAATCAACCTGCAACAACTTGGACACCCCCGCCCATTCTGGGCAAAATCATCACCCCTAGCGCCAAAGTCAAAAGCCTCGGGGTCTTTTTCGACTCCTACATGACAATGGACGCACAAATAGGGTCAGTAGTCAGCGGATCTTACCATCTGCTGCGTCTACTACGTAGGCTTATTCCTTTTATTCCCAAAGATGACATTGCGGTCGTGGTGGGAACAATTGTAAACTCAAGATTAGACTATGCAAATGCCCTTTACCTTGGACTCCCAAGGTACCAAATCGCTCGTCTACAAGTCGTTCAAAATACGGCCGCCAGACTTGTGACTGGGAAAAAACCTTGGGAGTCCATCTCACCTTCACTGAGAGTCCTTCACTGGTTACCAGTAAAAGACAGAATTACTTTTAAAGCACTCTGTCTAACGCATAGATGTATCCATGGGAATGCTCCCCATTATCTATGCGAAAAAATAAAAGCCCATAACCCCAATCGCGTCTTGCGATCCACTAATCAAAATCTCCTGCAGATACCGAAAGCCGGATACAAATCCAAAGGAGATAGAAGGTCCCAGACTATGGAACGCCTTGCCAACCAGTATTCGGTTGGAGGAGAACTACTTAGCATTCAGGAGAAAGATCAAGACTCATCTCTTTTGATATCAAAAGAGACAGGAACAACAAGCGCCCAGAGGCGATTCAGTTCGCATGTGCCGCGCTATACAAGTTTTCATTCATTCATTCATTCATTCATTCATTCATTCACACCATGCAAGCCTTGCATTGGTTACCTGTTGCTGAACGGGTCTCGTTCAAAGTGGGCTGTATGGTCCACAAAGCCATCCATAAGATAGGCCCAGGGTATCTGCAAAAAAAATTTACCTGTTACGTGCCCAGCAGATCGTTAAGATCTGCTGATCAGGGTAATTTGACGGTCCCTAAATTTAGGAAAACTAAATGTGGAGGGAGGACTCTGGATGTATGAGGATCATTATTCTGGAACTCTCTACCTTTACATTTAAGACGGGAGAAGGATTTGTTAAAGTTCAGGAAGTTTTTAAAAACGTTTTTATTTTCTCAGGCGTATGGTCTTAATTAGGGTTAGATATTAGCAGTTTTATCAGTTTTAGCTGTTGATGTTATCATGTGATTTTTAAGTGATTATTATATTGTATGATGTGTTTTTACATGTATCTGTTGTTCTATGAGCGCATCGAGGCCTTCGGGTAATGACTGCGCTCCCAAAAAGCATTTTTATAAATAAATAAATAAATAAATAAATAAATACTGTAAGAAGCAATCTAGTACAATGCAGGTACAACATTATCCCGGAGTTGTCTGAGTATCATAAATACATAAGATTAAGGAAAGGGAAAGACAGTAAACCCTAGAACAGTGCTTCTCAACCTTTCTAGTGCCATGACTCCTTGATAAAATTTCCCAAGTTGTGGGGGCCCCTAACAGTAAAATTATTTTCATGGGTTGTCAGCATCCAAGGCAGTGACACCTATGCCAAAATCAAGAGATAGGGTCTCCTCTAGCCCCTCCCACTTCACATTCCTCACCACTCAACAGACCTCTAGTCTCTGCCCCGCACCCATTAAAGTAAACTGAATGGGCAGCTGCGAAGAGGCTGTGGGCTCCAGGAACAGTCCAGCTGGGTGGCCACAGGCTCCAGGGACAGCCCTGCTGGGCAGCCTCAAAGAGGCTGGGAGAGCAGCACGGGCTTCAGGAACAGCCCAGGATTCGGTGACCCCTGGAAAATCGTAATTTGACCCCCGAGGGGGTCCCGACCCCCAGGTTGAGAACCACTGCCCTAGAACATAGTACAATCAAATCAAGGGTGATAGAATATCAGAATATCTTGTATTACTGTATATAATTGGACTATTTTTTTAGTTTAATACTGCTTTAAGTTAACCTAGTGATCATACAGTACTAGTAATCCAAAAAAATAAAGCACAGACATTAACCACAGGAAGAGACAAAATTGTCACCAAACCAAAATAATTTATTTTCAGAATTTAGTATAAGCTAGTCTTTTATAAATTGATTAATTAAAACAATCCTTTGTTGCCACATTTTAATGCTGAATTCCACGCAGATGTTAAAGGCACACATTAATGCAGCTCTGTAATCATAAATACATCATGTATTCAAGCAGTGTAAGTACCTGAATTTGACCCGGAATCAGCTTTTTATGGTCACTATATAGCAGGGAGAGATCAGATGTCCACTTAAAACAGAGTGATCGTGCAAATGTGATTGTAGATTAAAACCAGACTGAGCAGTTTGATAATACGTGATTTTGTACACATACAGGCATGTCCCAGAGTAGGATATCAACATTGTGACGTAGTTGCAACCAGGGATATATTGGTCCAATAAACTATAAAACTGCTGCTCTTAAAATAAAAAGTAAACCTATATGTGAAGTAATACACGTTACTTCTTTCTTTATATGAATGTGCTAATTTGTTTTATTATGTTACTGCAGGATCATTAAGGTAAGCAACATAACTGCATGCATATGCTTCACTCATTGACCAGGGAGGTGGCCATCATTGTTATTTTTTTTATTTTTATATATCAATTATATTTTTATTGAATATTCAAGTTACATGAAAAGACAAAGGAGGGAACCACTGCCAGAGAGAAAAAAAATTACAATCAATAAAACAGGTACAGCTCCGCAATTACAGGCTAAGCAGGGTGCTTAAACTACCATTGGGGGGGGGGGCATAAAGGCCCTATGGAATGGGTGCTCAACCTGTGGTCCTGCAGCTGTTGCGGAACTACAAGTCCCATGAGGCATTGCAAAGCTGACAGTTACAATCATGACTCCCAAAGGCAGAGGCATGATGGGACTTGCAGTTTCTCAACAGCTGGAGGACCACAGGTTGAGCACCCATGCCCTATGGTAAGACATGATTAGGAGACATTAATGCATTTAACATCATAGGATAGAGAGGATAACTAGAGAGTATCCAGCTTCCACTAATAATTAGGCAAATAGATGAGTGGCACTGTGACTCAAAAGAGACCTGTTAAGAAATAGGAACCTCAGAGGCTATACCAAAGTGGGCTTGGGACACCAACAAAAGGACATTAGGACAGTCACACTGATGGTTCTGTAACATATTTTGTCACATTTAGTTGGACAACCTCTAGCATGATAGGAAACCTTATACAGGGGAAGCACTAAATTAACCATAGATTTCCACTGCTGCAGGTAAATGATTGCCAGTGCAAAACTATACGTTTTCTAGCATAATATAACTGGATACTCAAAAGCACTCTCGTGACTTTGCAGGAAACTAAGGGCTCCACCAGACCCAGCAAGCGGACTCTCAACTTGCGGAGCACCGAAATGGCTATCACTATAGAAATAAATTGGAGGACTCAAGTCCAAAATTCAATAATTATGGGACAACTCCAAAAGATGTGAATAAAGTCTGCATGTGGGCTAGAACAGAGCCAGCAACCCGAAGAGCCAGTAGGCCCAAATTTACCCACCCTATCTGGGACCAAGCAAAATGAGGCAAACAATTTTAAATTGAATCAGTCTAGATTTTCTACTGTTCCATGGGACTCGCCCATATTCTGGACAATCCACCATGGGGGACAGAATGGCACAAATAACACCAAACGTCAGCATGTTGCTCCCACCAAACATCCCGCAGTTCAGATGTAAGTACCCAGTATTGGCAACCTTGCCTGTTCCTGTTATTCCTAGTGCCATATTAGACTAATTTTATCCTATATTATGTAGATACTTTTGAGCATCCGCCCCTGAGGAAGTGTGCTATACACGAAACGCATCGGACATCTAGGATGCAGTCATATGCCTGCCAATAGGAATCTATCTAGACCCACTATCTACAACCAATGATATTTATACTGTTTAAATATCTTTTACAACATTGCAATGTGCCGCTCTGATGACATGTCTGTATACAGTATATGAATTTATGACAAACATTTGCTTACCAATTAATTTCATATCCTATGCCACAAAGCCAAAATGTATGCAACCATGTTTCTTTGCTGTCCATGCTCTGTATGCATGTGTATATATATATATATATATATATACCATATTTATCGGCGTATAACACGCACAGGCATACTGTCAGGGATCTGCCGCTGACTCCCGGCGCGAGTTTTGGTGCCAATGTACCTTTAAAAGTCAGGCAGCTGCAGCAGCCTCTTGCTGTCTGATCTGCAGCTTATGTGTGATTTTACCCGTATCCTGATTGAACCTGTTCCTGTATTGACCCGGCTCCGTCTGACTATCCAAACCTCTCCAGCCCGATCTCGGCCTGCCTTGACCTTGCCTACTGCTATTACCGCTGCCGGACCTCCTTGCCTGAATACCGACTACGCCTGTCTGCCTGAACCCTCTGTCTGCTTACGTGTTGACCCGGCCTGCCTGACCCAGCTTCCGTCCAGTCCATGCTGCCCTACTTCGGTTCTGCATCAGTTCCAGAGTCGCTAGCCATCTGCACCAACTCCAGAGTCGCTAGTTCCTGCATCAGTGTGCCGACTCTCCTCCCTGCTTCAGCAATCCGGAAGGACCTGTGCAGTGCCGATCCCTACCATCATCCAGGCACTCTTACTCCGCTGCGCTCCCGAGTGCGCTGTCCCCAATCCAGCGACTCCCGAACCAGGATTGTACGAGGGGCCGCCTCCTGCGACTAGGGTCTGACGACCAGGTACGCCCTCATACATAACACATACAACACGCACCCTAACTTTAAGAGGGAAGTAAAAAAGTGAGTGTTATACGCCAATAAATACAGTATATATATATATATATATATATATATATATATGAAATAAATAGTTTTTATTTGTCTTTGCGTAATTGTTATATACGGTATTTATATATCCATCTATGCTTATTTAGTGCTTTTACAACCTAACCTCCACTAGCCAATGTCCTTGTCTAAAAGTCCCAACCTCACTTTTCTTGTGTACATTGGGGTAGATTCAGGTAGAATAGCCTATCTTTAGGCGTGCCTAGCATCTGGTATTTACACTAAGCCGCCACAACTTTTTCAGGCAAGTGCTTTATTCTCAAAGCACTTGCCTGTAAAGTTGAGGCGGCGTAGCGTAAATGACCCGACCGAATTCAAATTGGGCGGGTAGTGGGCGTGTATTATTTAAATGAAGTGCGTGAATTGATCCCAGTGCACATGCTCCAAATCTCGACGTCAATACGATGTGTAAACGATGTAAACGGCACTTACGCAAAGCTCTATTTGCGAACGTTTTACGTAAACAACGTAAACGACGTGAAAAAAAACGCCAGCACGCCGTCCATACTTAACATTGGCTGCGCCTCATATAGCAGGAATGACATTACGACGGTACTACGCTAACACAAACGACGTTAAAAAAAAATAGCGCCGGCCGGGCGTACGTTCGGGAATCGGCGTATAGGCTCATTTGCATATTTTAGATGGGAACGCCACCTAGCGCCCAGCCTAAAATTTGAAAATAAGATTCAGCGGCGTAAGAGACTAATGCCTGTCGGATCTTATGGAAATCTATGCTTAACTGATTCGATGAATCAGTCGCATAGATAGGAGGGCAAGACGCAGAAATAAGACGGCTTATCTGGAGATAAGCCAGCTTATTTCTTTCCTGAATCTGGCCCATTGTCTATAACAGGTCCTATGGAGTTTAATCCGATGTGGAATAATGCTAACTTTCCTGAATTGTGATAGGGATTCTCCTCATGAAGACAGTATGGGATCTGGTTCTTTCTTCAACTGTATAATGGTAGTACTCTGAAGGCGTTTGATCAGCTGCGTGATCAGTGGGAGTAAAAAAATGACACAGCACCTCTGTGGTTAGGGGGAGAAGAAATAGTGCCCCATTACAGGTGTTAATAGAAGGAATAGTGGCCACAGGGGTTAATAGAAGGCATAGTGCCCCCATCATTGGTGTCAGTGGGAAGAATAGTTTCCCATTGTTGGTGTCAGTGGGAGAAATACTGCTCTATCATTGGTGTCAGTACAAATAGTGCCATATCACTGGTGTCAGTGGGAGGAATAGTGCCCTATTGTTGGTGTCAGTGGGAGAAGTAGTGCCTGTATTTGGTGTTTGTGTGGAAGAAATGGTGCCTCATCAATGTTGTTAAAGGACGAATTTATACTCCATTATTGTGAGAGAAATAATTCCCCATGGTTGGTGTCAGAGGGAGGAATAGTGCCAGATAAAGGCAAGCAAAGAGCAGCAGTTTGAGGCCAGTGGTCTAGAACACAAACTGGATACTACAATGTATTTTTTTGCATCTCCACATAACTTGACTATAGTTCTATTAATATCTCAATACAATGGAAAAGAGATGGTTGGGACCCAGGAAATGTTAGGCTGACCACTGGGTTTACAACATAAGCAAAGATACATACTGTCACATACCTGACCGTGGAGCCTAAGATAAAGAGGGTGACCTCTTTTGCAATTCTCGTCCAAGCATTCTTGGTAGCGGAGACAGGGAATGCTAGGGCAGTTTAAGTCTGCAGGTGCCAGGAAGCTGTAGTATTGAGCTGAAGCTTGAAGACATAGGCATCCAGTGGCGGTATGGAGTCAGGTCACAAGCCTTGTTCAGTGGCAGACAGGCAGACAGGTAAATGATCAAGGTCAGGAATAGACAGAAGTTAATGTAATGTGCTGGCAGTGAGGAACCAAATCAGGACGCAGAGATTAAGTCAGAAATCCAAGCTGAGGTCGGTAACACAAGCGAGCAGCAGACATAACAGGCAGGGGCAATCAAAGAGACATGTCAGACATACCTGGGTCAGGAACATGGTTAGCAGATTTTCTGGAATCAGGAACACAGGAACCAGAGCTCAAGACAATCCACTGAAATTAGTCAGACTCTCGGTTTAAATAATAAGTATATATTGTAATTTGGGTATTCTGATATATCCGAATCTCCGAATAACAAGAAATGTGTCTGAATATTATAATTCATAACTAAACGAACCACACATGTCTAATGTTCATCAGGTTTGCTCAAAGAGAAAAGTGCAAAGTGCAAGTTTGAATTGTATGACTGTAAAGGTTCTCATCTATCCAGGTCATTATATACAGTAACTTGTAGTAGTTGCATATGTAGTGGTTACATTCAGATGGACTTGTTTTGTAATGTTGAAGATGTTTCATCACTCATCCATGTGGCTTCCTCAGTTTTCATGAGTATCAGAAATATTCCCTCAACTGTGTCTTCCACCCACGGCTGAATGGCAGAAGCCCCTGCACCGGGGCTGAACGTTCAGTGTGCATGGGGCCTAACCATTACTAGTCTTTGCTTTGTTTACTAAATAAACTACGTGCATGTCATGAAAAAGGAAAGCATTTTTCTGTAGCTAGAGCACTTCTTAACCACTTGCCACGTGCCTTGGCTCGACTGGGCAAATCAACTTTACCTTGTGTTGGTTTTTATTTTAGCCACTATCGTGTGCCCAGAGCCGATACGAGTACCTGGCTGCCGCGATGACCGCCGGGCACCCACGATCGCTTGTGACATGTCATGGATATGCAATAGTCTGGCAGCATACCTGTTTGTCCATCTGTTCATTAGAGGCCTGACCCTGTTCTGGTTCCCTTTTTTATCACTTCCTCTTCCTGTATGGCCCCACTCAGGCCATGCCAGGAAGTCTATATTAACTGTTGCACTACAGGTCTGCAGTGCTGTTCAACAGTGTACTGTAGTTTGCTAAGTTCCTGTCTGCACAGAGGTTTTAGAGAAAGCTCTATTTGTGGGGAAAAAAGGACATCAATTTTGTTTGGATGCTGTGACAGAACCCACTGTCACTGTGTGTTTTGGAAGGGACTATGGGCTGGCCTGTTACCCACCGATTATGGCCCAGAAGAGACTATAGACCTGGGGACAAGCTGGCATTGAGATAATGTAATGTAATGCTACATGCCTTCTCCCCCACCCCCCCCTCTTGTTGCTGTGTCTAATTGTGTTTGTTAATGGCACATAGACAATGGTCTGAACTGGAGACATCTCTCCGCAGGGGATGTGTATTGAGAGGCTGCATGCTTACCATAACCCCTTTATGTTTATCTGTAGTCTGTTTCAATGTACAAGTGTTCAGTTCCCATTGGTTGTTCCTTGTCCCCTACCCCCTCCCCTCTATGACCAGGCTAAGGGGAGTGTCCCTGCATGTTTAACCCTCAACACCTGTGTGGCTTGTCTCCTGATTGAGGGGTTAAGGACTGGTTATGGCGAATCTGCAGGCTGTGGGTGCGTTTGGAGGACAGGAGACACACGTTTGGCGGAGGTGCCCACCTGGGGTATCCAAGATCCGTCAAAGGTGCAATGTCGCACAACGCAATGTCAGTTAAAGTGACACAGTGCCATATTGCAAAAAAACGGCCTGGTCATTGAGCAGCCAAATCTTCCTGGGACTGAAGTCATTAAAAAAAGACCACAGGCCCATGTAATTAGGAGCCTAGCATGATAAATGATATCTCCCAGCCAGGTGAGCATGGAATATTTTATTAGGAGTGAAAAGAAAAACAGACCAGGGTTAAAACACCTGTGGAAAAAAAACATAGTACATAAATGTTTACTTAGATGTTAAAGAGACCTTTTACATAGATGTTTTACAGGAAACACACAGAAAGGAAGCAAACTGTGTAAAAAGTAGCATGCCACTTTTATTCCCTGCAGTTTAAAGGCTTTTGGGGAGAGGTAATGTTGGGACACAGATGTTATCAAAATGTGAGAACTGCCAAGTGATGCAATGAGGCTTCCCACAATGCATTGTGCTATTTCTTTGTCGCTCCAGTATAAACAACATTATGCAGAACCCTTATCTGTGAGCGTCATGCTGGACAAGGGCCAATGAGCAAGTGTATGAGCACATGGTCCTGACCATTATCTATAAATGATATCCATATTTCTATTATAGTCTCAAGAAAAGAACATGCAAAAATTATAAGGTTGTTTCTCTTACTGAATAATATGCTATAACTGTAATTTATTTAATCTACCTAAAGCCATGATAAAATAGATACTAACAGCAATATACAACTTATCATTCTCCTAGCAAGTTCCTGTGTCAGGTGAATGTTAATTAACATTGCTGCTAAATTGTAGCTGAGCATGTGGAAACACTCCTCTATGGGACCAGGCTGCTAATAGTAGCCACTGCACTAAAGGAAGTATCAAGGACCACTATGCTTGGCTCTTGATCATGTCACCACCATGAAATGCCAATCAGCGAATGTGAAAATGGTGGCATGTTTGAAGCAAGATAACATTGTGAGCTGCAACTAAATAGTGGTTGCCAGCAAAATATGGACCCTAAAGCCGGCCATAGATGGTTTGAATCTTCGCTGCTTCAGCAAGGGCAAACAGAGATTTGAACCATGTATGCCCAGCTGACTGTACTCAATTTGATCGATCAATGAACTTGGGTACAGCCTGTCATATTTTTCATGTGATTATTGCTTATAGCCGCTAGCAGTAATCACTGTGTTCCCCTGAACCCCCCCCCCCCCCTCCCAGGAGAACACAATAGCTCCGCAGGAGGGATTCCCCCATCAAAAGTCTGTGGTTGCAGTAAAGAAAATTGCCAGCTTTAGAAAACTAATGGCAGAAAAGAAGGGTAGGCCAGGTAACATGTAAATGTGTGTAATGCCTCCATATACACAGTCAGACAAAAGTTCTCGGAACTTTTGACCGTCAAGAACGCGGTGACATACAACACTACAACAAGTCGAGAAAATTAAGTTTAATGCTTCTGAGCATGTGTCGAATTGTTTCGGAGCATGCATCGGTATTTTGCGCGTCAGAATTGCTACGGACGATCAGATTTTCCGATGGGAATTTTTTCCATCTGAAAATTTGAGAACCAGCTCTCAATCTTTTGCTGGTGGAAATTCCGACGGCAAAAGCCCGATGGAGTATACACATGGTCGGAATTTCCGTTCAAAAGCTAACATCTGATTTTTTCTGGCGGAATTTCCGATCGTGTCTACGGGGCATTACAGTAACAAGAATGCAAAACTGTATTTGTGTACAGAGCCCTCTGTTTTTTTTTTTTTTTTGTTGCTTGTTACTGGATAGCACACATTACTTCTGAAATGAGAACACTGCTAAGCTTATCTAGAACATCATTTTTACCCCAGAGGAACTCCTAAAAAAGATTCTGGTGCCAGAGAACCCTTACTAAAACCATGTCAATGGGGAAAATGTCCCCTACATTAATGGTTAGTAGGAAGAATGCAATATTTACAGTGGTGATCAGACAACCAACCTTACAGAAAGCTAAAAAGATTTGGGTCATGCTGTTGGTTTTGCCAAGTAGCATAGGCACTGGAACTACACAGGCACCATCAGATAGGATATCAATCAGCCACAGCTCAAGGAACCCCTAGAAACCTCTAGAGGAACCCCAGGGTTCCAAAAAAATCTGATTGAGAATGACTAATCTAGATCAATCCAAACCCCATTCTTATCTGCTGCATCACACACCTAATTTTGCCTCCAAATTCAAGATAGTTTAAAAGTTTGAATATAAGAAATGACTGGTATTTTTGTTCTACTCCTGAAATGGAAATTTGACCCTTTATCATCTACAAGCTGATTAATGACGATCAATGTACGTTGTCTGCGAGGTATCACAAAAACACGCTGTAATACATTCCACTAATGGTTGTAGTGATGTCATCATACAACAATTTGGATACAGAGCTGTCACACTTATCTACTTTTACTTTACACATATCACTTGGCCGAATGTGTCCTTTTCATCAGACACTGGCAAATTCTGTATCCTGCCAACTGCTTCTAACCTTTCCTTTTACAGTGACTGTATGCAATCATTTTTTTTAACTAGGTTGAGTCATATGTTATGCAAACTTTATTTCACTTCATTGGTTTGCGTATTACAATGCCCAAATCAAGTAAGTGAAATGAATAAACAAGTGAAGAAAATGAAAAGCTGAAAATATCGCTAAAGTGTTTTGAAAGTTAAATGGTTATTGGATCTCTGCTCCATATGTTATAGAATGTAATGATCCATAGAGTGTTTCTAAGTACAGCTAAGCTCCGTACACACGATTGGACCTTTGTCTGACCAAACTAACATCGGAATTCCGACGGAATTTCATTAGAGTAAAAAAGAACATGTTCTCTATCTAAACTCTGATGGAATTCATCGGAATATCCAATGAAAAAACTCAGATGGGCATACACACAATCGGAAATTCAGATCGTGTGTACGAGGCACTAGTGTCACTAAATGTTCCAAGAGTTAAATCTATAATCTAGATGACTAAGAACAAAAAAATAAAGCTAACACAGACTCAGAACTAAAAGCCACAGTCAGGAATAGTCATTGAGATCAGGCCAAGATAAATACATCAGACATCGGCTTCTGTTGGACGAGCATGCTGGAAAACCAGGAGCCGATCGGCTCCCGATCATCGCTCTCAGCCAATGGTGGAGATTACTGATTGCAGTGTTCTGGTGGGGGAGCCATCCCCCTGTCAGAACACAGCAGTTCAGTGGAGGAGATTATTGTACTATGATCGGATCGTTAGTACAGCGGATCCAACCAGAGCGGGTTGAATGAAAAAAAAACTAGTAGTGTGTACCAGTTCTTAGTGTTTACTGACAGGAATGCAGAACATGTGCCGTTTTTCGCCAGCCTCTCGTTTCTTGTTTATTAGTATTACACTGTACTTCGTATTCACTTTGCTTCATAGGCACACACCACAGCAAGCCACAGTAATTCTACTTATGCAAGGCCTTGCTGTTGTGACTCCCCAGGCCAGGTTCCTATTCCAACCTCGTGCCACAGTAGGCTCCAATATGGAGACTGAGCTGCAAGATAAAGGACATGAAGCCCACCTGTCATCCCAACAACAGGGCCACCATCACCAGCCACAGTCACCTGCCTCCTCCTGTGACTTGCCACGATTTCTTGTATTGTGTCACCCAACCTTAAAGGCTAAATAAGTTATTACCAAATGTTCCTAACCACATTGGCTCCTGCTGCTGTCAATCACAGTCAGTGAGCCAATGAGGAGAGAGCAGGGAGTGGGGCCAAGCTGCGCTCCGTTTGTGAATGGACAATGTCCATTACCAGGAGCACGGCTCAGCACTAAGCCTGCTTGAGTGACCCTGTAGCAAGAGGCTTGCTATCGAGGGCATTCAGCAGGGGGGAGGAGCCAGGACCACCAGCGGGGGACCCAAAAAGAAGAGGATTGGGGCTTCTTTGTGCAAAACCATTACACTGAGCAAGTAAGTATAACATGTTTATTATTTAAAAAAAATCCTGCCTTTAGAAACACTTTAACACCTAAAGATGATTTTTTTTTTTTTTTGGTACACCAAAATTTCACTTGTTCTTGACTTCTCCAAGTACTGTAAATAACACCAATCACGTAAATACAATTATTTTTACTGACAAACTTGAGGTTTATGTGTAAATTTTACATCCTTCTCCACATACAGTACAGATGATTGCAAATTGATTATGCGATTTGGCTGAGGTAGTTTGGCGGTGCTGTGGAAATTGGTACAATGTCCCTAGCGGTTTTACATAGAACAGGTGCAAAGAGAATATACCCAGCCATACCTGAGATGGCGTTAGTCTATTAACATAAAGCCCATGGCAATGTGCATCCCTGAAAATGGGCCCATTGAATGAGAAAGCAATAATGATCAAGGAGAGTAACATTACAGCCACCACAATACTGCTTTGTATTGTAAGAAGAATTATGGCATCCTATTAAAACAATATGTACTGTAGCACTTATAATGTATGTAAAACCAAACCTTTTTTGCTGTGGAATGTTTGAAACCCCTGCCAGTTAATTTTTTTTTGCTGTGTATCAGCGTAGAAATTACTCTTTACTTCCGGTTCCAGAGATGAAACAAGGAGTTAGGGAAAATTTCTATAAGTGAACAGATTTCTCCTCTTATGCCTAGTACACGCATGCAGTTTTTCTGTCAGATAAAAATCAGATGGTTTTCCCAACAGAATTCCTCTCAGGCTGCCTTGCATACACACGCTCAGACCAAAAGTCTGCTGTTCAAAGCGTGATGACTTACAGCGGCACTATAAAGGGAAAGTTCCATTCCAACAGCGCCACCCTTTGGGCTGCTTTTGCTGATCCTCGTGTTAGTAAAAGTTTGGTGAGAGGCAATTCGTGCTTTTCAGCCTTGTGCTTTTCAGTCCGTTACAGCGTGACGAATGTGCTATCTTCATTATGAACGCTAGTTTTACCAGAAAGAGTGCTCCCGTCTCATACTTGATTCTGAGCATGCACGGTTTTCTGCGCGTCGGAAAACCATACAGACGGACGGATTTCACGCTCGGATTTTTGGCCTGACGGGAAAAAAAGAGATCCTGATCTCTTTTTTTGTCTGGCAGTTTTCCCGTTGGAAAAACTGCGATGGAACATACACACAGCCGGGATTCCCAACGAAAGCTCTCATAGCAGTTTTCCCGTCGAAAAAAACGGTTGTGCGTACGAGGCATCAGAGAGTTGAATAGAGTGAATAGTGAATAAAGTGCTAAAGTGCATGCATCACATCACAATGATTAATAAACAAGTGACTCCATAATACGTGATAAATCCTTAAAGTCCATTCATATACAACTGAATAATCAATTCTTGTAATGGTGCTCCAAAACTGCCTACATAACAGCAAACTTGTGTCCCCTAAGTTTGGTCTAATCATGCAAACAAATCACCTCTGGGTTCTGTGCAGATAGAACTGTGGGATCCTGAGCTGTGCAGTAGCGATGTCTCCACACATATAAAAAATATAAGGTCTAGATAGTGTTGTACCATTTTTTTAAACATATTTATTCAAAAAGATCCTCCAGGGTATTCACATGGTACAGGTGCTTCAGCGCACCACTCTATAACAAGAAGAATATTAATGAGATCCTATGTCGCTTCGCAGGGAAACAGATCAGCTGCCTCCTCCCCAACGTGCGTCGATACAGGGAAGACACGTCATATTCCTGTGTCGACACGCGTTGTGGAGGGGGCAGGACACTTTTGGAGCACCATTACAAGGATTGATTATTCAGTTGTATATGAACGGACTTTAAGGATTTATCATGTATTATAGATTCACTTGTTTATTAATCATTGTGATGTGATGCATGAACTTTAGCACTTTATTCACTATTCACTTTGTTTAAATTATAATTTGCATAATTTTTTGTTATTAATACGTAGTTGGTTAATATACGTGTAGCGTGGCACTATTTATAAATATATTTTCTAGTTGCAAGGATAACTCTCTGGGGGGAATTCGGTTCACTTTTAGAAATTTTCCCTAACTCCTTGTTTCGTCTCTGGAACTGGAAGTAAAGAGAAATTTCTATGCTGGTACACAGCAAAAAAATAAATTGGCAGGGGTTTTAAAAATTCCCTACTCAGTCCACAGCAAAAACGGTTTGGTTTTACATACATTATAAGTGCTACAGAACATATTGTTTTAATAGGATGCCATCATTCTATTTACAATACAATGCAGTATTGTGGTGGCTGTGGGTCATATGTGATTTCTTCCTCTGCAGAAGTATTATACCCTGTATATATATATACAGAAGACCAATTATAATTTGCACAATATTTTGTTATTAACATGTAGTTGGTTTATATATATATATATATATATATATATATATATATTCTGATTTAGCACAAACATATGGGACGTGACCAGTGCCAACAGCCGACTATTTATTACAATATCCAGGGTATATATATATATATATATATATATATATATATATATATATGTATATATATATATATATATATATATATATATTTTTTTTTTGGTAGCTCGGAAGACAATTTTGTTTATTAATGTCCTTGCAACTAGTGTTCCAATTGTAAGATTTCCTCTTACGGGCTCTTTCACACGTCCGTTCCGTTCGTCCGTTTTTTGGACGTCCGTTAACGGACCTCAATGCTTCCCTATGGGAGCGGATCCGTTAGCGGATGATGCATCCGCTAACGTCCGCCAGATCCGCATCCATTTTTTTGGACGGAAGAATGTCCTATTTTTCTTCCGTCCGGCCGAACGGATCGGATGCAAACGGACAGGCAGTCCGTTTATATCCGATGCCCCATAGGGGATAGCGGAGGAGAGACAGGGCGGTCCCTGCACAATGTGCGGGGACCGCCCTGTCCGCCCGACAGCTCAGCGGAGACCCCCCGCTGAGCCGAAGGACACACGGAGCGGACCGAAAAACGGACCGCTCCGTGTGAAAGGGCCCTACCTCTTGTTTTGGGGACAGCTCTAAAGTTGTGTATCTTCCCTCAATATTTTGTTAGTGCCATTGGTCAGTAGACATGAAAAAATTCGTTTTTTTTTGTTCTGTTTCGTATCGTTCCGTTTTTTCGATTTCGTTCGTTTTTCGTAAGACGCCCGTTTTCCTGTTTGTTCCCGTTCGTTTTTCGTATGACGCGATTTTTTCGTATTCCGATCGTTTCGTATTTTCGTTACTGTTTTATTTTCGTACATGCGGGATGGTTCGTTATTCTGTTTAATTCATGTTTGTTACTTGTTAGACAATAATTTTTGTGAATTTTCGTCAATGATTTGCAGTATCTTGAAACCCTTTTCTTTTGCTATTTTCAGTCGTATGTTCATATGACATCTATAACAAAAGATTTGCATTCTGTATTTTAAATTCCTTTTTTCTGTTCGTATTTTGGATTCAAAATACAGCATGCAAATCTTTTGTTATAGATGTCATATGAACAATGAACATAGGACTGAAAACAAACAGAAAAAGGATTCAAACAAAATACAGAATGTAAATCTTTTGTTATAGATGTCATTTTTGTTCTTTTGCCGTTTTCGTTTTGTCGTTTTTTTTCGTCGGATCGTTCGTATTTGCGGTTGTTCGTTATGCGGCTCATTCGTAATCTCGTAGTTTTCGTATTTTGGTGCTTTAATTTTTTCGTATGTACACATTATCCTGCGGGTACGAAAATGAAAATTTTCGTACGAAAATAACATTCGTACGAACGGGAATGCACATATCTATTAGTCAGCAAGGTAGGGGTAAACCTTCCCATTAAATAAAGATCCTGTTCCTTTAAAGCGGAGTTCCACCCAAAAATGGAACTTCCGGTTTTTGCATCCCCCCCCCCTCTGGTGTCACATTTGGCACCTTTCAGAGGGGAGCAGATACCTGTGTAATACAAGTATTTGGTCCTACTTCTGGGCATAGATCACCGCAGTATCTGCGGCGATCTACGCTATTTCGGCCCCTCCTCCGCGATCCCTCGCTGTCTTCTGGGAGACACACAGGTCCCAGAAGACAACAAGGACCAGTGAAATCCCACAGCATGACTCACGCATGTGCAATAGGGGACCAGGAAGTGAAGCCGCAAGGCTTCACTCCCTGATTCCCTTACCGAAGATGGCGGTGCCTCTACCAGAGTGCCGAGGGACAGATTGGCTTCGGGTGCTAACATCGCGGGCGCACTGGAGAAGTGTCCATATAATAAAAGCTTGTTCTCTGTTATTTGGCCCCCTGTATACCCTAAAAAACCTGGCTGATCCTACCAGTTTCTGCCCCCCACTGTAAACTGATCATGGTTGATCATGGCTGCTAAGCCCTCTGTCATCCACAACCCTGCTCTCTGTCTCCTCTGTCCTCCTCTCCCTCCCCTCCCTGTCTGTAAGCTCCATGTCCGTACCCACCCTCTACCTTTCTGTTTCTCAAATTAGGTTACAATTTACATTATTCTCTTGGTTGATGAATCCAATGTCCCCCTGTGACCATGTTTTATAAATAAATGCACCTATATACCTTGTTTACAGAGCACAGATCTGCGATCACGTTTCTCCTCTCTCGCATGACAGCTGCAGTGGATGGGGCTGCCTCTCTCCGCCTCCTCTCCTGAATAAAATCAGTGGGTGATCCTTGGCCCCGCCCGCTGCAGCTGTAATGCAAGAGAGGAAAAAGATGGTGGGTCATGTGATCTGCGCTCTGTAAACAAGGTATATAGCTGCATTTTTTATAAAGCACAGTAACAGGGCGGCACTTGATTGGTCAACCAAGAGGATGATGTAAATTGTACCCTGTGGGTTAACAAACACTTTAAAGTTTCCCTGCAAAGTCACAAAAATACCCGTTGAGCCTTCCAGTGAAGTCCGCCTAAGGTAGTTTACTGTGATAGTCTGAAAATTATGCTGCAAAGGTCATAAATTGAGAGCAGAGTTGCCACTCACATGTAAGCCATTTCTCCTTGCGCTATACGGGGATGAATCAATGTTGCAGTGGGTGTGGCTATCAGTCTTCAAAAGCCTGTAGCTTGTCAGTCAGCATATGGCCACACCCAGTCCTGTCCACTGTTTACTGGATTACAGTTTTGCTTGTTTTTCTGAAACTCTGCAAGCTGCAGTATCTAGGAGGGGAAATGTGTCTACCATTTTAGTACCTCACTATAGCCAAAAGACAGCTACAGCATAGTACTATAGTTCTGGGAGGGCATCCATAAACGTCCTCCCAGAACCCTGCCTCCTGCACACCCCTTGGAACGCACATAGGGCACACACTGTGACCACAGATCAGGGTAAAGGGTCAATCCCAGCGCCCCTTTACCATGCGATCAGCTGTGTCCAATCACAGCTGATCACATGTAAACAGACTTGCCAGTTATTGGCAGTCCTTTCCTCACACGCTGTGTGAGGAACAGAGTGCTGAAAACTGGCAAAGTTTTTAGCACACTGTTTACACTGATAATCAGGGCACTAATCATCAGTGCCCTGATTATAAATGTAGCTTATCAGTGCAGGTTATCAGTGATAATCAGTGTAGCTTATTAGTGATCATGAGTGCTGGCTATCAGTGCCTATCAGTAACAACTATCAGTGCACTTCAGTACCCATCAGTGCTGCCTCATCAGTGCAGTGTCATCAGTAAAAGGGAACAGAGAACAGCACCATCTAAGTGCAGTAAGTATGCAGTTTAATAAAAAAAACTTAATTAAGTACACTCACAAGATTGTGGTGATGACAGGCAAAATGGGGTTTCATCCGCTCCGACTTCCGGGTGAGGGAAGAGTCCGGTGTCACTGGTGTGGACTGGTGCCCGTGATCAGGTCTCTCCTCCGGCCACACTGCTGGTGCACGGCGCTTCCAGATGGATGGGACTATGATCGGTATTCATACTCCCTCCTCAGGTTTTGTATAACGGCCATATATATATATATATATATATATATATATACAGGGCTCAAAATTTCAAGCCCTGAGCTACTAGCCAGGCCTCAAGAGTTACTCGCCACCGGTTGTCCCACCTAATTCATACACTGCCCTGCGCCTGTAAACACGCCCTCGTAGATTAGCTCATGGAATGACACTGTTAATTGTTTTATGCAGAATGAAGTTACACAATTAAATATTACCAACAACTTTAACAAAATGAGACAGGGCACTGGGGGCAGACCAGAGGGACGGGGCACTATAACTGGGTCTCTTCCCCATTCTCTTGCTGTCACCTCTGCAACTCCTATCCATCCATCCTCTCTCTCTCTCCTATTCATCTCATCATCAGGAGCCTGTGTGTGCGGCTCCATGCTTGCATGTCCCCACTTCTCCCTTTTATTCAGGCTGGCAGTGAGGAGAGGAGCTGCAGCACAGCGGGAGATAGTACAATCCAGCGCTGAGATCCACACAACTGCACAGCCATTGACACCATAGCACAGCGCACACTGACACCGCACAGCACACATTGAGACCAATCTGTTTGCAGTGCTCAGGCTGAACTGTTGGACACTTACATAGAGCACAAGGAGAAGAAAACTGCACAAACTGGAAGGCTGCCGCTCTCATGTCAGGGCAACTTTCAGTGAGAGCTGCAATGGAGTGGTAATTTTTGCAATCCTCCACCTCGCTCATTACTTCCTGCTCCCTGCTCTCTGCTCTCCAGCTACATTGATCGGGGGGGGGGGGGGGCAGGCTCAGAGAGGTCATACTGTTAGGTCCCATGGCTTAATGAGAATTGTAAAGAGAGCACCTGTGTACTGCTCTGCCTGTGCGCGGCTCACCAGACTACTTTTCCCGAGCATGCACCTTTCCTCTTCGGCCTCCAATCGCATCGGAACTCTAAGTGTAGGCACAGAATGGAGGGAGATTGGTCATGTAGCCCTGTCATCACTCGTCCCCAGCTTAAATCCACTCGCCAAATGCTAGTAGGCGAGTGGAAATTTTGAGGGCTGATATATATATATATATAAATAATATATGGCTGTTATCCAAGCATGAGGAAGGAGTACGAATACTCCGAATGCGAGCACCGCCCCGCTGACTCGACCTGAAAATAACGTCATCCAAAGTGTACCACCAATCGTAATCCCATCCATCTGGAAGCACCGTGCACCAGCAGTGTGGCGGAAGGACAGACCTGATCACGGAAACCAGTCCACACCAATGACATCGGACTCTTCCCTCACCCTGAAGTATGAGCAGGTGAAACCCCATTTTGCCTGTCATCACCACAATCTTGTGAGTGTACTCAATTAAGTGTACTCAATTAACTTAGATGGCGCTGTTCTCTGTTCCCTTTTATATTTCAGAGTTTTATTTTTCCTTCTAAAACTTTTTGAATCAGCGGCCTTCTCTAAACAGTTATTTACTTATTACTATTATTTTGAACTTTACATGGACTAAACCCTCAAAAAGAACTGTTGCTATTCCCTTGGCCTCCCCACTCAATCCCTTCTTCTAAACCTGAGTGTGACATATTATCCAATCTTGTTTATATGGCAGTGTCATCAGTGCCTATCAATGCAGCCTATCAGTGTCCATCAGTGCAGCCTCATCAGCGCATTTCACTGAAGAAAAAAAATTACTTAGAAACTTGGGAAAACGTTTATTTTTTTAATTTTCAGTCTTTGTTTAGCAAAAAAAAAAAAAACTCCAGTGGTTATTAACCACTTTAGCCCCGGACCATATTGCTGTCCAAAGACCAGAGCACTTTTTGCGATTCGGCACTGCGTCGCTTTAACTGACAATTGCGCGGTCGTGCGACGTGGCTCCCAAACAAAATTGGCATCCTTTTTTTCCCACAAATAGAGCTTTCTTTTGGTGGTATTTGATCATCTCTGCGGTTTTTATTTTTTGCGCTATAAACAAAAACAGAGCGACTATTTTGAAAAAAATGCAATATTTTTTACTTTTTTCTATAATAAATATCCCCCAAAAATATATAAAAAAAAATATTTTTTCCTCAGTTTAGGCCGATACGTATTCTTCTACATATTTTTCATAAAAAAAATCGCAATTAGCGTTTATTGATTGGTTTGCGCAAAAGTTATAGCGTTTACAAAATAGGGGGTAGTTTTATGGCATTTTTATTATTATTATTTTTTTACTAGTAATGGCGGCGATCAGCGTTTTTTTTCGGTACTGCGATATTATGGCGGACACTTCGGACACTTTTGACACATTTTTGGGACCATTGGCATTTTTTTAGCGATCAATGCTATAAAAATGCATTGGATTACTATAAAAATGCCATTGGCAGTGAAGGGGTTAACACTAGGGGGCGGGGAAGGGGTTAAGTGTGTTGCTGGGTGTGTTCTAACTGTATGGGGGGGGTGGACTTACTAGGGGGAATCACTGATCTTCTGTTCATACATTGTATGAACAGAAAATCAGCGTTTCCCCCGCTGACAGGAACGAGCGCTGTGTGTTTTCACACACAGCTCCCGTTCCCCGCTTTGTAACGAGCGTTCGCGTGTGCCCGGCGGCGATCGTGCCCGCCGGGCACACGCACGGGACTCGGGGGCAAGCGGGGGACGCGCGCGCGGGCCGCCGGCGGCGCGCACGCGCCCCCTAGTGGCCGCGAAAGGCGCGACGTAGAGCTACGGGCTCTCGCGCACCCGTGCCGACCTGCCGCCGTATTACTGCGGCGGCTGGTCGGCAAGTGGTTAAATATCACCAAAAGAAAGATGTCTCAAAAACATGATAAACATTTTATATGGTTATGCATTACTGCACAATTGTCATTCAGAGTGCAGCAGCACTGAAAGCTGAACATTGGCCTGGGCAGGAAGGGGGTGAAAGTGCCCAGTATTGAAGTGGTTAAAAAATATTAAGAGAATAGTAAATCTCATATTTGCATATAATCTTTGTTACTATACATCATGTTTAATAGTTGTGTGGTTGCCCCATTTGGTTTTATTTGCATATTTGTAACTTCTTTACTATTGTCTTTTTAGGTTCATATTGATTATGATACACACCTACCTGCCATGCAACACAGCTCTTTTTACACACTTACTATATTTTAGTTTTACTATTTTAGTTTTCCTATTACCAGGGGCAGCCTGTCCATTAGGACCACTCGGGCGCCACCGCCCCCTCTCTCCAGGCCTTCCCCTATATACAATGGATGGATTCATGCGTCCGTCCCCTTTAAAGGCACCGGGTGCATGAATTACAATGGCCGTTTTTTTTAAACACCTGATTAGATCCAGAGGTTCTAATAGGCTTCAAAATAGGGTGGGCTGGGCCACAGAGGGTACGTCTGGAGCCCACCCAGATGTGTTGCAACAGGGAAAGAGTAATTGCTGATGCAACACCAATCCTCCTCCTGGGCAATCGGTTAGTGGTTCTGATACCCGTCACCCGATTGGCTGAAAGGACAGGTAATCCTATTGGATACCTAGGAGGAGGGGAGGAGACGCACAGCGAAAGCGAGGAGGAGAAGAGCCACTGCCTGGATGTTTGGTCCCTGCTGATGCCTGGATGCCCGGTCCCCACCGATGCCTGGATGCCCGATCCCCGCCACCGCTCCTTGGATGCCCAATCCCTGCCACTGCTGCTCCTCGGATGCCCGTCGATGCCCGACGCCTAGATGGGGTAAGTGCCGGTGGACCTTCTGGTGCACAGCGGGGGATGTGGGGGGTATAGGTTGCCGTGGGGGGTTTGGTTGTTTGCCGCCCCCCCAAACAAAAAACCAAAGCGGCCTCTGCCTGTTACATATAGCATATGTTTTTTTGGACTGATGTCGCCTTGTGGAGCTTAGACTGAACCTCTTTCGAGCCTTTACACAGTGTCAAACTGCTCCTCCTTCACCTTCGGGAGACTTTTTAGCTATAGGATACCACCTGGAAGCAGATGTTGCAGCCTGAAAGGTTGCTACCTGTATTGAGGATCCTGCCATCCACCATCTCTTGGAAGGTGATTGTGCTGGCTCTCATACAGGGACTGTCTCTGACTGGTCATGGGAAGAGAGGCTTTTCCATTTTTTTGGATGATTATTACTTGTTTCAAATGGTGTCCACTGTCTATGAATGTTTTTAACAATGAAGGTGCATACTTTGAATTAGGGTTGTCCCGATACCACTTTTTTAGGACCGAGTACAAGTACCGATACTTTTTTTCAAGTAGTCACCGATACCGAATACCGATACTTTTTCAAATGTGTCCCCAAATGCAGCCATGTCCCCCACATATTGCAGCCATGTCCCCCACATATTGCAGCCATGTCACCCCACATAATGCAGCCATGTCCCCCCACATAATGCAGCCATGTCCCCCCACATAATGCAGCCATGTCCCCCCACATAATGCGGCCATGTCCCCCCACATAATGCAGCCATGTCCCCCACATCTTGCAGCCATGTCCCCCACATATTGCAGCCATGTCCCTCACATATATGCAGCCATGTCCCCCACATATATGCAGCCATGTCCCCCCACATATTGCAGCCATGTCCCCCCAAATATTGCAGCCATGTCCCCCACATATTGCAGCCATGTCCCCCACATATTGCAGCCATGTCCCCCCACATATATTGCAGCCATGTCCCCCATATACAGCCATGTCCCCCACATATTGCAGCCATGTCCCCCACATATTACAGCCATGTCCCCCACATTATACAGCTATGTCCCCCATATACAGCCATGTCCCCCACATATTGCAGCCATGTCCCCCCTATATTGCAGCCATGTCCCACCCATATTGCAGCCATGTCCCCCCCATAGATGCAGCCATGCCCCCCACATATTGCAGCCATGTCCCCCATATACAGCCATGCCCCCCACATATTGCAGCCATGTCCCCCATATACAGCCATGTCCCCCATATTGCAGCCATGTCCCCCCCATAGATGCATCGGGATTGGACAGATCCCAAGCAAGAGGGAGTGTCCTTTACATGGCGCGCTGCAGGTAAAACAGCTATTGAAAGTAAAGGTGCCTACAATGTTCACGGCGGCAGCGGCTTTGTATAGGCGGCGGGGGCGGCTTTGCATATGCGGCGTTGGCGGAGGCGGCGGGGGCGAAGTATTCTATTTAGGTATCGGTATTGGGACAACCCTACTTTGAATGTACTAGAATGTATTGAATGTACTATTCCTAACGCCATTCAGCATAATTGGGTTTACTGAAGATCTGGGCATTTTTAATACTTAAGCCAACTGTGTCTTTAATGCACAAGGACATTTGTGCCCCCTCTTTTTTCTCTTGTTACTACAAAAGCGCTCCTTCTTTGAAGTGCAATGTGTGCTTTAACATATGTTCTGCTTGTGAATACGTGTCTTAACATTGTAGTTGTAGGAGGCAGGCCTGTATAAATAATATTTTTTATGTTTTTCTTTAGTATTCAATTTTCTTTTAGTTAACTTTTGAAACCTGTATATAATCCATGTGAAGCAGATCTCTATTTTGGATATGGTTAATGTCAGTGTTATTGCAGCTGGGCTTTAAAACTACTAATCTTAATATTTGAGGTGTATGAAACTGTGGGAGGAAGGAAGGCATAGCAGTAAAGTTTTTATTTCTACTGAGATGTTGTTTTTACACCTAGATCTTAATTAGACCTAGTAAAAAAAATGAAGTGTTAGCACAATAAATTCTTACCGATTTCAGCAGACGTTGTTGACTTTGGAAATGTCACAAGTCAGTGAATATGGCTAAAAATATAAATGAATTCTTCTTACTCTGTTTAAGAAAAATATAAAAAAGTAATTTTAGGAGATCTTGATTGCAATCATGAGCTTTGTAGACAAGTAATAAAATCTGTGTTCACACAAATATTGCTTAAAGGAAAAGTTCACCTTTTCAGAACTTTTAAATAGAATAATGGAATAAAATAAAATAAATATAAATAAATAAATAGAATTAATAGATGTCTTTTGTAATGTCTTTTCTGCCCAAGCCATCTCAATGGGGTTGTGTTACTAAAACCAGAGAGCGCAAAATCAGCCAATCAGCTTCTAAGTTCAGCTTGTTCAATTAAACTTTGACAAATCACCTGGAAGCTGATTGGTTTCTATACAGCGCTGCACCACATTTTGCACTCTCTAGTTTTAGTAAATCAACCCCAGTGTGCTTATATCTCACTTACTTAGTCCATGGCAGCCTTAAACCTGCACATCTCTTTTCAAAATTCCAAAAGATGCATTTTAGCCCTGACTTCCTGTAACATCATGTGACCATCCAGGAAATGGTATATCCCAAACATATCAAGTCTACCGCGATGTGCGGGAGCCTCTCGCATTTCGGGGACGGCTTCTGGATAACCTGCAAGTGCTGCCTGATATCCCGGCTGAAGAGCTGATCCTGGATGGTCCCCTGGTTCACAGCTGGGGATGATTGGTGCAGCTAGGGTGACCACATGACCCATATTGCCCGGGACAGTCCCACCATTTGCAGATCTCTCCCGGGCACATTCATTCCAGGACAATACAGTGTCCCTGAATGAAACTGACACAGCCACCCCCCAGGCCAATCTGGTGCCCCCAAAAAAGGCTACCACATCACTGCTTTACTCACTGACAGTATTTGTCCTGGCCGGGAATGCCTGGAGGAGCACAATCCCGCCCCCTGCTTGTGATTGGAGAAATCATAAATCCCGCCTCTTGTGTCTAATCACTGTGCTGTGATTCGTTACAGCACAAGCTGATTTTTGGGAAGGGGGGGTGTCCCTGAATGGTAGTTTAGAAATGTGGTCACCCTAGGTGCAGCAGGAGGGACAGCTGTGAACACTGATCTCTCTGTATAGCTGACATCCTTCTCCTTCTCTCCCTCCCACGGTTGTTGGCTTAAAAGCTATACAGGGAGATCAGTGATCACAGCTTTCCCTACTGCTTCACCAATCATCCCTTGCTATTCCCTGCATCCTTCTCCTCCAGCCCCCCTCTGTGTCCTTCTACTCCCCTGTTCTTCTCACACAAAATAAATAAACAGAGAAAACAATAAAAACAAAAAACTACTGACACACTGCTCTACTGACACTGTCCACTGCCCCCACCTGTAAAAAATAATAAAAAAATTGAATTGTAAAAAAAATAAAAAAATAAAGAACTACTGAAATCGTCCTGCACATACTACTCACCGCTGTACACTAAACTCTTAACATGCACATTCTACCCACCTACATACACTCTGCACTCCTCTCCTGCACATACTACCCACCGCCCTACAGTCTGCACTGTACATTCCCTATTTAACATTACTACATTCTGCACATGTAAGTAATCTCAGACTCACCCCACTCCCACCTCCCTGAAATTAGTTTGCCACCTCCCTAAAATTCGTTTTTGCAGGTTGGGATGACTGATATCCCATCATGCACTGCCTTACTGTATCACAGAATAGGGTGTGTTTTACTTCTCTGTACCACACCTCCCTCGTTACTATACCACTTTTTTAATTTTTACCCACTTTCCTATTTTCTCATTTATGTAAGCACATGGGAGACAGAGAGCAGAGACACTTAGCTGTCATTGTTCTTGTAATTGAGCTTCAGATAGTAGTGCAAGTGACTGCCTAATTCGGTATATATTGAATGCATTGCTCCCAACTGTCCCTGATTTGGAGCGATGTCCCTCTGTTATTCTTTCCTCTTAGTTTGTCTCTGATTTTTGTCTAATATATAGATATATATAAAAAGCACTTTTTATCTATAAAAAAACTGTTTTCCAGTGCTAAAACTGTCATCTGATTTCTAAATTGCTGTATTTGTAAATTCCAAAAGCCAGTATAAAGGAATATTAATGGAAAAAAAGCACTTGTGGGTTGGACACTGCCAGTGACAGATCGCGCCAGAGCATGACCAGTGGGACACATATGAGGCGTGTTCCGGTAGAAAGTCATATGAAGTCCAGGGACCCCGCCAGGCCATCAATTGACCATAGACTGGGCACTAAGTGGTTAATTTATTGATACATAGGCAAGCTGTACTTTATATTAAAAAAGTAAACTTGGCCTTTAAATTAAAACTTCAATGTATGTTTTTTATTGTTATTTTCTGTTTTTGTATTAAAAAAATTCTCCAGTTCTACATACGTCTAGTCTAGCTTCCCCCTCCATTCAGTGCCCCTGGTCCATTTTGATCATAACTTGAGATGGGCCGAACCGCGCCCCCCTTCGGTTCATACCAGAGCCCTCGAACAAAGAAAAAGTTCTGACCTGGACGACAAACCCTATTAAAGTCTATGGGACGGAAACTCAACAAAAATCAAAAGCACCCCTTTTGAAGACTTATGCAAGTAATTGGTCATAAAAAGGGTGTAGGGGTCTGGGTACTGCCCTGGGGGACATGTATCAATGCAAAAATCACATGGTAAAGATGGGCTGTGATTGGCCCTGTCTGTACCATGTGATCACTGTGACCAAACACAGCTAGCAACACAATTGTGCGCAATGAATGGCACGAAAAGAAGCTATCCATTGTGTACAATTGTTATTGGATCTGCTGTGATTGGTCACGGCAATTCTTGTCTAAGAACTGTCAAACGGCAAGCCAATCATTCAGGGTGTTTGCCTTAGCTGATGGCAGAGCGATTTTTTTTTCTTTTTCTGGACCAGCGGTGCGGCAGGCATTGTGATCGACAATCTATCTACATGGGGGGGACACAGTTTTTTTATTTTTTACTAAAGGAATTGTAAAAAAAACTGCCTCTGTTTTTATTACTTTTTGACACTTTGGGCATGTACCCCATACTCATTCACATAGGTGGGGGATGGGATCTGGGGGCCTCTTTGTTAAAGGGGGCTTCCAGATTCCGAGAAACCCTCTGCCTGCAGACCCCCACAAACAAAGCTTTGCCCAATGAGGGCTTAAAATGCACTGTGCAGCACGCACTGGTGAACACCTGCAGAACACCCTGCAAATTCAGGTGTTCGCCGAATGTTCGGGCCCAACTTTTGCTTGGCCTGAACCGTTCCCCCAACTCTAATCAGAACAATAATCAGGATCATTCTACCCGTTTGCTGTGAGCCTAACCAGTTGTTGACACACCCTTGGGTTTGCAGCATTAGAAGTCTCGGCTCATAGTGCTCCAGTAGGAAGGCCTGTCCCCCTCTACTAGCAAGAATGTAGAGAAGGACCAGTAATGTTATTGGACCAATAAGAAGGCTGCACCGAAAAGGGTAAATATCGTTTTTTTAATAGATTGGGAAAAGGAGGGCTTTAGGGACGGAAATAGGGCAGAGAAATTATTTAAAAAAAATTAAGTTGGAGTTTCACTTTATTAGACATGTTTGCAGTTACTGATAGTAATCATTTACTAACCATGACTTGCAAAGTAGAGTGTTTTCTAGCCAAGGTAGTTTCTCCCACAGATCAAACACAGTCTGAGCAAAGGAACACACAGAAGCGTAGTATCAAAATATACAGGTAAAACTCGAAAAAATTTGAATATCGTGCAAAAGTTAATTTATTTCACTAATCCAACTTAAAGGGTGAAACTAATATGTGGACTCATTAGTCATTACATGCAAAGCAAAATAGTTCAAGCCGTGATTTGTCATAATTGTGATAATTATGGCTTACAGCTCATGAAAACCCCAAATCCACAATCTCAGAAATGTTGAATATTATAAAAAGGTGCAATATTCTAGGCTCAAAGTGTCCCACTCTAATCAGCTAATATAGCCATAACACCTGCAAAGGGTTTCTGAGCCTTTAAATGGTCTCTCAGTTTGGTTCAGAAGGAATCACAATCATGGGAAAGACTGCTGACCTTACAGTTGTGCAGAAAACCATCATTGACACCCTCCATAAAGAGGGAAAGCCGCAAATGAAGTTGAATGTTCCCAAAGTGTTGTATCAAAGCACATTAATAGACAGTTATGTGGAAGGGAAAAGTGTGGAAGAAAAAGGTGCACAAGCAGCAGGGATGACCGCAGCCTGGAGAGGATTGTCAGGAAAAGGCCATTCAAAAGTGTTGGGGACTTTCACAAGGAGTGGACTGAGGCTGGAGTCAGTGCATCAAGAGCCACCACACACAGACGGATCCTGGACATGAGCTTCAAATGTTGTATTCCTCTTGTCACCCCATGCCTGAACAACAAACAACGTCAGAAGCGTCTTACCTGGGATAAAAAAAAACAGACCTGGTCTGTTGCTCAGTGATACAAAATTTTGCATCTCATTTGGAAACCAAGGACCCAGAGTATGAGGGAAGAATGGAGAGGCAAACACTACAAGATGCTTGAAGTCCAGTGTGAAGTTTCCACAGTGTGTGTTGATTTGGGGAGCCGTGTTATCTGCTGGTGTTGGTCCACTGTGCTTCATTAAGTCCAGGGTCAACACAGCCGTCTACCAGGAGATTTTGGAGAACTTCATGCTTCCATCCACAGACGAGCTCTATGGGGATGCTGACTTCATTTTCCAGCAGGACTTGGCACCTGCCCACACTGCCAAAAGCACCAAAACCTGGTTTAATGACCGTGGGATTAATGTGCTTGATTGGCCAGCAAACTCGTCTGACCTGAACCCCATAGACAATCTATAGGGCATTGCCACGAGAAAGATGAGAGACATGAGACCAAACAATGCAGAACAGCTGAAGGCCGCTATTTAAGCATCCTAGTCTTCCATAACATCTCAGCAGTGCCACAGGCTATTAGCTTCCATGCCACGCCGCATTGAGGCAGTAATTGCTGCAAAAGGGGCCCAAACCAAGTACTGAGTACATATGCATGCTTATACTTTTCAGAGGTCCGATATTGTTCTATGCACGATCCTTGTTTTATTGATTGCATGTAATATTCACATTTTCTGAGATTATGGATTTGGTTTTTTTTATGAGCTGTAAGCCATAATCATCACAATTATGACAAATCATGGCTTTGCATGTAATGAGTCTATCTCGTATATTAGTTTCACCTTTTAAGTTGCATTAGTAAAATAAATGAACTTTTGCATGATATTCAAATTTTTCAGGTTTTATATATCCTACATCATGGGTGCTCAACCTGTGGCCCTCCAGATGTTTCAGAATTACATGTCCCATCATGCCTTTGCCTTTGGGAGTCATGCTTGTAACTGTTCAGCCTTGCAATGCCTCATGGGACTTGTAGTTTGGAACAGCTGGAGGGCCACCGGTTGAGCACCCATGTCCTACATGTACACTACCTTACAGGCAGGGTCAGAGCATTCCCTCAGGCATGTTATTTAAATGAATTTAGCAATTGTAATTCTGCCTTCCTGTCATTACTAGGATTGCTGCTCCCCACCAAATTTACATTTTTTTTGCTTTGGTGCAGTGTCCAGCCCCCATATGATTTGTTTGACAATCTCTTGTCTAGTAGCCTTCTACTACTGTTTTTTTTACTTTAAGCTCCCATTGACAAAGGGGGTTGAATTCAGTACCTGAATTGCGGTTTTCCAAATCTGACTCAAACATTACCAAAGTATGTTCAGCTCATCCATAGTGGTGATCTTAAAAACACAAATATTTTCTCATAAGGATTGTACATGACATACATAATCCATTTCACATTTGTCATAGTTCAATGACATTGATCTAGTATGGCCCTGTACCCATATTGGGCCAATAATGTCACTAGCATCCTTGCCCCTTTTTGTACTTGCATCTGTTTGGCACCGAATGCCCTGGGCAAAATTGATTGGATGACAGTGGGCGTAGGAGCTTCCTTCCAGGTTCATTGTGAACCCAAGTTGTGACCAAACCCAAGCTCCTTAATACATTTTAAAAAAAGTTTGAGATTTTTAATTTTTTTCTATGACGGCCTGAGTTTGCATAAGGTAACATAGCCGATAGCCCAGGCAGCAAAATGTAAGTGTAATGTAATGTAAGTGCATATGCATTAAATGACCTCACAAAACATGGTGATCAGAGTTAGTGATACCATTCATTTGGTTTGATGGGTACTGCTCCCCCAAGTGGTTGTGGTTTGTGGAATCTTTATACAACAACCCAGGCGCATATTCTTTCTTTTTACACTTGTAGCTTTAACATTAATAGCTACAAATAAAAGATAAGCTGAGAGAAGTTGTTCTTATTTAGTAAAATACTGTACAGATTCAGTAATTCTGCTTGCTAGAGTAAGGAATTTTATGCTGGGCAGGAGTTAAATTTCTCATTATGACTAAAAGTGTTCTAATGACCTGGCTTGTCAAGAGCACTCCCTATTGAGTCATCACCTATGAGTAGTTATTGGATCTCTTGGCAGGTTGCAGTCTGAACAATCACTGAACGCCGAAGTGGTTGCTTTTGGATTCCAAGCCCGGGTGCTGCCATAGACAGTTCTGCTTACAAATGAACAATCATTCTATTGTTTTGTTGCAGGCCTGAGCCACTTTGAAGAAAATAATAAGCACATATCCAGTATCCCATTTATCCTTTTTAAGGTCAAGCTACCCTCACAAGATGTATGGTAACTGTTGTAGCTAACATGCAAATTTCTTAAAGGGCTAGAGATGTGTTATATAACATTCAAACAAAGATTATCTGCTACAGTTGGGCTTGTTAAAGGAGTGTATTTAGTTTTGCATTTATATATACATTTAGACATACCTGCTAATTGCTAACATGGCAGTGGTAATACAAAACGGTGAAAACGCCTGTCCCAGATGGGACACAAATGATTACTGAAACCATGTATGACGGTATAACATTGGCAATCAGTTTTAAACACAAATATTTTTTTTTCCAGCGTACTTCTCTGTGATTTACTACAATTACTGTTTTCAAATAGATAGTTTTATTTACATACATGAAGTTACAATCATTTTTACTAAGCATAACTTACTTAGTTGTTGGTCAGTGTAATGTGCCCCTTTATTTACTGCTCAGTGCAATGCTTCTCCTCAGGTGGTGGTCAGTATAATGTTCCTTTTAGTTTAAAGGTCAGTGTACTGTCCCCTTTTAGTTGGTGGTCAGTGTACTCTCCCCCTTTAGTTGGTGGTCAGTGTACTGTCCCCCTTTAGTTGGTGGTCAGTGTACTCTCCCCCTTTAGTTGGTGGTCAGTGTACTGTCCCCCTTTAGTTGGTGGTCAGTGTACTGTCCCCCTTTAGTTGGTGGTCAGTGTACTCTCCCCCTTTAGTTGATGGTCAGTGTACTGTCCCCCTTTAGTTGGTGGTCAGTGTACTGTCCCCCTTTAGTTGGTGGTCAGTGTACTGTCCCACTTTAGTTGGTGGTCATTGTACTGTCCCCCTTTGGTTGGTGGTCAGTGTACTGTCCACCTTTAGTTGGTGGTCAATGTACTGTCTCCTTTAAGTTAGGGGTTAGTGGAGTGCCCCCTTTTTCTGTGCATTGGGCTGTACTGTGCAATGTGAGGGGATGCCATTCACATAGAACAGGTGCTTTGCTATATGTTGTGGCAAGGCGCATTTTTGCAACCCAAATCATATTTAAAATACATTAACCACCACCGGTCATTAAAGTAAAGCCCCATACACACGGTTGGACTTTTTGACAACAAACTTCAAAATGAGCAAAATCTGACCGTGTGTACGCTCCATCGGACAAACTTTTTCGGTTTTCATCGGACAAAAGGTTGCTCTGCAAACGGACAAACTTTTTGGCAACAAAAGTCCTACAGTGCAAATTCCTATCATGTGTACAGAAGTCAATCGGACTTTTGTCCAAAGTACAAACACGTATGCTCAGAACTAATGTTAAAATCAACTAACAATAGCAGAAGTTGACCAAAGGGTGGGGGTAAAGAGCAGAAAAGAGCTGAAAAACCATGTGATTTTGGGAAAGTTTGCAAAAAAAGTCATGCCGTTTGTATGCATACCAAATTCACGGCCAACGCCCTTCAAACAAAAATCCAGGGAAAAGTTTGTTTGATGTCCGACCGTGTGTATGAGGCTTATTAATATATATAAAAAATATGGACGATGATAAGTCTAGAAAAATGCATTTAGTGGTGTTACATCATGCTATGGATACTTTGTAAATGCCTTTAATCATATCCAGATGTGGTTTGTCCTCTTTTATATGGTCTGTCATCAGCTGGATGGAATACCTCTTGTTGTGGAGCTCTAATGTAGGTTTCTGTCATTTTTTTTTTTGTCTGACTGTTCACATTCCAGAAAAAGTTTTATTGCCAACGGCCCCCAATTGATCATAATGATGCATTCCATACTCTACTCTTGAGGAACTATGTTGACAGTAATAGGGTCCCAAGTGTGAAATGTAGAAGGTACAGTAGGCTGTTGGGTGCAAACATAACAATAGTATTCCTTTTTAATCTCTGTGTGTATGATAATGATTGAAACCTTGTTCAGATCAAATGTTCAAGTTTTGGAATGCATAATGGTTTTCTCAGTTTTTTTCACAGCCTATGCAGAATTTGAATTTTGTGTTAATAAAAATCCTAATTTATTTTCACTACGGGAAAATGCACAAAAATGTGAAAATGCACTTTTCATTTGTTTTATAACATCACTAGAACTGATAGAGGAGTATATGGAGTCATGTAGGCTACCATAGAGAAATCCTCTCAAAATGGCCAAGAATTAAAAAAATTGAGAAAACATCTAACTTTTCTCAAATACTTCCTATTCCTTAAATAAATCAGTACAATTTAAGTTCAAAACCGGTTCATGTGAATTTTTACGCTGATCTATATTTGTCAATTTTATGTGTCTGTGTAGTTAGAGGTGTAAAGTAACTGGGCAATGACCAGTGGCGAAAAAAAAAAATTGCATCCTTACTGTGCCCATCAAATGTAGCCACTGTGGCATCAATTGTCACCACTGTGCAATGCCATCAAATGCAGCAACTGTGCCATCAATTGTCACCACTGCGCCATGCCATCAAACGCAGCCACTGTGCCATCAATTTGCACCACTGTGCCATGCCATCAAACGCAGCCACTGTGCCATCAATTGTCACCACTGTGCCATGCCATTAAATGCAGTCACTATGCCATCAATTTGCACCACTGTGCCATGCCATCAAACGCAGCCACTGTGCCATCAATTGTCACCACTGTGCCATGCCATTAAATGCAGTCACTATGCCATCAATTTGCACCACTGTGCCATGCAATCAAACGCAGCCACTGTGCCATCAATTGTCACCACTGTGCCATGCCATCAAATGCAGTCACCATGCCCTCAATTTGCACCACTGTGCCATGCCATCAAACGCAGCCACTGTGCCATCAATTGTCACCACTGTGCCATGCCATTAAATGCAGTCACTATGCCATCAATTTGCACCACTGTGCCATGCCATCAAACGCAGCCACTGTGCCATCAATTGTCACCACTGTGCCATGTCATCAAATGCAGTCACTATGCCATCAATTTGCACCACTTTGCCATGCAATCAAACACAGCCACTGTGCCATCAATTGTCACCACTGTGCCATGTCATCAATTTGCAACCGCTGTGTCATGCCATCAAACGCAACCACTATGCCATGCCATCAAACGCAGCCGCTGTGCCATGCCATCAAACGTCTATGCCTATTGTCGCCACTGTGCCCTTGTTGCCCATTGTCGCCACTGTGCATGCCAATGTGCCCTTGTCGCCACTGTGCCCTTGTTGCCACTGTGCCCCGTAATATGCACTTACCTTAATGCTTCCACGTCCCAGAAGTCTTCTCCCTTCTTGGTGACGCTTCAGCCAATCAGGTTACCGGTAACCAGAATCCGGGAACCTGATTGACTGAAACGGCCGTCAGTCTTATCCAAGGAATGCACACCCCGTGCGTTCCGAGGATAGATATCCGAGAGCCAGAGGGCGGTAGTCGGAAAGCCTATCAGAGCCGCTGGCTCTGATAGACACTTCCTTACAGCAAACCAGCTGCCGCTATTCAGGTAATCGGCGCCCAAATGTCCGTTTTTATGAATAGACCAGCGGCAGCTGGCAACAATAATAACATACATTCACTGCAATGCAATGAATGTAGGTTATTTGCGAGAGGGGGTGGCGCTGCAGCGCCCTCTATTGACGGCCGCCATTACTGCAGGTGTTAGAAAGTAAAAATGACATTTTAAGTTAATAAAATGTCTTAAAGTGCCCGTTTTATTTTTATTTATTTTTTTGTTTTGTTTTTTTACTACAGGAGGGGGGGGGGGGCAGCGCCTGTGCATGTGAATCACATGGCAACACTGAGCGGGTCCTGTGCAATTCACATGCAGTTCTGTTCAGTGCAATTTCAGCACAATTCATTTTGAATGGGCTGAAAATGCACTGCATTGCACCACACCAAAAGTAGTGCATGCACTACTCTTTGAAGTGCACAACAACCACATCTGGTGGGGGCTTATGTGGGCAATCACATTGTGTTTTGCGACCTTCATTTGTGGTGTCATTTAAGAGCCAACTTCCCTAAACTGCGCTTTTTGCTAGAAGATATTAAATGGTGGAAACATGGGAGTGCTTTAAGAGCATATTAACCACTTGCCTACTGTGCACCTACACCCCCTTCCTGCCCAGACAAAATTTAAGCTTCCGGCACTGCGTCGCTTTAACTGACAATTGCGCGGTCGTGCGACGTGGCTCCCAAACAAAATTGGCGTCCTTTTTTCCCACAAATAGAGCTTTCTTTTGGTGGTATTTGATCACCTCTGCGGTTTTTATTTTTTGCGCTATAAACAAAAATAGAGCGTCAATTTTGAAAAAAATGCAATATTTTTTACTTTTTGCTATAATAAATAACCCAAAAAATATATAAAAAAAAATATTTTTTTCCTCAGTTTAGGCCGATACGTATTCTTCTACATATTTTTGGTAAAAAAAAATGCAATAAGCGTTTATCGATTGGTTTGCGCAAAATTTATAGTGATTACAATATAGGGGATAGTTTATGGCATTTTTTTTTACTATTAATGGCGGCGATCTGCAATTTTTTTATTGGGACTGCGACGTTATGGCGGACACTTCGGACACTTTTCTGACATTTTTGGGACCATTTACATTTATACAGTGAACAATGCTATAAATATGCATTGATTACTGTATAAATGTGACTGGCAGTGAAGGGGTTAACCACTAGGGGGCGGGGAAGGGGTTAAATGTGTGTCCTATGAGTGTTCTAACTGTAGGGGGAGGGGGGGTGACTGGGGGAGGTGACCGATTGTGTCCCTATGTACAAGGGACACAGCAACGGTCTCCTCTCTCCCTGACAGGACGTGGAGCTCTGTGTTTACATACAGAGCTCCATGTCCCCGCTCAATTACTGGGCAATCGCGTGTGCCCGGCTGCGATCGTTGCCGCCGGGTACTCGCACCGGGATCCCAGCAGAGCGGCGGGTGCGCGCGCGCCCGCCCGCGGCTTTTAAAGGACATCACGTCATATGACGTGATGTCAGGACAATGGAGTCCTCCGCCCGCCGTCATTTGACGGTGGGCAGAGGACAAGTGGTTAAATAAGGGTATCAGCTAGTGCATCCCAATGGAAAGTAAACTTAAAAGAGCTAATAAATGTCCTGGGTGGCTTAACTCCAACGTAAAATTGCATATAAAAGAAAGAAAAAGTAAGAAAGAAAAGTAGAAGGCCTTCAAAAAATACAAGGCTGAGGGGTCATCATCAGCATTCCATCTTTACAAAGAATGCAATAAGAAATGTTAGGGTGCAATCGGGGTCGCTAAGATAGAACACGAAAGGCACATAGCGGAGGAGAGTAACAAAATCCCAACAAAGGGTGGAGAGGTGGCAAAAGTTTTGAATTTATGTTTTTCCTCAGTGTTTACGAGGGAAACGTGGGGATTCAATAACCAAGACTGCAATGTTTATCCTCATGACACGTCACAGGTAGCACCCTCATGGCTAACAAAGGATAGAGTTAGGAATAGACTTGAAAAGCTTAACATTAAAAATTCACCGGGACCAGATGGCTTGCATTCCAGGGTCCTTAACCACTTAAGACCCGGACCAATACGCTGGTAAATGACCCAAGGTGTTTTTGCGATTCGGCACTGCGTCGCTTTAACAGACAATTGCGCGGTCGTGCGACGTGGCTCCCAAACAAAATTTGCGTCCTTTTCTTCCCACAAATAGAGCTTTCTTTTGGTGGTATTTGATCACCTCTGCGATTTTTATTTTTTGCGCTATATACAAAAATAGAGCGACATTTTTGAAAAAAAAACACTATTTTTTACTTTTTGTTAAAAAAAAATCAAATAAACTAAATTTTAGTCAAACATTTAGGCCAAAATTTATTTAGCCACATGTCTTTAGTAAAAAAAAAAAATCGCAATAAAAAAAAATAGCTACCTAGCGGGAACAGCGACACTAATACAGCGATCAGAAAAATGATCGCTTAGTGACGCTGGCAATAGGGAGTGAAAGGGTTAACTAGGGCGGTGATCAGGGGGTTAAAACTTTATTAGGGGGGGTGGGGGGGCTATCCTGAACCTAACACTAACTGTTTTTTACAGTGCCTGTCACACTGACACTAAATGCAGTGATTAAATCACTGCATTCAGTAACACTGTGACAGGGGGGTGGGGGGGGGCGATCACAAGGGGTTAATATGCCTATGTGAGTGTGTGTCAGTGTTGTGTTGGTGCACACTTACTTGTCATGTCTTCTCTCATCAGCAGCGCTGGGAAACAGCGCTGCGATGAGAGAATACATCATTTCCTCCTTCCTGTGTAAACACAGGAGGAGGAAGTGACAGGCTGGGAGCGCGCTCCCATTGGCTGGGAGCGATCGCGGGGGGGGGGCGGAAAACACGGACATCCGCCCGCAGATCCCGGATCGCTCCCAGAGGTAGGGAGACCCCCGCACGCCGCGGAGGGGGTCCCGATGGGACCCCCGAACCGCACTCAGGCGGGGACGTAAATTTACGCCCTTGTGCCTGTACGAGCCATGTTGTGGCCGTATATGTGCGTGCGGGGGTCTTTAAGTGGTTAAAGCAGAGTTCTACACATATTTTTCACTCCTCACCATGCAGCACTAATGTACATCCTTAAAATGAATTGGCCTTTTATTTATTTGCTGTTCACTTACTTGATGTATGCCTGTATCTAATTTTACTTCCTTACTTCCTTATTTAGAGGCTGTGGTGTTGAACATGATTTCCGGCTTTGCAGTGGCTCCTGGGAGATATTGGTCAGCTTGACATGGGACTGCTCCCGTAACATTTAACATTGGTGTGGCGTCTATGGAAAACCTTGGTCAGCTTGACATGGCACAGCTCCAGTAACATTTAACATTGGCATTTATGGAAAATCTTGGTCAGCTTGAGATGGCACTGCTCCAGTACCATGTCAAGCTGACCAAGATTTCCCATAGAAGCCCATGTTATTATTATTATTATTATTATTAAAAAGTGTTTAATATCGCGCCCGTCTTACCCATAGGGCCTCGAAGCGCTAAACGCAAACGTACACATCACCCATAGCAGAGAACAAAAATCGGCACCGCAGCAATTAAAAAGGGGTACTAAGAAGGAAGAAACCTAATATAACATAAGGACTCAAAACACCCCTTACTGGTTCAGCCATAGGCTTGGGTAAACAGGTGGGTTTTAAGTTTGCGACGGAAAGCCAGGAGATTACTAACCTGTCTAATCGACAGGGGGATGCTGTTCCAAAATTTCGCCCCCTGGACGGAAAAAGAGCGACCTCCTCGACGGGCCTTCCTAAAACGAGGCACCGTAAATGTTACTGGAGCCGTGTCATGCCAAGCTGACCAAGATTGCGCCGCACTGCACATGCACGAGAGTGGTAGGTGCATTCTGGCTAGCCAGAATGCAGGGAATTCAGGAAAAAGGACACGGCAGCTTCAGATGCCCACACTGGAGGAACTTCACAAAGTAAGAAAACGATGCTGAACAAATAGAAAACTGGCCATAGTTTACAACATACCTTTGTTACATTGCATGAGGCATGAGTATTCTGGGGTATTTTTATCTTAAAAGGCATATTTCGGGCAGAACTTTGGTTTTAGGAACTCAGTCAAGTAATTGTCAGACCATTGTTCCTAATTTTTACGAACAGTCTACTGACTGGTATGGTACCAGCTGATTGGAGAAAGGCCAATGTAGCACCAGTATTTAAAAAAAGACCATCCCTGGGAACTACAGACCGGTTAGCCTATGGTCAACAGTATTTAAGCTCTTGGAGGGGATGATAAGGGATTATATTAGGGCTGTGACTGATTAAAATTTTTGTGTTCGATTAATCGTTTTTTTTTAATTGATTAATCGACTAATTTCGATTAATTAACGCACATACAGATACAACTACTTTTAGCTGATCTCCTTGCATTGCAACTCTGCATTAGTCAGTGGTAAATGTGGTGGGGGCAGATGTGTATATTCTTGCAGTATGGGGGCAGATGTGTATATTACAGCATCTACCCCCATGCTGTAATATACACATCTGCCCCCATGCTGTAATATACACACACACATCTGCCCCCATGCTGTAATATACACACACATCTGCCCCCATGCTGTAATATACACACATCTGCCCCCATGCTGTAATATACACATTTGCCCACATGCTTTAATATACACATCTGCCTCCCATACTGCAAGAATATACACATCTGCCCCCATGTGTACATTACAGCATGGGGGCAGATGTGTATATTCTTGCAGTATGGGGGCAGATGTGTATATTCTTGCAGTATGGGGGCAGATGTGTATATTAAAGCATGGGGGCAGATGTGTATATTACAGCATCTGCCCCCATGCTTTAATATACACATCTGCCCCCATGCTTTAATGTACACATCTGCCCTCATACTGCAAGAATATACACATCTGCCCCCCATGCTGTAATATACACACATTTGCCCCCCATGCTGTAATATACAGTTTGCCCCCATACTGCAAGAATATAAACATTTGCCCCCATACTGCAAGAATATACACATCTGCCCCCATGTGTACATTACAACACAGGGGCAGATGTATATATTCTTGCAGTATGGGGCAGATGTGTCTATTACAGCATGGGGGCAGATGTGTCTATTACAGCATGGGGGCAGATGTGTCTATTACTGCATGGGGGCAGATGTGTCTATTACAGCATGGGGGCAGATGTGTCTATTACAGCATGGGGGCAGATGTGTCTATTACAGCATGGGGGCAGATGCTTTTCTTTACACATCTGCCCCCATGCTTTTCTATACACATCTGCCCCCATGCTTTCATATACACATCTGCCCCCATGCTTTTCTATACACATCTGCCCCCATGCTTTTCTATATACATCTGCCCCCATGCTTTTCATATACACATCTGCCCCCATGCTTTTCATATACACATCTGCCCCCATGCTTTTCATATACACATCTGCCCCCATGCTTTTCATATACACATCTGCCCCCATACTTTTCTATACACATCTGCCTGCATGCTTTCATATACACATCTGCCCGCATGCTATACATGATGGTTGTCCTCTCTTACCTTCTTAAGGCAGGAGGACCCGTCCGCAGAGTAGCTGACACTGACACGTGCACGATGCAAGCAGGCGGGCGGGTGATGATGACGTCAGCGCGCCGCTACTTGCTTGCCGCCGGGTGGACCAAGATGGCCGCGGCTCCGGAGCTAGGCCTAAGTCGCGGTCTTTCCTATCGGCGAGACCGCGGAGCTCACTCCGCGGATCGTCGATCAAAATTTTTTTAGTCGATCAAAGAAATTAACGATTAATCGAACAATTAATCGTTAATTTCCGCAGCCCTAGATTATATACAAGATTTTAGTAATGAAAACAGTATACTTAGCAATTATCAGCATGGACTTATGAGGAATCGTTTTTGCCAGACCAAGCTTCTATGAGGAGGTGAGCTACCATCTAAATAAAGGAAGGCGTAGACGTGGTGTATCTGGATTTTGCAAAGGCATTCGAAACAGTTCCCTATAGACGTTACAAAGTAAGGTCTGTTAGCATGGACTAAAGGGTAAGTACATGGATTGAAAACTGGCTACAGGGGTCAGTTCAGAGGGTGGTGATAAATGGGGAGTACTCAGAATGGTCTGGTGTGGAAAAGGGGGTTCCCCAGGGTTTTGTCCTTGGACCAATCCTATTTAATTTACTCATTAATGATCTGGAGGATGGGATAAACGGCTTAATCTCAGTATTTGCGGATGATACTAAGCTAAGCAGGGCAATAATTTCTCTGCAGGATGTGAAAACCTTGCAAGAAGATCTGAACAAACTAATGGGGTGGGCAACTACATGGCAAATGAGGTTTATTGTAGAAAAATGTAAAATAATGCATTTGGGTGCCAAAAATACAAATACAAGCTACTCGCTAAGAGGAGAACCTCTGGGGGAATCTAGGATGTAAAAGGACCTGGCTCAGCAATGGCATGCAATGCCAAGCTGCTGCAAGCAAAACCATCAGAATAGTGGCATGTAATAAAAAGGGGATTAACTCCAAAAATAAAGCAATAATTCTCCCAATCCACAAGACTCTGGTCCTGCCGCACCATGAGTATGCCATACGGTTTTGGGCTCAAGTTCTCAGGAAGGATGTGCTGGAACTGAAGAGGGTCCAGAGAAGGGAAACAAAGCAAATTAGGGACTGGAGGACCTTAGTTATTAGGAAAGATTACGAGCACTGAACTTGTTCTCTCTGGAGAAGAGACGCCTAATAGGGGATATAATTTCAATGTACAAATACCGTACTGGTGACCCCACAATAGGGATACAACTTTTCCGTGCATGGGAACATAAAAAGACACAGCCAATCACTAAAATTAGAAGAAAAGAGGTTTAACCTTATACTGCGTAGAGGGTTCTTTATAGTAAGAGCAGTAAGGATGTGAAATTCTCTTCCACAAGCAGTGGTTTCAGCATGGAGCATCGATAATTTAAAAAAACTAGTAAATAGGCACTTAAACTACCACAACATACAGGGGTTTACAATGTAATATTGACATTAAAGCACACACAGGTTGGACTTGATGTAAAACTATGTGAAACTTTTAACTGACCCCTGTAGCAGATCAAAAAGGGAATGCGCTTGGAACAGAAACACGTTTCTCCTGCACTGCATTCTAGTGTGAACGGGCCCTGAGCTGACAATATATACTAGAGGGTGGTTATATGTACATGCACAATCAAAGTGCCCTCAGACAACTGTGGGAAGGTGCACTGCACACTTATATTTTTTGAAAGCAGATACTGTATAGGTTTAAACTTATTTTTAATAGTTTGTTTTATTATATAAACATTTTAAAAATAAAAAATATTATGCACACATGTCACAGAAAATATTTTTTTCTTAAAAGAGTACAGTGGAACCTCAGATTATGAGCATAATCCATTTCAGGAGTATGCTCGTAATCCAAAGCATATCAAAGCAAGTTTCCCCATTGAAATAAATGGAAACGAAAATAATTTGTTCCGCATTGACTTCAATGGGACGCAATACTGCATGCGGCCAGAGGCGAGGGGACACCGGAGAGAGCCTCGGAAACGGCCAAAAAGGCCCGAGGACACCTCAGCTGACCTTGGCAAGCCTCGGAAAGACTTCCAGCACTGTATATGTTCCTGTCAGATACTCTGCATTAGATAATTTAGGGAAAGGTTCCTGATTGTGCTTATAGGGAGAAAAATATATAGGAGTCAGTCTTACTTCACAAATCAAATTGCAGCAGCACTGCATTTGTTCCCGTGAGATACTTTGCATATTGCACCACCACTGCATATGTTCCTGTGAGATACTCTGCATATTACACCAGCACTGCATATGTTCCTGTCTTATACTTTGAATATTGTACCAGCACTGCATATGTTCCTGTGAGATACTCTGCATATTACACCAGCACTGCATATGTTCCTGTCAGATACTCTGCATTAGATAATTTAGGGAAAGGTTCCTGATTGTGCTTATAGGGAGAGAAATATATAGGAGTCAGTCCTACTTCACAAATCAAATTGCACCAGCACTGCATTTGTTCCTGTGAGATACTCTGCATATTTCTCCAGCACTGCATATGTTCCAGTGAGATACTCTGCATATCACACCAGCACTGCATATGTTCCTGTCAGATACTCTGCATATTACACCAGCACTGCATATGTTCCTGTCATATACTCTGCATATTGCACCAGCACTGCATATGTTCCTGTGAGATACTCTGCATATTACACCAGCACTGCATATGTTCCTGTCAGATACTCTGCATTAGATCATTTAGGGAAAGGTTCCTGATTGTGCTTATAGGGAGAGAAAAATATAGGAGTCAGTCCTACTTCACAAATCAAATTGCAGCAGCTCTGCATATGTTCTGTGAGATACTCTGCATATTGCACAGCACTGCATATCTTCCCGTGAGATACTCTGCATATTGCACCAGCACTGCATATGTTCCTGTGAGATACTCTGCATATTACACCAGCAGTGCATATGTTCCTGTCAGATACTCTGCATATTGCACCAGAACTGCATATGTTCCTGTCAGATACTCTGCATATTACACCAGCACTCCACTTCACCACCAATGCGAGACCTGTGTGCCTTGTTGCGCTGTTTCGAGTACTCCACCAACATGGCCAGTGCCGATGATGCTGTTCTCAGCGTGACTATCCCAGTTCTATGCCTCCTTGAAAAAACGCTTCGGGCGATGATGGAAGAGGATGTGACACAGGAGGAGGAGGAATCGGGATCATTTCCAAGGCTTTCAGGGCATACATTCACAAGTGGCTCCGAGGATGGGTTCCTGCACCAACAAAGGCCAGGTACACAATTGTCCAGCAAGGGCACAGGTCTGGAGGATGACGAGGTGGAGGATGAGGAGGAGGAGATGGAGAAGGAGGAACCATGTTCACAGCAGGGTGGCACCCAGACCAGTCACTGGTGCGTGGCTGGGGGGATACAGAGGACACAGATGATATACCTCCCACAGAGGACAGCTTTTCGCTGCCTCTGGGCAGCCTGGCACACATGAGCGATTACATGCTGCAGTGTCTCCGCAACGACCGCCGTGTTGCGCACATTTTAACAGGTGCTGATTACTGGGTGGCCATGCTGCTGGATCCAAAGTTACAAGGACAATGTACCTTCCTTAATTCCCTCACTGGAGCATGATCGCAAGATGCGCGAGTACAAGCGCACGCTGGTAGACGTGCTGCTGGTGGAATTCCCACCTGACAGCGGGTGCACAGTGGAAGCACAAGGCAAAGGCAGAGGAGGAGGAAGAGGTCGCAAACGAAGCAGGGGCAACGCCAGCACCTCAGAAGGCAGGGGAAGCATGGCCGAGACGTATACCGGGATTGCCGTGATACCAGCGCGGTGCCGCTGTTGTATATGCTCGTTTTTACTTTGTTTTCTGTAAGTGCAATTTTATCTATTAAACCCTTTTATCAATGGTAATGCACTATTGGAGGTCCTCCTTTCCTGTTTTATGCCCTACCTCTGAGACTTAGGTCATCCTCATCCATATTGTGAACACCAGGAGCACCAGGGGGATATACAGCAGTGGATCTGTCTATTGAGGTCTCTGTTTAGCTGCTTGGAGGTGAGAGTTCTGGTAGACCAGAATGTGTGTGTGGTGAAGTGCACATCTTTCACAGGACTAGCGGGCATTCTGGAACACTTTTTGCAAGATTGTGGACTTTGTTTGCACTTTCTACCTTTTGGCACTATTGATTGTTTATGTCACTTGCACTACTCTGTATAACATCCAACATTTGTTTGGTCTTATGTACTTTGCGCAATTACTTTCCTTTTTCATGTATTCATTTTAGGTGTTGTGTTTGCACTTTTGTTTTTGCTGCATTGTTTATCTCTGTGTGTTTAGGACGACCTTTATTTTAGCGCAGAAGCCCCTTTATTTTCATTTATCTGAACGTGTACTTAGCACGGCAGGGGGCGTTATCACACACAAGCGCAGCTGCCTGTCCAAAGCCAATGTGGACAAGCTCACGTTCATTAAAATGAACCAGGCATGGATCCCACAGGACTTGTCCGTACCCTGTGCAGAATAGACATGTATACCGGCCTTATCCAGCCATTCTTGTATTTCTGATCTTTCTAGGGTTGCCACCTCATCCCTGTAAAAGCGAAAACATATTCATTACACAGGTTCTCTGGCTGATTAATGTGCTAATTAAACTCACTCGACATGCCTTATCGACATTAAATTAACCCCCAGAACCTGTGTAATTACTATGTGTTCGGGTTTAAAGGGATGAGGTGGCAACCCTTGATCTTTCTCACTCTTTTGGGGTCTACCCTAATTTAAAAAATTAATTAATTAAAAACAAAAAGCTGTGTTGGCTACCTCGTCCTCCTCCACCGCCGCTTCCACCTACACCGCCACATCCACCGCCATCTCAACCTCCTACTCCATATGGACCTCGTCCTCCTAGGTCAATATTTTTTATTTTATGTTATTTTAAGTTATTTCCCTATCCACATTTATTTTCAGAGTACTTGCTATGCTCTTACTGCCATTTGCAGCCCTCTAGCCCTTTCCCTTAGTTTTTTAGAGACATTTTAGTAGTCAAAAGTCCGGGTCCCCATTGACTTCAATAGGGTTCGGGGTCAAGTTCGGGTCCCGAACCTGGACTTTTTTCCGAAGTCCGGCCGAACCCGTCGAACGCGGACATCCAGGTGTCCGCTCAACTCTAATTATAATTCATCATTAATACGCAGAACTTGACTGCTAACAATATTTTATTTACATTGCTTATCTTAAGTATGATCACTACAACATTTAGTAACTGTGAAATGATTCAGTTTCTCCTAAAAGGTAGAATTTTCCTTTGATATTCCGAGCTTTTAGAGAGCTGCCAGTACATAAATCAGTGAGCTGTATACCTATCCTCTGATCATTCCCCACCTTGGGCTCACTGCAAGTTCTTGCACATTGCTGGCTGAGAACTTTCCCTAACGCAATCTGTCAGACAACTCACAGAGGAGGGAATGTTTACATAAGTGTGGTTGGTTATTTAACGTGTTCACTTCTCTTTTGTTCATTTTCATTAGTTCATTGCACACGTATGCAGGGAGAGTCAGGGCTGCTGGTAAAATATGAATTCAAACTCAGATTTGTTCTGTAAGAGAAGCACAGTCAAATTAACAACATCCGGATGAGTGTGTATGAGCCCTAAGAAATAGGATTTACTGTCTAAATGGATATGATGTAAGAGGGATGGCAATCAAGCCTAAAAAAGGACTGAGCCTCTCACTGAGGTATTCGATCCAAATAAAAACATTGACCAATCATATCCCTGTGAAACAAAAGAAACTCAGGCCTTGTACACACAACCGAGAATCTCGTCGTAAATTAAACGTTGTTTTCCTTGACAAGTTTCTTGTCAGGCTTGTCGAGAATCTTGACAAGCTTTCTTTGTGTACACACTGTCAAGACAAAATCTCGTCGTTCTCAAACACGGTGACGTACAACACGTACGACGGCACTATAAAGGAGAAGTTTGATTGCACTGGCACAACCCTTGGAGCTGCTTTTGCTAATCTCATGTTACTGTGTGTTAAGTAAAAGTTTGGTGAGAGACGATTCGCTTTTCAGTCTGTTACAGTGGGACAAATGTGCTATCTCCATTACAAACGCTACTTTTACTGAAGGTGCGCTCCCGTCTCATACTTTATTCTGAACATGCGCGGGTTTCTAAGCATACACACAAACGTGTTTCTCGTGGTAAACCAGCCCGACGAGAAACACGACGAGGAAATTGAGACTCCCGATGAGAAAAAAGAGAACATGTTCTCTTTTTTTTGTGGAGATCCACTACAGTTTTCTCAACGAAAAACATACACGCGACCGTTTTCCTTGTCGAGGAAAATGGTCGTGTGTACGAGGCCTCACTATGCTCAACCCAGTTAGACCATATAAGCAGTGAGAGTAATTGGTCCTGCGGCTCTGGCTCCTGTCCGCCAAAATTGAAACTGTACGATTAAAACCGGCACTTGATCCTAGGATAGCTTGAATATCTTTATTAAAGCGTAACCCCACTTTTTCCTCCTTTGTGATCTATCTGCAGTGCAAGGATTTTAACAAATTTTGTTGCAGCTTCCTTCCTTTTGTTATTCTGAAGAAATGACTCTGTGTTTTTCCATGTCAATGTGGAAAAGTGAATCTAATGGGAGTGGTTTCATAATTATCAATCAACTATGCACCTGCAGGGTTCTGGTGATAGAATTAGGGCCTGCATCCCTTCAGACGTGATTTCCTATTGGGAGTACCTCACCAAAAATGAAACATTTTGTTGCAGGAAGGGGATGCCTGAAATCTGACTTGTATCTAAGCGCAGACTTCTGGGTCAAATTTGTGAGCCAATCACACAAGCAGGAAATTATGTTTCTGGGGGGCATTCAGAGTACAGAATACCTCCAGGTAGCCATATTGCATTGCATTTCCAGAATATTACAGAGCTGCAGATTAAAAAGGAAAGGTCATTTTTAATAACTATCAACTACAATATAACTTGTTTTGCAATTGTATACGATATATTATTTTTTCTTTATTTGCTATTTTCTCCCCCACAAAAGTGAAGTTACCCTTTAAACACAGGCTAAAAATAACATTCAGTATCTCACAAAAGTAAGTACATCCCTCACGTTTTTGTGAATATTTTATTATAATTTTCATCACTAAAGAAATTACACTTTTCTACAATGTAAAGTAGTGAGTGTACAGCTTGTATAACAGTGTAAATGTGCTGTCCTGCTGTACTGCTTATAAAAATGATCAGGTGTATGTCTGTATTTTCATGATATATATATAAAACTAAAAGTTATTATTTTAATTTTGGGAGGAGAAAGAGTTAGTAACACTGTCAGGTTATGGAGGCTGTCTATTTCCCAACCGAATGGATTTCTCTTTACCCAGTCATGGATAATGCATGTAGCAATCATTCAGAATCAGAAAACCACACATCATGCCTGTAAGAATTAGTGTTAGCCCCCTTTCAGAAGGGCGGACTCCAGCAGTGGGGAATCTGCTTATGCAGAGCGGACATGGACACAGCCTACTTTCCTCTATGGACAGTTGGATGGAAACAGACTGCAAGTTTCCATCTGACTGTCATCCAATCCGATCCGATCCACTAGACGGTTGGGAAATGGATCCCCCATTTGTCTGTTTTTAGCAGATAGGATTGGATGTCAACGGACACATGTTCTTTGATATCTGTTTCTCTATAGAGGGCAATGGATGGTTTTGAATGGTCTGCCCGTGTGAAGGGGGCCATAAACAGACACATTTACTAAAGGTGTTGAAAATTCCCTTCAATTACCCAACCATGTGAGAAGCATCTGTACATGATTGTGTATCCAAAGAGAACAGGAATTTGGTTTTAATATGATTGGATGAGTGAAGATTCTCAACTCCCTTAAAGTGGTTGTAAACGTATGCGCGCGGGAGCTGCCGTTCACGGCACGGGCCCTAAAGAAACAGCGGATGTTTTTTTAGAGCGCATGCGCCGATGACGTCAGATGGCACGGTATACAGTAAATATCTCCTAAGCCGTGTGAGTTTAGGAGATATTTACAGTACCTATGGTTAAACCTTATTATAGGCTTACCTATAAGTACAAAAAAAATAGGGGAGTCTACCTCCTCTATTAAATATCAGTGATCAATGTACACATTCTTTCTTCTGTGAGTTGTCTGATAAAAGATTTCTCAGCCTAGCCACAAAATGGTAGTACATAATGAGTAGAGTTGAGCTGGATGTTCGGGTTCGACGGGTTCAGCCGAACTTCGGAAAAAAGTCCGGGTTCGGGACCCAAACTTGAACCGAACTTGACCCCGAACCCGAACCCCATTGAAGTCAATGGGGACCCGGACTTTTGAGATAAAAGGGCTAGAGGGCTGCAAATGGCAGCAAAATGTCAGTAGGAGCATGGCAAGTACTCTGAAAATAAATGTGGATAAGGAAACAACTTAAAATAACATAAAAATAAAATAATCTTAACCTAGGAGGACGAGGTCCATATGGAGTAGGAGGTTGAGGTGGCGGTGGATGTGGCGATGTAGGTGGAAGAGGCGGTGGAGGAGGACGAGGTAGCCAACACAGCTTTTTGTTTTTCATTTATTTATTTTTTAAATAGGGTAGACCCCAAAAGAGTGAGAAAGATCTAGGGTTGCCACCTCATCCCTTTAAACCCGAACACATAGTAATTACACAGGTTCTGGGGCTATTTTAATGTCGATAAGGCACCAAGTGAGTTTAATCAGCACTTTAATCAGCCAGAGAACCTGTGTGTTCGCTTTTAAAGGGATGAGGTGGCAACCCTAGAAAGATCAGAAATACAAGAATGGCTGGGTAAGGCCGGTATACATGTCTATTCTGCACAGGGTACGGACAAGTCCTGTGGGATCCATGCCTGGTTCATTTTAATGAACGTGAGCTTGTCCACATTGGCTCTGGACAGATGTCTGTCATAACGCCCCCTGCCGTGCTAAATACATGTTCAGATAATATACTGGCTGCAGGGCAGACCAGCACCTCCAAGACGTAAAGAGCAAGCTCAGGCCATGTGCCCAATTTGGAGACCCAGAAGTTTAATGGGGCAGACCCATCATTCAGTACGTGTAGGCGTGTGCACACATACTGCTCCACCATGTTGCTGAAATGCTGCCTCCTGCTAAAACATTCCATATCAGCTGGTGGTGCTGTTTGTTGTGGCGTGCTGACAAAGCTTTTCCACATTTTGGCCATGCCAACCCTGCCTTCTGAGGTGCTGGCGGTGCCCCTGCTGCGTTGGGGACCTCTTCCTCCTCCTCTGCCTTCACCTTGTGCTTCCACTGTGCCCCCGCTTTCAGGTGGAAATTCCACCAGCAGCGCATCTACCAGCATGCGCTTGTACTTGCGCATCTTGCGATCACGCTCCAGTGAGGGAATTAAGAACGGTACATTGTCCTTGTAACAGGGATCCAGAAGCGTGGCCACCCAATAATCAGCACCTGTTAAAATGTGTGAAACACGGCGGTCGTTGTGGAGACACTGCAGCATGTAATCGCTCATGTGTGCCAGGCTGCCCAGAGGCAATGAAAAGCTGTCCTCTGTGGAAGGTGTATCATCTGTGTCCTCGGTATCCCCCCAGCCATGCACCAGTGATGGCCATAAGCTGGTCTGCGTGCCACCCTGCTGTGACCATGGTTCCTCCTCCTCCTCCATCCCCTCATCCTCCACCTCGTTATCCTCTAGAACTGTGCCCTTGCTGGACAATTGTGTACCTGGCCTTTGTTGGTGCAGGAACCCACCCTCGGAGCCACTTGTGAATGACTGCCCTGAAAGCCTTGGAAATAATCCCGATTCATCCTCCTCCTCCTGTTCCACATCCTCTTCCATCATCGCCCGAAGCATTTTTTCACGGAGGCATAGAACTGGGATAGTCACGCTGAGAACGGCGTCATCGGCACTGGCCATGTTGGTGGAGTACTCGAAACAGTGCAACAAGGCACACAGATCTCGTATGGAGGCCCAGTAATTGGTGGTGAAGTGGTCCTGTTTCGCAGAGCGACTCACGCGTGCATGCTGCAGCTGAAACTCCACTATCACCTGCTGCTGCTTGCACAGTCTGGCCAGCATGTGCAAGGTGGAGTTCCACCTTGTGGGCACGTCACATATGAGGCAGTGAGCGCTGCCAGGCGAGTAGCAGCAGGGTGAGAACGCCAAAGTGCGCACAGATGGCCCGCACTTTTTGCAGCAGCTGTGGCATATCGGGGTAAGTTTTAAGGAACCTCTGTACCACCAAATTCAGCACATGCGCCAGGCAAGGGATGTGCGTCAAACCGGCTAGGCCCATAGCTGCTACGAGATTTTGCCCGTTATGGCACACCAACCAGGCCCGGCTTGAGGCTCACTGACGCCAACCACTCATCGGTCTGTTGTTCCATGTCCCTCCACAACTCCTGTGCGGTGTGGGTTTTTTCCCCCAAACAGGAAAGTTTTAAAACTGCCTGCTGGCGTTTACCCATGGCTGTGCTGAAGTTGGTGGTGAATGTGTTACACTGACTGGATGAGGAGGCGGTAGAGGATGAGGAAGCGGAGTAGGAGGAGTTAGCAACAGGAGGCAAACTGAAGCGCCCTGCAATCCTCGGTGGTGGAAGGACATGCGCCAAACTGCTATCCGCCTCAGGCCCAGCCGCCACTGCATTTACCCAGTGCGCTGTTAGGGAGATATAACGTCCCTGACAGTGCTTACTGGTCCACGTATTTGTAGTTAGGTGGACCTTGGCACAGATGGCGTTGCGCAATGCACACCTGATTTTGTCCCCCACTTGGTTGTGCAGGGAAGGGATGGCTCGCCTGGAAAAGTAGTGACGGCTGGGCACGACGTACTGTGGGACAGCCAATGCCATCAGGCTTTTAAAACTCTGCTTCTCCACCAGGCGGAATGACAGCATTTTAAAGGCCAGGAATTTTGAAATGCCGGCATTCAGGGCCAGGGATCGCGGGTGGGTAGGGGGGTACTTCCTCTTCCGCTCTAGTGTTTGGGAGATAGAGAGCTGAATGCTTCCATGGGACATTGTGGAGATGTTTGGTGACCCAGGTGGCAGTGTTGCTTGCCGGTCCTCTAATTGTGGGGTGGCAGGTGGCACTGTCACTACAGAGGTGGATGAAGAGGCCGAGAGGCCCCAGACTGAAGCAGAAGAGGAAGCAGGAGGAGCCAGAGACCTTTCTTGGTTTTTGAGGTGTCTACTCCACTGCAGCTCGTGCCTTGCACTTAAAAGCCTGGTCATGCAGGTTGTGCTCAGGTTGAGAACGTTTGTGCCTCTCTTCAGCCTCTGATTGCACAGCGTGCAAACCACTCGTGTCTTGTCATCAGCACATCTTCTGCTGTTCTGGTGGCTCTGTGCGACCACCGCCTCTTCCTCCAAACTAAATGGGTCACCTGCATGAGGTTGATTCCATGTGGGGTCGAGGACCTCATCGTCCACCACATCATCTTCCACCCAGTCTTCACCACTGCCCTCCTTGTCAGTCCGCACAATTGCTAAAGCAGCAGTAGTCTCCATCTACAAAGTAGCAACAAAAAAATACCACAAAGAAATCTTCAAAGCCAAGAAAAATTATTTTTCCGAGGCTATCAACAGACCATGAATCCAGGCTGTCTTGAAGCCCCCAATTCAGATACCCAAGAATTTTGTAATGAATTGTCGGATTTCTTCATCAATAAAATTGAGAGAATCCGGGAAAGCATTCAGCAGAACAATACCCTCCTCAACCCCCCCTCCCCCCGTACAACCACACAACACCCATAGAAACTCTCTACAACCAACAAAGTTCACTCTGGAACCCATCTCCATCGATGCCACAGAAAATATCATCAGCGCGTTGCGCAACAGCACATCGCCTAATGATATCATTCCCACTAAACTGTTGAAGGAATGTGCCGATATCCTGGCACCTCCCATCACGCAGCTTATAAACCAGTCATTTAAGGAAGGCATAGTGCCTTCCCTACTGAAAGAGGGCACAATCCAGCCCATCTTGAAGAAACCCACCCTGGACCCCAAGGACCCAACTCACCGCCGGCCCATAACAATGCTAATTGTCTTCTCCAAGGTAATGGAGAAAGTAGTGGTACAACAGCTGCAACAGCATCTAGATACCCATAATCTACTTGATCCATACCAATCGGGCTTCCGTTCCGGACACGGGACAGAAACAGCACTGCTCAAAATATGGGACGACGCTCTAGAGGCCTCAGACGAAGGGGAATCTTGTCTTCTGGTTCTGCTGGACCTAAGCGCAGCCTTTGACACGGTAGACCACAAACTTTTACTGACTCGGCTGGCTGAGGTAGCCAGAGTCACAGAAGGTGATTTACCATGGTTTTCCTCGTTTTTGGAAAACCGATCACAAACAGTGAAATTGGGACCTTTCACTTCTAAAAAACGCACGGTATCATGTGGAGTCCCTCAAGGATCACCCCTGTCACCGGTTCTCTTCAACATCTATCTTCGCCCACTTTTTGAAATCATCAGTAGTCAACAACTACTTTATCACTCATATGCAGACGACACGCAACTATATTTTCGCATCTGCAATAAAAAGGATCATCATCTCAGTTTAGAGAATTGTCTCTCTTTGATAGAAAACTGGATGACTTAGGCCTCGTACACACGAGGCAATAGATTTGTTCAAAACGGTCTGTCCGACCGATTTGAACAAATCTGTCTGTTTGGATTTTGGTTTGCTCGTGTGTACACACGAGCAAACCAAAATCCCCGCCAGCAGACGGCGCGCTGACGTGTCGGTGACGTGGCGGTGACGTTGACGCCGCCACGTCACCGCACCAGGCGCCGGTGCGAGACGACATGTCTGCTGGTAAGTGTACTAACCAGCAGACATGTCGGGCGGACGGGTTCCCACCCGATAGATTTCAAAGCATGCTTTGAAATCTGTCGGGTGGCCAAATCCGTCGGCTCGCCCGTACACACGATCGAATCTGTCTGCTGGGACGGTCTGGCAGACCGTTTCCAGCAGACAGATTTGATCGTGTGTACGCGGCCTAAGAGTTATCTCAAACTCAACAATTCCAAAACAGAACTTCTTCTGTTTCATGCCAGTTGCAAAAGTCAACTGGCAACAACCTGGAGACCTCCGCCCATGTTTGGCCAGATCATCACCCCTAGCTCCAAAGTCAAAAGTCTCGGGGTTATCTTTGACACCTACATGACAATGGACGCACAAATAGGGTCAGTAGTCAGCAGATCTCACCATCTGCTGCACCTACTACGCAGACTTATTCCATTTATTCCCAAAGAAGACGTAGCAGTCGTGGTGGGAACAGTTGTGAACTCCAGACTGGACTATGCAAACGCCCTTTACCTCGGACTCCCCAAGTACCAAATCACTCGTCTGCAAACCGTTCAAAATACGGCCGCCAGACTGGTGACTGGGAAAAAACCCTGGGAATCAATCTCACCTTCACTGAGAGCCCTTCATTGGTTGCCAGTAAAAGACAGAATTAGGCATGTGCATTTCGTTTCGTTCCGAATCGAAATTCGGACGAATTTTCCATTATTCGGACATTCGGATGCATTCGAATTTCCGAATTGCTATAATAGCGAAAAATTTCGACCGTTTTCGGAATTCGTTCATTTTCGACCGAATTTCGAAAAAAAAAAAATGGTCGAAATCGTTTTTTTTTTTTTTTCGAATTCCGAATCGAATACCCGCGGACTAAATTCGATCGGAATTCGAAAAAAAAAAAAAAAAAAAAAAAAAATATTTTCGAATTTAATTCGAAAAAAATTCTATTCGAAAAGAGACTATTTGTTTTCTAATCTGGTTGAAATATTTTCGATTTCGACCGTTTTTTTCGAAATTCGGTCGAAAACGAACGAATTCGAAAAACGGTCGAAATATTTTCGATTTCGACCGTATTTTTCGAAATTCGGTCGAAAACGAACGAATTCCGAAAACGAATTCAACACATGTAACGAACCTAACTTAACGAAATTTATTAAAGGACGAATTGAAACGAAACGAAACGAAACGAATTTTTCACTTTTGCACATGCCTAGACAGAATTGCTTTTAAAGCACTCTGTCTGATGCATAAGTGCATCCATGGGAATGCCCCGCAATATCTTTGCAAAAAAATAGAAGCCCACAATCCCAATCGCGTTCTGCGATCCACCGACGAAAATTTGGTCAAGGTACCAAAAACCAGATACAAGTCCAAAGGAGAAAGAAGGTTTGCTTTCCAGGGTCCCAGACTCTGGAACGCTTTACCAACCAGCATTCGGTTGGAGGAAAACCACCTGACCTTCAGAAGACAGATTAAAACTCTGCTCTTTTGATGTCAAGAGAGACAGGAACAACGAGCGCCCAGAAGCGATTCAGTTCGCATGTGTCGCGCTATATAAGTTTTTCATTCATTCATTCATACAGTTGGCAACTATGTTTCTTCATCATCCAAGACGTGCTGTGATGGTCCCCCCATGTACTCATCTTGAAACATAAGTGGTTGGGCATTGGTGCACTCAATCTCTTCCACTTCTCGGCCAGGGCTAGGTGGATGGCCTTGGGAAAACATGCTAACAGAGTCATCAAAAAGCAGAAGAGACTGCTGCATGATTTGGGGTTCAGACTGCTTGGCTGATTTTCCAGGGGGTGAGGTGAAAGACTGATGGACATCGGCTGCAGGTGCCAACTCTGATCTTTCAGCACAAGACTGGTTGGGAGACAATGTGAAGGAACTGGAGGCACTGTCAGCAACCCAATCTACTATTGCCTGTGCTGCTCCTGGCCTCAACATTCGTAGAGCCGGATTAGGCCCCACCAAATACCAATGCAGGCTCTGTCGCCTACTCGCACCTGAGGAAGGGGTTTCACTTGTGCGTGTACCTGGCACAGATCGACCACATCCTCTCCCTGTAACAGGAGCTCCACCAGCAGCACCACGACCACAGCCACGTCCCTTATTTGACGTTCTCCTCATATTTCTCAAATGTAGGATCTTGCCCTAAATGGGTGTTTTTTGAATAGAACAATAGAAGAACACTAGCTAAATAGTTTATCTCACACCTACAGATATGCAGGAAACGCAACAAAAAAAAATATTTGTACAAAATAATTGTTTTTTTGAATAGCACAATAGAAAACAGTCTGTGAAGTGTGTATCTCACACGTACAGATATGCAGGCAAGACTGCAAACACTGGAGGAAAAACTGTAAAATATATTTTTTTGCCCTAAATGGGTGTTTTTTGAATAAAACAATAGAAGAACACTAGCTAAAGTGTTTATCTCACACCTACAGATACAGTGCCTTGCGATAGTATTTGGCCCCCTTGAACTTTGCGACCTTTTGCCACATTTCAGGCTTCAAACATAAAGATATAAAACTGTAATTTTTTGTGAAGAATCAACAACAAGTGGGACACAATCATGAAGTGGACCGAAATTTATTGGATATTTCAAACTTTTTTAACAAATAAAAAACTGAAAAATTGGGCGTGCAAAATTATTCAGCCCCTTTACTTTCAGTGCAGCAAACTCTCTCTAGAAGTTCAGTGAGGATCTCTGAATGATCCAATGTTGACCTAAATGACTAATGATGATAAATACAATCCACCTGTGCGTAATCAAGTCTCCGTATAAATGCACCTGCACTGTGATAGTCTCAGAGGTCCGTTTAAAGCGCAGAGAGTATCATGAAGAACAGGGAGCACACCAGACAGGTCCGAGATACTGTTGTAGAGAAGTTTAAAGTCGTATTTGGATACAAAAAGATTTCCCAAGCTTTAAACATCCCAAGGAGCACTATGCAAGCGATAATATTGAAATGGAAGGAGTATCAGACCACTGCAAATCTACGAAGACCTGGCCATCCCTCTAAACTTTCAGCTCATACAAGGAGAAGACTGATCAGAGATGCAGCCAAGAGGCCCATGATCACTCTGGATGAACTGCGGAGATCTACAGCTGAGGTGGGAGACTCTGTCCATAGGACAACGATCAGTCGTATGCTGCACAAATCTGGCCTTTATGGAAGTGTGGCAAGAAGAAAGACATTTCTTAAAGATATCCATAAAAAGTGTTGTTTAAATTTTGCCACAAGCCACCTGGGAGACACCAAACATGTGGAAGAAGGTGCTCTGGTCAGATGAAGCCAAAATCGAATTTTTTGGCAACAATGCAAAACTTTATGTTTGGCATAAAAGCAACACAGCTCATCACCCTGAACACACCATCCCCACTGTCAAACGTGGTGGTGGCAGCATCAATTTTGGACCTGCTTTTCTTCAGCAGGGACAGGGAAGATGGTTAAAATTGATGGGAAGATGGATGGAGCCAAATACAGGATCATTCTGGAAGAAAACCTGATGGAGTCTGCAAAAGACCTGAGACTGGGACGAAGATTTGTCTTTCAACAAGACAATGATCCAAAACATAAAGCAAAATCTACAATGGAATGGTTCACAAATAAACATATCCAGGTGTTAGAATGGCCAAGTCAAAGTCCAGACCTGAATCCAATCGAGAATCTGTGGAAAGAACTGAAAACTGCTGTTCACAAACGCTCTCCATCCAACCTCACTGAGCTCGAGCTGTTTTGCAAGGAGGAATGGGCAAAAATTTCAGTCTCCCGATATGCAAAACTGATAGAGACATACCCCAAGCGACTTACAGCTGTAATCGCAGCAAAAGGTGGCGCTACAAAGTATTAACTTAAGGGGGCTGAATAATTTTGCACGCTCAATTTTTCAGTTTTTTATTTGTTAAAAAAGTTTGAAATATCCAATAAATTTCGTTCCACTTCATGATTATGTCCTACTTGCTGTTGGTTCTTCACAAAAGATTAGTTTTATATCTTTATGTTTGAAGCCTGAAATGTGGCAAAAGGTCGCAAAGTTCAAGGGGGCCGAATACTTCCGCAAGGCACTGTATGCAGGAAACGCTCAAAAAAAAATAATATTATTTGCCCAAAATATTATTATTTTTTGAATAGCACAATAGAAAAAGGATGTAAAGTCTGTATCTCACACGTACAGATATGCAGGCAAGACTGCAAACACTGGAGGAAAAACTGTAAAATATATTTTTTTTGCCCTAAATGGGTGTTTTTTGAATAGAACAATAGAAGAACACTAGCTAAAGTGTTTATCTCACACTTACAGATATGCAGGAAACGCACCAAAAAAAAATATTTAACCAAAATAATATTTTTTTGGAATAGCACAATAGAAAACAGTCGGTAAAGTGTGTATCTCACACGTACAGATATGCAAGCAAAACTGCAAACACTGAAGGAAAAAATTTAAAATATTTTTTTTGCCCTAAATGGGTGTTTTTTGAATACAACAATAGAAGAACAATAACTAAAGTGTTTATCTCATACCTACAGATATGGAGGAAACACTGAGAAACACTGGAGGAAACACTGCAAGATTTACATTTTTTCCCTAAATGGTTGTTTTTTTTGAATAGCACAATAGAAGAAAAGTATATAAAGGGTGTATTTCACAGGAACATATGCAGTGCTGCTGCAATTTGATTTGTGAAGTAGGACTGACTCCTATAAATTTCTCTCCCTATAAGCACAATGAGGAAACTTTCCCTAAATTATCTAATGCAGAATATCTGACAGGAACATATGCAGTGCTGGTGTAATATGCAGAGTATCTCACAGGAACATATGCGGTGCTGGTGCAATATGCAGAGTATCTGACGGGAACATATGCAGTGCTGGTGCAATATGCAGAGTATCTTACAGGAACATATGCAGTGCTGGTGCAATATGCAGAGTATCTGACAGGAACATATGCAGTGCTGGTGTAATATGCAGAGTATCTCACAGGAACATATGCAGTGCTGGTACAATATGCAGAGTATATGACAGAAACATATGCAGTGCTGGTGTAATATGCAGAGTATCTCACAGGAACATATGCAGTGCTGGTGCAATATGCAGAGTATCTGACAGGAACATATGCAGTGCTGGTGTAATATGCAGAGTATCTCACAGGAACATATGCGGTGCTGGTGCAATATGCAGAGTATCTGACGGGAACATATGCAGTGCTGGTGCAATATGCAGAGTATCTGACAGGAACATATGCAGTGCTGGTGTAATATGCAGAGTATCTCACAGGAACATATGCAGTGCTGGTACAATATGCAGAGTATATGACAGGAACATATGCAGTGCTGGTGTAATGTGCAGAGTATCTCACAGTAACATATGCAGTGCTGGTGCAATATGCAGAGTATCTCACAGGAACATATGCAGTGCTGCTGCAATTTTATTTGTGAAGTAGGACTAACTCCTATATATTTCTCTCCCTATAAGCACAATCAGAAACCTTTCCCTAAATTATCTAGTGCAGAGTATCTGACAGGAACATATGCAGTGCTGGTGTAATATGCAGAGTATCTGACAGGAACATATGCATTGCTAGTGCAATATGCAGAGTATCTGACAGGAACATATGCAGTGCTGGTGTAATATGCAGAGTATCTGACAGGAACATATGCAGTGCTGGTGTAATATGCAGAGTATCTCACAGGAACATATGAAGTGCTGGTGCAATATGCAGAGTATCTCACAGGAACATATGCAGTGCTGCTGCAATTTGATTTGTGAAGTAAGACTGACTCCTATGTAATTCTCTCCCTATAAGCACAATCAGGAACCTTTCCCTAAATGATCTAATGCTATGTAGATCGCTGAGTATTGTAATTTGATTTCTGAAGCAGAACAATCCTATCTAAATCTCTGCCTGAGAGCAGCAGCGACAGCCTTTCCCTACCCTAGCTAAAGCAAAGAGATGAGCTGGTCTGTGTGCCTCTAGCTTATATAGAGGCTGGGTCACATGCTCGGTCACATGTTGCACTGGTTAATCACAACCATGCAATTAGTAGGCATGGCTGTGATGGCTTATAGGTCACACAAGTAAAACAAATGCTGATTGTCTGCCCTGCAGAGCGCCTTTACATAGCCAAACACCAGACCCGAACCCGAACTTACAGCAAATTGTTCGGGTTCGGGTCCCGGTACAAATAATCCAAAAGTCCGGTACTTTACAGTTTGGGTTTGGGTACAGTTTGGTTTTGCTCAAAGAGTAATCAAGTGCTTAATTTTGTCAATTCTGGGTTTCTGATATCATGGCCTGTGCTGTTATAACAGGGCTTGTTGACTAAAAATTTAAGCTTTCTTAAGGTTACCAGTAATAAATACAATAGTCTTTTCAAGCATATTTGTGTCCACATTTATTTTTTCATTTTATGTGCTTGTTTAAAAAATTGTGTGACTCCCATGTATCATCCCATACAAAATTGAACCTGTGCTTAAATTAATTCATTGGCAACAGAGGGTGACCAAAAATTGTATTCATTTTTTTTTTAAATAGAAGCATGAAAGGAAGAATATTTTTCCTTAAGATACAGGGCTGTAGTGGCTACATAAATAAAATTGACTGTAGTAAATTGTAAAGATCACTAGCTGATACTTTTAAGTTGCCATTGGTATGTGGCCTATTGTATTGCTTGAGATCTTTAGTGATCATGGATTTAAATATTAAACAGTATCTGTTTTTTTAACCTAGTTCTCATATGCAGTAACAATCAACAATTATTAGATAATTCTTATTATTTGTTATGTTGTCACTCTTAAGGGGTATTATGCAATCCTTGTGCATTGCATGATTTTAAATTATTATTTACCTGTGCAACCTTACCATCAAAATATCAAGAAACTTAAGAAGTAGATTGGTATTTTAATTATTAAAAAAAAAACATGATAAACAGTACTATCGTGTAATCATAATTAACCAAGCATACCAGCTAATTAACCAAGCATACCAAGCACTATATCAAGGTAATCCCTCTATGGCCTGTCCTTAACTTACCAGCGAAATACCAAATAATTGTTTGTTGCCATTGACTTAAAAGACCCTGTCTGATCTCTAAAGATTTTAAACTGTTAGTTCTGCACAATAAACAATACAATATAGTAATATACAATAATAATTTACTCACCTCTTCTCCTACCGCTCCTCTTTTTCAGCGCTAGTTCTAGTTTTTGTTACCCAGTAACAAGTAGTAGTAATAATTTAACCCAAATGTCTTCTAATGCAGAGACTTAACAGTTTTAAGTCTTTAAGGACCCTGACAATGTCTCCTTAACCCCCCTGGCGGTATTCCAGAGTCTGGCTCGGGGTAAGATTTCTGTACCAAAAGCGGTATCCCCGAGCCCGACTCTGGATCGCCTCGCAGCAGTCACAGAGGAAGTTACTTACCTTGTCCCTGGATTCTGCAATGCCTCCCCGCTGTGTGAGCGAGCGGCATCTTCGCTCGATTCCCACAGTGTCCCTGTGTGCCGCGGATCTCCGTTCCCTGCACTGTTACGACGCACGGTGGCGGAGAACAGCACCAAATTCAAAAAAGTAAATAAATACATTACATACAGTATACTGTATGTAAAAAATACACACCCCCTTTGTCCCTAGTGGTCTGCCCAGTGTTCTGCATGTACTTTTGTATAATAAAACTGTTCTTTCTGCCTGCAAACTGGAGATTGTTCATAGCAACCAAAATTGTCCCTTTATGTCAGAAGTGATTTTAGATCAGCTAGAAAACAGCAATAATAAATTATAATCACTTGCAGAATTGAGCGATATGTGAAATTTGTGGGGAAATTCGTCATAAAAAAATAAACAGCGACAATTCTGCAACTGAGCAAATTTCAGTGATTTGGAGTTGATTACATTATTGAATAATTTTTATTATAATTATATTATTATTTGTTATAATTATTTATTATATTATAATTTATGATTTTTTTTCAAACCTTTTCATACCTGGGATGCCTACTAGACTCTTGTTTGGACAGATTTTAGGCCCTGTACACAGGATCAGACATGACTGATGAGACTTGTCTGATGGACCGTTTTCATCGGACAACTCTAAACTTGTCTGATGGTCTGATGTGCGTACACACCATCGGAGCAAAATCCGATCAGACCAGAACGCGGTGACGTAGAACACAACGAGTGAAGAAAAAACGAAGTTCAATGCTTCCAAGCATGCGTCGATTTGATTCTGAGCATGCTCAGGTTTTTGGTCCAATGCTTTTGTGTACTAACCATCGAATCTGTCCGACGGACAGGTGTCCATTAGACAGGTTTTAAAGCATGTTTTAAAACTTTGGTCCGACGGACAACGGTCTGATGGGCCCGTACACACCATCGAACTGGTCCGATGAAACTTGTCTGCAGACCAGTTTCATCAGACCGGTCTGATCGCGTGTACAGGGCCTTATTGCTACACTTAGAGGTGCCTCTCTTCTCTTTTATACCCTCTAAAAAAATGCTTTGATATTCAAGTGCTTTGTATTACAAGCATGTTTCTGGGACTAATTATGCTCGCAAACCAAGGTTTTACTGTAGTGTCAACATCACATGAATGGACACAGCTGGAGAAAAGCCCCAGAATCAAGTATAGTAACTCACCTACACTATGCATTTGAATTAAAAAAAAAGATCTGCTTCCAGACCTCCAACTATTGTGTAGACAGAAAAGGAATTTAATCATGGAACAGTTAGAATAATGATTCAGTAGCCTTTTCCTTTGTTTTTTGCCTCACTTTATGTGCAATAAGTTACTCTAAAATTTGATATTTAAAATACATTATACAATCATAACAAATAAAAAAAAAAAACATGATATCAGACATCACATTTCATTCTAGAATATTTTATTTACTGTTCAACAAACATATCCCCAGGAAATGTATTATAATGTTAGCTATCTTGCGGACAGCATCCAGACGTGATCCAAATTAACAACACACAAGCTATTACAAGGCTTCGAAAATTATTCATATGTAAATGAACAGCATTCATAGTTGTATTGCCTGGGGTGTACTGCTGAAGAATCTCACATTTCATTCTACAGTAATTTCTTCATGTTAAAAATCTGTGTTAGTGGAGCAGGCCAACTTCCTGTAGGTCACAGTGACATCATCACTATGTTAGATTGAATGGATTGGTCTGCTGTCTGGACAGCTGGGCCTTTATTCTTAGACATAACATTAAGGAAGGAGGTAATTTTAGGTTGATCCATTACAGGGAGGAGGAGGGAGCTGTCTGTATTTAGGAAAGTTGCACAAAGAATCACACACACACACAAAAAAATCAGTCAAGTCTAACTTTTTTGTAGCAGAAATATTTTATAACCAAAAAAAGATGTATAATATAAACTAATAGTTACAATTATATAAGAATATATTACTCATCCCTGTAATAAAATGATTCTTTATCATGGAGCAGCTACATGTGTTATAACGTCCACAAAGGGCTGTTGAGTTTAATGCAGACTTGAACCAAACATCTCTATAATCACTATATGTGTATACATGGTGGCATAGTCAGCAAATCACTTCCAAATTTCTCAATCAATACAAAAAAAAAACACTTGTACAATGTTTGAATATTTGAACATACTGTATGTGTTTTTTTGTAGTAATGCATTCACGTGTTCATTCAGGTAAAGCCAATATATTCTGTAGTGTAGAACACTAAACAATTAATACCAGTCTCTCACCTTGAAAAATATTAGAGTGCAATGTCCTTTCTACTGTCTGATGTCAGACAGACATGCTAGGGCCATTTAAAAGTGAGGTGGGTGGGAAAGTTATATCACTAGAAGTAATTCTACTCAAACACAAGAAGCATATATACCTGTAAACGTCATGCAGACAATTACTTGGTGAAAAATTAACCCCTACAATGCTAACCACCAAATATCATGGTGCCCCACCTTCTGCTTCTAGTATATAAAAAAAAGTGTATAATAAATAATGAGATTTTAGCTAGGTCAAGTATGTCCAGCATCACTATCCCAAACCCCAACCAATTATCATGAAATTAGCCTTTTCCCATTAAGTGGGCAGTGTAGGTTTTCTGTGTGTTTGCAAATCCCTGTACCATATTTTAATTTTTTTACAGCTGTAAGATTCCGCAACAAATCCAGTGATGTTGGGCCACAGGTTTGCTATATGTATAGCAAGTATAGAAGGGAAATCTTCCAAATGGGAACGCTAGTTCTGGCAACCCTTGACTTTCAGAGATTTCCTTAAAGGGGAGGTTCCCCTAAAAAGAAACTTTTAACATTGCCTGTCTTTTCTTAACCTCCCTGGCGGTATGATTCTGTCTGGAATTACGTACCAAAAGCGGTACAATTATTTTGCATGGAAATTCTGCGTTTTATACTGTAGGCCTGCAATTCTTAGGAATAACTCACTTAAATTTGTCCAAACCAGAGTCTAGTAGACATCCCGGGTATGATAAAGTTTGAAACACAAAATCATAAAATTATAATATAATAAATAACTATAAATAATTATAACAAATAATAATGTAATTATAATAAAAATTATTCACTAATGTAATCAAATCAAAATCACTGAAATTTGCTCAGTTGCAGAATTGTCGCTGTCATTACTTTTATTTTTTTATGACGAATTTCCCCACAAATCGCTATCGCTCAATTCTGCAAGTGATTATCATTTATTATCACTGTTTTCTAGCTGCTCTAAAATCACTTTTGACATAAAGGGACACTTTTGGTTGCTATGAACAATCTACAGTTTGCAGGCACAAAAAAAATGTTTTTATTATGTAAAAGAACATGCAGGGCACTGGGCAGACCACTAGGGACAGGGGGGGTGTGTACTTTTTACATACAGTACTGTAATCTATAAGATTACAGTATTCTGTATGTAATGTGTTTGTTTACTTTTTTGAATTTGCCGCCGGTCTCCGCCCCCGTGCGCCGTTACGTCGCAGGGAACGGAGATCGGCGGTGCGCGGGCACTGTGTGAGTCGAATGGAGGACGCCACTCGCTCACACAGCGGGGATGCATCGCTGGATCCAGGGACAAGGTAAGTACAGTACCCCGCCTGGATACAAGGTAAGCCAGCGCGCGCTGCAGGCTCTGCATATTCACCCCGAGCGCGACTCGGAGATATCGATATTTACATAAAAAATCCACCCCGAGTCGCGCTCGGGGATACCGGCAGGGGGGTTAATAAGATGTAGAATCGGCTGGTAGTTTAAAAAAAAAAAGTCCGTACATACCATTTTCGGCATGTAGTCTCACCGCCGCTTCCGGGTCTGGCGGCCGGGGATGGGCGTGCCTACTTAAATGACAGGCATCCGATCAACGCATACAGCGCGTCACGAGATGCCGAAAGAAGCCGAACGTTGGTGCGCATGCGCCGTATAGAGCCGCACCAACGTTCGGCTTCTTTCGGCATCTCGTGACGCGCTGTATGCGTCGATCGGATGCCTGTCCCCACACATCATACCCGGAAGCGGCGGTGAGACTACATGCCGAAAATGGTATGTACGGACTTTTTTTTTTTTAAACTACCAGCCGATTCTACATCTTATTAAGAAGAGACAGGCAATGTTAAAAGTTTCTTTTTAGGGGAACCACCCCTTTAAATGTGTATGGATTTCCCCAATGGAACACGAATGAGTTGTCCGAAAAAAAAAAACGAAAATTAATATTTATACCTTTTACACTATCCCCCCCCAAAAAAAAAAAAAATTGGCTTCACTTCCACTTCTACTAGTTTTCCACTAGACAGGACATGCTACTTCAGCTGTCCCCATAATGCAACAGGTGTCCCCCTTTGCTGCCCACACTGTTACCATTTTCTATGGCCCCACGAACGGGAATCTTGGCAAGAATCAGTTTTCTTGCTGTTTTTTGCCGAGAAACCCGGTCGTGTGTATGAGACCGCACCTTCAGGTCAGCAGACATACTGCAACTCTTGTCTACAAGCGCTGGAATAACAGTTTTAAAATGTGCTGTTTTAACTAGGAGGCATTCCTAAAACTGTGTGCAAAATGTGGTGCAGCTGGTAGCCTATCATGTTCAACCTTCAGGTTTTTCAATTAAAGTGATTTTAAAGAATAACCTTGTGAAACAACCCATTTAGTTTGAAAAAGAAATGAAAGGCAAAACATTTGTGTATAGATCTAAATTTTTTTTTTTTTATAAGTAATCAATTTCCCTCTGTTCTCAGCTGCATAAGAGCTGGGGGGGGGGGGGAGAAGCAGCAGCAGTACAATGAGCTTCCCAGTGAAAGGCTGCGGCAGCATAGCTAGAGAACTGACCACGCTGGGGTGGATGTGCTTCAATGCCTAGTGTGGTCGGTTTGAAATAGGAAAGCAACTGGCAGGAACACCAGGAATTTCACACAAAGGAAGAGATACAAAGAGAACAGGATACTTTTTTTATACAAGTACATAGTACAGCAGGCACGTATCAGGAATATGAAATGTTGGGGTATCAAACACTTTACGCTTTGACAAAAAAAAACATGGACGCTGATTGGTTTCTATGCAGAGCTGCACCAGATTTTGCACTCTCCAGTTTTAGTAAATCAACCCCACCGTATATGAATGGACTAGTCAATAGCAGCTGTAGGCCTGAAATCCAGAGATGCCTGTGAAAGAAGTAAAGAGCCACTGTGTATTGCTGTATAGGGGATGGACCAAAGCAGAGATTTACTTTAAAATTAAAACATAAAATCCCTTTTAATGACATGATGTTGCGAACACTTTTACAGCATAGCTGCACCAAAGTAACTGACTTTACTTAATTCTAAATCACCGACTGGCTCCTTTTAGCACCCAAGTAAATTAGGATATGAAATGCTCTTGTTTAAATAAAAAACGCTTAGCAGGATCTGCAATGACATGTTATAACTCAAATGGAAATAGAAGTGGCATATTGTAGAATTAAAAGGTAAATAATTCATGATATGTTTATCCCTGGCTTACATTACAAACATTTGTATTTACGAGCATGATTAACTTTAATGTAGTTGAAGTCTTCAGTCTACCTTTTTGCAGGGCATGAAAAGTTTAAACATGGCTTGTCTGACAGTTATAACAAAGTTGGAGCAATTAAGGGCTTAATTAATCTGTCAAGAAAAATCAGCTCCACCTAAGCAGTGCAGCGGAGGGCTGACAGATAATGTCCATGTTCCCTATAAAAATAAGAATGGGCTTGCTAATGTGAGTTCTGGGTAGCGTGTTTCACATTACACATTTAATTTACCTCTGTGCATGTTTCAGCAGCCTGTTTGCCTGCTAACTTATCGACATTGCATGAGTGTCTTGAGATAAACTCTTGTGATGAATAAGTAAGTGGTCAATGACAGGAGGTAGCCATGCAATTTAATAGGGTACATAAAAATGTCTACCTGTATTTAAAAAAAAATCAGCTGTAATAAAAAAAGTGGCTAGCGGTTTTAGGATCAAAATACCAGTCATACAGTCTTATGCCGCGTACACACGATCGTTATTCATGTCATTGAAAAAACAAAGTTTTTCTCTACGTGACCCCTCTCAAGCCTGCCTTGCATACACACGACAGTGAAAAAAAATACTCAAGCAAAGTGCGGTGACGTACAACACGTACAACGGCACTATAAAAGCGAAGTTCCATTTGGGCTTCTTTTGCTGATTTTGTGTTACCGTGTGTTAGTAAAAGTTTAGTGAGAGACGATTCGTGCTTTTCAGTCTTCGTGCTTTTCAGTCTGTTACAGCGTGATGAATATGTTATCTCCATTACGGACGCTAGTTTTACCAGAACGTGCGCTCCCGTCTCATAACTCGCTTCTGAGCATGCGCATTTTTTGCCCTCATTAAAGCGTACACACGATCGTTTTTCATGACGTGAAATAGAACGACAAGAAAAAATAGAGCAGGTTCTAAATTGTTAACGCCCATTTTTCTCATCGAGAAAAATGCTCTGGAGCATACACACGACCGTTTTTCACAACCAATTAAAAAAATCGAAATTTTCTCATCATGAAAAACGGTTGTGTATACGCGGCATTAGACAAATGAAAGGTTGTAGTGGGCTTGAGTGAACTGACCGTCTTCTGCCTTGTCTCACAGTAACCTCTGCTGTTTCTCCACTTTGGATACCTATACATCTCTATATCACCCCATATAATATATAAACAAATTATCTTTCTTAGTTGTAGGTAGATTGTTTTGTAACTGAAATGGCCATCTACACCAACCAGTCCTGAAGATGTGGGTTGCTCCTATCACAAGCCAACAGCAGAAACAGGCAGAGTCTCATAAACATACCTATGCAGCTCTCCCTATTACTCATACAATATTCAAGTAAAAAACTATTAGAAGAGACAGCAGAAGCCAAGTAATGGACACTGACTACTCTCATTGGAACAATAGAAGCCTTCTTTGCAGATAACGTGGACACATCTATTGGGCATTTAGGTCTCAAAGCTATTGAGACAAGATTTAAAACACAGTTGTGAGCTCACCTCACCTACTCGTTAGGAGCCCCTAAAACTGGATACATAATCTAGGAGATAATCTATTTACTGGCAACATGACTTTCATGGTTCTCACTTGTGTGTTCCCCTTTTCTTTTCATCTTTCACTCTCTCTAATGTAGGGCAGTTAAAGGATTCTACCACATAAAATGTGATTTGGTAAAGCCATGTCTCCACTATATAACACTACCAAATTCTTATAACCAAAACCAATTAACGCAACCAAAATGAGCAAAAATGTACTATATATAGAGTATATAACAAAAAAAGTTGCCAGCTAACACCTATAAAATAATTTCAACAACTTCTACTGAAGAAGTAACCGGCTTGGACTTAACACGTATGTGGGGTGGAGCTTGGGGCGTGATGCCATTCTGCAGCCATCTTGAAATTTCAGCTGGATGTCGGCTCTGTATTTCATGCATTCCAAGCTAGTACTGACTGTAGTGCTTTATTTTGTAAGTGCAATTCCACTTTTTAATGAAATTAAACTATATGTATAAACAGAGAACACTAGGTCCTGTGCTTTGTTCTGTGCCTACATGCACACTTCTTGTACCTGAGGATGGAATGTGCCTATGTGTGGTGACATTGAGGCTAAAATGTGATAACAGGAATTGCATTCGCTGAGGGCAACAAAGTGTTTTATGACCTTACTGGTAATGCAGGGGTCATAATTGTGAGGTGAGCAGCCATTGCTCACTGGTGGTGGAGACACAAGGCACCTTGAATATTTAGAGGATTGCACTGTATATATTGATCAAAGTGATGATTTATTTAAGTTTGGACTTTATGATTATACATTGTGGATGTTCACAAGAGAAGTGGTTACATTATTCACTAAAGTATGTATTATTAACTTTGGGTTGCGTTGCACTAATTCTGGAATTTAGTACCAAATTACCAATACTCCATCTGAACTGACCAAGTCAAATGTTGGTAAATCAAGGCTGTATCTAACCTATGTCATTACACTGGTTATACCACCAGAAAGACCAATACAGGATTCCTTTTTTATCTGACCTTAAATTCACTCTCACTCTGTATTTTAGTTGTACATGAAATTTACTGTTGTGCAATAAGAATAATTCTAAGCCACTTTTACAGCCCAGGGAAGGGAAATTGTGTTTTTTTCGTTGTCTTTTTTGATTACTTACACATTTGTCATTGTGGATTAATAAGGTGTGTCTTGATGAGTCAACAAAGCATCATTCAGCAGAGCACAGTTTTTATGCCCTGAAGGTGATTTGATGGGTTTGGAGTTTAAGGTTTTGATGTAAATCTTTGCAAACTATAGGCAATGATGTCTGTAATTCCAAAACAGTGTGCCATGGACAAGCAAAGGCTGGAAAGCACATGTCTGGTTGTGACGAATAAAAAAAACAGCAATGACAGATATTGTATATTCGGAAGGTTGTATCAGCCCACATCTGATTACCTGCAAAGAGGAAAACATTTATTGTATCTTGTCATGGGCAAAGCTGTAAAAAACACTTCATCGAATTGTGAAAGTCTGAGAAACATGTATTTTAGGGGGCCATTCACAGCCTGTACCACCTGAAACAAAAGGCTTTGGTCTGTGTTCATGTTTCTGGGGTGAGGAGAACTTGTGATTATGTAAAAAGTTTATTATCTCAAGCAGAGGTTTTCCATCTGCAAAACAACTTTTCGTGACGACTCCTGAGGTATCAGCCTCACGACTCTAAAGCTACATCCTGTTTGAATTTAAAATATTTTGGTGATGAAAATGGAAAATTGTTATTCTTACCTACGGTAATTTTCCTTTCCTGGCCTGTCCTCACGTCAGCACATCATGGGTTAATCCCCTCCTCCGGTCTACCAGTACCACCTTCTCCTAGCTAATAAGTAGGGGGCCCCTCCTCCCCAGTCCTTGTTCCACTAATTTGGCGGACGACAGACTATAGGGAGGGAAAGGCTGTGCTGACGTGAGGACAGGCCAGGAAAGGAAAATTACCGTAGGTAAGAATAACAATTTTCCATTTTCCTGGCCAGTCCTCCCGTCAGCACATCATGGGATTTAATTTAGCACCCTAGGGCGGGAAAATGTATATAAGACTCGGACGACAACTATAAATGCTGCTTAACCTCCCTGACGGTCTTCCCGTGTGTGGCACGGGGTGAGATTTTAAAGCTACGGTCGGTAACCCCGTGCCACACACGGACTTGCCTCGCTGGATGCAGAAAAAAGTTTACTTACCTTTTCTCTGCGATCCAGCGATGAATCCCCGCAGTACACGGCGGGCGGATGTCCGCCTGATGCTGTGTGTTCTGCCGATTCCCTTCCCTGCGAGCGTCGCGACGTAGGGGGGGGGAACGGCGCCAAATTTAAAAAAGTAAACAAACACTATACATACAGTACACTGTAATCTTATAGATTACAGTACTGTATGTAAAAAATACACACCCCCCATGTCCCTAGTGGTCTGCCCAGTGCCCTGCATGTTCTTTTATATAATAAAAACTGTTCTTTCTCCCTGCAAACTGTAGATTGCCCATAGCAACCAAAAGTGTCCCTTTATGGCAAAAATTGTTTTAGAGCAGCTAAAAAACAGCGATAATAAATCAGAATCACTTGCAGAATTTAGCGATAGCGATTTGTGGGGAAATTCGTCATAAAAAAAAAAAAATAATGACAGCAAAAATTCTGCAACTGAGCAAATTTCAGTGATTTTGATTTGATTACATTATTGAATAATTTTTACTATAATTATATTATTATTTGTTATAATTTTTTATAATTATTTATTATATTATAATTTTTAATAAGAAAACAAAAAAAATCATACCCATGATGCCTATTAGACTCTTGTTTGGATAGATTTCAGTGAGTTATTCCTAAGAATTACAAGCCTACAGTATAAAACGCCAAATTCCCTTGCAAATAATGGTACCGCTTTTAGCACCTAAAATCTTAAAGAATCATACCGCCAGGGAGGTTAAGTGAATCTTTATTTATTTTGCCTGAAAAGGAGCCGATACCACGGCATTTCCGAAACTAGACGCCTTAGATGACGTCACGTCTAGATTGTAATGTCTTGCAAAGGTCTTGCAGGAACTCCAGCTGGCCGTCCTGCATATTTCCTCAACTGGTACTTTGGCAAATGCTGCCCAGGAGGCTGCCACCCCTCTGGTAGAGTGAGCTCTAGTTGCCTGAGGAGGCGTCAGCCCTTGTTTCTCGTACGTGAGTTTTATTACTTTGGTGATCCAGGTCGAGATTATTCTTGTTGAGGCTGCTTGTCCTTTTTTAGGCCCAGAGGGTAAGATGAAAAGGGAATCCGTTTTGCGCACTTGTTGAGAACGATGCAGGTAAATTGAGAAAAGGTTTACCATGTCAAGGAGGTCTGAGGTCCAGTTCTTCTTCCTGCCTAGGAGGTGATGTAAAGCTAGGTAGCACTGCCTCCCAGTTAAGGTGAAATTTTGAAATTACCTTGGGTGTTGTTATTGGTGAAGGCCTCAGAATTACCTTGTCTGGAAGGATGATGCAGTACGGTTCCTTACTGGACAGGGCTGCCAGCTCGGATACCCTTCTCGCCGATGTTACGGCGGTGAGAAAGACCAGTTTAAGTGTTATAAACCAGAATGGACAGGATTCTGCCGGTACAAAAGGATGTAGAAGAAGTGCTCTTAGTACTGTGCCTAAGTCCCAGGCCGGAAATAGAGACTTTCTTGGAGGATTAATCTTCATGGTCGCTTTTAGGAATTGTTTTACCAGAGGTTCGTCTGCCCACCTGTATCCTGTAAAACACGACAAGGCTGAAATCTGTACCTTCAATGTACTATAGGCTAAGCCTTTGTTTAGAGCAGATTGCAAAAAGTCCAGTACTTGTGCCACATTTGGATTCACCGAAGCAAAACTTTTCTGTAACGCAAAAGTTGTAAACTTTGCCCAAATCCTGTTGTAGGTGGCGTTAGTAGAGGCCTTTCTAGCCTTTAGCAGTGTTGAGATTACCTCCTTTGAAATGCCTTGTGCCTGGAGTCTGGTTGATTCAGCAGCCAGGCCGTCAGTTGCAACCTTTTCGGGTTGGGGTGTATCCATTGGCGCTGCCACAGGAGATCCCTCTTTAGTGGCAGACGTATCGGGGGGGCCGACGCCATGTGTAGGAGTAGAGGGAACCACGGCCTCTGCGGCCAAAATGGTAGAATTATTATTGTGTGGACCTTTTCTCTCACGATCTTTAACAAGGTCCTCATTACTAGCGGCACCGGCGGGAAGATGTAGACTAGGGGAAAGTCCCATGGAATAGAGAAGGCATTCTGGGTCAAGGCTTTGTTGCAACGGAACCTGGACACAAATTGGGGTGTCTTTGTATTGACTTGGGTCGCCATTAGATCCACTGAGGGTGTCCCCCACTCGGCAAAGATTGGTTCTAGGAACTTCTTGTTCAAGGCCCATTCGTTCTTGTTGGGGAACTCCCGACTTAGATGATCCACGATTGAATTCTGGCTGCCCGGAATGTAGGCTGCTGTTAGGGCTTCCAGATGTGCTTCGGCCCACACAAATATTTTGGTTGCTACCTGCAGAAGTGCCAAGCTCTTGGTTCCGCCCTGTCGGGCTATATATGCCACCGCCGTCTTGTTGTCTAACATTAGTTTGACTCGAGCTCCCTCTACTAGCTTCTCGAAGGCCCGCAAGGCCAGGTATGCGGCCTGCAGCTCCAGGGGGTTGGAGTGTCGGGATTCTGTCTTGCTCCAAACTCCCTGCACCTGCCTGCCGAGGCAGTGAGCACCCCAGCCCCGGAGACTGGCATCCGAAGTTATCAGAACCCAGTCCCCGGGGCTGAGGGGCATGCCCCGCGACAGGTTCTCTGATGACTTCCACCACGCTAGGTTCTGTCGAATCTGGCTTGGTATGCGAATCCTCTGATGGAGAGAGGTACCATCCCATTGGTTCAGGAAGGTTGCCTGGAAGGCTCTTGTGTGGAACCCTGCCCAAGGAATGGTTGGGCTTGCTGCAGTAAACATCCCGAGTAGGGTCATACAATCTCTTGCCGTTAGCGACGTTGACTTCATCACGGTGCTGATGCAGGCTACCAATTCTGCCTTCTTCCGTTCGGGTAGGAGGACAAGGCCTCTGTTTGTATTGAAAATCAGTCCCAGATATTCCATCTGTTGTGAGGGAATCAATTGGCTCTTTTGCCTGTTGATGATCCAGCCAAATCTTGATAGGATCTCTAGAACCGTCTCGCGTTGGGACGCCAGTTCTCCGCTCGAGCGTGCCACTACCAGAATGTCGTCTAGGTAGTGAAATATTTTTATGCCTTTCAGGCGAATGATGGCAATCACGGCTAGCAGGATCTTGGAAAACACTCGCGGAGCTGTGCTGATGCCGAACGGCAGACACCTGAATTGGAAGTGATCTTTCCCTACCAAGAATCTTAGGTATCTTTGGTGGCTGTCGTTGATTGGGGCGTGCAAATATGCATCCGTTAGATCGACTGATATCAGCCAGTCTCCTGGTTGCAACACAGAGATGATTGTAAATACAGATTCCATCTTGAACGTCTTGGGTTCTATGAAGTGGTTTAGAAACCTCAGGTCCAGAACTGGTCTGAGATCCCCCGATGCTTTGGGAACTAAAAAGATTGGCGAGTATACCCCTTTTCCTTTTTGGGATAGGGGTACCGGTGAAATTGCATTCTTTTGCTGTAAGTCGTCTAAATATTCTTGTAAGCAGTTCCGTTTCCTCCAGTCTGTCGGGCCATTCTGTGTGGACCACCGTATTTTGTGGTTTCTTCTGAAAAGATATTCTGTAACCGTATTTGACCGTCTTGCGGACCCACTGGTCCTTGACTTCTTCCGCCCATACTCCCCAGAAGGACATTAACCTGCCGCCCACCTGGGGGGAATGGGCGGTTAACCCGTCAAAAAGACTTCTCTGTTTTTTTCACGGTCTGTGCCGCTCTAGACTTTACTTTCCGCAAGAAAGAATTTTGTGGATTTTTCCAGTACGGTCTTGTATATTCCCGTCCTGGCCTGTATGACCTGGCGTCATACGCCCTCTTGTAGACTAGCTGGGCTGGCCGGGTGGCCTGCTGTGTCTTCCTGGGTCTTTGTGGTATTAGACCCGACTTTCCCCCAGTAGCTCGACTAATAGCTTCTTCTAGGGTCTTTCCGAACAGCACCTTGCCGTTAAACGGAATGTTACAGAGACTCAATTTTGAGGTGCTATCTGCTCCCCAATGTCGCAAACAGAGGGCCCTCTTTGCTGTCACTGCAAAAGCCATGATTTTTGCGAGTAACTTTGTCAGGTCCATAGAGGCTTCTGCTATGAAATCGGCGGCAAGGTCGAATTCTTCCATTGTTTGTATGACTGACTCTGACCCTGTATCTGCCTTTAAGGCTGCTTGGGTTCTCGTGGTCCAAACCTTGAGTGCTCTGGAGACTGAGGTTAGGGCAATGGCTGGACGGCATGCTGCACGCGCAGCTGAGTACACCTTTTTCAGGTCTGTGTCTGCACGTCTATCCATTGGGTCTTTGAAGGTTGTAGAATCTTGCAATGACAACGCGACCTGTCGAGCCAGACGTTGTAAGGCCGCATCTATGCCCAGCGGAGAGTCCCAAAGGTCTGCTTCTGGGGTTTTAAAAGGGTACAACCTTGAGAAACGATTTTGTATGTTTGCCCGCTTCTCCGGCTTTTCCCATTCTTCCTCGAACCATTCCCGGATCTCTGGCAAGAGGGGGAAGGTAACCCCTTGTCTCTTCCGGCTAGGAAAAAATCTTTTAATTTTTTCAGGTGGCTGAACATCCTGATCCCAATCAATGGCCTCCCTTACGGCTGTGACAAATGATTCAATATATTGAAAATCAAATAAATATTCTGAGGGCTCTTCAGAGTCCGATGAGTCTATTAACAGCGCCTCCCGGGCAGGTGATTCTTCGCGCACTGGCTGATTGGATCTAGACCTAGGTGATTTGGTGGCTGAGGCTGACTGAATACCCTCTGCCACTGCTTCTTGAATATAGTCTCTAATTCTTCTGGCCTCTGCTTCCCTGTCTGTAGCCACGTCCTTAATGCAGCCAGTGCATAGAAGTTTGCCAGGTTCGGATGGTGCCGAACATGCCCAGCAAAGACCATCGTCTGGGCGGGGTCTTGGTACATTTGGCTCTGCTACAGTCGCAGAGTGAGTGGATTTGCGTGCTGGACTAGAATGGGACTTATGCATTGCCCGAGAGCCAGACGCTTGCAGAGATTTTGAGCGGTGGCGGGACTTTTTTCTCCGTTCATGTCTTATCTTAGGGCTTCTGCTCCTAAAAAGACAACCAAGAAACACTACCTTTAGCTCTTGGTATTGCACTCTTTTACATTATGGCCCCCGTTGACCCCTCCTACCTGTCCGGTGACCTTGGTGCATTCTGGGGCTGTGGTGAGCTCATGCTGTGTAAAAAAGATACACATATCAGGCGGTGAAGCAATTGATACCAACGCAGTAAGAACAAGCGTGTACCTAAAAAGTCTTTTTTTTATTACACACATTTTTACATACACACATTTTATTCTTTTTTTTTTTTTTTTTTTTACATACACACATTTTTTTTCTTTAAACCTCCTGTTTACCTTTAAGGAGAGGAAAAAGTTCCAGGGTGGCAGCACTTTTTGGTGTCTAAAAAACGAGGATGGAAGTCCTGCTAGGCAGAGTGTTTTTTAGAGGAAGAAAGAAAAGAAAGAGATACCTTTTAAAACTTGCAGCTGACACAATCCTAACACACCCCCCTCCTCAGCTGAAGGCTTACCTAGAGCTTCCTCTCCCAGACAGTGGCAGACCACACTGAGCTTCCTGCCCTGGAGAGTTTTTATAGCCGATTTGGGGTCCGCCCACGGCACGCCCCGGCCCTGCCCCCTTGTGATGTCACCGCCGACTAGCAGAAAGTGGAGGAGGGAGGGGCGGCGCGCTCCTACGGATTTCAGAGCTGAGTGAGGAGAGGGAGCCACAGCATGTCCTAACAGACGGACAGGAGCCACACCACAGCCCCTGTTAAAACAGTAAGCTTCCTACAAGCTAGAACGCCCGCAGCTCATGCACCTGAGCGTCCAGTGTCATAAAGGGGCATACCTTTATTACTTCTGGACCTTCCAACCCGAGGAGAGACTGAACCTGGGTGGGGATGGTTCGGCAGGGGGGTTCTTTTCTTCCTTGTCCCTTGAAATTTTCTTTGTTTGTCTGGAAGAGTCTTAGGTGGTCTGATCGTCCGACCAAAAAAAAGGAACAAGGACTGGGGAGGAGGGGCCCCCTACTTATTAGCTAGGAGAAGGTGGTACTGGTAGACCGGAGGAGGGGATTAACCCATGATGTGCTGACGGGAGGACTGGCCAGGAAAGGTATTTTTTAATTGACCTTAATTTGTATTTCTATAGGTTAATTGGTTCAACTGAATGCATCCAAGATGGCTTTCACCTTCTAAGTGCTTTGAGTCCCCAAGATGAAGTTCACTATAGTAATACAAATTAAATATAAGAAAGACATCAGTGTGATAAATTGATAATAGGCATTGTCATTGTGGTAAAAGTGATTATGGCTAGCTGTAGAGTAAGACAGGCCATACATTGAGCAATTTTATTTTCTTCAACCATGGTAGGAGGAAAGAAAATTGCTTGATTCCCTCCCACTGACAGTTTCCCAGCCATCAGAACACAATCGGGGGAAAAAACTGACAGGCTGGTTGTACTGAAGGTCGGATAGATGGGCAGATGAATTCCTGCTGAATTTCGATCCGTTCATGACTTAAAGCTACTCATAAATGCTCAAAAGTGGGGCTGACACTAAAAACCTTACCATGTACCTTTACATTAGATTCCTCCATCCACGCAAAACGTGTGGATGGTGGGATCTCCCCTGGTATTGTGTGCTAACACCCGATGCTCCCTCAGTTATCAGAATACCCAAACAGTTACGGCATCTGACTGGCTGCAGTAACAGCTTGGCTGAAAATGTTTCACTTCTCCTCTTTCCGACAAATTTATTGAGTAGGGTGGTGTCAATAGCGATACCAATCCAGCAGGAATACGCTGGATTTTGAGCCGTGCATGGCCAACATTAGTTAATGTTTCATCAAATGTTACTTTTTTTTCTTGATCTTGCAACAAATGAAAAATGTTAAATTAAAGGTTTTATTTACAGGAGACTAATCCTGTTTCCGGCAGTATAACGTGGCTTTGTGTTTACATCAATCCAGCAAACTGTTCCTGATTATCACTCAAAGGCACACTCGAGATAGTATACCTGCTTTGCCTTGAGTTGGATGAGCCATTTTCTTGGGAGCTGAATACAGAATCCAGAGACAGGAGGCTGCAGACAGCATTGCTGGAAACAATTAGGCCTTGTACACACGATGGGATTTATCCGCTGTAAACGGTCCCCGGACCGTTTACAGCGCATATTTACGCCGGGATGTTTTGATCCGATGGCTGTACACACCATCGGATCAAATTCCCCGCCGGCGCACAGTGCAGTGACGCGGCGGTGACGTTGACGCCGCCACGTCACCGCACCAGGAAGTAAACACTTCCGCGCGCATGCGTCGGATCCATTCACAGGATACGACGCATGTGCGGGCAGATATGTCCGCTGGTTTGCCGTACTAACCAGCGGACATATCTGACGGGCAGCTATCCGGCGGAAAAATTTCAAAACATGCTTTGAAATTTTTCCGCCGGAGGAATCCGGCCAGAACGGTCCGTTTGCCCCTACACACGAGCGGATTTTTCGGCTGAAATGGTCCGTCGGACCATGTTCAGCAGATTTATTCCCTCGTGTGTACAAGGCCTGAGAGTTGAAGGGCTGAGTTGGCTTAAGACAAGGACAAGGTAGTGATAACCTAGTTATTTTTCAGATGTGATCATCCATTTTCAGTTGTGTTCAATTTTGTGGTGCCAGTACGGTCTGGATAAAAAATATTGATTTATTATTAGTATTTAGTATTTCAGTAGGATTTTGTGTGCAGTCTGACATGCAGCCACAATTGTTCTGATCTTAGCAGAGTTTTCCCACAAATTTGAGTGGTGGTTCTACACATCTTGCAAGCATGCTTGACACAGAAGGGAGAAGGAGAGTGGCAATAACAGACACTAATGGTATCCCTTATCTCTTTGAATAACAATATAACTTGGGACAAGTTTATCTAACCATGTGCCTTTTGAAAATTTTCAGCAGGTGGACATGTGACCTGACCACCCACAGAACGCACATGGACTACATCAGGTCTTTTTCTTTATTGTTGACTGTACACAGATATGGGATCATTACTTAGTTTGGTTATCATATCATAGCTATGGTCTACTAGAGTTGATCTCTCACCTACAGTGGCAGCCATTTTGATGGCTAACTCTGTATTAATTGCAATAAGCTTAAGGTGACCCTGTCGCTAGACTAAAATTTTATAAATTGTATCTTTGCAAATAAAATAAAAAAATAATACTTTGCTTTCTTGAAGAATTAGGCTTGCCAAGAATCATCTGAATCTAAAGCCTAGTACACACGTACAGGATTTCCAGCGGTAAAAAGTCCACCGGGAGTCCCGGGGAGAAAACCGAGAACCTGCTCGGTAAGTTTTTTCCATACACACAAGAGGTTTTCCTGATGGGAAAACTGCGATGGAGCTTTGGTCGAAAATCCCGAGCATGTGTATGCTCCATTGCATCGGTTTTCCCAGCCAAAAGCTTTCATGGCAGTTTTCCTGACGGGAAAACCGGTCGTGTGTACAATGCAAAATACTTCCGAGATTGTTGGATACCTAGTATCTCCCCTGCGCTCTGTTGTGATGTCGTACATCACTACATGATAAAGTAGAGAAGTAGGGGTTGAAGAAAACAACCACACCATGAGGACCAGGCTTCTGACAAATTCAGAAGAGTGTTTAATGTTGTAAATTATTCAGCAAGCTCAGCCCTTTAAGAGAGCAAAGACTGGCAGCAGTACAGCTAAATTAATGATTTTCTTAACAGTCTAGCTTTAATAGCAGTGATTACTCCACTGGCATAAACATTTCAAGTAGTACTCTCCTACAGGTTTCACAAAGCACAAACTATTTATGATTTCTTTCTTTGGTCCTTGGTAGACAATGAAGGCCTTTTAACTAAGAGCTTCAATACAGGCATACCTCGCTTTAGGTACACTCACTTTACATACACTCGCAAGTAAGGACATACCTGTGAGTGTATGTAAAGTGCCTTACAAGTAGTGATGAGCGGAATACGCCATATTCGATTTCGCGATATTTCACGAATATATAGAAGAATATTCGCGAAATATTCGTTAATATCGAATATTCGTGATATTTTATAAAAAAAAAAAATTTGCGAAATTTCGCTAATGCGAATGCGAAATTTCGCTAATGCGAATGCGAAATTGATTGCGAAATTCTCGTCAACACGCGAAAACGGAGATCATTTCCTGGATTACTAAACTAATATGCACTAAACACTAACTCAACTTACACAAACTTATATGACTAAACTAAAGCTAATTTTTTTTATTTTTTTTATACACAAAACACAGAAGGGCAGAGAAAGTATTCGCGAATAATCGTAATACGAATATTCGCATTGCGAATATTAGGCAACATAAAAGGATCGCCTCAGCTACTCGGCCCAGGGTCTCTAATCATACCAGCAATGCTTTTAGATGTCGATGGAGATCACTAGGATGTGATCTGTTTTAAAAATAAATTTGAAAAAATTCACCGCGATATTTGATTTATTTGCAAATACTCGAATATGCAATATTCGTAACGAATATTCGCAATGCGAATATTCGTGAGCAACACTACTTACAAGTACTGTACAGACATTTTTCAGCCGCAGTAGAAGGAGCTGAAGCTCTGAGATCATAGCCCGCCCTGTTCCAGTTTGCCCCTGACACCCCCACTACAGCCCCTGAGACCTCAACTACAGCTCCTGACACTCCCACTACAGCCCCTGACCCCCCACTACACCCTAGAAGTGAAAAAAGGTCACATTGTGTACTTAAAAGTGGGGTATGCCTGTAAAGTGGTTTCTTAAAAAAATCCCAAAATCCAAATAATACTCCCAATGACAGAAACAACAAATAAAATATCCTCATCACAATCAAAGGTGGGAACCCATGAAACATTTGGCTGAGTGACAATTGGTATTCTACTGATGAAGTAAAAAGTGAGGTTCCCATAGGACACAATCAGATTTCACCTTTCATCCAGGCAAAGCAGCCAGTATAATATGCTTGTTGATTGAATGTTAAAGAACGACAAATCCAGGTGCCTTTAACTGAGATTATGATGAAAAGATATATAGCAGAGTTTACATGCAGCGTAAAATACAAAATGATGAGATCAAGGAATATGAGCAGATACAATTATATTTGAAATAACAGGTTTGCTTGTAATCTTCTTAAGCCTCCCTATTTTATATATATTTTTTAATTGTATTAAGCAACCTCATTGGTCAAAATGAGGATTGGGAGGCTGGACTGAGTTGAGCCAAGGTTGCTTTCTATAGGAAATGCCAATGTTCACAAAAAATTTCAACATCCTATATGTTTTAGATCTACTGATGCTTTTGGTACGCCACTTTCACTGAACGTAACCTCTGCCTATGCATTTTCCATCAGTTGGCTCAGTTTAAAAATTACATGACAAGTTTAGTTTCGAACTTAGTCTATGCCTTTTTGCGGTGATGGCGAACCTTGGCACCCCAGATGTTTTGGAACTATGTTTCCCATGATGCTCTGCACTGCAGAGTGCATGAGCATCATGGGAAATTTAGTTCCAAAACATCTGGGGTGCCGAGGTTCGCCATCACTGCCCTATTGTATTAAATGAACCTTTTCAAGTTTCTACTATGTCAGCATCTTTGTAATATTCAACAAAAGATGTGTTGCTTTTTAACAGATTACTACTTCTATAAATTACACCAACTTTCAAGGCACAATGAGCTCTCCCTGTTCTTTTTATTAAATCAAAGCAGTATCACCTTGCATGGCCTTGTTTATGGTGTACTATTGTATTTACCTGATCACATTACTTGTGTAAGGTGTAATGTAATGTTATAGAAACTGATACTTTGATTTCTTATTTTAAGAGTATAATCATGTAAGAGTTACAAATATAAAATCTACAAATATTTAATGAATAATGTAGAAGCTGCATTCATTATACATACCCTATTCTGTGTATGTGGCATTTATTAAACATACTAGCATTGTTTCCTGCCTCCTGAATTGAGTGCAATGCATAATATAAGTCACTGTATTCATTTTGCCTTCATTATGCAAGCAGGGATGCCAAATAGCTCTTTGTGATTGTTCAGCTTCTATACAGTTACTGTATGTTGTGCTTGATTTATTTTATTCATAACTGGTAAGATAATATGGCAGTGTAAATGCTAAAAGTTCAGTTTTTACATAAAGTACATATGAAGTTATTATACCAATAAATAAATGTAAACTTTATTATAATGTTGGAGTTCCCATTCTAATGGAATAAAGATTAAAAATCAATTTTTCTGCATAAGCACTAATGCAGTTAAAGAAAAATAAATAAATAATTTGTTATCCTTCATAATGTCAGGATATGTATGTAGCGCTACTGGATGATGCTGAACTTTCTTTTAGGTTTATATTAGACATGTGCGTTCCCGTTCGTAACAAATGGATTTTCGTACGAATTTGTTAGTTTTCGTACATTCAGATCAATTCGAACATCCGAAAAGCTGAAAGAACCAAAATACGAAAATTACGGAATTACGATAAGCAAAATAACAAACAAGTGAAAATACGAACTAATTTACATTGTAGCAAAGTGTCATTTCTTTTTAATTTTGTCACATGAAAAGATTTATTAAAACATTTCCAAAAATGTGAGGGATGTACTTACGTTTGTGAGATACTGTGTATTATATACCACTTTTTACGCTAAGTCATACAGTTCTAGAACATATAAAACATGTGTATATATTAACTTTTTATAGTAGAAAAGATGGAGGTCTAGTAGAGAAATATAAGGCTAGCAGTAAGTAAAATAATAAGGTCACCTTTGCTTAATTTAAAAGACAGGCATACATTTGTGGCACATTAATCTTTTTATTACATAACTAGTCATAAGACTATACTCGACCTACAAATGTATTTACTTAGCTTGTTTGGTGTTTGCTTTAGATTCTTTATACATAATTTCCATTTTGTTTCACGTGTTCTTTTATCCCATGACATGCATGATATGACCTTATATAGTGAGTAGTTACAAAATAGGATTACTCATCTACACTATATTGTCAAAAGTATTAGGACGCCTGCCTTCCACACGCACATGAACTTTAATGGGATCCCAATCTTAGTACGTAGGGTTCAATATTGAGTTGGTACACCCTTCGCAGCTGCAACAGCTTCAACTCTTCTGGGAAGGCTGTCCACAAGGTTTAGGGGCATGTCTATGGGAATGTTTGACTATTCTTCCATGAGCGTATTTGTGAGGTCATGCACTGATGTTGGATAACAAGACCTGGCTAACAGTCTTTGTTCTAAATCATTCCATAGGTGTTCTATTAGGTTGAGGCCAGGACTCTGTGTAGGCCAGTCAAGTTCCTCCACCCCAAACTCATTCATTCTTGTCTTTATGGACCTTGCTTTGTGCACTGGTCCAAATCATTTGGTGGGGGGGGGGGGGGTTATGTTGTGTGGTTGTTTTTCAGGGATTGGGCTTGGCCCCTGAGTTCCACTGAATGGAACTCTTAAATCATTAGCATACCAAGACATTTTGGACAATTTCATGCTCCCAACTTTGGGGATGGCCCCTTTCTGTTCCAACATGACTGCACACCAGTTCACAAACAAGGTCCATAAAGACATGGATGAGCTAATTTGGGGAGGAGAAACTTGACTGACCTCAACCGGATAGAACACCTTTGGGATTAATTAGAGCAGGGACTGTGAGCCAGACCTTCTCATCCAACATCCGTGCCTGTCATCACAAATGTGCTTCTGAAAGTATGGTCAAACCTTCCCATGGACAAACGCCTAAACTGTGTGCACAGCCTTCCCAGAAGAGTTGAAGCTGTTATAGCTGCAAAGGGTGGGCCAACTCAATAATGAACCCCACGGACTAAAGCCTCGTACACACGGTCGGACTTTTGCCCAACCAACATCAAAATCCGACATTTTTCGCATTTGTCCGACCGTATGTACGTTCCATCGGACCAACTTTTTTGGCTTTCATCTGACAAAAAGTTGGGTCTGCGAACGGACCAACTTTCAGGCAACAAAAGTCCGATGGTGCAAAGTCCGATCGTGTGTATGCTATGGGTGTGATCGGACAAATCAATTAGGACAAAAATCCAAGGGAAATTCTGTTGGATGTCCGACCGTGTGTACGGGGCTTAAGACTGAGATACCATTAAAGTTCATGTGTGTACAAAGGCAGGCGTCTCAATACTTTTGGCAAAATAGTGTATGTCTAATATAATTTTGCCAGTAGAAACTTCCTATTGTTTCTTTTAGTGCAACAAATATGTGATAAAACGTTAAGAAAAATACACACTTTCTATCCAAACATAATGCCGCGTACACAATGCGATGAAAAAAAACTACGTTTTTTAAAACGTCATTTAAATTGATCGTGTGTGGGCAAAACGTCGTTTTTTGTCTTAAAAAAAAACGACCAAAAAAAAATTCCAACATGCTTGAATTTTTTGTGTCGTTTTTCAAAACGTCGTTTTTTGTTTCACAAAAAGTCACCATGTGTAGCAAAAACGTCGTTTACAACAACGTTTTTCAACCCGCGCATGCCCAGAAGCTAGTTATGAAGCGAGCTTCAATGGAAAAGAGTGGTGAACGTAACCTCGCTTTTTGTGAAAAAAACGATGGTGTGTATGCAACATTGTCTTTGAAAGTGACGTTTCAAAAACGTCGTTTTTTACTTCACAGAAAACGTCGTTTTTTTTCATCACAAAAAATGATTGTGTACGCGGCATAACAATCGCTGTCAAATAATAGACTGTGGGGCAGATTCACAGAGAATTAGATTCTCGTAGAGTATCAGAAATACACTACGCCGCCGTTTTTTACCTGGCTCTACGTGGAATCCCAATAGATTTTGTCCAGTAAACGACGGCGGCGTAGTGTATTTCTCCCGTCGCAATCCATCTGCGCGAGTAGGGGGCGTGAAGCATTTAAAATAGGCGCGTTCCCGCGGCGATCGAACTGCGCATGCTCCGTTCGCAAATTTCCCGCCGTGCATTGCGCGAAAACTCGTCGTCACGTCGTAGTAGCGTCGTTTACGTACATTCCTATTCCCGAACGAGTTACGTTAAAAAAAAATATATATTTTCAAATCGACGCGGGAACGACGGCCATACTTTACATGGGTTACGCACTGTTAGACCAGCAAAAAGCTCCTCTAACATTACGTAGCCAAAAAATGATGTAGGCGATTGCGAGGGACACTCGTACCTTCGTGGATCGCCGTAAAAACTCATTTGCATATCCCGACGCATGAAAACGACGCAAACTCCTCCCAGCGGCCGCAAAAATATCGCAGTGTAGATCCGAAGGCTTACGAAGACGTAAGCCTCTCGGATCGAAGCCCGAAGCCGCCGTATCATGGTTTGAGGATTCAAACTAGTGATACGGCGCGCAAAATTTGAAATTACTCCTGTCTAACACCAGTTAGACAGGCGTAATTGCTCTGTGAATCTGGGCCTGTGTTTTCAGAAAGTGAGTGCTAAGATTATGCTAAAATAATAAGATTAGCAGTAGCACAAAATATAATCGAGCAATAAAAAGACACACACAACGCATAAAGCAACTTAATAAAGCAAAAACATTTTATGGTACACATTTTTCAGGATAAAATATTATAAATCATATACAAAGCTGCTGCAAGTGTACGGTATCTTTCATTATAAACATTGGAAATATTAACTAAAATCTCCTACATCAGAATTGAGCGGAAGAACCTGTCATTATCTTGCAGGTTAAATTGTTTTACATTACAGAATCATTTGGTCATATTTATAAATTAAGGGAAAAAAAATCTTCAGTTTATACAAAACATTTGTGTAGATTCAAATGGCAAAACCGTAAATATAACCAAATATGGAGTTTCTGGAACCACTGGGTCTGTGAATATGTAATTAAGCCGTTATCCTAAATCAGAAGATTATTTTAGGATGATTGTAATATTGATGTCATAATGATGTCATCTCTGTGCTATCTCCTCCAGTTAGTTTGATTGGTTTACAGTGCTAACCCTTCTTATTCTAGTTCCGAACTCCAGAGGTTATTACAAAGACTAGCAAAGTACTGCTTAAAGTGGAGTTCCACACATTTTTTTTTTATCACTAAAAATCTTAAAATGAATAATTTTTTTTTTTTTTAATAATATTGTTTTTTATACTCATATGAAAGGGTGGTTGCTATGTGGAAGTAGCTCTTCTGCCTCCTTTTCCACCACGGTGGATCTTCTGGCTCGTCCTACGTCGCTGTGTGAATGAGCCGCGCTGCCTTCTGGGAACTGTGTGTATCCCAGGAGGCAGCCACCCATTCACAAAGCGCCGTGTGAGTCGCGCATGAGCAGTAGGAAATGGGCAGTGAAGCCGTAAAGGCTTCACTACAGGTTTCCCTTAGTAAGAATGGAGGTGCCAGGACCGAGCGATCGCCGTCGGGGGACCCACATCACAGGCAACTAGGACAGGTAAGTGTCCTTATTAAAAGTCAGTAGCTACACTGTTAGTAGCTGCTGACTTTAAAAAAAAAACGTGAGTGCAATCCCGCTGTTAAATGCCTGTAAGTAGATTTAATAAATACATTACTTTTTTTATATCTACCTAAATACTAACTTTAACCACTTGCCGACCACCACACGACTATTTACATCGATAGATTGGCACAGGCAGGCAAATTGGCATACAGGTACGTCCATTCAGAACTGCCGCCGCGTGCCTCGCGAGTGCGGTTGCTGGTCCTGGGAACTCAATGTTCCCGGGAGTCCCATGATTGAGGTCGGCAAGGGCATTACCCTATTCTGCCTCTTGACACTGTCACTGATGACCGTTCCCCGTTCTCGGGAACGGTCATCAATGACGTGTCATGTGTAGCCACGCCCCCTAATAGTAAGAATTACTTCTTAGGGAACACTTAACCCCTGCAGCGCCACCTAGTGGTTAACCCCTTCACTGCCAGTGTCATTTTTACAGTAACCAGTGCATTTTTATAGCACTAATCGCTGTAAAAATGACAATGATCCCAAAATGGTGTCAAAAGTGTCCGATGTGTCCCCCATATTGTCGCAGTCCTGATAAAAATCGCTGATCGCCGCCATAACTAGTAAAAAAATATTTATTAATGAAAATGCCACAAAACAGTCCCCTATTTTGTAGACGCTGTAACTTTTGTGCAAACCATTCAATAAATTCTTATTGCAATTTTTTTTACCAAAAATATGTGGAAGAATCAGGCTAAACTGTGGAATTGTATATATATATATATATATATATATATATATATATATATATATATATATATATATATATATTAGGGCTGTTACTGATCAAAATGTTTGTGTTCGATTAATCGTTTTTTTTTTTTTTAATCGATTAATCGACTAATTTCGATTAATTATAACACACATACAGATCCAACTACTTTTAGGTCATCTCCTTGCAGGCTGGTTCCCAGTGCAGCTCCAACCACTGGAAAAATGGATAGCAGGATACAAAAAACACATAAAGGCAGCGCTCGATGGGAATAGCATTAAAACTTTTATAGTCTTCAAGTAAGTAACAAAATAAATATTGCACTGGAGATAAAATCGATGTAGCTACATAAACTGTAAAACTGGTGCCAGAAATACCAAACGGTACCAAAAGCAGTCTTAAAAACATGTAGCCAAGTATGATACTGGTATAAAAATGTGTACAATGATACCACTGCTGAATCCAGATGAGGAGGGGTTAACATCAGTCTGTTGGCATGTAGATGTCCCGTGAAGGGAACTATCACAACTCCCAGTGGATGGCTGTAGAATCCCAGGTTGATAGAGGGAAGTGATAGAGGGAAGTGTGACAGCCCTTGCGTGTGGCAGATAGTAAGGTCCCCCCGGCATGCAGATATGAAGGCACAGAAAAGGAGCGCTTCAGATGGACACGGCAAGCCCCGCTGGTGTCCCGTGACATCACCGGATCTCTGACGGAACTCCCTGAAGGGCCAGAAGCCGGCGGAGAGGTGAGTACCAATCAAAAGAAGATTAATCGATCAATTAAAAGTTAATTTGCACAGCTCTAATATATATATATATATATATATTGGGGATATTTATTATAGCAAAAAGTAAAAAATATTATTTTTTTTTCTAAATTGTCGCTCTTTTTTTGTTTATAGCGCAAAAAAATAAAAATCGTAGGTGATCAAAAGAAAGCTCTATATGTGGGAAAAAAGGACGTCAATTTTGTTCGGGAGCCAGAAGATTATTTTAGGATGATTGTAATAATGATGTCATCTCTGTGCTATCTCTTTCAGTTAGTTTGATTGGTTTACAGTGCTAACCCTTCTTCTTCTAGTTCCAAACTCCAGATGTTACTACAAAGACTAAGCAAAGTACTGCTTAGTGCTTAAAATGCCTGAATGAATGAATGAATGAATGAATCAAAACTTATATAGCGCGGCACATGCGAACTGAATCGCCTCTGGGCGCTTGTTGTTCCTGTCTCCTTTGATATCAAAAGAGAAAAGTCTTGACCTGTAAGTAGATTTAATAAATACATTACTCTTTTATATCTACCTAAACACTAACTATGTCAGTTAAAGCAAGGCAGTGCCGAATCGCAAAAAGTGGCCTGGTCTTTGACCCCCAAAATAGTCCGGACTGAAGCCGTTAAGGGGGCTACAGAGGCCCTTCAGTAAGTGCACATTTTGAGTTATCATTTTCTTCAAGTTTATCTGAGAGTTAATATTGATGTGGTATATTTTCATAAAAGTATTTCCCCTTCAGAGGTGTATTTAGGTTTTGTGCTGCCCTAGGCCTGACTAAACTTGTGCACCCTTAATTTAAATATGACCCATCCCTTCCTGTTACGGCCACACCCTGTGTTTAAGATGCGCCCTGAAATTTTCGAGTGAGGACACTAGTTCTGAGGGCCTGGTGGGGGCAATGGATTCCCTTAATTTACTTAGATTTCTTCTTACTTCCTGGTTGCCCATAGAGCAGGAAGTGAAGGGAAATCTTCGCAATGGGACAGGGATGGTAAAATATAAACTGACAAGGGCTATAACCCTCCCTTACTCTATCCAAAAGGAAGAAAAAAGTGTTGCCTATAGTTCTACTTTAAGTAGATGATGCAGCAGAAACATATAGCACAGTGAGGAAGGTTTTTGGTCCAGGATGATAAAACAGTCAAAATTGGAAGCGCCCACAGTTGCGGAATGCCGCCCGCCCACATACCAGAAGCAGTGAGGTCGCTTTATGGGGGCGCTAGACGAATTTTCCTAACAGTGTAGCGAAAGCCAGCGGGGACCCTTTTCGTGCTGCCCCCCTGCAAAGTGCTGCCCTAGGCCTGGGCCTTGTTGGCCTAGGCCAGGATAGAGCTCTGTTCCCCTTAGTTGGCTTAGTAATAGGAATAATAAATCTGAAAAGAAGACAAAACTGTGGGTCAGTCATCTTGTTTTGTTGTATTATTTTTATTAGTAAAATATTATTAATATATTGCTTATATAATAATCCATTGATTTATGTTACAGTTAATATTAAACCCTCAGGGCCAGATTCTCAGCTGAGATATGACGGCGTATCTCCAGATACGCCGTCGTATCTCTGTTTCAGGGCCGTCGTATCTCTGTATCTGGCCCTGGGTATCTATGCGACTGATTCTTAGAATCAGTTACGCATAGATTTTGCTTAGATCCGACTGGTGTAAGTCACTTACACCGTCGGATCTAAGTTGCAATGTTACGCTGGCCGCTAGGTGGCGTTCCCGTCGATTTCTGCGTTGAATATGCAAATGAGCCTGATACGCCGATTACCGAACATATTTGCGCGCCGTCGTTGTAGTTTACGTAGTTTGCGTAAGCGTAAGGTTACCCCTGCTATATGAGGGGTAACCTTGCGTAGGTCCGGCATAAGCCATGTTAAGTATGGACGTCGGGACAGCGGTCTGTTTTTCCGTTGTGTACGTCGTTTACGTAACTCGTCGAGAATAGAGCTGTGCGTTAATTACATTCACGTCGAATTACCAATGTACCAATGTAAATATAAATACCAATGTATTTGCGGCGTAATATGGAGCATGCGCGCTGGGCTACGTTTACGGCCGGTGCATGTGCAGTTCGTTCGGCGCGGGGGCACGCTTAATTTAAATACAAGCCGCCCCATTTGAATTACGCGGGGATACGCCGCCCCATTTACACTACGCCGCCGCAAATTATTGAGCAAGTGCTTGGAGAATACGGCACTTGCTCCTGTAAGTTGTGGCGGCGTAGTGTAAATAGGAAACGCTACGCTACACCGCCAGCAACGAGAATCTGGCCCTCAGTGTTTTTTGGTTTAACACATTAAAACACAATAAAATAAACATTTCAACCCCAGCATATGCCGTTTACAGTTTTCAGTTTTCCTGCTCTTAGTGGTGCTTCTGGTTTTCACAGGAAAAAGTTAACAGTGGACAGTGCAGTCTCCGGTCAGTCTGTTAGTTTGGAGAAAGGAGAAGAAAGGAGGCACAGGGGAATGCCATCCTAGGCTACAGGGATGTGTGTTTCTATTGATGCACACAACATAGAGAGACACAACTCTAGTCCCTACATGTAAGGGTGGCTCCGTAGTATGCTGCAAGAGAAAGGATCCACCCTGAAACATCTGGGGCAGTAATCATAACACCAGCTTAAATTGGAACATAGGGAAGGATTAAAAGATAAAGTTTCAACATACTCAATAAGTGATTAAATCAGTTGTTGAAGTGCTTATAAAAACTAAGTACTGTAATTTTGTTTTATTAAGAAGGGGGGAAATTATGGGGGCCACCTCCCACCTCTCACAATTTGAATATATATGTTTTAGATTGTATATGTAATTGTAATTAAAAAAAATTCAAATAAAGATTAATGTATTTAAAAAAAAAAAGTACTGTTATAGTTTTCTCTCTTTGATTTATTCATACATTGTATTTTCAAAATGTATCTGTCTGCAGGATCCATTGCAGTTTTCGGCCAATGTGTGGGTGCACTGTGTTTGGAGTAAGCTCTTCTTCATGAAAAAAGGGAAACATTGGTGTCCAGTTGCATAGAAATGCTGTAACTTGTTGATGATTGCCGTGTACTGTAAGGCCGTGTACACACGATAGGTTAAACCGATGACAGCGGTCTGATGGAAACGGTCCATCAGACCGTTATTATCGGATGGACTGATCGTGTGTACGCGGCTTAAGATAACAAGTGCTTCTGTTGCTTGGAACAGCTTCTTATTGGTTTTTTTTTCATTTGCATGATCCAGTAGTCTCTATGACTGCAGGTGTTGCTTGACTCCATAGCAAAGTTTTTGACTCCCTGATTTTGTATGAGCATCCTATTCAGTTTATATTTTTTGTATGTTTCTTGGTTGCAACATCTTCCTAGTACAAAGCACCAGTGCTTCATAATAATTCTGGACATAATTTTTCAATATACTCCCTCATTTGTCAGGCTGTGACCTGTTTATCTTCTCTAAGATATAATGAAACATAGTATGACTAAATTAACTATACCATGCACAAAAGGTGGTATACGCTTTTCCTGTTGGATCAAGCTTGGCAATTATTGTATGTGAGTCATTTATTACTCATCCCACTAAGGTTCTGAACCCTATTTATCTAACAGATACAGTTTGGAGTCTTCAGCTAATTCATTTAAAGTTGTCAGAATGATCTATTTTATAATTGGTTCAATTTATTTTCTCAGGATATGCTTAAAAGTAAAACTAATATAAGGGATGACATGTATTAATACCAATAATGTTGGTCTCTAAGCTAAAAAGTCATATACCAACTGCAACCTTATGCTAGTTATTTACCTATTGTATTACTATTAATATGAATAATGTTTTGGAATGGTGTTTTCGTGTAATATTTGAATATTGGTACTTAGCCAGTCAGGGTATTTTGTAGTTGAAAGCGTTTGTTAACTCCGCCCAAAAAAAAAACATATCCTGGTCTACCAGTCGGGTGCAATTGTTTTTCTACTCCTGGTTCTTATCCTGTGGTCAACAGTGGTCTGTGCCTCACACCCCACAGCTTCTACTAAATGCAGCATTCAAGTGAAGGTAAATTGGGTATCTGGCGCTCCAGGAGGCAATGCCCTTAGTTTGTAATAATTTCATTAGTCAGTCTTTAGGTAAAAACAAAGTTGAACCACGGTAAGGGGGTATTTTAAAAATGCAGCCATCCTCAGAGTGTGTCCAGCAACTCTGCAAAACATATAAAAAAAAACAGGTGGGGGGACTTTTCTAAAACTGTATCATTTTTTGCACAAGATTAAAAACACTTACAAGGTATACGTGGGAGTCATGCTTGTCATAAGTATGTAGTCCTGACAGTTCTACTGCATCCCACAGGCTCCGCGCACGATCTGGATCGTCATAACATAAGTATCATGTACTGTAGATATTCTTGATAAAAGACCAAGAATTTTTTTTTGTTGTCTGCCAGCAAAAGATGTATGATTGATAACTGTGTTAGGTATATACAAAACTTGCTGTAATATTAGACCTTTTCTGGTAAATGTATTTTGTTGCTAGGATTCGGTATGTGTTTTTATCAACACAGTGACAGATGAATTTCACAATACATAAGTCAACAAAACTCACCTAATACATATATTGTGTCATTTCAAATTGTGTAATTTAAACCATTTATATTACATCTGTGGTAATTTTAAAAACGATTCTTTTACATTTTTTCCACAAATCTACATTATTTATTGTTGTATATCTGAAGCTTGATGGACAAGTAAACTGGATTTTCGAAGGTGATGGTGAAATGCTCCAGCAAGTATTGTGTTCAAGCAGTTATCAATTTCCACTGATGTGTAGTCAGCCCTTGGGTTCTTCACTATTCCAACTAATATAAACCTTTTAGAACACATACACATTGGCTTGTTACATGTTTTATGCCATTTCAAATAATATAAATGTATGGTGTAAATTATTGTGTTTTCTACAGGGTTTTCTATACACAATACTAGCATGTGCCTAATGACTTGGTTACTACATTTTTTTAAAGAAAATCCCTCCTGTAGTTTCCTGAAAGCTGACTTTAGTTTTCCCTTGCATAAAGATATATAAGCCCCTATAATGGCAGGAAATAAAAAACAGATGCGTTTGTGTATGACCTTTTACCTTGGAGATCTGCCTGACACACTCTGTCTAAACACGTGCCCCTGCCAATACAAATGTATGTTATATAATACTTGAAAAGAGATTCCGGGGATCTGATTTGTGCCATCCTGGCTCCACACCTTGTCTTCCATTTTAGTTTTAATGCAGTCAATCCAACAAAGGACCTGATTTAAAATTCAGATGCTGTGTAGGGGATTGTGGGTATTAAATATATACTAACAATCATTTGATGACCTTAAAGCGGAAGTAAACCTGCACACGAAAAAAAATACTAGTTCATTATGAAATACTTACCTCAGAACAAAGTCCCCGTATCGGAGTCCAGTCCACGCCGAGGGAGCTGACATCTTTCCCTTGGCATGTCTTCCGGGTTTGTGGTTTCCGGCGCTGTGAGCGGCGATTACGTAACTCCCGTGCATTTGCGGGGGAGTTTCCTTCTCGGTAAGGTCCGGCAGCGTCTGCCAGACCTTTAGCCGGGCATTCAGAGCGCATGCGCCACTGACGTTAGCGGCTGCATGCAAAAGGAATATCTCCTAAACCATACAAGTTTAGGAGATATCAATTTTACCTACAGGTAAGTCTTATTAGGCTGCGTACACACGATCAAATCTGTCTGCTGGAAACGGTCTGCCAGACCGTTTCAGCAGACAGATTTGATCGTGTGTACGGGCGGACAGACAGATTTGGCCAGCCGACAGATTTTAAAGCATGCTTTAAAATCTGTCTGCTGGGAATCCGTCCGTCCGACATGTCTGCTGGTTAGTACGCTAACCAGCAGACATATCTGCTCGCACATGCGTCGAATGGATTCGACGCATGCGCGGAAGTGTTTTACTTCCTGGTGCGGTGACGTGGCGGCGTCAACGTCACCGCCACGTCACCGCTCTGTCTGCCGGCGGGGATTTTGGTTTGATCGTGTGTACATCGATCAAACCAATACATCCCAGCAGACAAATCTGTTCAAATCGGTCTGTCAGGCCTTGTACACACGATCGGACATATCCGATGAAAACGGTCCGCGGACCATTTTCATCGGATATGTCCGATCGGGAGTTTGATCCGATGGCGTGTACACACCATCGGATCAAATTCCCCGCCGCCGGACGGCGCGGTGACGCGGCGGTGACGTTGACACCGCAGCGTCACCGCCACGTCACCGCACCAGGAAGTAAAACACTTCCGCGCATGCGCCGAATCCATTCGGCGGCGGCGCGGCGGCGGTGGGGGACGACATGTCTGCTGGTAAGTGTACTAACCAGCAGACATGTCGGGCGGACAGATTCCCACCGGATGGATTTCAAAGCATGCTTTGAAATCTGTCGGGTGGAGAAATCTGTCCGCTAGCCCATACACACGAGCGGAGATGTCTGCTGAAACGGTCCATCGGACCGTTTTCAGCGGACATATCCCCTCGTGTGTACGCGGCCTCAGACCGATTTGAACAGATTCATTTGCTTGTGTGTACGCGGCCTTATAGGCTTACATTTAGGTAAAAGTGTCAAATTTGGGTTTACAAACACTTTAATATAAAGCTACACATTTGCATTTTGTTTTTAGGAACAAATTATTATTATTTTTTTTAATCTACTGAGAAGAATAGGTTCCTCTGGAAGACTGATGCCACGTACACGATCATTTTTCAGCATGAAAAAAACGTTGTTTTTCAGCATGTCAAAAAAACAAAGTTTTTCCAACTTCATCATTAAAAACGACGTTGCCTACACACCATCGTTTTAAAAAAAAGATGAACAAAGCGCGGTGACGTACAACACGTACAACGGCACTCTAAAGGGAAAGTTCTATTCACCTTTGGGCTGCTTTAGCTGATTCAGTGTTAGTAAAAGACGATTCGCGCTTTTCTGTCTGTTACAGCGTGATGAATGTGCTTACTCCCATAATGAACGGTAGTTTTACCATAACGAGCGCTCCCGTCTTATAACTTGCTTCCGAGCATGCGCGGGTTTAAAACGTAGTTTTAGCCCACACACGATCATTTTTTCCAACCTGAAAAACGACACCGTTTAACACGACGTTAAAAAATGCAGCATGTTCTAATTTTTTTTTGTCGTTTTTCAGAACCTGAAAAATTATGTGTAGCCCACACACAATCATTTAAAAAAAAAATTCATGCCAAAAAATGATCATGTGTACGCGGCATGATTCACATTTTTACAGCTCTTACTGCAAAGAACTGTTTTTCCATAATTGATATTTAAACCACTTTTCTTCCATTCATATGAGGGAACCTTGTGTGTTTTGTGAGAATCTTAAAGCAGAACTTCGCTCTCTCAATCAGCACTGGTTATTTTTAATACTTACGATGCTAGCATTAGTAAGTACTGTAGATAGGAAAGTATATCATATTTACTTGTTTTAAACTTTTTATTTACATTTTTTCAGTTACTTCCTGGTTCACAGGCCTAGGTAAATTATGTCATACATCCCAGGAGTCTTCAGGAGGGGAGGAGGATTTTTCTCAGCTAAACACATCCTCTTGGCTGCATGCCCAAACTAAGGGCAAATGATGGATTCCAGGAAGTAAATTCTACATGAATCATCTGCCCTTACTGAAGATGGCCACGGCCAGAAATGCTAGGGGGATGTTTTTTAACCACTTTAGCCCCGGACCATATTGCTGGTCAAAGACCAGAGCACTTTTTGTGATTCGGCACTGCGTTGCTTTAACTGACAATTGTGCAGTCGTGCGACGTGGCTCCCAAACAAAATTGGCGTCCTTTTTTTCCCACAAATAGAGCTTTTTTTTGGTGGTATTTGACCATCTCTGCGATTTCTATTTTTTGCGCTATAAACAAAAATAGAGCGACTATTTTGAAAAAAAATGCAATATTTTTTACATTTGCTATAATAAATATCCCCAAAAAATATATAAAAAAACTTTTTTTTTCCTCAGTTTAGGCCGATACGTATTCTTCTACATATTTTTCGTTAAAAAAAAAATCGCAATTAGCGTTTATTGATTGGTTTGCGCAAAATTTATAGCGTTTACAAAAAAGGGGATAGTTTTATGACATTTTTATTAATATTTTTTTTTTACTAGTAATGGCGGCGATCAGCGTTTTTTTTCAGTACCGAGACATTATGGCGGACACATCGGACAATTTTGACAAATTTTTGGAACCATTGTCATTTTTATAGCGATAAATGCTATAAAAATGCATTGGATTACTATAAAAATGCCATTGGCAGTGAAGGGGTTAACACTAGGGGGCAGGGAAGGGGTTGAGTGTGTTCCTGGGTGTGTTCTAACTGTATGGGGGGGTTGACTCACTAGGGGAAATCACTGATCTTCTGTTCATACATTGTATGAACAGGAGATCAGCGTTTCCCCCGCTCTGTAACGAACGAGCATGCGTGCCCGTCGGCGATCGCGCCCGCCGGGCACGTGCGCGGGACTCGGGGGACGAGCGGGGGCGCATGCGGCCGCTAAAGGGAGGACGTAGAGCTACGTGCTCTCGCCCAGCAGTGCCGACCTGCCGCGGTACAATGACGGTGGGCTGCTCGGCAACTGGTTAAAGTGATTCATCAGAAAAATAAAGATGGGTGTATGAGTTCGACTTTGAATATTGAATACTAAAAATGTATTAAATAGCTTTTTTGGTTTGTGATGCTCAGATACAGTGCTTTAAACCACTTAAGGAGCAACATCTTCCTGGCCAGGCCATTTTTTAGTTTTGAACGCTGTGGGCTTCAGTTTTGAACTTTGACTAACAATTACTAAGTCAGGCAAGACTGTACCTAAATAAATGTTATATCATTTTTAAGTATGCATGGGCATACTTGAAAATGCATTCTGCTTCTCTTCTTCAGTATAGAGGTACAACATATGTGAGATTTTTTTCACTGCCTAGCTGCATAGAGGGGGCTAAAAGTGAGTAAGTTCTTTAATCGGTTCCCGACCGGCTCACGTGTATATACTGCATCAGAATGGCACCGTTGGGTGAAACCCCGTACAGGTACATCTTCCCCTTTAAGAGCCACCAGAAGGGTGCTGCACGACAGGTGACCCGATGGGCTTGGCCATCGGGGGGGCTTTCGCCACCGGCCACTCGCTATCACATGCACGAGAGCCAGCACGGGGATTTGTGTGTGTAAACACACAAATCCCTGTTCTGTCAGGGGAGAGGAGACATCTTGTTTGTTCCTACTAAGTAACAACAACGATATGTCTCCTCCTCCAGTCAGTAATTTTTTTTTTTTTTTCCCACATCAGCTGACACCGACCCCGGAGACCAGTTCATGGATCGATCTTTATCTGTCTCCATTAAACTGTTTTGCATCATCTGTGGTATTGTGCTAATATTAATTCATCTGTCGCCATTTTATATTGTTTTTTTTTTTTTCTTGTTTTTTTTTTGTTATTTTTGTTGTTCGTTTTCTACAATGGCACAGGTCCAAAGAAGATGCAAAAAGAGAAACAGCAATAAAAAAGAAAACGATGCTCATGTCGCGGCTTGGACACATAATTACAACACAATCCCAACCAACCTCTACTAAAATACTGCAAGTTTATTCCCGAACCCCCCCCCTCCCCGATGAACCCTCCTCCCCCACCCACCCTTCCCCGGTCTTTTAGGTTCAGTAGGCGCCCTAGAACAGGGGTTTACACAAAAATACAGATATAATAATATTTTCACGCAGTTCCGGTAGGTATCTGCCTGTTCGGACTGGCGACTCCCGTCACGCCCTATGTTGGTATCCTATACTCTCAGTTTCTCCCTATAGCTCCATGTTTTTTTAAACACTTTCCACTTATTCCATTTGCCATGGAAATCCCCGCATGTCTCAGCAAAACTCTCCTTCAACTCTTCCATTCGATAAATTTCCTCAACTGCGTCTATCCACTCCCATATCTGGGGACACTCGGTGTCCTGCCACTTTTTAGGTATAAGCCGTTTCGCTGCGTTCAGCAGATGTGAAACTAGAGACTGCTTGTATCTTTCAATTTCCGCGCAGCTACCGTGAAAGAGTACGATCCACGGATCCTTCTTTAACTCCTTGCCTGTAATCTCTTTGATATAGCTCAGGACCGCCTCCCAAAATTTCTGGATTTTCGGGCAGGTCCACCACAGATGTGCCATTGTACCTTTGTCTGTGCACCCCCGCCAGCACTCCGCGGACTGGCCGTCTTTATAATGGCTGCATTTATCAGGGGTGATGTACCAGCCCGAAATGCATTTATAGTTAGTTTCCGCCGTTCGCATATCTATGGAAGACGAATGGGTCCATTTCATTAATCTTACAAACGTGTTATCCCCTCTAAGTGTTCCTAATTCCCTTTCCCATTTCTGTACAAAGGGGGGTTCCCCCAGTGTATCCAACTCAATTAATATCTTGTATAATTTTGATATCGTGCCCTTTGAATTCTCTTGAAAACATAATTTCTCCAGTGAGTTCAGCTCCTCCTTCGACCGAAGTGGTCTGGGCAGGTGCTGAACGAAGTGATGTAATTGAGTGTAACGCCATGTGTTTAAGTCCCATAAGTCTGTTCTGGTTTTCAACTCATCAAGAGTCCTAATTTCCCCGTCTTTTACTATATCACCCAGGTGAACTTTTCCTTTTCTAATCCAATTCCCCCCAATTTTTTTTTCCCCCGGTGCAAAATAAGGGTTATTTTTTAAATTAATTAATGGGGAGTTGTAGTTCGTGCCTATTTGTGTCCGTATCCTATCCCATAACCTCAAGGTGTCTCGTGTCAATTCGAGAGTGTGACTATCCAGTGCTCTATATTGTTTGGGATTCCAAAACTGTATTAGCTTGTGTCGTCTCTATTTGTACCCATCTCTTCCATGGTCTATTCCTAGCCCATTCCACCACCCGTGACAGAACAGCCGCTTGATGATATTTTCTAATATCAGGTACTGCAAGGCCCCCGTGTTGTTTATCTTGCTTTAAAATTGATAAGGAGATGCAATGTTTTTTATTCTTCCACACGTAATTCATAAGAATTTGGTTAAGAGTTCGAATCATTTGAGGGGGGAGAACAATTGGAAGCAACTGAAATTTATATTATATTTTTGGGATTATTGTCATTTTGAGCATGTTTATGCGGCCTATCCACGAGACGGGTTTGTTTATTGTTTTTCTTACCTCGCTTTTTACCTCATTGAGAAGGGGGATATAATTTATTCTATAAATCTGACTGAGCGAATGGGCCAGTTTAATGCCTAAATATTTTAGTTCTTTACTCCAGGGGAAGGAGCAGCTCCCCTTCACCTGTCTTATCTCAGTTTTATTGAGATTGATATTCAATATTTCCGATTTAGCGATATTGATCTTAAAATTGGATATGTCCCCGTATTTTTGTAGTATCTTCATTAAACTAGGGATCGAACTACTTGGTTTGGAGAGGTAGAACATAACATCGTCCGCAAAGGCGGACAGCTTATGTTCTTCCTTTCCCACTCTTACGCCATTAATATCAGAATCGTTCCGAATCGTTGCCAGTAACGGTTCCAGGGATAGTATAAAAAGTAATGGGGATAAAGGGCATCCCTTTCGGGTTCCATTTTTCATTTCGAAGGCCTCCGACAGTATTCCATTTACTTTAATTTTTGCGGTGGGGTGGTGATATAATGTTTTAATCCAGCTGATCAACCTGTTCCCCAGTCCCATTGTTTCCAATGTTAGCAGCATTAGTCCCCAGTCTACCCTGTCGAACGCTTTTTCGGCGTCAACAGACAGGAATAGAGCTGGGGACCCCTCCTGCCTTATCCTCTGTATCAGGAGGAGAGCTCTTATACCATTATCTTTACCCTCTCTTCCAGGGACGAAGCCCACCTGGTCCGGATGCACTAAAAAATGCATGGCCTTTTTCAATCTCTCGGCTAGAACTTTCGCGAAGAGCTTTATATCGATATTTAATAACGATATAGGCCTATAGCCTGAACACAATGAGCTGTCCTTTCCTTCTTTTAAGATTATTGCTATCGAGGCCGTAAGAGCATCGTTTTGGAACCAGAATTTTACTAAATTTCTTGTAATATAGGGCTGTAAAACCGTCTGGCCCTGGGCTTTTCCCCACCCCAGTATTTTTGAGGGCTTTTTTAACCTCATCTTCGGTTATGGGCCTATCCATGTGGGAACTTTCTATGTTGTCAATCTTAGGTAATCTGGCCTTCTCGAGGAAATCTCGGGTTTTGGCCTCTTTTACACCCGCCTGCCACCCACTCTGTTTTAGATTGTACAATTCTTCATAATAGTCCCTAAATGTCGCAGCAATATCCTTGGTGCAATAGGCCAGGTCGCCATTTGGCTTTTTAATTTTTTCAATGTAATTTCTGGTTCTCTTTGTTTGGGCCATTTTAGCTAGCTGCTTACTAGGTTTATTTCCCCACAAGTACCTCTCTCTGGCTATGCTGTTGAACTTTGTCTTAGTATCTTGCTCCAAGATCTCCTTTAATTCCTCTCTTTTTAGTATTAGCTTGCCATAAGTGTCCTGGGAGAGCTGTTTTTTATGTTTCTGTTCTAGGGAGGTTATTTCTTGTGTTAATGTATCCCTCTTCCTACTCTGCTCATGTTTCCCTCTCGCCCCTATGGAGATTAAAATTCCCCCTGATGTATGCTTTATGAGTCTCCCAGAGGGTTGTGTTAGATATGTCCCCTGTATCGTTTATTTGAAAGAATTGTTTAAGTTCTTCTTCCACCCTTTCAGCCTCTCCCCCTTCCCGTATCAGGCAATCGTTTAAATGCCACATCGGGTGTTGTTTCTGTTGTGTGGATATCCGAATTTTCATAGAAATTGGCGCGTGATCAGATATGGTCACCGCGCCAATCTCCGCTTCTATTATCATATCCAACAACTTATGGTCCACGAGAGTGTAATCTAACCTAGAATACGTTCCATGCGGGGGTGAAAAGAACGTATAATCCCCCCCCCTCCTCCAGTCAGTCCTAATCCCATACAGTTAGACCACATCTAGGGAACACACATTTTACCCCTTGATCGCCCCCTAGTGTTAACCCCTTCCCTGCCAGTGACATTTACACAGTAATCAGTGCATATTTATAGCACTGATCGCTGTATAAATGTCAATGATCACAAAAATGTGTCAAAAGTGTCTGATCTGTCAGTCGCAATGTTGCAGTACCACTAAAAATCACAGATCACTGCCATTACTAGTAAAAAGAACAATAATAATAAAAATGCCATAAATCTTTCCCATAGTTTGTAGACGATATAACTTTTGCGTAAACCAATCAACATATGTTTGTTAAAGATGTAGAAGAATTTATATTGGCCTTAGGTGATTTATTGGGGATATTTATTGTAGCAAAAAGTAAAAAACATTGTTTGTTTTTTTTCAAAATTATCGCCATTTTTTGTTTATAGTGCAAAAAATAAAAACCGCAAAGGTGATCAAATACCACCAAAAGAAAGCTCTATTTATGAGAAAAAAAGGACGCAAATTTGGTTTGGGTACAACATTGCATGACAGCGCAATTGTCAGTTAAAAAGATGCAGTGCCAAATTGTAAAAAGTGCTCTGGTCAGGAAGGGGTTAAAGTTCTAATGGGGCGTACACACGACCATTTTTCATGACGTGAAAAAATGCAATCTTTTAAAATGGTCATTAAAAACGATCAAGTGTAGGCTCCAGAGCATTTTTCTCTACGTTAAAAATGGCCTTTAAAAATTTCGAACATGCTCTAATTTTTCTCATTGTTTTTCACATTGTCTTTTCTCACGTTGTGAAAAACGGTCGTGTGTAGGCTTTAACGATGGGAAAAAAACACGCATGCTCAGAAGCAAGTTATGAGACGGGAGCACTCGTTCTGGTAAAACTAGCGTTTGTAATGGAGATAACACATTCGTCACGCTGTAACAGACTGAAAAGCATCAAGACTGAAAAGCACGAATCGTCTCTCACCAAACTTTTACTAACACGAAATCAAAAGCAGCCCAAAGGGTGGCGCCATCCGAATGGAACTTTATAGTGCTCGAGCATTTTTTTTCCACGATCGTTTGTATGCAAGACAGGCTTGACTTCACGTCAAGAAAAACTTTGTTTTTTCTAGGACATTAAAAACGGTTGTGTGTACGCGGCCTAATTCATTTTTTTCTGAAGTTTATGAAAAATGAAGAAGGTCATTTTATTTTTATTTTGCCAAGTTGTTATTTTAAAATCTTTTTTTTTTTTAACTCAGCATGAACATGGAGATTTTTTTCCTGCCTAGTCGCATAGAAGGGACCAAAATCCAAGGGACATCTTTAAATTACACATCTGTTTTTCTGACTACCTGATAGAGTTGGTTGAAAACGGCAGCCTTTGTTTACAATTTGTAAACTGTGATCGGTCACAGTGATCACGTGGTATGATCAAATGTAGCTACTGTACCCATCAATTGCTGCCACTGTGCCCATCAATTGCTGCCACTATGCCCATCAATTGGCGCTACTGTGCCCCATCAATTGCTGCTACTTTCCCATCAACTGCCGCTATTGTGCCCCATAAATTGCCGCTACTGTGCCCCATCAATTGCCGTTCGGGTGCCCCATCAAATGCTGCCAGTGTGCCCCCCGTCCCGGCACTTACCTGTCTTGGGTCACGGCGCTGTCCTCCATGCTCTGAGTCCTCTATGTCTTCTCCCGTCCTCTTCTCATCCTTTGCTATGATTGGATGCCTTATAGGCGTCCAATCACAACGCCTGTCACTTCAGCCAATCAGGTGACAGGTAACCAGATCTGGTGCACCTGATTAACTGAGAGGCGGGTCAGTGTTAGGAAATCGATTTATTCGCTTCCCTAACACAACACTGAGTAAACAGTGAACGCACAGCATTGCGCCCGCTGTTTACCGATTTGGAAGAATATTAGAGCCTATGGCTGTAATCAGGACGCCTATTAGAGCCCCGGCCCTAATCAGGTGCTTCAAAAAGAAAATGCTGTAATTCAGATGCCCAGGACACGGCAAGGGGCCAGACACCTGAATAGGGGGCGGCAGCGGCAACCATAGATAGATTTGTGCAATGCATGAATCTATCTATGGTGATAGACAGGTGCAGGAGAGAGGGGGTGGCACTCATGCGCCCTTTATAGACGCACCACCACTGATTATTATTATTATTATTATTATACAGCATTTATATAGAGACAATAGTTTACGCAGTGCTTTACAATATAGAGAGAATTAAAAGGGCCCTGCTCAGAAGAGCTAACAATCTAATAGGGTGGGGCAGGTGATAAAAAAAGGTTGTAACTGTGGGAAATGAGCTGATGGAAGTGGTAAAAGATTTGTTGGAGACGTGACAGGCTTCCCTCAAGAGATGAGTTTTCAGGAATCACCTGAGTGTAGCTAGAGTAGGGGATAGCTGGACATGATGAGGTAGCGAGTTCCAGAGGATGGGAGATGCTCTGGAGAAATCCTGGAGACGAGCATGGGCAGGGCCGGATTTGCTCTCCCTGCCCCCCCAAGGCCAGGTTCCACAATGCACCCCCTCCCCACCAACTGAACCCCCCCCCACCAAAAATCAACGGAGAATGGCAACTGGAGGGGACAGGGGCGGCATGGTTAGTTCAAATATTTTTTGTTTCTTTTTTTTTAACTTTTTTAGCACTTTTTTTATTTTTATTCATTCATTATTTTTATTCATTTTTAGCTCGTCGTTTAATTGTTTTTATTTTTGTGTAATATTCTTATTATTTTGAATATTATTTTTCTTATTCTTTACTTTTTAGTTACTTTTTTAATTTAATTATTATTATTTTTATCAATTTTTTTCACTTAACTTTATTGCTATCACACAGGAGAAAACAATTCCCTGTGCGATAGCAATTGGAGGTGACAGGTTCTCTTTATTGACCCTGTCACCTCCAAAACAGAAGTCCTAGCACTGTGCTAGAACTCCTGTCACAGCTGAGATGGGAAGAGCACAGCTCACCCCTCTCACTGGGTACATCGGCGGCAGGGACAGGAGACAGACTCGGCGGCTGGGGGGAGGACGGAGGAGTCCTGAAGGCAGAGCAATCCGAGAAAGGTATGTGGGGGTAGGGGAGAACGGACAGCAGCACACATTTGACAAGTGATTTTGACGACATTGCCGTAATCACTTAACGAGCGAGCGGATTCCCCCACTCAATTCTCCCACACAACAACTTACCGCCATCAACTGTATGTTACGGGCATCGGGGGACTCCATGCCACTGCTGCCCCTTGGCACCCTGCTGCCCCGAGGCCTGGCCTTGGTGGCCTTGTGGGAAATCCGGGCCTGAGCATGGGAGGAGGAGACGAGAGAGCTTGAGAGTAGGAGGTCTAAGGCCTCTTACACACAGATCAGTTTTTCTTCAGGTTTTTCTTTTCAGTTTACCAAATCCATCTAATATGAGGTCAAACCTCAAGAGTCTCAATTTGTATGCAATCAGGCAGGCCCTTGTACTACATAGTTTTGGTAAACTGAAAAGAAAAACCTGAAGAATAACTGATCTGTGTGTAAGAGGCCTGAAGAGCGGATAGGACAGTTTGGATGATATTTGGAGACAAGATTGGTGATGGGCAGAGTTGTGAATAGCTTTGTATGTTGTGGTTAGTATTTTGAATTGAATTCGCTGGGTGACTGGGAGCCAGTGTAGCTATTGGAGGAGAGGGTTAGCGTTTGGTAAGGTTTAGTAAAAAACAAAATGCAATTTTTAAGACGATGACTACTTGAATCTACCGGATGAATTTTCTACAACAGTCTGGTTTTAGATATTTATATGTAGAACATGGTTTAATCCCTTTTTGTATATTCAAAAATCATGTATTTGTACCAATAAAAATGTGTAATTTTTGCTTCTAACTAAAAGCCTATTTGGTATGATAGATGCTGACATTTAAATGCTTTTTATAGCATATTTTTGTGCATTGGGTTTTATTGCTTTCGGTGTCTTTCCTGGGAAGATTCTAATTAGTATAGTGACTGTTTTCAAGACAGAAAATGATGAGCGATCCTATATTTTACAGTTGTCACTAGAATAGAAGGTGGGGGGAAATTTTCCATTGTGGAAATCTGTTCCCATGTCAGGAATTCCCCCACATTTTGAACAAATATCCACCCACTTCCTGTTGTGCCTTCAGAATAGGCAATCTTCCCACCATATCACAGATCTATATTTAAATGAAATCACAATACAGAAATGTATTCCTATCATTTCCAGTGTGTACCAGCATAAATATTAGCAAAGTTTTGTGTCAGGTTTATTTTGGCTCTGTAGAAGGAGATTCCTGTTTCCAACAAATCAGACAGAGCAAGTGATCCAAAGCCATGTGGTATGCTGGGTGTGCCCTTCTGCTTATGTGGACAATAGAACCTTTGTTAGCAAACTCCCATCTGTGTCGATAACATGCAGTAGGAGTAGATTTGTCTGAGCTTCTACAACAGTTTTCACTGGTTGGCTGGAGAATAACAGGGAGAGACATAAATGTACATGGAACATTTTTTTTTCTTTTTTTTTTTTACAGTATTACCAATCTAGATTGTACTATATAGTAACAAATAATTTATGTTTGCACCGAATCCATTTAAAGGTATAAACTTAATTCTCTTAGCAACTAATCAAAATTCTTGTTTAATTGTTCCTTAAAATAAGAAAGTGACGTCTGATTGGTAGCTATTGGAAAGAATTCAATTTATTTGCTCTTTTTCCCTTTTGTAAATTTAATGAATCAGCCCTAAAAATCCCAAGTTCAGGCACAACTAGTTTTTGAGGGGAGTTTTGAGTAAGGCCGGGTTCACACTGGTCCGACAGATGCTCCGACATTAGGAGCTCATGTCGCATGACGTGTGAAAATCAATGTTTCCCTATGAGAGCTGTCTTAACTAGTCCGACACAAGTCGGACCGACTTTGAAAATGCTCCCTGTACTACTTTGGTCGTTCATTGATCCTACTTCAGCCCATTGAATATTATTGAAGTCGGATCAAAGTAGGAGCCTTGTCCTTACCATCCGACTTTTGACATCTGACATGTGATTACAGCAGTAGTAAAAGGAATTTATCTCACTCTGGGATTGTTTTGATTGGTCAAAGAACAAGTCAGTCTATCAGAAAGTCGGATCAAAGTAGTATCCTGTTCATGAAAGTCGGATGGATGTAGGACCAATGTAGGACCAATGTAGGACTGATGTCGCAGAGCAAAGTAGGATGAAAGTCGTACTACTGTCGTGTAGTATTGCGTGAACCCAGCCTAAAGCCTTGTACACATGACCGGTTTTCCAGCCAGGGAATCCTGGCCGTGTGTATGCTTCCTCACAGTTTTCCCAACAGGAAAACTGCCGGGAATCCCAGCGGGAAAATAGAGATCATGCTCTCTATTTTCCTGCCGGGATTCCTGGCGGTTTTAAACCCGGCGGTTTTCCTATGGGGAAACACTGTGAGGGAGCATTCACACGGCCGGGATTCCTGGCCAAAGATCTCCCCGCAGTTTTTTCGACGTGAAACCAGGCCGTGTGTAGACGGGGAAACTTACCGAGCAGGTTTATACCACCAGGAATCCCAGTCGTGTGTACAGGGCTTTAGATGGTATTGTCAAGTTTTGCATGCTGTTTGTGTTGGTGTTAAAGATCTGTCTCACACCTATCATCTTGACTAGTGAGTGTTTGTCAGAATAAATAGGTGTGCAACCAACTTAAGTGTATTCAACATAGATACATATCGAGCTAGTAAACTTACCTGGGAAGGAAGACAAAGGTGGTAGGCAGGAGCTCACACCATAACACAGGGTCTATGAAGTGCTTATCTTTGCCCACTGCAAAAAGGATTGAAACTGTCTGCCAAAAAGCTCCTAAATTGCAGCAAATCAATTGCAAAGTCAGAGATCAGGACAAGCAGCAGGCCGAGGAATCAGGCGGGCCGTGCCATTTTGCTCAAGTGGCTACCAATCACTTGGGAGATACTGGGCTCAGTTTTCTTTGGACTATTTGAAGCGGACTTAAACTGTATCTGAGAACCACAAACTGAAAACACCTTTTAATTCATTTTTAATATTCACAGATAACTTACCCATCCATCCATGTCTCCACCCCCCTAGGGCCATCTTGGTTTAGGGCAGATGTTTCATGCAGCATTTGCTTCCTGGAATCCATCTGTCCATTGCTCAGTCATGCAGGCAGGAGAGTGTGCTTAACTGAGAAAGTCCCTCCTCCACTCCTCTATTTTTGTAAATATTTTATTATATCTTTTCATGTGACAACACTAAAGAAATTACACTTTGCTACAATGTAAAGTAGTGAGTGTACAGCTTTTATAACAGTGTAAATGTGCTGTCCCCTCAAAATAACTAAACACACAGCCATTAATGTCTAAACCGCTAAAAACAAAAGTGAGTACACCCCTAAGTGAAAATGGCCAAACTGGGCCATTTTCACTCCCCAGTGTCATGTGACTCGTTATTGTTACAAGGTCTTAGGTGTGAATGGGGAGCAGGTGTGGTAAATGTGGTCACAGGAAGTTTAACATCATGGCAAAGAACTCTCTGTGGATCTGAAAAAATAATTCTTGCTTTACATAAAGATGGCCTAGGCTACAAGTAGAATACCAAATACAGTGGTTTAACAGGACAGGTTCCACTCAGAACAGGCTTTGCCAAAGAAGTTGAGTGCATGTGCTCAGCGCCATATCCAGGGGTTGTCTTTGGGAAATAGACAAATGAGCGCTACCAGCATTGCTGCAGAGGTTGAAGGGGGGGGAGTCAGCCTGATAGTGCTCAGACCATACGCCGCACACTGCATTAAATTGGTCTTCATTCTCTGACAGAAGCCTCTTCTAAAGATGATGCACAAGAAAGCCTGCAGACAGTTTGCTGAAGACTAGTAGACTAAGGACATGGATTACTAGAATGTCCTGTGGTCTGATGAGACCAAGATAGACTTATTTGGTTCAAATTGTTTCAAGCGCATGTAACGGCAACCAGGTAAGGAGTACAAAGACAAGTGTGTCTTGCCTACAGTCAAGCATGGTGGTGGGAGTGTCATGGTCTGGGGCTGCATGAGTGCTGCCAGCACTGGGAAGTTACAGTTCATTGAGGGAAACATGAATGCCAACATGTACTGTGACACACTGAAGCAGAGCATGATCCCCTCTCTTCGGAGACTGGCCCGCAGGGCAGTATTCCAACATGATAACAACCCCAAACACACCTTCAAGACAACCACTGCCTTGCTAAAGAAGCTGAGGGTAAAGGTGATGGACTGGCCAAGCATGTCTCCTGACCTAAACCCTATTGAGCATCTGTGGGGCAACCTCAAACGGATGGTGGATGAGCGCAAAGTCTCTAACATCCACCAGCTCCATGATGTCATCATGGAGGAGTGGAAGAGGACTCCAGTGGCAACCTGTGAAGCTCTGGTGAACGCCATGCCCAAGAGGGTTAAGCCAGAGCTGGAAAATAATAGAGGCCACAGAAAATATTGACACTTTGGGCCCAATTTGGACTCTTTTACTTAGGGTTGTATCAAGGGCGGATCCAGAGTCTAGTCTCGGGAGGGGCACTGCCAGAAAATAAGGTGTTGCTTACAGAACTCAATTAGGTGTCCGATGTGTCCGCTGCAATGTTGCAGTACCGCTAAAAAATCAATGATTGCCGCCATTACTAGTAAAAAATATTTAAATATAAATGCCATAAATCTATCCCATAGTTTCTAGACGATTGTCAGGGACTGCAGACATGTACAAGAGATGGTCAGAGACTGCAGACATAGTACAAGAGAAGGTCAGAGAATGCAGACATGGTACAAGAGATGGTCAGAGAATGCAGACATGGCACAAGAGATGGTCAGAGACTGCAGATATAGTACAAGAGATGGTCAGAGAATGCAGACATGGTACAATAGATGGTCAGAGAATGCAGACATGGTGCAAGAGATGGTCAGAGACTGCAGACATGGTACAAGAGATGGTCAGAGACTGCAGACATGGTACAAGAGATGGTCAGAGACTGCAGACATGGTACAAGAGATGGTCAGAGACTGCAGATGTGGTACAACGGATGGTCAGAGACTGTAGACGTGGTACAGGAGATGGTAAGAGACTGCAGACGTGGTACAAGGGATGGTCAGAGACTGCAGGCATGGTACAAGGGATGGTCAGAGACTGCAGGCATGGTACAAGGGATGGTCAGAGACTGCAGGCATGGTACAAGGGATGTTTAGAGACTGAAGACATGGTACAAGAGATCAATGCAGCCTCATCAGTGCCCATCATTGCAGCCTCACTGTGCATATGAACGCAGCCCCACCTTTGTATAAAAATTCAGTCCCACTTTTGTATATTAATGCAGTCCCACTTTTGTTTATTAATGCACTACCACTTTTGTATAAGAATGCAATCCCACTTTTGTATATCAATGCAGCCCCACCTTTGTATATGAATGCAGTCCCACCTTTGTATATGAATGCAGTCCCACCTTTGTATATGAATGCAGTCCCACCTTTGTATATAAATCCAGTCCCACTTTTGTCTATGAATCCAGTCCCACTTTTGTCTATGAATCCAGTCCCACTTTTGTCTATGAATCCAGTCACACTTTTGTCTATGAATCCAGTCACACTTGTGTCTATGAATCCAGTCCCACTTTTGTCTATGAATCCAGTCCCACTTTTGTCTATGAATCCAGACCCACTTTTGTATATAAATGCAGCCCCGCTTTTGTCTATTAATGCAGCCCCACTTTTGTCTATTAATGCAGCCACACTGTGCATGACACTCACCATGGCATTACCTCGATCACACACAGCAGGTATCTCCTCTCCCGACGTGTGTCATGGAACAAACAGGAGCTGTAGGTCTGTGTTCGGCAGGGCAGTGTGCTCTAGCAATGTCCCCCCTAGACGGGCTTGTGTGATAGACAAAACACTGATTCAATCAGTGTTCCATCTCCATCTACTATCACACGAGCAGGTCTAGCACAGGCAGCACAGCCGAACACAGATTTACCTCTCACACACAGCCAGAGATGCCCAATACACGCATGAGAGAGGGGAGCGCTGCAGTCAGCTACAGCTCAAAGCAGCCCCAGGACAGGCAGCCTACCGGCCCTGGTGATGAGAGAGAGAGAGTGAGAGACTTGGCAGCGGCAGCTGCAGGCAGGCCCGGACTGGGACAAAAAATAGGCCTGGGCATTTTAGACTGAGCAGCCCGGGGGGGGGGGGGGAGAAAGAAAGATAGATAAAGATAAAAAGAAAGAAGGGAAGGAAGGAAGATAGATTGATAGATAGATAGAAAGCAATAAAGGAAGATAGATAAATAAAGAAATATAGATAAGGAAAGAAGGGAAGATAGATAGATAGATAGATAGATAGATAGATAGATAGATAGATAGATAGAGAAGAGAAGGAAGGAAGATAGATAAAGAAAGAAAGATAGATAAAGATAGAAAGAAAGAAGAGAAGGAAGGAAGATAGATAAAGGTTAATAGATAGATAGATAGATAGATAGATAGATAGATAGATAGATAGATAGATACATATAGATAGACAGTGGCGGTGCGTCTATAGAGGGCGCCGGAGCGCCGCCCCCTCTGGCTCAGCCGCGACAATGGGCACAGTGGCGACAATGGGCACAGTGGCGACCATGGGCACAGTGGCGACCATGGGCACAGTGGCGACGATGGGCACAGTGGCGACGATGGGCACAGTGGCGACCATGGGCACAGTGGCGACAATGGGCACAGTGGCAACAATTAAAGGGCACAGGGGCATCAATTGGCACAGTGGCGACAATTGAAGGGCACAGTGGCTGCGTTTGATGGCATGGCACAGTGGTGACACTTGATGGCACAGTGGCTGTGTTTGATGCCATGGCACAGTGGCTGTGTTTGATGGCATGGCACAGTGGTGACAATTGATGGCACAGTGGCTGCGTTTGATGGCATAGCACAGTGGTGACAATTGATGGCACAGTGGCTGTGTTTGGTGGCATGGCACAGAGGTGACAATTGATGGCACAGTGGTTGTGTTTGATGGCATGGCACAGTGGCTGTGTTTGATGGCATGGCACAGTGGTGACAATTGATGGCACAGTGGCTGTGTTTGATGGCATGGCACAGAGGTGACAATTGATGGCACAGTGGCTGTGTTTGATGGCATGGCACAGTGGTGACAATTGATGGCACAGTGGCTGCGTTTGATGGCACAGTGGCTGTGTTTGATGGCACAGTGGCTGCATTTGATGGCATTGCACAGTGGTGACAATTGATGGGCCCTGTGGCTGCATTTGATGGGCACAGTGAGGCTGCACCCACCAAAAATGTTGACCACCAGCCGCCACTGTAGATAGATAGCTAGATAGATTATTATCTATCTATCTACAGTGGCAGCTGGTGGGCGGGGGGGTGCAAACGAAAAAAAAAAAGAGAAAAAAGAGAGAGAAAGAAAGAAAGGTGAAGAGAGAGCGAGAGAGAAGGGAATGAAGGGCACCCCATACATCAGTGAACAGTACTCACTCAGAGGCAGGAGGGACTGACTGGATGGATGGATATCAGACTCCATCTTTCCTTTCTGATTGCTGGGCTTGAATCTTCCCGCCCACATCCCTTAGGCAGCAGAACAGTGTCCATCGGGAGAGTGAGCGGGGAAGACATGGGAGGAGAAGAAGAGGGGAGGGTGTCACGGTGGAAGATCCAGCCGATCCCGGCGCACGCGCGCTGGCACCTGTTTGCGTGCGCATGCGCGGGTCAGTGTGCGCGATGCGCGCGGTCGAGTGCGTGATGCGCGCGGCGGGAGCGCGCGCGCACGCTGACACCGTTTTGGCGCCAAGGAACGCTACTTAAGCTGTCTGGTCCTGGTGCACCTTGCTGACCAGTCTACAGCGTTTCCGGATAGACTCTGCATCTGTTGAACCTGATTGATCTCTGTTTACCTGACCCGGCTTCCCCTGACCTACCTCTGCCTGCAGCCTGCCCTTGACCCCGGCTTGACCTGACCACCGATCCTGCCTGATCCCCTGGTTCTGCTACCTGCCATCAGCCTGTATCAACCTGTCTGGACTGAGCTAACCCTTTCGGATCCGTTCCAGTTTTCTGATCCACCATCGGATCCGGTGTACATCAACTCTTGGGCTGCAACACAGCAAGTACCTACCTCACCATTCCAGTGTACTGTGGTTCCCTGCCAGGACCCGTGCCAGTCCTTTCTTCGGTCCGCCACCAGTTACCACCAGGCACTTGTGCCCCTCTTGACCCGGGCTTCCCTGTCTGCTCTACCAGGGACCCCCGTGTCGGAGGCTTACGAGAGGCCGCTCCCTGCACGTTAGGCTCTACAACCAGGTACGTGACAGTACTGGTCAGCCATGTCCGAGCCCACGCAGGGAGCGTCTCCCATGGAGGACTTATGCCGCCATTTGGATGGCCTCACCGCAGCAGTAAGGAACTTGCAAGAGGGTTATACCCGGTTGGAGGGGCGTGTTCAGACTCTGGCTGCAGCAGTACCTACATCCTCTGGAACCGCTACTGCCCCCTCCGTGGTAATGTTGCCACCAGAACCCAGAGTTCCTACACCAGAAAGATTTTCCGGTGACCGCAGCAAGTACAGGGCCTTTCGTAATGCTTGTGAACTTTTTTTCGCCTTGCAACCTAGAACTTTTTCCCTGGAAACCACAAAAGTGGGTTTCGTCATTTCATTACTGTCTGGCAAACCACAAACATGGGCACACCGCCTTCTGGAACGCAAGGAAGAGAGTCTTAATCTCCTTAGCACCTTCTTTGAAGCCATGGACCTCATTTATGAAGACACTCAATTAGCAGCCACTGCTGAGGCGGCATTATGTGCTCTATAGCAGGGGCGCAGGGCAGTAGAGGACTATGTGGCAGAATTCAGACAATGGAGTTCCGATACCAATTGGAACGATGCTGCCCTGCGTCACCAGTTCCGCATGGGCCTTTCGGAATCCTTGAAGGACGAGCTGGCCCGAGTGGGCGTTCCTGCAACCCTTGAAGCCCTTATCCTCCTTTCTGTGCAGATTGACAGACGATTGAGGGAGCGGCGTGCTGAACGAATATCCGGCCCTACACGCCCCATGTGGATGATGCCCCGTGTGCCAGGCCCTCCACACATGCTTCCTCCAAACTCCGTACCAGCCTCCTCCGACCTTCCCGAGCCCATGCAACTAGGTCTTCTTCGGCCATCTCTGACTCCAGAAGAGCGCCAGCGGCGCCGACTCAACAATCTTTGCCTTTACTGCGGAGGTTCCGGGCACTATGTGAACACCTGTCCCGCTAAATTCCGTAAGTGCTCCATCTGTCCACCCGTCCTTTTCTCTGCTTTACGTAATCATGATACTCACCTGGCTGTCTCCATCTCCCTGCAGCTCCCCGGAAGGAACGTCCAGGTGCCCGCCATTATTGATTCTGGCGCCTGCAGCGGCTTCATGGATGTCTCCTTTGCCACCCGTCATGGAATTCCGCTACGTCCTAGACGCCAGGAGCTCACCGTTCACTTAGCCGATGGATCAGCCATCCGATCCGGTCCTGTCACGCATGAAACAATTCCATTATATGCACTCATCTCCAACAATCACTGGGAGTTGCTTTGCCTGGACATAATCGTGTCCCCAATATTTCCTGTAATCCTGGGCATGCCCTGGTTGAAAGCTCACAACCCCCAGATTGATTGGGAGTCTGGAGAGATCCGTTTCCCGTCCTCTTACTGCCGCCAACATTGCCTCCAGGAACCTGCGGGCACTTTGTCCCCCCTGCTGTGTTCAGACTCTGAAATGGAAAACCGCCAGCTTGTCCCAGAAGCCTACCACAGTTTTTTAGACGTATTTAGTAAAAAAGGAGCAGAGACTTTACCACCACACCGGTCCTATGACTGCCCAATCGAACTTTTACCAGGGGCTGAAATCCCGTTCGGAAGAATATTCCCCTTGACCGAACTGGAACTGGGCACCCTAAAAACCTACATCGACGAGAACCTCAAAAAGGGGTTCATACGCCCTTCCACATCTCCTGCAGGGGCCGGTATATTCTTTGTAGAGAAAAAGGACCATTCCCTACGCCCCTGCGTAGACTACCGGGAGTTAAACAAGATAACGATCAAAAACAGGTACCCCCTTCCTTTAGTTCCTGAACTATTTCAGAGACTTGGAGCAGCCACTATTTTCACCAAACTTGACCTCCGTGGAGCTTATAATCTTGTCCGCATTAAGGATGGCGATGAGTGGAAGACCGCATTCCGCACCAGATTCGGGCATTTTGAATACCTGGTTATGCCCTTCGGGCTCTGTAACGCCCCCGCGACATTTCAACATTTTGTAAACGACATTTTCAGAGACTACCTTGATCTGTTCGTCATCATCTACCTGGATGACATCCTGATTTTTTAGTCCTCCCTGCCAGAACATCGGAAACATGTCCAAAAAGTTCTAATCCGGCTCCGCCAACACAGCCTGTACGTTAAAGCAGAAAAGTGTGAGTTCGAACGTGTGAGCATTCAGTTCTTGGGATTGATAATTTCAATAGAAGGTGTCAAGATGGACCCCCAGAAGGTCACCGCCATCACAGAATGGCCCGCTCCCACCGATAAAAAAGCGGTCCAGCGCTTCGTGGGGTTTGCTAACTTCTACCGAAAGTTCATCAAGGGCTTCTCCGCCATAATTGCCCCTATCACAAGTCTGACCAAGCAAGGCACCCGGTTCCTGTGGTCTCCCGAAGCCCAAGCTGCCTTCTCCACCCTGAAGGACCTCTTCATTTCAGCCTCCATCCTGAAGCATCCTAACCCAGCCTTACCTTATATCTTGGAGGTAGACGCTTCTGAGGTGGCGGTCGGAGCAGTGCTCTCCCAGAGGCAGGGGTCCAAATCCCTTTTACACCCAGTTGCGTTTTTCTCTCGCAAACTGTCAGAAGCAGAGAGGAACTATGACGTCGGGGACAGGGAGCTGCTAGCAATCAAAGCAGCCCTTGAAGAATGGCGTTACCTTCTCGAGGGTGCTGCACACCCTATCCTGATCTATACTGATCACAAGAACTTAGAATATCTAAAGGTCGCCAAAAGACTCAAGCCACGCCAGGCCAGGTGGGCGCTGTTTTTTACTCGTTTTTCTTTTCACATAACTTACAGACCTGGTTCGAGAAATACCAAGCCGGACGCACTCTCCCGGATGTTCAATGGGCCTGAAGCACCTTCATCACCGGACACCATCCTCGCTCCCGGTAATTTCCTCATGTTGCAAGGAGATCTTCTTTCTCAGATTAAGCAGGCTTCTTCAGAGATCTCCTCACCCCCTGACCCTGCTCTCCAGTCAAGAGATGATCTGCTTTGGAAAAAGGACAAGATCTTCGTACCACAACAGCTACGAATAGCGGTCCTCAAGTCTTGTCATGATCATGAGCTGGCAGGCCACTTTGGAATCCACAAGACATCCAAGCTCCTCCAGCGTACCTTCTGGTGGCCGCAATTACTTAAAGACTGTAAGAAGTACGTGGAATCCTGTACCACCTGTATCCAGCATAAAGGTAGCAGAACCAGGGCTTGGGGGTTGCTTAAACCACTGCCCGTCCCAGAGAAACCTTGGAGGATGATCTCGATGGACTTTATTGTTGAGCTACCTCCATCTGAAGATTTTACTACCATCTTTGTGGTGGTTGACAAGCTTTCAAAAATGGCACACTTCCTGCCGATGGTGGGGACACCTTCCGCTGCCGAGACAGCAAAGATATTCATTAGAGAAGTGGTGAGACTTCATGGCGTACCCGCTAACATCATATCGGACCGTGGGGTGCAGTTTACTTCTAGATTTTGGAAAGCGCTATGTGCAGCGCTAAAGATCGAACTTTCCTTCTCATCCGCATACCACCCTCAGAACAATGGCCAGACTGAGCGCACCAACCAGACGCTCGAGCAATATCTGCGGTGTTTTTCCAGTTTCTCACAAGATGATTGGGCCTCTCTGCTGCCCCTTGCGGAATTCGCTTATAATAATTCAGTCCATTCAGCTACTAGACAGTCCCCGTTTTTTGCAAACTACGGTTTTCACCCACTATTCCTATCTAACAATATTCCGGAATGCTCAGTACCGGCTGCACAAGAAACCCTGGACTTCTTTACCACCAACAACAAAATTCTCCAGGAAACCATGGCAAGGACCCAGGAGTATAATAAAGAGGTGTTTGACAGGAGGAGGAGAGGAGAGCTTGACCTGGCATCGGGAGACCAGGTCTGGCTGTCCACTTTGAATCTAAAGCTAGCCTGCCCGTCTAAAAAACTTGGCCCTAAGTTTGTGGGTCCCTTCCAGATACTCAGGAAAATCAATGAAGTGGCCTACGAATTAAAGTTACCTGCCTCTTTTCGGATCCACCCAGTCTTCCATGTGGCACTGCTCAAACCCATAGTTCAGGACCCCTTCACCAACCGGAATGTCGGTCCCCCTAAACCGGTGCTTGTTAACGGTGAAGAGGAGTTCGAGGTGGAATCTATCTTGGACTGCCGGAAGAGGCGTAACCAGATACAATACCTTGTAAAGTGGAAGGGCTACGGTCCAGAAGAGAACTCCTGGGAACCAGAAGCTAACATCCACGCCCAGAGATTGGTCCAGGCCTTTAGAAGGGCGCACCCAAGAAGGTTGGCACAATTGGGCATCCGGAGGCTGCCCGTAGGGGGGGGGGCAATGTCACGGTGGAAGATCCAGCCGATCCCGGCGCACGCGCGCTGGCACCTGTTTGCGCGCGCATGCGCGCGTCAGTGTGCGCGATGCGCGCGGTCGAGTGCGTGATGCGCGCGGCGGGAGCGCGCGCGCACGCTGACACCGTTTTGGCGCCAAGGAACGCTACTTAAGCTGTCTGGTCCTGGTGCACCTTGCTGACCAGTCTACAGCGTTTCCGGATAGACTCTGCATCTGTTGAACCTGATTGATCTCTGTTTACCTGACCCGGCTTCCCCTGACCTACCTCTGCCTGCAGCCTGCCCTTGACCCCGGCTTGACCTGACCACCGATCCTGCCTGATCCCCTGGTTCTGCTACCTGCCATCAGCCTGTATCAACCTGTCTGGACTGAGCTAACCCTTTCGGATCCGTTCCAGTTTTCTGATCCACCATCGGATCCGGTGTACATCAACTCTTGGGCTGCAACACAGCAAGTACCTACCTCACCATTCCAGTGTACTGTGGTTCCCTGCCAGGACCCCGCCAGGACCCGTGCCAGTCCTTCTCCGGTCCGCCACCAGTTACCACCAGGCACTTGTGCCCCTCTTGACCCGGGCTTCCCTGTCTGCTCTACCAGGGACCCCCGTGTCGGAGGCTTACGAGAGGCCGCTCCCTGCACGTTAGGCTCTACAACCAGGTACGTGACAGAGGGGGAGGAGTAGAAGCAGCTCCTCTCCTCTAACTGGCCGCGGGGGCAGCAAGGGGAGGGGGGAAGTGTCAGAGCTGGCTATGATACCCCAGCTGATCTCTCTCTATCTGGCGCTGTGTTGGCAGGGCCGCCATCAGGAATTTTGGGGCCCCTTACACAGCTTCAGGCATGGGCCCCCTGGAGCAGAGAAGCGGGGGGTGCTGCCGCATTAAATTGAGAAGCGGGGGGGGGGGCTGCTGCCGCAAATTGAGAAGCGGGGTGGGCCTTTACAAAAAGAAGAAATATATATATAAATAAGGGGGGTAGCCAATCCGGGGCCCTGGGGACCTCTATGCCCTTTAATAGAAAGAAAAAAAAGAGAGAAAAAAAATATATTTTTTTTTAAAAAGGGTGGTTGCCATCTGGGGACAGATATATATAAAAAATATACTTTTTTTTTAAAAAAAAGGGGGGGTTGTCATCTGGGGCCCTGTGGACCTCCGGACCTCTAAAAAAATAAAATAAAAAAAACTGTCCCTTTAATAAAATTATATTAAAAAAATGTATTTATTTATAAAAATACATATATTTTTTTATAAAAAAAAAAAAAAAGGGGGGTTGTCATCTGGGGCCCTGGAGATCTCCGGGCCCCTGGGGACCTCCAAACCCCTAAAAAAATGGCCCTTTAATAAAAAAATAATAAAAAATATATTCAAAAAATATATATTTTTATAAAAAATAAATAAAAAAAGGGGGGTTGCCATCCGGGTCCCTGTGGACCTCCGGACCTCTAAAAAAATAAAAGAAAAACATTGGCCCTTTAATAAAAAATAAAAGAAAAATATATTCAAAAAATATATTTTTTTATAAAAAATAAATAAAAAAAGGGGGGTTGCCATCCAGGGCCCTGGGGGCCTCCAGGCCCCTGTGGACCTCCGGACCTCTAAAAAAATAAAATAAATTGGCCCTTTTTAATAAAAAATAAAATAAAAATATACTAAAAAATATATTTTTTTAATAAAAAATAAATAAAAAAAGGAGGGGGTTTCCATCTGGGGCCCTGGTGGCCTCCGGGCCCCTGTGGACCTCCGGACCTCTAAAAAAAAAAAAAAAAAAAAAATTGGCCCTTTTTAATAAAAAATAAAATAAAAATATACTAAAAAAATATATTTTTTTATAACAAATAGATAAAAAAAAGAGGGGGTTTCCATCTGGGGCCCTGGTGGCCTCCGGGCCCCTGTGGACCTCCGAACCTCTAAAAAAATAAAAATAAAAAAAATTGGCCCTTTTTGGCCCCTGGGGACCCGGATGGGGTACACCACCAACACACAGGGCCCTGTGTGTTGGTGGTGTACACCCCTGGGGAGAAGTGACATATGGCCCGCTGGCCGCCGAGGGCCTGGCTGCAGGCACCGCAAAGCAGTTAAAAAAAAATGGTAAAAACATTTTTTTTTTTTTTTAAAGCCAATGTGACATGATTGCCTCGGGGGGGGGGGGGGGCAATTGCCCTGTTGCACCCCCCCCCCCTGGATCCGCTGTTGGGTTGTATTTACTTTTGTTGCCAGCGGTTTAGACAATAATGGCTGTGTGAGTTATTTTGAGAGGACAGCAAATATACTCTGTTATACAAGCTGTACACCAAGTACTTTACATTGTAGAAAAGTGTAATCTCTTCAGTGTTGTCACATGAAAAGGTATAATAAAATATTTACAAAAATGTGAGAGATGTACTTACTTTTGTGAAATACTGTATGACATAATTTTGGCCTAGTCTAGAAACCAGAAAGCAACTGAATAAATGTGCTGTAAGAAAATATTTACTAATGCAAGCAGCATAAGGATTTAATAATTGCCCGGAAGAATATATAAAAAGTAAGGATAGCAGTATTGCACAGAATTATGTATAATTATAAAAAAATGCAATTTGGGGACAAATTGTAAAAGGCTCTTAAGCCTTGTACATGCGATCGGCTTTTCCACGGACAAAGCCTCAGAATTTTGTCCGAAGGGCGTTGGCCATGAACTTGTCTTGCATACAAATGGCACACAATTGTTGGCCATCAAACATGAATGTAGTGATTTTTCAACTCTTTAGAGATACCCTTTGGGCGCCTTCTGCTAATGTTGTGTTTGGTGAGCATTGATTTGGAGGATGCGTGTTTGTACTTTGGACTTTTGTCCGACGGACTTGTGTACACACGCTCGGAACATCCAACAACAGACCATTGTCCTTGGAAAATTTTAACGCCTGCCATTTGTTTGCGGAAAATCCGACAACAATTGTCCAATGGAGCATACAAACGGTCAGATTTTCCACTAACAGCCTGTCATCACACAATTCCTGTCATAAAATCCGATCTTGTGTAAAAGGCTTTAGAAAACTAGCAATGTGGGCAGTTAAAGGGGTTGTAAAGGTTTGTTTTTCATTATTAGATTTAAATTGTCATTTAAAGGGGTTGTAAAGGTACAATTTGTTTTCCATAAATAGCTTCCTTTACCTACTGTAGTGCAGTCCTGCTTCACTTACCTCATCCTTCCATTTTGCTTTTAAATGTCCTTATTTCTTCTGAGAAATCCTAACTTCCTGTTCTTCTGTCTGTAACTCCACACAGTAATGCAAGTCTTCCTACCTGGTGTGGAGTGTCATGCCCGCACCCTCCCTTGGACTACCCGAGAGTCAGGACGCCAACTAACACACTCCTTTCTCTATCTGCAACATAGAGAGTGTCCTAACTCTCCCGTAGTCCAAGGGAGGGGGCAAGCACGACACTCCACACTAGGGAGAAAGACTCACATTACTGTGTGGAGTTACAGACAGGAGAACAGGAAGTGAGGATTTCTCAGTAGAAATAAGGACATTTAAAAGAAAAATCGAAGGATGAGGTAAGTGAAGGAGGACTGCACTAAGGTAAAGGAAGCTATTTAGGGGGGAAAAATTGTACCTTTACAACCCCTTTAAGCTAGTGCATTGTTGGTTCACTTACCTTCAATTTCCCTTCTAAATGTTTTTTTCTTTGTCTGAATTTCTCACTTCCTGTTCCTCCTCAGTAATCTTGCCCCATCATCCGAGCTGTTCTAGGTGGGGGTTAGTCAGCCAGAACAGCTTACTGAGGAGGAACAGGAAGTGAGAAATTCAGACAAAGAAAACAAAGAAAAAAAACATTTAGAAGGGAAATCAAAGGAAAAGTTAAGTGAACCAGCAATGCACTAGCTTAAAGGAACCTATTTAGAAAATAAAAAACTAACCTTTACAACCCCTTTAAAAGACAATTTAACACCCAAACCAGACATGGTTTGTCACGGACAGAGAGGCTAGGGGAAATTCCATCAGGGCTATACACCTTATACACTGGGCTTGTGCTTTTCCTGATCCCCCCCCCCATCTGATCCTGTCCACCGATGCGGAGAAAGCCTTCGACCAGGTGGACTAGACTTACCTGCGTGCTGTACTGGAGGCTATAGGTTTGCGCACGCATATGTTAGCATGGATCATGGCTTTGTACTCGGATCCGAGTGCTACGGTTAACGGGTTTCTCTCCCCTAGATTCTCGATCAAAAATGGCACGAGGCAAGGCTGTCGTCTTTCACAACTTTTGTTCGCCCTGGTGCTGGAGCCATTTCTATGCACTGTACGGGTCACTTTCTAATTTCAAAATAAATTACACCAAGTCAGAGATATTGCCCATACAGTTATCACCCTCTCTGACGGAGAGGCTACAAATTGCCATCCCATTCACCTGGGCTAAATCGTCCTTAAAATATTTGGGTATACGGCTGACGGATAGGTTTGACACACTGTATGCGACTAATTTCCCTTCCCTGCTGACATCTTGCCTTGTGGACTAAGACAGCATTCACCTGGATGGGGCAACTTAGTATCATAAAAATGGATATTCTCCCACGCATACTGTTCTACATGCAAATGATACCCAGGTATGTTCTCATCTATCCTATTCTCTTTTCTTTCTTAGTTTGTACCCCCCCTTTTCTCTCTTCTTTTGTCATTTTGTTTGTTTGTCTTAGTTTCAGTCTGTAAAGGCAGTTTGTTCCTAGGTGGCCCGCTTGATAAGCATTAGGCGATGGATGCGGAGCTGGGTGGCTGGCTGGCTTGACGGACTAGGGCTCTCTGCCATCACGGAATTCCCTGATCAGTTCGGGGGATCGGCACTTTTGTGTCACCGGGGTGCAGATGCCTCGAATTGGGGAGGCCTGGACGTGTGTTGCCGAGGGAGGTCAGTTGGAAGTGTTAGGTCGCCCCCCCTCCCCCTGTGCATGCCCGCCTGACCGGTCCCTCAGCATATGCGATGGTCGATACTTTCGGCCTGGTCCGGGGGAGCTATTCGGCCACGCCACGAGCCCGCTAGCACCTCTTCGGAGGATAATTTTGTTTTATATTCTGCAATTTGGCCGTAGGCAGTTCGGCTCACTAGCTGTGTGGGTTGAAGCCTCGCCGCCAATGTGTCACCTGACTTCTTGCATTTGTTATGCTAATGACTGGTTTAGAAGTTTTTTTTTCTTTGTGCAATTTTTGTGCAATTTTGTGCAATTTTGTCCTTTGTGTGTTTATACCTCTTTGTTGTGGAATTGAAAAAAAAAAAAGGAAGGACTGGCGCACTGTTAGATGTTTTTACCTTCGGAAACTGTAACATGAGTTGTTTTAGTGTCTCAAATATTCAGGTGTCATGCCGTGTACACACAATCGTTTTTCGGCATGAAAAAAAAACGTTGTTTTTCAGCATGTAGAAAAAACAATGGGCCAGATTCACAGAGCCCTTACTCCGGTCTATCTCGCGTTAGACCGGAGTACTTTCAAATTACGCACGTCGTTTCATTAGTCTGAAGCCTCAAACCATGAAACGACGGCTGCGGGCTTCAATCCGACTGGCTTACGTGTTCGTACGCCTTCGGATCTACGCTGCAATAATTTTGCGGCCGCTGGGTGGAGTTCCCGTCGTTTTCCGCGTCGGGTATGCAAATGAGCTTTTTCAGACGATCCACGAAGTTACGAGAGTCATTCGCAATCTCTTACGGCATCTGTAGTCATCTTTTTGCCGCGTAAAATTATTCCAGCTTTTATCTGGTCTAATATTAGACGGACCATGTTAAGTATGGCCGTTTTTCCCTTGTCGAAATTCAACGTTTTTTTTTTTTTTACGTAAGTCGTCCGGGAATAGGAATGTACGTAAACGACGCTACTCAAACAACAAATGACGTATCGACGTTAGTTCGCGCAATGCACGGCGGGAAATTTCTGAACGGAGCATGTGCAGTTCGATCGCCGCGGGGACGCGCCTAATTTAAATGCTTCACGCTCCCTAATCGCGTATTTCGATTCCGCCACGAGAAATACACTACGCCGCCGTACGTTACGGGCCAAAATCTACATGAATTCGTCGCAGAGCCAGTTAAAAGACGGCGGCGTAGTGTATCTCTGATACTCTGCGCCAATGTAATTGTATGTAAATCTGGTCCAATGTTTTTCCAACTTCATCATTAAAAATGATGTTGCCCACACACTATCGTTTTAAAAAAAATGATGAGAGAAGCGCGGTGACGTACAACACGTACGACGGCACTCTAAAGGGGAAGTTCCATTCAAGCTCCCGTCTCCTAACTTGCTTCTGAGCATGCACAGGTTTAAAACGTTGTTTTTAACGTCATTTTAGCCCACACACGATCATTCTTTTACAACCCGAAAAAATAAATTTTTAAAAACAACGTTAAAAAATGCAGCATGCAGGAATTTTTTTTTTTGGTCGTTTTCCAGAACATGAAAAACGATGTGAAGCCCACACAGGATGATTTTAAATGACGTTTTTAAAAGCGTCGTTTTTTTTCATGTCGAAAAACGATCGTGTGTACGGGGCATTATACTCTTTAAAAGATTGGGGCCATTGGCAGGACATTTCATGATGACCACACCTGTCAATGTCTTTTCCATAGATTTGTGGTCAGGTATTAAGAAGAAGGTGTGTACATGAATGGAGAGAGATCCAGATGAGCATAGAATCTGCGTCAAGGGGAAATATTAGAATCTAATTTCCCCTGCCCCTACATGTCTCTCCCACATCTCATTTGTGCAGTATTTTTTAGTGTTTCTCCCGTGGTGCCTGTCCATTAAAGTTACAATGCCTCCGCTCTAGTCAGTATCTGGCGCCAGCTATTATTGAAGGTCGATCTTGCTATACATGCTAAGTATGGGAAAGAATTAGAAGCTTCTCCTTCATAAAGAACGCAATTCAGCAAAAATAGCTATGATGCAGGCTGAGAAGCCCTACTAACATAAAGAGCTAATCTTCATGTATTCCAAAAATAATTTTGGCTCCAAACCTAACTATACACTGCGCTGATGTAAGTAGCTGTTGTGAAATTACATTTTGGTTCAGTGTTCACACCCTACCTTTCTGTTTTACACCACAGGCTGTTTTGATTTGCAGTAAACCATCAACTTACAGTAATCTAGCTGCTATTACAAACGGGTTCTAGAGGTACTTTATTACGCAACTAATGATGAGAATTTTCTGTTTGCTGGATTTATACACAAAAAGTGTGCAATTAAAAATGAAAACTGCCAGAAACAAACATTTACTTGAAGTCAAGCTGTTATTTTCTTACACATATAAAGAAAGTAGTTAAAGTAGTTAAAAGCCAAAGCCAAGCAACCAGTTAAGGTAATCTGGATAAAAGCAAATATATTTAACTGGAAATTTTAACAAACCTTGACGTGCATAGTTCATGTATTATTATACAGGATTTATTGAAGCTCCTTTTATGGGATTAACACCAGGTTTTCATGGCAGTTTCAATGAAAAGTATCTGTACTATTCCATAAATAGTTCTTTTGCTGTCAAATACTTTCTGGGATAAACATTTGGAGAATGCAGCTCCTTGCGCCAAGGTATTAATATATTTTAACTGACTTTCCTACTTTTGTGAGCAAGTCTTGAAGTTAATTGTAAATAGTTGAACAGATCACATGAATGGTGATTTGCAATACCGAGTGTTCAAAAAAAGTAATTTTTAAGTTGCTATTTTTAGTAATACTGCATATTTTTAGCAAAAAAAAAAAAGATTTATATAGAAATTAGAAAGGATCAGGCCACAATATAGTTTTTATAATTTCTGTTATTAACATAAAACATTTATTTGTCACCTTTGTCTTAAAAAAACTAGCACAGTGGCTATTGGATGACATAGATACATCTAGTTAAATCTGCACTTGAAGACTATCTAAGCCTAAATAGTAAATTCTATCAACCTCTTCTTAATTTGTTCTAGTTATTTTGCAGTAATGAACTTAAATCAGCTACTGTGACGTGCATTACCAATATTTCTAGTGAGCACTGTCTGGCACCTCAACAGGCTATGATGGTCTTATATTTGTAGTTATTGATTAGGGGTGGGTCTGGAGTCATGTTGATTTTATAGATATTGGATATATAATATTGATGTACCAAGCAGGTCTATTTCCCGAGATGTCAAGCATATAAAACACTATAACAGATCTTTACATGGTACCAAAACCCGGAGGTGTGATACGTATGATATATTAAACTTGGATATATAATATAGATGATCAAGTCCTATCGAGACAAAACGTCGGGAGGCGGCGTTCCGACGTCACTGCGTTCACGAGTGAGAGCCCGGAAGTTCTGGGTGCATGCTTCTACAAGCCGGCCGGCTGCTTTTTATACGCTCTTTTCCATATCGATTGATGTAAGTGCATACAATCTTTTGTATTAATAAATTGACGCACAGTTTTACACTATGTGAGCTCTCTTGGTTTTTTATATTTCGGATCATTGTCACTGGTGCTTGTGTGAGAAATTTGGACAGTATCCACATCTGACGGACGCTACTACTTCATTCCTATGGCGGAAGGTGGATGTTGATTCAGATATGCTGTGTTTGATCTCTGTGAGATCATAGGCTCTGGTAAGGGTCAGTGTGATCTGTGTTGGTGGAGGTCCTCTGTTCATCATCAGCCACACCGTGTGTGAATCATTTGCACTTGGGACTTTCTTTTTACATGGATTTCAGCTTTATATCTGTGTACTAACGTATTGATGTTTTATCTAATATTGTGTTTCCATTCACATGGACTTTCAGTACACATATGTTGCTAATTAGCGCGACGCCTTTTTGTAGTATATAATATAGATGTACCAAGCAGGTCTATTTCCCGAGATGTCAAGCATATAAAACACTATAACAGATCTTTACCAAAACCCGGAGGTGTGATATGTATGATATATTAAACTCATATAAAAGTCCATACAATGTTGGCACGCCAAATAATTCAGATCAATCTGTAATTATCCTCTGCTAGTGTAAGCTATGCCCACTCATAGCTGGGAAATTCAGAGTACATCACTGACTCCACCACCTCTACCAAGGATCACACAAAGCCTACCAGATCTTCTGACCCCATTGGTACATGGAGATCAAACAGTTTGTGTGTAGCTGCAACATCCTGTTGCTAACAGAGTTCTCTAGATATTTCCAGTGTATATTCAGTCTTCATCACCGACAGAACTGCATTCCAAATGGAAAATACACTCCAAACTTAAAGAACGGGGGGAAAAAATCCAGAATGTGCAGACCAATAGAGTTTACTTTTAAATAAAACCACAAACAATAATTCACCTCTTAGCTGCAACTAAAACTCACCTGCAATCCTTAACAGACATCACTAGTTCCGATTCTTCCAACACAATTTAAAGATTTGGACATCTTTAGGAGCTTGGAACAGTCATGTGTATAAGCTCTACACAAAAAAGGGTAGTGTAACCATAATCTCCACTCTACAGTAGCCCACTGGTGCATTCGCCATCAAATTTTCATGAATTTAACCTTCACAGTTCGCATGATCCCTCCCTCCTTTATCTCAATCTTTGCAGATTACATACTGCTTCAGACATTAGAAAGGATTTTTGGCGGTATAACTTTTTCTTTCAAACATAGGACAGCCATCCTATCAAGAAAGCTTAGGAAAGAAATCAGAGAATCACAAAGACACATATAGTAATTATTTTATTGCTGTAAAAAGAAAAAAGAAAGCTGCGCCCTAACACCCGGACATTAAATGACATACAGTCCTCAAATATACATAGATGGTCCCCAGATACTCAAAATTCTGTAAGAATATGATCCACAGAGTCAGATCAGTCCCTTTGAGCAGATGGATAAAACTCCTCAATATACAGTTGTAGTCAGTAGACAGAAGTTCCTCGATCACCACCGTGACTTTCACAGAAAACGACACTCTTGGGTGAGCCCACCACCAAATAGCAAAGCAGCTTACTGGATAGACTGGAATAAACAGCGATCGGCTATGACCCAGCTGCGGCCTTTGTAGGAGAGATGGAAAATCCCCTAATTGCAAGTCTGGACAATGGCTCCTTTAGTACTCCAGCATAGATCACCATAGATCATGTGAAAAAGGAAGGATGCAACATAGCATAATTCCGCAGGACAACAAATTATTAAAATAAGTAAGTTGTACTTACAAAGGTTGATAAAAACAAGCACGTGTATAAAACAATGTTGCCGGCCGGCAAACAGAACGATCAGGGCCCTTCTCCTGAACGCGGTGACGTCACTGCACGTCCTCCCGGACGCGTTTCATCATTGGACGTTGTCAATGGGATTTTATTACTGTGCCTTAAATTAGGTATGGTGTCTGTACACATTAGACAAATGTGGTCTGATCTGTCATATTTTCTGTCAATGGAGAGGTGAGTTGATACTCCTAGCCAATCAGTCTATGCAGGAAAAAGTTAATTAGTTGGGTAATACTTTCCCATTCCTGATTCCTTTTGTACCTCAATAAAAAGGCTTCCACTGAGGCCAACTGAATTCCATTCTTAAAGCATAAACTAATTAAATCCACTTGTTTATGAAGCATTGTTGTGTATGATGCAGGTTTATCTCTCTTGGATAAAATATAATATTTTCCCCAAGCTGAAATCAAGATTTGTTTTAAGAAACAGAGAGCACAAGATGGATTTGTACTGATGTTTCTAGAAATATACAGAAAGTTTGATCTCCTCTTGACAGTCCTATAAGTGACAATGAACTATTTGTTTACCCACTAAAAACAGAGATGGTTTCTAGCATTACATCACTATTTCTGGCCGTAGGAGCTCAAGGATCGACGTGGCTTATTCACAAAGTTTCACAATGCCACCCACACCACATTCCACACAAGCTTTCAATGTAGAGGATTTCCCATGCTATAGGATCAGCAGGGTAAAACAATGACTTTTTATAGTAGGCTGAGAGTAAAACGAGAGTCATAACACTGTCTGAATGACTGTGCATAGACGTATAATCTAATGTGGAAATATAGAGAGAGGTTAGATGGCTCACCTTCTTTAATGATAGTGGAGGTAAAACAAAAATTATGGTTATTCAGGTCAAGATTTGGCAAAGAGGCAAGGAACGTGTCCTGTACTGTAGGTTACTGTAATGTTTCTACAACTAAGAGAAAAACATTAACTTGGTTAACTCTGACATTTAGTACCTGCTGGTGGAATGATATTGTTAATTTTTACTAAAGATTTTGAAAACATGAAAGTTAATCAATTGCAACTAAAACAGGGATTATGTCAAAATTAATAAAACTGTCAGAAGATTAGCTTGGCAAGCACATATGATAAGCATATGATAAGATTTTTCTTCAATAGATATTTATTTGCGTTTTTCAAAGAACAATTTGTTTACAAAAAAGTAAATACGTACATTGTAATGTGTTGAACCTTGGGAAATTTGGATTGCGCATCATAAGTTTTATACTGTAACAATTACAGATATTGAATTATTGTGGGACATCTTCAAGGTTGCGGCGTTCGGCAAGATCCAGTTTTTTAGAGTTAGCATTGTGGTACAAATTCTGATTCTTTTTTCACATATTTGGTCCGGCTCTACGGGTTAGTAGCATTTGAGATCTGTGAAAAAAAACATCAAGCGATATTAAACCCAAAAGAAAACATTTATTATATTGCAGCTTACCAGTTCTTAGATGTGGTGGCTGCATTAGTCTTCTCTTTAGGTTTTCTTTCCTTTATTTTCATCTGTCTGTTGTTTTTCAACAGAACAAGCTCTCTTGCAAAAGCACTTTGAGTGTTGAGACAAACCATTTACAACCGACACGGGTGCCTAAAACGATCAACTTTTATTTATTGCAAATGAGATGAAACAAATACCAATGTAAAAAAGAGAGAGAGACAAATAATTCCATATTAGTGCACTAAATAGATCTACAAATCTCCTAAATATTACCATTGTGAAATAATCAACACCTATACATAATAAAAATTGTCCATATGGCATATCCAAAAAATATTTAAATAATAGATATATGCTCCAACATATGCAAATCAATATGGTAATACAGTCCAACCTAAAGTGATGAAAAGATAGTGAAACAAAATCTCGCTGATCCACCCAAATCTTTCACCAAAGTGATGTGTGCCAATTCCAATCCCTTAAGAATAAAACTCACCAGATGCTGTTGCCATTCACTCTTGTGTCTGGAACATATCGCTTTATTAGATGTTATTAAAGAGCCACTTGTACACACCAATCTCCATCCAGATTATTGAAGACACTCTCCACATGTGGGGATAGAAATTGAGACAGATCTTCCAATAGTGTAAAAACACCTTAAGGTAATCGGTTTATTAAAAGTAATGCACTTACCTTATAAAAGATTCAAAATTGCCTTGTTAAAATTCCAAACATGACAGGTGACTCAGTGTTGCGATCTCCTCATAGCTTTCTTCGTACACGTGGAGTCACCGTTTCAACGATGCTGTGTAGCCACCCCCTTAACAATCAACCTTTGATTATGTAAAATGCATGTAAAAGCTCCATTCCAAAAAGATTTATTTTTTGCTGTAACTGCTTGTGTAACTGCAGCATAAGCTGGAGTTTGACATAAATGTGTTATTGTATTTAACCACTTAAGGACCTGACCAATACGCTGGTAAATAACCCAAGGGGTTTTTACAATTCGGCACCGCGTTGCTTTAACAGACAATTGCGTGGTCGTGCGACGTGGCTCCCAAACAAAATGTGCGTCCTTTTCTTCCTACAATAAGAGCTTTCTTTTGGTGGTATTTGATTGTCTCTGCGATTTTTATTTTTTGCGCTATATATAAAAATAGAGCGACATTTTTGAAAAAAAATCAATATTTTTTACTTTTTGTTATAAGAACAATCAAATAAACTAAATTTTAGTCAAATATTTAGCCACATGTCTTTAGTAAAAAAAAGATCACAAGGGGTTATTGTGCCTGCGTGTACTGGTGTCAGTGTAGTGTTGTGCAGACTTATTATGTGATGTGATGTGATGTGATCTCAGGTCACACACTTGATCTTATTTTCAGACAAGATCTGGAAATAAAAATTTTGGAAAATGAACCGTTGCCATGGACAGACCACCGTGCAATTAAATTCATTATTTCCATAATCCCCCCCGCAACAAAAACATCCAGACCAGTGACAACACACTGGACTAGATGTCAGAAGAAGCTCCACTCGGAACTCTTCAAAACCACATTAAGGAAAAAAATAGAAACAACTCAGCCACATCAAACGGCTGTAGAAACACTGGATGCCATAAATTCAGCCCTGCTACAGTCAGCCGACTTAGTAGCGCCGAAACGTAAAACCCGCATCTGGAAAAACAACTGCAGCTGGTTTAACAACCAGCTGTCGTTACTGAAGCAAGAACGCAGAAGGGCGGAAGCCGCCTGGAAAAGAAGTTCTTCAGAGCAAATTCAGACACACAAGAATTTTGCAATGAATTATCAGATTACTTCATTAATAAAATCGAGGCAATCCGTGAAAGCATTCAGCAAAACAATTCCCCCCTCAGCCCCCCCCCCCGCAGTTTCTCACACAACACCCATAGTAATTCATCTATATCAGGTAAGTTCACCCTGGAACCCATCTCCATCGATGCCACTAAAAATATCATTGGTGCTTTGCGTAATGGCACAGCGCCAAATGATATTATCCCTACAAAACTGCTGAAGGAATGCGCCGACATCCTGGCTCCTCCCATCACGCAGCTTATCAACCAGTCTTTCAAGGAGGGCATAGTGCCCTCACAGTTGAAAGAAGGTATAATCCAACCCATCCTGAAGAAACCCTCCCTTGACCCCAAGGACCCACTCCACCGCCATCCCATAACAGGCCTCAATGTACTCTCAAAGGTAATGGAAAAAGTAGTGGTACAACAGCTGCAACAGCATCTAGATACCCACAAGCTACTTGACCCATTTCAATCGGGTTTTCCGTCCCGGACACGGGACTGAAACCGCGCTGCTCAAAATATGGGACGATGCTCTTGAGGCCGCAGACGAAGGAGAATCTTGTCTTCTAGTTCTGTTGGACCTAAGTGCAGCTTTCGACACTGTAGACCACAAACTGTTACTGACTCGGCTAGCTGAAGTAGCCAGAGTCGCAGAAGGTGATTTATCTTGGTTCTCCTGTTCTGGAAAATCGATCGCAAACAGTGAAGTTAAGACCTTTTACATCTGAGAAACGCACAGTACCATGCGGAGTCCCTCAAGGAACGCCTTTGTCACCAGTGCTGTTTAACATCTATCTTCGTCCTCTTTTTGAGATTATTAGAAGCCAAAAACTGCTTTACCACTCATATGCAGACGACACGCAACTGTATTTCCACATCTGCAACAGAAAGGATCACCACCTCAATCTGGAGACATGCCTCTCTTTGATAGAGGACCGGATGACAAAGAGTTATCTTAAACTCAACGGAGCGAAAACAGAACTTCTCCTGTTTCACGCCAAGCATAGGAATCAACCTTCAACAGCATGGACACCCCCGCCCATTTTTTGGCAAAATCATCTCCCCTAGCGCCAAAGTCAAAAGTCTAGGGGTCATTTTTGAGTCCTATATGACAATGGACACACAAATAGGGGCAGTAGTCAGCGGATCCCACCATCTGCTGCGCCTACTACGCAGACTTACTCCTTTCATCCCCAAAGAAGATTTAGCGGTCGTGGTGGGAGCAACTGTTAACTCCAGACTGGACTATGCAAATGCCCTCTACCTCGGACTCCCCAAGTACCAAATCGCTCATCTGCAAGTCGTTCAGAATATGGCCGCCAGACTTGTGACTGGGAAAAAACCCTGGGAATCCATCTCACCTTCACTGAGAGCCCTTCACTGGCTACCAGTAAAAGACAGAATTGCTTTAAAAGCTCTCTGTCTTACGCATAGATGTGTCCATGGAAAAGCCCACAATCCCAATCTTGTTTTGCGATCCACCAATCAAAACCTGCTCCAGGTTCCGAAAGCCAACTACAAGTCCAAAGGAGAAAGAAGATTCGCGATCCAAGGTCCCAGACTATGGAACGCTTTACCAACCAGCATTCGGTTGGAGGAGGATCACTTAGCATTCAGGAGAAAGGTCAAGACTCATCTCTTTTGATATCAAAGGAGACAGGAACAACAAGCGCCCAGAGGCGATTCAGTTCGCATGTGCCGCGCTATATAAGTTATCATTCATTCATTCATTCATCTCTCCTCAGCGGTGGTTGAAAAAAAACGCAGAGAGCAGAGATCACATCACTTCCCCCTTACTGTGTTTACACAGGAGGAGGAAGTGCACTGCAGGGGGAGCACGCGCATTGGCTGGGAGCGATCCGGAGGGGGCGGACAAAAAGGAATAGCCGCCCCCTCAGCACGGATTGCTCCTACAGCCACCGGGACCGCCGTATGTACCGGGGGGTCCCGATCGGACCCCCGACCCACGTCAAGGCAGCCACGTACAGGTACGTTGATGTGCCTGTCCGTGCCATTCTGCCGACGTAAATGTACATGCGGCAGTCCTTAAGGGGTTAAATCTGCTAGTGCATCTAACACCACCCTCCCCCTAGACTGACAAGACTAACAAAGTTGCTGTCCATAGATGCCCCTGTGGGTGTGTTCTAATACAGTAAAACAAAGGGGAAAAACCCAGAAAAAAATGCAGCCACCACATCTAATGCCTATTACACAATCGTTTTTTCCCGTCGGGAAAACTGCCGTGTTTTCCTTTGGCCGGGAAAACCAACCGTGTGTATGCTCCTGCCATGACAGGAAAACTGTGGTTTAAAAAATGAGAACAGTTTTTTTTTCCCGCAGTTTTCCTATGGGAAACACTGCGAGGGAGCATACACATGGTTTTCCGAAAACCAGCCGTGTGTACAGGGGAAAAGGGACTCAGCCGGTTCTCGGTGCGACGGAACATACACACAAGTTCCTTTTTTACCCTACCAAAGTTCTCCTGGCAGTTTTCTTGTCGGAAAACCAGCTGTGTGTACAGGGGAAAAGGGACCGAGCCGTTTTCCGGTTTTCCCATCTGTTTTCCCGGCGGTCTTTTGACCGTCAGGAAAACCGATCGTGTGTACTAGACATAAGGATTGGTAAGCTGCAATATTGTTTGGTTTGGGGTTGAAGGCGGCGTACACACGACCAAGGTTCTTGCTAGAAACCAGCGAGAACCTCGCTGGGAGCTACATTCCAGCGAGAACCTCGGCCGTGTGTACGCTCCTGGCTCGCCCCGCCCGTCGGGAATCCCGTCGAGCGAATAGAGAGCAGGCTCTCTATTTGCTCGACGGCCCGTCGGGATGAATGGCTGGTTGCCATTCCCGACGGGCGGGTCGCCGATTTTGATGGCCGGCCGAGAACCTCGACGGGCGGAACGATGTGTTCCGCCCGTCGAGGTTCTCGTACGTGTGTACGCCGCCTAATACTGCTTTAATGCAGAACTTCAGTAAGCTGATAAAAATCCTAATTTTGGCAGAACCCATTATAGTAAAGCTCTGATGCTTGTTTAGTCCCCCCAGCAACTAGCAGTCTCTCCATTCTTACTCCAGCTGTCATTATTGTACATGATGAAGTTAATAATAGGACATGAAGGACAGAGAAGAGCAGCATTATGGAACCATTATCCTGTGGGGAGGAAGTAAGAAATAAGGTAACCAATTCTTAATCAGAAGCTCGTCAGAGTCTTAGTTTATGGGGTTGGGGGTCCAGTAGGGTTCTTTATATCAGCTATAAGAAAATTGTGGTAGATGTTATAGATTCTAGTTGCTTGGCTGTTATGCTGTTTTATTAGCAGCAATACGTTGTACATTGCAGTCCAAATATGGGAAAAAATATGGGAATCAAAAGATATTCATATAATACCTGCTGCATGTTTGTTCTGGGTAAGTTAGTCATATGCAGCCAGCCAACTATTATTTTTAGAAGGTCAGCAATGACAGTCTCTCATTACAGGTTCTCTCAGTACAGGTTTCCTATTAAGAAAAGAATACAAGTGTGACTTAATTCTGACAGTGATAATCTGTTCATGTTTAATTAGTATGCCATTAAAATAAACTAGGTAAACGGCCTAGTTGTCACTATAGATTGTTTATTACAAACACGATTTCTGTACAAGAGAAACAAAGGTGACAATTAAAACCTTTTTAAATTGCATTGCCCATTAGTGGTATTATATTACATGTATTATGGTTTATATTGTTGCACCATGAACCATAATAGTGTGTTGCTCCCTAAGGCCGCGTACACACGACCGAGTTACTCGTCGGGCTAAACTCATCGTTCCACCCGACGAGCAGGGGCGTACCTAGAGCATTTGGCACCTGGGGCGGATCCAATATCTGGCACCCCCCTCCCCACGTTAATATTTAAAAACACCCCACTGTGCCCCCTGCATCCTTCAATATCTCTTTGTTACTACTGTGTACCCCTCTCCTCAACTGCATCTCTGGACCCCTTTACATTACACAGCCGCCTGCACCTCTTTACATTACACTGCACCCTGCACCTCTGGACCCCTTTACATCACATAGCCCCCTGCACCCCTGGACCCTTTTACACCCTCTGCATCACTAGACCCCTTTACATTACACAGCACCCTGAACCTCTGGACCCCTTTACATTACACAGCACCCTGCACCTCTGGACCACTTTACATAACATAGCCCCCTGCACATTACACACAGCACCCTGCATCACTGGACCCCTTTACATTACACTACACTACACTACACAGCACCCTGCATCACTGGACCCTTTTACATTACACAACCCTCTGCACCCCTTTACATTACACAGCACCCTGCATCACTAGACCCCTTTACATTACACAGCCTCCTGCACCACTGGACCCCTTTACATCACATATCCCCCTGCACCTCTGGACCCCTTTACAATACACTACACAGCACCCTGCACCTCTGGACCCCTTTACATTACATGTTCCCCTGCACCTCTGGACCCCTTTACATTGCACTACACAGCACCCTGCACCTCTGCATCCCTTTACATTACATTACACAGCACCCTGCACCTCTGGACCCCTTTACATTACACAGCACCTTGCACCTCTGCATCCCTTTACATTACACAGACCCCTGCACCTCTGGACCCCTTTACATTACACAGCCCCCTGCACCTCTGGACCCCTTTACATTACACAGCACCCTGCACCTCTGGACCCCTTTACATTACACAGCCCCCTGCATCACTGCACCCCTTTACATTATACAGCCCGCACAGCTCTGGACCCCCTGCATGTTACACAGACCCCCTTCAGTGCAGACACCCCCCCTTAGTGAAACCCCCCTTCAGTGCAAGCCCCCCTCAGTGCAACCCCCCACCTCAGTGCAAACCCCCGAGTGCAAACACTCCCCTCAGTGAACCTTTTATATTACACAGCCCTCTGCACCCCTTTACATTACACAGCACCCTGCACCTCTGGACCCCTTTACATTACACAGCACCCTGCATCACTAGACACCTTTACATTACACAGCCCCCTGGACCACTGGACCCTTTACATCACATAGCCCCCTGCACATTACACTACACAGCACCCTGCATCACTGGACCCTTTTACATTACACAGCACCCTGCACCACTGGACCCCTTTACATCACATAGCCCCCTGCACCTCCGGACCCTTTCCCCTCTGGACCCTTTTACACTACACAGCCCTCTGCATCACTAGACCCCTTTACATTACACAGCCCCCTGCACCTCTGGACCCCTTTACATTACACAGCACCCTGCATCACTGGACCCTTTTACATTACAGAGCACCCTGCACCTCTGGACCCCTTTACATTACACAGCCCTCTGCACCCCTTTACATTACACAGCACTCTGCACCTCTGGACCCCTTTACATTACACAGCACCCTGCACCCCTTTACATTACACAGCACCCTGCACCCCTTTACATTACACAGCACCCTGCATCACTAGACCCCTTTACAATACACAGCCTCCTGCACCACTGGACCCCTTTACATCACATAGCCCCCTGCACCTCTGGACCCCTTAACATTACACTACACAGCACCCTGCATCACTGGACCCTTTTACATTACACAACACCCTGCACCTCTGGACCCTTTTACATTACACAACACCCTGCACCACTGGACCCTTTTACATTACACAACTGACTGCACCACTGGGCCCATTTACATTACACAGCCCTCTGCACCCCTTTACATTACACAGCACCCTGCACCTCTGGACCCCTTTACATTACACAGCACCCTGCACCTCTGGACCACTTTACATCACATAGCCCCCTGCACATTACACACAGCACCCTGCATCACTGGACCCCTTTACATTACACTACACTACACAGCACACTATATCACTGGACCATTTTACATTACACAGCCCTCTGCACCCCTTTACATTACATAGCACCCTGCATCACTAGACCCCTTTACATTACACAGCCTCCTGCACCATTGGACCCCTTTACATCACATATCCCCCTGCACCTCTGGACCCCTTTGCATTACACTACACAGCACCCTGCACCTCTGGACCCCTTTACATTACATTACACAGCACCCTGCACCTCTGGACCCCTTTACATTACATTACACAGCACCCTGCACCTCTGGACCCCTTTACATTACACAGACCCCTGCACCTCTGGACCCCTTTACATTACACAGCAGCCTGCACCTCTGGACCCCTTTACATTACACAGCCCCCTGCATCACTGCACCCCTTTACATTATACAGCCCACACATCTCTGGTCCCCCTGCATGTTACACAGACCCCCTTCAGTGAAGACACCCCCCCTTAGTGAAACCCCCCCTCAGTGACCCCCCCCCCAGTGCAAACCCCCTTTAGTACAAACACCCCCCAAGTGCAAACACCCCCAGTGCAAACCCCCCTTAGTAAAAAAAAAACACCCCCCAGTGAACCCCCCCAGGTGCAAACACCCCCCTCCCCATTCAGTGCCTCAGATCAGCGCAGACGGTCACAGCAGAAAATGGACAGAAAGTCCCCCCCCCCTCTGTACACACAAACAGAGAGGAAGGGGAGGCGGCAACGGCCTCCCCTTCCTCTGCGATGTCAACTCGCAACCCCCCTCCTCCTGTACCGCAGCGCTCGGCAGCCAGCACGAGTGCCTGCCTAAAAATCACTCAGATGCCACGGCGCTCAGCGCTGGCATCGCTGCAGTCACGGGGGGAGCACCGGCCTGACACCCCCCAGTGTGTGGCACCCGGTGCGGCCCGCCCCCTCCGCACCCCGCTTAGTACGCGTCTGCCGACGAGGTTCCCGATGAGCGGTCGAAAAGCTCATCGAGCCAAATTTCCTCATTGAACAACGAGGAAATAGAGAACATGCTCTCTATTTTGGCTCGACGAGCTTCCTGGCGGCTTGCTCGTCGAAAGTGTACACACGACCGGTTTTCTCGGCAGAATATGTCTCCCAGCGAGCTTCTCGCTGGATTCTGCCGAGAAACTCAGTCGTGTGTACAGGGCCTAACTCAGAAGTAACACTCTCCACTAGTGTTGCAGACGATGGTATAGTGCTGATATTGAGAGCCAAAAACTTGGTACTAAACATGTACCCCTACAAACATATATTCAGCTGAAATATTTACCCGTGTGTGCAGAATGTTATTGGTTAGTCAATATATTGTGTGCATCTAAGATGAAAGTTAAGTTTAGCTACATTTCTTGGTAATGCTATACATCTAATGCCGCGTACACACGGTCGGAATTTCCGACAACAAATGTTCGATGGGAGCATTTTGACGGAAATTCCGACCGTGTGTAGACTCCATCGGACATATGCTGTCGGAATTTCCGACAACAAAGATTTCAGAGCTGGTTCTCAAATTTTCTGACAACAAAACTTGTTGTCGGAAATTCCGAGCATGTGTACACAATTCCGACGCACAAAATTCCATGCATGCTCGGAATCAAGCAGAAGAGCCGCACTGGCTATTGAACTTCATTTTTCTCGGCTCGTCGTACATGTTGTACGTCACCGCGTTCTTGACAACAACATTTGTGTGACCGTGTGTATGCAAGACAAGTTTGAGCCAACATCTGTCAGAAAAAAATCCACGGTTTTGTTGTTGGAATGTCCAATCGTCTGTACGCGGCATTAGAGTAAAATCTCAGTTATGTGAAACTTAACAGAACCTAATGCTCTTTTCTTCAAAGGAAATCAGACCTAAACCCCAAATGTTAACCCCTTTGCACCGAGTGTATGCATATATGCGTCCTCAGCTTTCAGGGGTTATACCGGGATGATGCCTGCAGCTGCAGGCATCATCCCGGTACCGTTGTGTCAGGCGGGCGATTGGCTAGCCTGAAAAAACCACCCATGCGGCTAAAAGCCGCTCGGTTGTTATGCCGGAGGAGCGGAAGGGGACATTCCCCCCTCCTGCCACCTCTCGCCGCTCTGACCGGGCCTCCCGGATAAGTACACAGTATTCAGAATCGCCGTTTTCGGTGATCTGAATACTTTGAAGTGTAAAGGAGGGACCGGGGGTCTTTTAGACCCCCGATCCCTCCATAAAGAGTACCTGTCACCACCTATTACTGTCACAAGGGATGTTCACATTCCTTGTGACAGCAATAAAAGTAATAAAAAAAAAAAAACACAATTCATTATTATTGCGCAACAAAGAAAACGCATATGAAAGTCGCGCCCGCATATGAAAACGGTGTTTAAATGACACATGTGAGGTATCGTCGCGATCGTGAGAGCGAAAGCAATAATTATAGCACTAGACCTCCTCTGTAACGCTAACCTGGTAACCGTAAAAAAAGTTTAAAGCGTCGCCTATGGAGATTTTTAGGTACCGTAGATTGTCGCCCTTTCACGAGGACGTGCAATTTTAAAGCGTGACATGCTTGGTATCTATTTACTCGGCGCAACTTCATCTTTCACATTATGTAAAAAATTGGGCTAACTTTACGTTTTCATTTTTTTAAAATTCATGAAAATTAATTTTTCCCCAAAAGTTGCGTTTAAAACACCACCACACAAATACCGTGTGGCATAAAATATTGCAACAATCGCCATTTTATTCTCTAGATTCTCTGCAAAAAATATATACATAATGTTTGGGGGTTCTGGGTAATTTTCTAGCAAAAAATACGGATTTTAACTTGTAAACACCGTGGCCCAGATTCACTTACAATTAGATTCGCGTAGAGTATCAGAAATACACTACGCCGCCGTATTTTACCTGGCTCTACGTGGAATCCCGGTAGATTTTGTCCAGTAAACTACGGCGGCGTAGTGTATTTCTCCCGGCGCAAGCCATCTACGCGAGTAGGGGGCATGAAGCATTTAAAATAGGCAGGTTCCCGCGGCGATCGAACTGCGCATGCTCCGTTCAGAAATTTCCCGCCGTGCATTGCGCGAAATCACGTCGTTACGTCATTCAATGTTTGAGTAGCAGCGTTTACGGACATTCCTATTCCCGAACGAGTTACGTAAAAAAAAAAAAAATTAAATTTGACGCGGGAACGATGGCAATACTTAACATGGGCTACGCACCGTTAGACCAGCAAATAGCTGGTCTAACAGTACGTAGCAAAAAAATGATGTAAGCGATTGCGAAGACCACTCGTATCTTCGTGGATCGCCGTAAAAAGTCATTTGCATATCCCGACGCTGAAAACGACGCGGACTCCTCCCAGCGGCGGCAAAAATATCGCAGCATAGATCCGAAGGCTTACGAAGACGTAAGCCTCTCGGATCGAAGCCCGAAGCCGCCGTAACATGGTTTGAGGATTCAAACTAGTGATACGGCGCGCAAAATTTGAAATTACTCCTGTCTAACACCAGTTAGACAGGCGTAATTGCTCTGTGAATCTGGGCCCAAATGTCATAAATAGGCATAGGCTATTCTATTATTATTTTTTATCAAAATTTGGAAAGCTAGAAACACACTACTTCCAATCTAAAAATTCTAAAAAAACATCCCAACAAAAAGGAGATTTTCAACACTTACCTTTCTAAGGCCTCGTACACACGAGGGGATATGTCCGCTGAAAACGGTCCGATGGACCGTTTCAGCAGACATCTCCGATCGTGTGTATGGGCTAGCGGACAGATTTGTCCATCGGACAAATTTCAAAGCATGCTTTGAAATTTGTCCGCTACAAACCTGTCCGTCGGATATGTCCGCTGGTTAGTACGGGAAACCAGCGGACATATCCTCCCACACATGCGTCGTATCCTGTGAATGGATCCGACGCATGCGCGCGGAAGTGTTTACTTCCTGGTGCGTGACGTATCGGTGACGTGGCGGCGTCAACGTCACCGCCGCGTCACCGACACGTCACCGCGCCGTCCGCCGGCGGGGAATTTGATCCGATGGTGTGTACACGCCATCGGATCAAACTCCAGATCGGACATATCCGATGGAAATGGTCCGCGGACCGTTTTCATCGGATATGTCCGATCGTGTGTACGAGGCCTAATAGGTGGCAAGCCCTACCAGCAGAATCTTCAGCTTTCAATACTTTTGAGTATGTCAGATACCTGAGCCCCCTGCCACATGCTGTGATTCTATTGAGTAGGGACTGGCAAGAACACATTGCACAACAAGTATTGGATGTGAAGAGTCTTTAGCCACCAATGTTTTTTAAGACAGCAAAGTTACTCCGGTTAGAGAATTAAATATTAGGAATCAGATTTTTTAAACTTAAAGTGAGCCTGTGGCCAGCCTATGGTTATTAAAGTAATATTCTTAACAAATAGTTAATTTGTTTTGAAGCTCTCTGCACAAACTCTTCTCTGTAGATGCAAACACTGTGGAGCAAATTATCACCAAAGTTCACTGTGACTCTTAAAGCAACTTTATTGCAAAAAAAAATAGGGGGGGGGGCTTTTAATATACATACTTGTCCTTCCATCCATACTGCCAATCTTCTCTCTCTTCAAGAGCTGTGGGTCCCAGAGGATCTTCTTTATCTAACACACTAGTGGGAATGTCAGATTCCTGGTCCCCAGTCAAGCACTGTGGTTCCTTCCACTAGCCCTTACATTATTACTGTGTCCTGGGGTGATGTACAGGCCAGGAATGTGACACTCCTGGAAGTGTATCAAATTAAAAAGAGTGTCTGAGAAACATAGCTCCTGGATAGTGTGCCAATTGGAGAACAGGCAGTGGTACAAGAAAATGTAATCCTTCTTATTTACATAGCACAGAGCTAACTCTAGTGGCAGGATCGCTTTAAGTAATTTTGCAATTGGTTTCTGAACGTCTGACAGCACCTGCTGCTTGTTTATATGAGAAGGCTAGTAGGTTTCCAAGCCCTGCTGGCAAAGCAAATAAGAGTAGGTAGCTTGCCATTCCTGTGCCTCTGTTATTAAATCTGGAGACAAATCTCTCCAAAGTGCCTGCAACTACCCAGGTCATTGAGGGCTTTTTTCAATGTCCATAACCTGGCCAAAGGTTTACATTAACTTTCTATAACCACTAAGATGTAATATGGGTGGGTCCTAATGAAGGGAAACGTGTATCTTAATCAGGATAGGGGCCAATAAAAACATTGCATTTCAAACTACACTAATATCTTCAGTAACAAACAAGAAAGAACACAGTCTACTCGTATTCAGACTAATGCAATCTTACCATTCAAAATGTTCTAATTTAAAGTGGAGTTCAACCCAAAAAGGGAACATCCGCTTTAAGTGCTGGTGACCCCCTTTTTGGGGGAGAAGCAGGTGCCCTGTTTTTACAGGCACCCAGCTCCCACTTCCCCCCTCGCACTGCGGCGCTGGACGGAAGATCATCACTCCCTCCCTGCAGTTTTCTGGGGCACATCACAGGTCCCAGAAGGTTGCCCGGCCAATCGAGGCACACAGCGCGGATCGTGCATGCACAGTGCGCCCGCATCTGTGGCCCGTGAGACAGGTAAGTGTCTGGTTAATAAAAGTCAGCAGCTACACTTTTTGTAGCTGCTGACTTTTAAATGGGTGGAACCCTACTTTAAAATATAGGCTCATTGTGATATGCTAATAAGCATTAGACAGCAACAATTTATTGGATGGCAATGTCTATTTTTCTTAAGTATGAAGAGAGTTGTCATTTATATTCAGCTAAAGGTTTGGGCCAATTCTGTTGCCAAAAGTACATGGTAAATTAACAGTATACTGTATGTGAGGTGCAATGTGTATCTTTGTCCAGATCTGGTCTGTGCGTGAAGATGAAACCCCTACTTACATAATTGTTCAATAAAGAGAATTTCAGTATGGGTTTATGTTAAAGCTGCAGGTGAACTGAGGATCCAGTCCTTTCGATAGCCCCTATTTTTCTAAGAAAAACTGTTTATTGTATGAGCTGGGTTTGTCCGACCTTTGAGGCAACTCTACAGCTTAACTAATAGGCAGAACTCAGACTAATTCCATAAACCAATAACAGGTGTCGGCAAAACGTCTGTGACAGGAAACCAGGCTTTTTTTATTCATGAATGCTGAAGACCTAATTATCTTTATTTCTGAAATAAAAGCTTATTTTTGTAAAATGATAGCAATCTAGATCCCCTTTTTAATTATAGGCATTACTTGAGCTTTGCCTTGACATTTAAAAGATTTGTAAATATTAATTTTTCCCCCTTTTACTTTTCATGTAAATCTCCAACTCTTAGGTGCCGTACACACGGCAGAGAACCTCGACGGGCAGAACACATCGTTCCGCCCGTCGAGGTTCTCTCCCGGCCGTCGGATTCGGCGACCCGCCCGTCGGGAATGGCAACCAGCCATTCTTCCAGGCGGGCCGTCGAGAAAATAGAGAGCCTGCTCTCTTTTTCGGCTCGACGAGCTTCCCGACGGGAAGCTCGCTGAGACCGTACACACGGCCGAGGTCCTCGCTGGAATGTGCATTCCAGCGAGGTTCTCGCTGATTTTCAGCGAGAACCTCGGCCGTGTGTACGGGGCCTTACTGGTTAACCTGGGTGACATGAGCACCGGTGTGGTCTGGATAAGCCAGGAGCTATTATCTTCCTGCTCAAGTGACCCAGCTGCTTTGGTTTTACTAAATTACAGGTAAATCAATGTCATTCTGTGAAGCAGTAATTTATATCGAAAGATATAATAGAGGATATACAGTATACATACAGTCATCCCCAAACTATAATGTGAAACAGAGGGAGGAAAACCATAAGGTCTACAGTTTTAAAGGCTGTTGTAAACAAAATAGTGCTATAGTTGCATGTGGAAGTCAAAACTGGACAATAATACCCATGGCGGAATGTTCTTAGAGTAGACTTATGCGACTATCCCACTATCAACTGTCGGGACATTTTGCAAAGATACCCTTTACACTACCAAAATGTAGCACTACTTATGCCAGAGCAGCTGGGGAGGACCTTAGGTGGCTTGGTGGACCAGCATTTCAAACCTCAGAACACACACCTTGATTTTTTGTGGGGTAGTTTAAAGTAAGATTAAAAAAAGAACAATAAACATCAGAAGAGAGTGTTAAGTTACCCAAACATTGTCTATAGCAACAGTTAATATGGACCTTTAAACTTGTATTGGTTGACTATTAAACACAACCAGAAAGCATAAGTACCCCCAAGTATGAACAGCCATTCTGCAATGTCCAGGTAGCAGCTTGTACCCAGTTTTCCAGGACAAAAAAGCTATCTTCCTGGTACGCTCCTTTAGTACATACCCTCAAGCAAGGCATCCTAAATTCCCTAGGCCTAGGTCCTCTTTAAGCCAAGACCCTCCCCAGACAGTAGGCCTGGGAGACACAGACACACAATTACATAGTTTGTAAGTTTGAATAAAGACACTAGTCCATCCAGTGTGTGTTTATCTCATTATTTTCAATATCCCCGTACATTGTGTTTTCTAAGAAACACATCTAAAAGGGTTTTGCATTTATCTACACTTGCTGATACCACCAATTAAGGAAGGAAGTTCCACATCCTTACCACCCCAACAATACAGAAATAGTACAGAAACCCTTACGCAGTTTAAGACTGAACCGTTGCCAATAGTTTACATATTATTGGTGTTTGGCGGACTGGTGTGTAGTTTCCAGGTATACATCTTGGCCTTCCCTTTAATATTGGTACAAAATGTGTTTTATGCCAATCTTCTGGTACCATTCCAGTGATTAAACGTTCCTTAAAAAAATAGGAATAATGTTCTAAATATAATATGGTTAAGGTCCTGAGAACCCCTGGATGCAAACCATATGGTTCTGGTGATTTATTCACATTAAAGGGTCACTAAAGGAAAAAAATGTTTTAGCTAAATAGCTTCCTTTACCCTACTGCAATCCTGGTTTTGTGTCCTCATTGTTCATTTTTGCTATGATGTTGCTGTAATTCTTCTCTGTTCTGCACACTTCCTGGTTGTCTGTTTCCTTATGAAAAAAGTCATGGGAGCTTCTCTCTGTGGTCTCTAATCAAGGAGGTGTGATTACTGTGTGTCTAAAACTCCTCTGAACCTATCAGTTTCATTTTAAAAACAAACACTGCCCTGTATTGGCTCTGTGTCTCTGTACTCCACAGAAGCATGAAACTAGATGAAAAACGAAACTGCAGGCACATTATATGATTGATTTTTATCTATTTTTAATCATTTTTAAAAGGAATGAGTTAACTAGTACAGTATGTCTCTATACCCTGTAAACAGTCATTTCAGCAAAAACTTTTTTTCATTTACAACTCCTTTAAGTTTTTGTAATCTATCTTGAACACAACTATATGTTAGCCACACAGGTACATTTAATATACTCTAATGTTATTAACATTACTCTCTTGTTTTTTATACTCCTCCTTTTCCTTCATATACACAGAGGTAAAGAGTGTATTTCATACAGTTGTCCTCCCCTTGTTATTTGTAACCAACTTCATCTGATCATATTTTATGAGGCAGCTATGCTATAATCTGACCTAGCCTTTTCACTATTATTATATTTGAAAAATTGGGCCCGGATTCACAGACATCGGCGCCCATTTATGCCGCCGTAGCGTATCTCTTTTACGCTATGCAGAGAGGCAAGCATGGAATTCACAAAGCAAATGCTCCCAACTAAGCGCCAGCGTAGCGTATATTTCGCAGGCGTAACCTGGCGTAAGTGGAAATAGGTGTAAGTGGGCTGGAAGTGGGCGTGATCCATGCTAATGAACGTAACCTACGCCCAGCCAGACCCACGTCGGCCTATATTCACAGACGTTCAACGTACAATACGTAGGCTTGTGTTCCCTGGTCTATACCTTTGCATGGGTTGCGCCTCATCTATGGGGAATAACTTTACGCCAGACGTAAAACTTACGCAAATCACTTAAATCATGCGCCGGGCGCAAGTACGTTCGTGAATCGGCGTATCTCCCTCATTTGCATATTTTAATAGAAAATTAATGGGAGCACCACAAGCGTCCAGCGTAAGTATGTGCCCACTCTACGCCGGCGTAGGCAAGTTACGTCGGTGGGATGAAGTCTGTTTTTAGGCGTATCTTAATTTGTGGGTCCGGCGTACAGATAAGACGGTGCATATTTGTACTTACGCGGCGTATATATTTTTTTACTTTCCTTAGAAATCTGCCTCTATTTGTGTAATCTATGTTTGCTGCCTTGATCTCACTCTTGCATTACCTATGCAGCCCAGGAGGCAAGAACCCTTTCCAAAGTCACGTCAAATATCATTCCCCAGCATGCACCACTGGCAGTAAATACCCAGTGATTTGCCAGCAGAGACATAAATATTCATAACTCAGTAATATTTTTTCTTCTTCCTCTGTCTTCTAGGAACACCCCCTGCAACAGACAGAAGCAAAAAATATCCTGAACTTGGCGGAAACCCAAGGAACACAGAAACAATAGTGATTAGATCTCAGGTTGACTACAGTCCAGCTGCAACCTTAAATGTGAACTAGGGACACTGCTGCTTGAGGTATAACTAATTTTTCAGATTTGGGTAGAGTGGTGACGGGTTAAATCTGCTGTTAGGTTTACATTGCTGTCTATGTCCCTGTTAGGGGGATTGATTCACTCCTGATATGGAAGTGAGGATACATTCACAATTTTGAGCTGCCACCAGAAAATAAATAGAGGGGACATTTCCTAAGTGGTACATCTGTTCTTGTGACAGCTCTCTAAGAGAGGATGTCCCTTACATAAGTAATTTTCAAGTGTTTTTATTTGAGCATTTTGGAGCATTTTGGAAATGTATTACAAGCATTTTGCATATGTATTCAAGCATGCTTTACATGTTTTTACATTTGTGTTAGCCAATGTTTTAGCATTGGGGAGTAGATAAGTTGATATAGGCTTAAAAAACCCTTGAAAAAATGCTTGAATTTAGCATTTTAAGCCGTTTACCTTGAAGTCTATCAGGCCAAAAATGCCCCAATCTGCTTGAAAAGTAGCTCACTTATTTTTTTAAGCAACAGGCGCTTGGCTACAGGCAGTGTTAGCAGGGGCCATTTAAACAAATAGGATTCGGCTTGTTGAGCATTTTTGATCTTTGAGCTACATAGCGCTTAGGTGTGAATGGGGCCTTCATGTATACATGTGGCGTTTGCCTACACCAATACTGTATATGTAAAGTTTTGGACAAAGTAGGGGATGGTTAGAACCCATGTTGGGTATTTTTTGCTGTTTGTGTCAACACAGTAAAGATTCACCCTGTTGTAGTGACCATTGTATCTAAGATAAAAATGTAAGGGAAATCCAACATTTGACAGTTGTCACCAGAACAGGTGGGGGAAATAAGCCAATGGAGACAATAGTTTTGGTTTACCTTATTAGCTTTCCAATAATTAAATGTCCCTTGCTTTGTAGAAATTTCCTATCAATCAATGTTGTGCCTCCTGGACAGTGAAGGGAAATCTCCATTATGAGGCTGACAGAGCATTTAAAATGCTACATTTTGAACTAAAACTCTTAGGCTGCGTACACACGATCAAATTTATCTGCTGAAAATGGTCCGACGGACCGTTTCAGCAGACATCTCCGATCGTGTGTACGGGCTAGCAGGCATGTTTTCCCAGCGGACAAATTTCAAAGCATGCTAAATTTGTCCGCCGGAGACATGTCCGTCGGATATGTCCGCTGGTTAGTACACTAACCAGCGGACAGAAATCTCTGCGCATGCGTCGAATGGATTAGACGCATGCGTGGAAGTATTTCACTTCCTCGTTTGGTGACGTGGCGGCGTCAACGTCACCGCCACTTCACCGCGTTCCCTGGCCGAGGGGATTTTCATCCGATGGTGTGTACACACCGTCGGACGAAAATCTGGAGGAGACATGTCCGCTGGAAACGGTCCATCGGACATGTTTGAGCGGACATGTCCCTCCGTGTGTACGCGGCCTTAAAAATAAAATGCAAGATCTGCTAATTGGATTTAAGACCACAACCCTCCTCATGTGTAATCACAGTATTGTGGTTTAAATAAAAAAAAAATGAAAAAAATAAGAAAAAAATCGTATCTTTCACCCCGCCTCCTCACTGAAAAGGATGAAGTAACGTTCCTTCCACCAAGAACTGTGACTAGGAACAAGATTGCAGGTCAGAATAATGTTCTTATTTCTTATGAGTCAGCAATGTCAGTCTCTATGCTTCTCACAGGAAGGGTTTGCTTTAGGATTCATGCTATGTTAAAATGAGTGTCTCTTTGCAGCCTGAAATTAAGACAGATACAGTTTTTGTTTTATCCAGCCATATTTATAAGTGCAACTTATAACATCAACATGTAAAACATTTTTTTTTTAAAACAGAATCACTGAGTTGGAAAAAGGATCTCCCCTCTCTTTGTCAGCTCAATTAGGTATAGCTAATCACCTTCTCAATGGCACACAGAGCCATTTAACTTTTAACTCCGAGTAGCTGTGGTTATTTTGATTAGCTTAGCATGAAAAGAGCTTTCCTAGAGCATTTCTATCCCTGGTAGTGCAACTGAAGCAAACATCCAAGTGAAAAATACTGTATAACACCAACATAAAAAAAAATCAAAAACAGAATCACTTTTTAAGTCTGGTTGATCAAGTTTATGACATCTCAATAAACCTTTACCTGATAAAAAAACAAACAAACAGAATCACTGAATTGCAAAAAGGATCGCCCCCTTGTGCCAATATTTTGTTGAACTGCTTTTTGCTTTAATTACAGCCTTTAGTCTGTTGGATATGTTTCTACTAACTCCTTTTTCCAACTCAGTGATTCTGTTTTTGATTTTGATTTTTGTTTCCTGCCATGTTGGTGTTATATCTTTCACTTGGATGTTATAAGTTGCACTAAATAAGTAAATATATAGTAAATAAGGCTGGGTAAAACAAAAACAGTGTCTGTCTTCATTTCAGGCTGCAAAGCACAAAATGTGGTTATTTTAAAGGGGATGATTCTTTTCTATACCCACAGTAAAACTAACCTGGAATATTGGGATGGTCAATTTCCTAAAACTAACCCGTAAAGAAAATGGTTCATTTAAAATGGAGTTCTGCCTCCTTATTCCCATTTGACTCCAGTGAAGTATTTGGTACTTAAACAATGTAATAACATTCTAAATGATTCATCAAAGGCTTTTTATCTTTAACATTGTTCCAAAAACAGCACAGAACTTATTTGTGTACCCTAATAAATTCTCAGAATTGTGTTAACCTGCCGTGGGACTATTTAACCATGTGATTTTGATCGCTAAGCCCCAAGGCAAGCTGACGAGAACATGCTGAGCATTGTGAAGGTTCCTGGCCTGTGTGCTGTTTGTGTTGGAGTCATGTACTTTCCTTCTATCAATGGCCAATACACCCAGGTATGCCAATAACAACAAGCTTAATTAAACTTAAAAGCAGATATTTCTTCATAACGATTTGTTCTTCCTTGACCCCCAGTATCATCAAGTACTAGGAAATAATTATCTGAGGCAAGTAGTCCAATGACTGTATTTGGACGGCAGATCAATAGCTATAGTAGAGCAGGCCAAGCTGTTTTCATAGCATCTATTAATAGCTTTTTTTAATTTCTCAAGGTAATAAAATGACAAGCAGGATGCAGAATAACAATATTTCAAACAGTGTTGTGTTTTGATTAGCATTCAAAATATGATTACCTTCCCAATTGTCTCCTCTATTAGTCATAAATTATTCTAAAGCAAATATTTGGTTTTCTTGAAATAGATTTGCATACATGAGAGACCTGGTTTATTTAAACAAGTATACTAGACTACATTGTTTTCAAGGCTACTAGGTAAGTGATTGTCAAAAAAAGGGCAGAGGGAGCTGGGCAATGCCAAGAAGAACATATACCAATGCAAAAAAAAATATGGAACAGTAGGTTTGTCACAGACAGTGTCAGTGGCACTGTATTCTAGCAACACATATTTTGTGTGTGTAATTGATTTGTTTACATTGTTGCTTTGCTTACAATACAGCAGAACCTCAATCTGATCTATTACAATGTTAAATTGTTTTGCCTACGATACCTGACAGTGGCAGTTGGTGCTCATTTGGGGGGGGGGGGGTGGCAAACAAACCCCTGCCAGGTCCACACTCACCTAGACACATGAGAAAGGTCAGTACACAGAGGGTTAGGGTTAGGATGACAGTACAGTTGGTCAGTATACACACAGAGGAAGAAGCCACCATTGACAATACAACAGCATAGGGCACTAAAGTAAGCACAGAGGGATGGGGCACCAAAAACAGTAAAGTCGGTGGGTGGGGGTACAGACACGTTGGTGCACACTGTGGGTGCCATGATAAGGTGCGGTGTCAGGCACACACAGGGTACACTGGGTGACATGTGCCATCCATCAGCACTCTTCTGGGGTCGTGTATCGTTCTCCTATCCGGGCCACTCTCAGTGAGCGCTGCACTGCCTACCCGGGACACCCGGAGTATGTCTGGTTGTCGCAGTCATCCAGCTCACTCATTCCCTCCTGCTCTCCAGCTACAATGGCTGGGGTGAGAAGCGAGTGCAGTGAGAGACCCTATGTACTGCTCTGCCTGTGTGCGGCTCACCAGACTACTTTTCCCAGCATGCACCTTTCCTGCATCCTCCTCAGCTGCCATTTGCAGTGGGGCTCAAATTGTAGACACAGATTGGACTATTGATTATGCGGCCCAGTGGCCCTGGCTCACCGGGAATATGCCTGCACCCCATTCAGAGTCGTGGTTTCTCTTCCTGGCTAATCTGGTCTTAAGATCCCCTCCTTTCCTGATTGACCTGGAGGAGGAGCTGGAAGAAAATAGCGAATATTGATTTGCTAATGTCACAAGTGGGTGGGTTCGGGGTGCAGTGCTCTGCGCCCTGAGCCCAACCTTTTTAAAGCCAATTAGAGCCTCAGGCTCTAATCATGTGCTAAAAAAAAACTCATAGACCCCCTAATTTCCCACATGGAAATTTGGGGGGCGGCACTTCTGCGCCCCTCATGGACTGGCCACTGCTGGTACCTGATGTATTTTATCCAGGTAAAAGGCCTGAATTGAATGGTGTCAGTAGCAGGACAAGAGATCTAAAAGCTACAGGAAGCGTTTAGTTTTAGAAAAATAAAGCCAGAGCTTTTTTCTTTGCAGTACCACACTGCATTGTCTTCAAGGCTTAGATTGTTTCTAAAACGTATGCATTGAGGTAAAACATTTTCTGTAAGCAGCATTAGGGCACTTGGTGGGATTGAAGAGCAAAAAGCGCTCGTGGGGCACCCCAGAAGAAGAAGATTGGGGCTTCTCTGTGCAAAACCATTGCTAAGTATGACATGTTAAGCATTTAAAAAAAATAACATTTAAACCTTTACAGTCACTTTAATGAAAATGGTAACAAAGTGCACAAAAACAATTTAAAACCGCAACCCCACAATGTTCTATCATCAATATTTCACAAAAGTACCAATTATAGACTTTAGTTGGTATAAAGCCCTTATAGTTAAATTGTTAAATCCATCCAGGGTATGCTGTGGAGCCTACTGATTGGACAGTGAATGGCCAGGATGTTGACAAGGTAATCTTGTGCTTTCATTTCTTCCAAACATCTGCTGGCTGGGAGGGACCAACAGAGGACCCCTAGAAGGGAGCGGAGAAAAAAGCACTTCCAGATTAGGGATACTCACTACATACTTAAAGTGATTGTAAAGTCTTGTTTTTTTTCAAATAAAACTAACAAACATGTCATACTTACCTGCTCTGTGCAGTGGCTTTGCACAGAGCAGCCTGGTTTCTTCTCTTCTTGGGTCCCTCTTTGCTGCTTCTGGCCCCTCCCTCCTGTCGAGTGCCCCCACACCAAGCAGCTGTGTCATGTCCGGTTGTGTCCTTAGGACAGCAACTAGGAATGTTTCGAAAGATTCCCTCAAAGTAAAACCTACTGTATACTGAGAAAATATGCTTCCTAAGCTCTCCTTTTCAATATGCTAGTTGCCTGCCTTATGTTGATCCAAAGGCTTGAGGCTAGAGACAGCCAGGTAACTAGCTTTTACGAAACACCTTCACCTTCTGTATTTTCCATAATACAGAGTTTCTTAAAATTATTAGTTCATGTTGACAGTCTGAAAATCGATAACAAATCTCCCCACTTTTGAAAGTGGACAAAACAGTAACTGGAATTGGCCACCCAAGTCCAGGCAGGCTTCCAACCAGGTGAAAATGTGAACAAAATGGCCAGCAGCTAATCAGAGATCAGCAAAGTGATGTCTGAAAGAGATACAGAAACAGGGTGTAGGAGCAAATTAATCCTTGTACGCAGTCTTGTCTTGAAGGGTTTCTCACCTGAGGGCAAGGAGTATCATGTGAATCTAAGGCTATCTCCGTGTCTCTGGTGTTTCATAACAAAAATTACATGGGTATTTATTATAAATATACTGGAATAACTTGATATTCAGCTACTTGTATTGTTGGTTTCCAAGACATCTATTCTACTTCATAGGAGGAAAAGGTACATGCTTAAAAAACTGAGCATCGAGAGAAATTGAACTCTGCCATCCAAGTAACTGAGGCCTCCAAGTAAGAAAATAAAGTCTGTCCTTAAAGGGATAGGATAGTGTAAATATGACTGTCCCTATGTACAAATATATTATTACAAACTAGGAAAGTAAGCCTTAGGATGCACATGACAAATCAGATTAGAGCTGTACAGTAAGTGGCGGTACACCAGTGGGCAACATCTTTTTTTATTGCAGAAAAGAAAAAAGTGCTAAATAAATATACTATTTATACATTGGGGTTGATTTACAAAAACTTGAGGGTGCAAAATCTGATTTAGCTATGCACAGAAACCAATCAACTTCCATTTTTTTTTTTTTGTCAAAGCTTAAAGGGATTGTAAAGCTTTGTGATTTTTCACCTTAATGCATCCTATGCATAGGGGTCCTTTCACACGTGCGGACCGTTTTTTAGATCCTTTTTTTATCATCAGTTGATCAGTTTTTAATCAGTTTTTCATCAGTTTTTCATTCGTTTTCATCCGTTTTTTATCCGTTTTTTCATCCGTTTTTTCATCCTTTTTTTTTTTTTTTGGTTAGAACTTTTTTTTTATTACATATTTTGATGAAAAACGGATGTTAGCGGATGTTAAACGGATCGTCCGCTAACGTCCGTTTTTCGTCCGATCCGTTTTTTTGTAGGAAGAAAAATAGGGTTTTCTTCCGTTCAAAAAAACGGAGCTTAACGGAGACGGACGTTAGCGGATGTGTGTGAAAGGACCCATTGGAAAGCATTGCGGTCAAAAAACGGACGTCTAAAAACGGACGAACGGTCCGCACGTGTGAAAGGACCCTTAGGCCCCTTTCACATGTCCGCTCCGCTCGTCCGTTCATTACAAGTCCGTTTATGGACTTGTAACGAACCCCTATGTCCTATTTTTCTTCCGTCCGGCCAAACGGATCGGATGCAAACGGACAGACGGTCCTTTTCCATCCGATTTCCCATAGGGGAGAGCGGAGGAGAGACAGGGCGGTCCCTGCACAGTGTGCGGGGACCGCCCTGTCCGCCTGACAGCTCAGCGGGGATCCCCCGCTGAGCCGACGGACACACGGAGCGGACTGAAAAACGGACCTCTCCGTGTGAAAGGAGCCTTAAGGTGAAAAAACATCCGATGCTTACAAGCCCCCCAGCCCCCCCCCCCCCCCGTTTACTTACCTGAGCCCTTGAAAGTCCCGCGTCGTGAAACCCGCTGGCTTCTTGGCCCGGTCTTCTCGGCTCTTCATTGGAGATTGATAGCAGCGCAGCCATTGGCTACCACTGCTATCAATCTAATGAATGACGCAGCGCGCTGGGGGCCCCTTTAACAGAACAAGCTGACGCTAGAAATTAATTGGCTACCATGCACAGCTGCACTAGATTTTGCACTTTCCAGTTTTAGCAAATTAACCCCATATCATACTATTGCACGTATTACTATGTTTCCTGGGCATCTAATTATGTAAAATGTGTCCTGTAGAAAACATAAAAGCACAATATGATATGCAGTATAAAAATATATAGGCAATCAGGTATACAGAAAGTCATGTATGCACTGTTATACTGTATATACTGATAGGAATGTCAGCCCATTCAGTGTATAGGAATAATGTAGAAAAGGAGAAACAGATAATTCAAAAGGCCTCAATCTAAATCAATATAAATTACAACATTGCTTTCCTAAAAACATATTCACAAGGTAATTGAGGGATTATTGCACGTGCATACTGGAAAAGGTTAGTGTACGTGGTATCAGGGCTGTCTTAATGAGAGGGCACACCTGGGCACTGCCCAGGGGCCCCAGCTGCATGGGCAGGCCCCTGCACTTTCCCTAAAGCAGCTGGTCCTTGAGCCCACGCTGCCCCGAAATTGGGGGCCCCATGATGGCACTGAAAGTGATAGATACACATGGGAGGCAGTCTGCCTCCTACCTACTTGATGTCTGTTTACCTGCACTGTCATCATTGTAGGGGCCCCAGAGGATCACTTTGCCCAGGGGCCCATGATGCTATTAAGACGGCCCTGCGTGGTATTGAGACTGGAAACAGGTAACTGAGGTGTTAATGCAATTCAGTACCTTGGAGACAGGTCACTGAGATGTTAATAACATTCAACCCCTAAGAGACTGGTCCCTGAGGTGTTATTGCCATTCAGTACATTAAGGGCTGGTATTAATGCTCATACATCCGAGAATAATCATTCAGGAAGTTAATCACAGGTTGAGAAGAAATCCACACAATTTAAATACACCCTATATGAGTGTGCACAGGGTGTGCCTGGTGTGCCTGGGCACACCCTAATCATTGCATGGGGTGCCGATTTCCCATGCTTTCCATCTCCCCCTGCAGTGCTGCTAGCTTCCCTCCTCTCAGGAGCGGGAAAGGGGCTGGTAAATATTTCATTAACCAGCCTTTCTTTTCTAGATGAACACAGTGAGTGATCTGTACTAATTGGTCCTGTTTCATTCTCAACTGAAGCATAGTAAACTATGTTTACTGCAGGCTGCAGAGAAAGGGACCAGGGAATCTCTGTCCTCGGTTTCTTTCACTCTGTCAAAATTTAGATATCAGGGATCTGTTTAGAGCAGGGGTAGGCAACCTGGGGCCCTCCAGCTGTTGTGGAACTACATTTCCCATGAGGCAGTGCAAGGCTGGCAGTTACAATTACTCCCGGAGGCATGATGAGACTTGTAGTTCTGCAACAATTGGAGGGCCCCAGGTTGCCTACCCATGATTTAGACACTTGATATTTTACCTCTATAATCCAAGGCCCTGATGAAGTAGTTTACCCTGTGAAACATGTAGGATGACCTTTTGGTTTCCTCTGCCAGGATAAACAACACCCTGGAAAAGTTACACTGTAACGATGCTTTTAATGTTGTTTGTTTCTCAATGTTTTAACTTTTTAATGTATATGTTAAATAAAATTGTGTACAATCTCCTTTTAAATTGAACCATCCAACATCCATTCCCCGCATTTTTTGACTGCTTGTGAGTTAAGTTGCTTTGTTAACGCAAGTTACTTTAATCTTTCAACTCAGTGTTCATAGATTTATTTCTTAACATTTTTTTGTCCTTATTTAATTTTCCAGTTTCTATTTTTTTAATACTTTTTTTATAATACTATTTTATAATACTTTGGAAATACACAGGTGGTAAAAGAAAATTCTATGGTATTCATTGGCCCCGCTACCTCATGGACAGTTAGGCAACTAACATTCTCAAAAATAGGTAAACAATTATAGCCTACATAAATCTCTAAGTACAAGTTTTCTTTATTATAGGCACACAATATGCTGTTTTTCTCAAAAATATCCTCTGTTGATTACTGCATGGTTAGAATGTAATGCATTGTTTAGCTAATTTACAAAAACACTCTGAAGTAAACATTTCAAAGAATGATATTTCACAGTATTATTGCTATAAAGCATAGAATTCTAGAAATATGGCATTGCTTATAACATAAATTAGATACATATGTTCTCAGGAAGTGTACTACGTGCTGCTCAGTTGATTCAAGAAACATTTCAGCCTGATTATTTCCTATTAAGGCTTAAAGCTTATGTCAAGGCAAAATAAAAAAGTACTGTACATCTCTGCAATACATGCACATTTCCGCACACTTTTTATTCCTTTAAACTCGTGCAAGTACAGAAAAATTACTTTTGATGTGCCTGAAATACATTGTTCAGCCATAACATTATTACCACCTACCATAACTTATCAAGCCATGGACTCCACTAGGCCTCTATAGGTATGCTGTTGTATCTGGCACCAAACAATCAGAAGCAGATCCTTTAAGGCCGCGTACACACGATCGAACATGTCCTCTGAAACAGACCAGTTTCAGCGGACATGTTCGATCGTGTGTACGGCCTATCGGACCGTTTTCCAGCGGACAAAAGTTTCAAAACATGCTTAGAAACCTGTCCGCTGGAAACCTGTCCGTCGGACATGTTTGATGGTTAGTACACAAAATCATCAGACCAAATTCCCGCGCATGCTCAGAATCAAGTCGACGCATGCTTGGAAGCATTGAACTTCGTTTTTTCATCACGTCGTTGTGTTCTACGTCACCGCGTTCTGGTCCGAGGGGTTTTTGGTCCGATGGTGTGTATGCACATCAGATCAACAGACCACTTCAGCCTGGTCCAAAGAAAACGGTCCGTCGGACATGTTTCATCGGACATGTCTGATTGTGTGTACGCGACCTAAGTCCTGTAAGTTGCAAGTTGGGACCTTCATGGATCGGACTTGTTTTTCCAGTATTTCCCACAGATGCTTGATTGGATTTAAATTTGGAGAATTTCAAGGCCAGGTTAACACCTCAAACTTATCCTCAAACTTATGTTGTGTCTTTCAGGCCATTCTTGATCTGATTAGGCTAGGCCAACTTCTATTGTTTTATGGTCCATTTCTAATGCTCATGTGCCAATTGTAGGCACTATTGGATCAGCATGGGTACCTCGACCGGTGTACAGCCTCATACACAACAAACTGCAATGCACAGTGTCCTGACACCTTTCAATTGGAACCAGTATTACCTTTTTTTCAGCAATTTATGCTACAGAAGCTCTTCTATTGGATCAGACGTCACCCACCAGCCTTCACGCTCCATGTGCATAAATGAGACAATCCTGATGCTGGCAGGAAATGACCAGTGACAAGATAAAATGATCAGTGACAGGCTCAGTCATGAAATAAATTAGGCCTTATGAATAAAAAAAAAAAATGAATTACAAGTTGTGCATTTCCATATTATTATTCTTGAGGTATAAACTTTTTATCGGGTTTATCATTAACCCTTTAAAACTTCTACTGCCATGGAGGTACTCATTGTACGTCTCCATAGCTGTGATGACGGCAGACAGCTCCTGGGCATTGAAATTGAGCTTTCTCCTCTGTCTGCAGGGAACGGGAGCAGCCACCTCACAACAAAAGTAACTTCCCTGGGGGGGGGGGGGGACCGGATATACTTTTGCGCCGGAAAGGCGCATCTGCGGCCGCTTTTATACGCGCAACGTAAGACAATGCGCCGCCGTTCCCCATGAAGTGGTGCCGACGGAAGTTGTGAGCATGCGCACAGGGGAGCGAGTGGAGCCCTCCCTCACTGCGCATGCTACGTGGATGATGCGCTGAACGTAAGTCTCTGCGCTGGGCTCCGCCCATCATTTACATATGGTCACACCCACTTCCACTTACGTCGGGTTGCGCCATGGCATTTTCGTTACTCCGCCGCAAAGTAACGAACAAGTGCTTGGTGAATACTGTACTTGACTCACTAGTTCGCGTCAGCGTAACGTATATGCGCTGCGCTACGCCGGATAAAATATGCACGCATCTACATGAATCTGGCCCAATGTTTCCTGCTAAGAACTTGGCAGACTGGCCAGATATTGTCGTTTGACAGCTGAAAGTCTCTCCACTTGTTATATGAAAGAATCAGCAAACTCTGCATTGGAGATGTCAGGGGGGGTTGAATCAAGATCACAATTTTTTAACGATTAATTGTACAGCTCTAGCACGGTACTGTATTTGCGCAGCAATTTTTCAAACATGTTTTTTTTGGAAATAAACTGTTTCATTCATTAAAAAAACACTAGTTAGTACGATTTTTTTTGGTATCCTAAGCGATGCTTTAAAAATGTTTTAGGTTACATGTTTAGAGTTACAGAGGAAGTCTAGTGCTAGAATTATTGCTCTCGCTCTAACGATCATGGCGTATGTAACCTGTGTGTATCTCGCTCTGATACTAACCAGTGCCTACCCAGCCACTGACTGGTATCTCTCCCCAGCCTGTCCCCACGCACCCTCTCAGCTGCTGACCTGTAAAGGGTTACCAAGGCCCTCATCAAAGATTAAGAACCACTTTTATCATATATAGCAAATCACATTACCTGTCCGGCAGCTGTCTGCTCCTGACTGCAGTAGGGGGAAGTGTGGAGCGCGATTCAGATCCAAAACTCAAAAAAAGGTTTACATTTACCTACCCTTTATGTTTATTACACAGCTACCACTGACGTTACCTAATAAAGAACTCTAAGGCGGCGTACACACGATCGAACATGTCCGCTGAAACTGGTCCGCAGACCAGTTTCAGCGGACATGTTCGATCGTGTGTACGGCCTATCGGACCGTTTTCCAGCGGACAAAAATTTCCAAACATGCTTGAAGACATGTCCGCTGGAAACCTGTCCGTCAGCCAGGTTCGTTGGTTAGTACACAAAACATCGGACCAAAATCCCCCGCATGCGCAGAATCCATTTGACGAATGCTTGGAAGCATTGAACTTCTTTTTTTCATCACGTCGTTGTGTTCTACGTCACCGCGTTCTGGTCCGAGGGGATTTTGGTCCGATGGTGTGTACGCACATCAGACCAATAGACAATTCAGCCTTGTTCGATGAAAACGGTCCATTTGACATGCTTCCTCGGACATGTCTGATCGTGTGTACAGGGCCTAAGGCCATGTACACATGATCAGACTGGTCTGATGAGAACGGTCCGACGGACCGTTTTCATCGGACCAGGCTGAAGTGGTCTGATGGTCTAATGTGTGTACACACCATCGGACCAAAAATTCGATCAGACCAGAACGCAGTGACGTAGAACACACCGACCAGTTTCATTGGACCGGTCTGATCGTGTGTACGCGGCCTAAGATGCACAAACTGAAACCATAAAAGGGTAAGTGAAATGTATAGTTTATACTTACCCTTGCTGCATACTTGTGGCAGATAGACGGTGCTGTAAAATCAAAGATGGGTTTAGCATTGTAAATTGTATTTCTTGTATTAATAAAAGCAATACATGATTATGCATGTGAAACAGCATCAATGTGTTGTATTGGAGCTGCAAAAATCTATGATTATCTGTAGAACAAATTATATAGTAAGCGAAAGGTGATGCATTACAGTTGGTCTTGCTTTTATAGTCTCATAAATACATTACAGAGACACGAGATATGAACTTACTTGTGTGGCCAGTGTGGGAGAGACTAGCAGATATATGATAGAATACAGAGCTTTACAGAGCTTTATTGAGCAGCTGTCATCCTCTCTGGTGAAGATGGGTTGCAGGCAGCCTAGGCACCTTTTTAAAAACCTGACCTGGAGAAGGAGGCAGCATCTGTGCCCAAGAGTAAAGAAATGTTTATATAAATTGAAAGATAAATCCTATTTCCATGAGCCATTGCACATGCATCAACTTGAAAGGATGCAACAATATTCTTTCTAAGAACTGTGTTTGTTTCATGTGTGCTGGTTCACTTTTTCTTAGCTAACAATATAAGGTAAATTGTTTGTGTAGCGCCCTGCTACTTTCATAGCTGGTGCTGCCTTAAATTTAGAAGTTGGTCAGAGATTCAATTACCTCTGACCGTATTGTTTTACCAAATTTTGGGCCTCGGTTCCAGCCATGGCTGTACTGTGAGTGACCACTATTGCTGTCTGGGGTGTTAATACCACCCCAGGCCAGGGTGGCAGCAGTTAAGTCAGGGTGTATTGGGTGTTTTTCCTCAGCAGCCAATCAGTGGGGGTTGATCGCCTTGTTGTGCATTCTGGGGGTGATTACTTAAGGGACAGACGTCATTATTTCGGGGTTGACGTCATCGTGAGGCCGTCCCTGGTTGTAATCCCACCACCCCTGTGTGTGGCCCTCATGGCTGGGGGTGTGTGTTCAAGTGTTCCTGGCTCCGGGAACACACTGCTCCAGAGTTGTGTTCTACTATGTACGCCTGGTAGTCAGAATACATCATGCCGCATACACACAATCATTTTTCAGGTTGTAAAAAATGACGTTTTTTTTTATGGTCAAAAAAACGTGTGTGGGCTTCAGAGCATTTTTCGGGTTCTGAAAAACGGGCAAAAAAATATTCGAACATGCTCTATTTTTTCACAACGTTTTTAACGTTGTCGTTTTTCGGGTTGTAAAAAATGGTCGTGTGTGGGCTTTAACGACGTGAAAAATCTGCGCATGCTCAGAAGCAAGTTATGAGACGGGAGCGCTGGTTCTGGTAAAACTACCGTTCGTAATGGAGTAAGCACATTCATCACGCTGTAACAGACAGAAAAGCGTGAATCGTCTTTTACTAACACAAAATCAGCTAAAGCAGCCAAAAGGGTGGCGTCCCCTGAATGGAACTTCCCCTTTATTGGGCGGTTGTACGTGTTGTACATCACTGTGCTTTGCTAGAACATTTTTTTTCACAATCGTGTGTAGGCAAGGCCGTTTTAATGATCAAGTTGAAAAAAACGTTGTTTTTTCTAGAACCCGAAAAATGATTGTGTGTACGCGGCATCAGAATTTTTTTTTTTTTAAATAACAGTGGATCTTGCGAGAAATCTTGTGAGCTGTGCTCTTTGTCTGTGCTGACTGTTTTCAATCACATTGTTCTTAGTTAACTATGTGGTCTACAGAACTATACTCCTCTATGTTATTGACAATAAAAAAAAAAACGTGTTCTGTGGGTCCCATTTTGTTTTTCTTGTCCGGATACAGAAGAGTTTGTGAGGGTTTTCATCCTAGGACAGAAAATGTGTTAGTGGCAGAATCGCCAGATGAAAATTATGTAAAGGAAGCATAAAAAGAGAGAGCTAAGGTAGCCACCACATCCAAATGCAATATATAACTTTTTAGTTTTTGAGTTTAAATGTGCTTTATGTCTTCGTTTGATCAGAAGATCATGAAAGTTGTCAAGACTAATCCATGGCACTTTCTGTTTGTCTTTGTGGTAAGGTAAATGAAGACCTAAACACACATTTCTGGAGAAGAGTGACTGTGGACGGTTAGGTTTGAAACAAGTTGGAAAGCGATTTACTTCTTTCCTTGGCATTACACAATCTCACTCACAACATACAAATGTATAGAAATGCTGGCTGGGGGAGTAGATATTTCAAAGCTCAGATTATTTCCTAATCTGTCTCCTATCTAAAAAATATATTTAGCTTTGTTAGACTGATACAGTATATGCTGGTTGACCTTGCTCCCAGGGACCAATAATGACAATGATGTCTGGACTAAAGTGATTTAATTAGTGTATAGTGGCTGTTAACAGAGGCATAAGAGGCATTTACAGGCAAATATACTGTAAGTGGATTGTGATTTAGAAAGGCTTTGGAGGCAAAATGGTGTGCCATATGTGAAGCAATAATGGCCAAAGTGGAACAAATTGTTTATTTGCATGATACAATCTACGACTGCTTTTATTACCACTGTCAAGTACGGTATATTTATTTATTTGCTAGTTTACTTCCTGGCACTAATTGAATTGAGGAGGTCACTTGTGGGGTGAGTGATGAAACCTATAAACTTCTTCAACATTGACAAACAAGTTCATCTGAATGCAATTTTTCCAGAAAGGCTACTAGAAAGGCCTTGGCCGCGCTTCTCCTCCCTCCTTTTCCTTCCCCTTGTCCAATAACATTGCTTCTCCTTTCAGCCAATCGGGAAATGGGTCTCACAATCCGATCCGGCCCGTTCCCACGCTGAGCTGTCAGCTGCGGCTTCGCTGTAAAGGTGGGTGCTGAGGACACAGCCAACAACAGAAGCCCCATAGTAACTCTATGGGTGACGTAACTCCACATTCTTTTAACAGCTGTTGTCGGCTGTGTCCTCTGCAGAGCTTCCGCCGCTAGAGACCGGATCAGAACGGCTTAAAAAAAGGTATGTATAGTGTTCTCTTCTTTACAGGGCTAGAGAGGTTAGATCGTGGATGTCTGTAGATGCAGGGATTTTAGTGTTAGGGTGGACTTACACTTCAACTACAGACTTTAGTCTGTTGGGATATGTCTCTACTACCTTTGCACAGTAAACCTTCTTCCCATTGACAACTTTCTGGCAGAGGGCAGACGATTTTCCCAAAACATTTGAGAGTATTTTGCCCCATCCATTTTTCTTCTATCCCAGGGATCTCCAAACTACGGACCTCTAGCTGTTGTGGAACTACACATTCCATGAGGCATTGTAAAACTCTGACATTCACAGACATGACTAGGCATGGTGGGAATTGTAGTTCCTGAACAACCGGATGGCCATAGTTTGGAGACCCCTGTTCTATCCTGACAAGTACTCCAGTCCAGTGGCGGCTGGTGCTCAATTTTTTTTGGGGGTGCACAAACAAACGAGAAAAAAAAACATAAATTGCAGCCTCACTGTGCCCATCAATTGTCTCCACTGTGCCATGCCATCAATTGTCGCCACTGTGCCATGCCATTGTCTCCACTGTGTGCATCAATTGTCGCCACTGTGCCATTAATTGTCGCCACTGTACCATGCCAAACGCAACCACTGTGCCATGCCATTGTCGCCACTGTGCCCATCAATTGTTGCCACTGTGCCATGCCAAACACAGCCACTGTGCCATCAATTGTCGCCACTGTGCCATGCCAAACGCAGCCACTGTGCCATCAATTGTCGCCACTGTGCCATGCCATTGTCGCCACTGTGCCCATCAATTGTCACCACTGTGCCATGCCATTGTCACCACTGTGCCCATAAATTGTTGCCACTGTGCCATTCCAAACGCAGCCACTGTGCCATGCCATTGTCGCCACTGTGCCATGCCATGCCATTGTCGCTGATGGCTCTGATAGACACTTCTAAAGCCAACCAGCTGCCATTATTCAGATGGCTGGCGCTCCCCCGGGGGCCGGCCATCTGAACAGTGGGCAGCGGCGACGATACATAGATTCATGCAATGCATGAATCTATTTATCGTTTTTCAGTGGCGGTGCAGAAGCGAGAGGGGGAGGCACTCCTGCCCCCTCTGTGGACGCACCGCCACTGCTCAAGTCCCTGCTGAAGAGAATCGCCCCTATAAAAGGATATTACCAGCTCAGTCTCATCTGACCACCTTAAACACACCTAGATGATTCTGAGACCACCTGAAAACATGTGTTCTGGTCAGATGAGACTAAAATGTAATTATTTGGCCTCAACACCAAAGGATATGTCTAACCCAGCATGTTGAACGAAAAAAAAAAAAAAACTAGTGGTGTGTACCAGGCTTAGTGAAGCAGTGATTGGACAGGTCAGGAAACTGTTCCTAGTTAGTTTTGTTCTCTCCTTATGTAAGTGACGCATCTCTGGCTTTATCCTTTAGTAATCAGTGTTCAGTCAATTGCATTTAATTGCTGTTCCAAATTTTAAACACTGTTCATACTTCTTTTGATAAAAGAAGCTTTGCCTATTTTTTGTATATATTTAACTTTAGGCCAAAGACTATTTTTCACAGTTCTGCTTAAGTAATGCTTAAATATGTTGACTTGGATGAAAATGTATGAAATGCTTACACCATACATACAGTACATGCTTTAAATTTGCTGCACCAGTTTAGACTTTGTGGATAAAGTTTTAAGTATAGCTAAACTCATTCTCTCCATTCTTCCTAAATTGTGTATTTAATTTTAAATCCTACCATATTAATGCTCAGCCAAAGAAAACTGTCTAGCATTTTGGACACATTTATTCCAGCTTATATAAATATATCCTGTTTTTCACCGCCGTATCCAAGTCCCAGAAGTTTTTAATATCCCTTAAAGCCAAATTAAGGTTTCTCTCTTAAAAATGCCAGTAAATCGAGTAACCCTGAAATAGCACATGGCTTGTAAACAATTCTAAATCCAGGAGCCTTAAGCTAGATGATACTGCAAGACATATATGGAAGACATCATAGCGACAGCCAAATTAGCTATAACGCTAATTTATGAGAGACAAAGCTGAATACTGCCAAGATGCAGCAAATAAAATGTTCATATAGATTCAATACTATTGTACATTATTTAATGTGAAAAGTTAGACATGATCCACAATGATGATCAGCAATTTATAGGACATTATGCAGCAGCCATATTGTTAGCTGTTAATACATAATTTTTTGTAAACACCCCAAATGCAAACAGAACCTAAAAAATACAACATTATAATTCCTTAAAAAAAGGAGTAGCTTTAAAAGACATAAGGATTCTCATTTGTACAGCCTCCTCTTTCTTAGTGTCTATGCAGTGGAATAATTGCTGACTTAGCATGTACTCTCTGTGCAATCATGCTAAGATCTGCATGCGTTATTGAAGAACTTCTACCAAACGTCAAAATGTATTCTCATAGATTTAACTCTTATTGTGTGGCAACCTTTTAAATTGAATTATCAACTAAGCATGACTAAACAGGCCACCATAAAAAAAATCCCATTATAAGCTAGCTTTGACGAATAATGTCACTTAAAAGACAGGATAATTCTGCTATTTTATATTATTTTCACTAGTTTGATTGCCAATGCACGCCTGTTTCAAAAAACAAACTTTACAAGCAGTTTAGAACTTTTACTGTAAAGAAAGTGATCTCTTGAAGGGCGAAACCACTATAGGCATTAAAGTAATAGGCCCATTACTGTAAATTATTTCAACAGTGTTTAAAGTGTTCTAAAGGCAGAAGTGTTTTATACCTTAATGCATTCTATACATTAAGAAAAAACTTCTGTGAGCAGCAGCCCCCCTTAGCGCCCCCCCTCCAATCAGGGATGGACTGGCCATTGGGACTACAGGGAGTTTCCCGGTGGGCCGATGGCTCAGTGGGCCAGGTTCAGTGACAGCGGACCGCCGCCCACCTCCGCTCCTCTGTCTCTCCCTTGCCGCAGTGCTCCTCCTCTCCCTGCCTACGGCGCTCACCTGGGGGCAACAAAGAAGCAGGGGGAGGACCAGAGGAGCAGGGGGGGGCGACAGAGGAGCATGGGGGAGGGGACAGTCAGCTGACTCAACAGCTATGGCCTGGGAGTTTCTCACTTCTGTCTAATCGTGTCCCATAAGGGGGGGCACCGAACTGATTCTTTGCCCCAGGTGAAATACTGTCTAGCTTCCCCACTGGTACTGCCTATAAAAATACCAGTACCAGCTGTTGTACTGTAATAAAGTAGAACGGCTAGTGGCTAGTGAAGGGGGAGAGGGGGCTTGGGTGGCCGGGGGGTGCGGGAGTTGTCCGGCCGCCATGGGAGAGACCTGTCAAAGTGGGCCAGTGTGGATGAAGTCCCGGGCCAAATTTTTGTCCCAGTCCAGCCCTGCCTCCAATACTAACGTGAGCCCCATGTCGATCAACCAATGTGCACGAGAGCCTTGGCTGTCAAAAGACTCTCCCTCCTCATTGACTGAGACAGCAGCTAGCACCATTGGCTTCTGCTGTTGTCAATCAAAGCCAGTGAACCAATGAGGAGAGAGAGGGGGGCAGGGCTGAGCTGTGGCTTCCTGTCTTATTGGCCACACAGAGCAGCGGCTCAGGAACAAGCCTGCTCGGGTGCCCCCCATAGCAAACTGCTTGCTGTGGGGGCACCCGAGCAGGCCCACAAGGGACCCAAGAAAAGGAGGATTTGGGCTACTATTTCCATAATCACTGCACAGGGCAAGTAAATATAACATGTTTGTTATTTTTAAACAAAAAAAAAACAAGACTTTAATATCACTTTAAACTCCCAGGCTACATGGATTCTATATACATTTTGGTACAAATAAGGAAATTATCAAATTTTTAGGAGTTACATTTTTGTTGGCTGAAGGATCATGATTAGGGGAATGATATGGTTGCAATTAGGTTATATTCAGATATAGATTGTTTTAGTTTATATTTTGAACTCCTGTTAAAAATGTCAGTGCTAAGAGGACTAATTTAGTGTTAAAGGGGTTGTAAAGGTAAAAGTTTTTTCACCTTAATGCATCCTATGCATTAAGGTAAAAGAACTTCTGACAATACCACCGCCTGCCCCCCCCCCCCCCCCGGCCCCCTGTTATACTTACCTGAGCCCTCAAAAGTCCTGCGCTCCTCCCCATCATTTTCCTCGTCGCTCACCCAGGCCGTTGATTGGGTAAAGTGGATGGATTGAAAGCAGCGCAGCCATAGGCTCGCGCTGCTGTCAATCACATCCAATGACGCGGCGCCGGGGATGGGGCCGAGTGATACAGTAAGCGGCAATAGCCGCTGGCTTTATCACGAGTAGCGCGCCCGCAAGGACTCCACACCATGCTCGCTCGCATTAAGGTGTGGAGTGCTTGCCTGGAGAAGCCAAGACAGCCACAGAGGGACCCCAGAAGAAGCAGTTGGGGACACTCTGTGCAAAACGAGCTGCACAGTGGAGGTAAGTATAACATGTTTGTTATTTAAGTTAAGGGTTACCAGGAAGGGTTACCAGGAAAACTGTTGTTGTCCAGTTGTCCTTCAGATGCTTGCTATTCTCTGCTTGGGCTAAACTTATAACTGGCAGGGCTTTATTTCTGAACAAAAAACAGTGTGACTTAGGGTGCCAGGGCCGCAAGGGGGGGGCTAACAGTCACTTACACATCATCTTGCTCACTTACACATTTAAAACGTTATCATTGTATAAATAATGGTTCCAGAATGTCGAAGGGGCATGTTTGGCTGATTGGCTGCAGCCACTGATCAGAGTTTTATGACAGTGGTGGGTGCCACTGTATGAATACAGTGCACCAGTTGTGGGTATTCCTCCATTCACCTTGTTTGTGTGGATGAAGGAATCTGTTAGTTCTTTTTTTCATTCAGCAAACTGGCTAAACTCTCAGGCTACACTGTAATTTCACAACCGTTGATCTTATTTAAAAGAGATCCTCTGAAAATAAATCTGTGTGCATTTTCTTTTCACTCCTGATATGCCAGTAGAAAATCTGAAAATGCAGATAAATAGATCAGCACTGAAGTGTAAAAACACTTGTACCTCACAACTGGCAGAGTTATGAAATGTTATCTATATCTCGTAATGAAGATTAACTAGGTGTCTAACTAACAATGTAAACTGTTCCAGATGTTAATACCATTAGAAGCTCTACCTAGGACTTTTATATGCTGACACTGTAAATTCCTTATTCAGGAAATTTATTGCACCCAAATTTAAAAAAAAGTAAATCCCTACATGCTTGGGATAAACATAGATCTATAATCAGACAACAAAGTTAATGAAAAGTAAATGAAAAAAAGAAATAGGAAACAATAAAAAAAAAAAATGGTCAGATTCGATGGACTACTCAGTCTTTTTCTGCCGTCACTTTCTATGTTTCTAGTTACCTAGGGTACATTTGGTTGAATATAGCTACAAGTATGCCTGCATCACATTTCTATAAACAGCAGGTTCATATTAGGCATTGTCTATTAGGCATAAACTCTAAGGCCCCGTACACACGAGCAGACAGATTTGTTCAAATCGGTCGGACAGACCGATTTGAACAAATCTGTCTGCTGGGATGTATTGGTTTGATCGTGTACACACGATCAAACCAAAATCCCCGCCGGCAGACGGCGCGCTGATGTGTCGGTGATGTGGCGGTGACGTTGACGCCGCCACATCACCGCACCAGGAAGTGAATTACTTCCGCGCATGCGTCGAATCCAGTCGACGCATGTGCGAGAAGATATGTCTGCTGGTTAGCGTACTAACCAGCAGACATATCGGGCGAACGGATTCCCAGCCGACAGATTTTAAAGCATGCTTTAAAATCTGTCGGCTGGCCAAATCCGTCGGCTCGCCCGTACACACGATCGAATCTGTCTGCTGGGACGGTCGGGCCGACCGTTTCCAGCAGATAGATTTGATCGTGTGTACGCGGCCTAAAGCTGTGGATGGGGGGTATCAAGACAGTTTTTTCGTGCAGCCTAAGAGAACCTTACATACAACAATTGCAACAGTAAAATAATTTTTTATCCCAACATCCTGAAAGCATAAAAATGGCTAACAAATGCTATCAGATATTACAGTGGAATTAAACCACACAAGCACAAAAAACAGGGATATAGAAATAGCAATGTATGCCAAGCAAACTAAATGCATTTTTGTCTGGAGAAGTTTCAAGCTGTGGTATTCTAGGGAAAAAAGTAATATGTCAAATCTCAGACTATGGTTCATTTTTTTGTATTTGTTATCATAGAATTTAAAATACTTGTAGTATTCAAAGCAAAACCTTCAATAGTCAGCATGAAAATGAAAACAGACTCAGGCCCCGTACACACGGCCGAGGTTCTCGCTGAAAATCAGCGAGAACCTCGCTGGAATGCACATTCCAGCGAGGACCTCGGCCGTGTGTACGGTCTCAGCGAGCTTCCCGTCGGGAAGCCCGTCGAGCCGAAATAGAGAGCACGCTCTCTATTTCCTCGACGGCCCGCCCGGAAGAATGGCTGGTTGCCATTCCCGACGGGCGGGTCGCCGATTTCGACGGCCGGCAGGGAACCTCGACGGGCGGAACGATGTGTTCTGCCCATCGAGATTCCCTGCCGTGTGTACGCGGCCTTACAGTGAACCTGTGTGCAGCAAAAGCACTTTTAAACCCAGTGCAGTGGTTTTAGAGAAGGCTAGATTGCTAATGCTTTACTCATTATAGTGCCTGGTTTGGCTCTTGTTATACCTTATGTTTCTGTAATAATATGTATTCTTTCTATTTTAGGGTGTTCCAGTATGTCTAAGTAACTCAGAAAGTATGTAAAAAACATAATTAAGTGAAATGTAATATGCCCCTTGTTATTTATTGAACTCCTGGTAAAATATGAAGTCATTGTTTACTTCCACCAAACAGTCTGAGTACATAAAGAAGAAAATGCTTTCCATAGAACAAGAAAAGAAAGTGATCTCCACAGTTCCAAGTGTTGTCTCAGGTGTAATTATTTGGCTATATAGTAAATACTTCCGACAATACTTTCCGCTCTACTGTTACAATCTGGAATCTGATTGAAGCCCGAAATTGTTATTGCAGCCCTGGAATAAAGTTTGATGTCCTCAAAAGGAAATGTATCTTGTGTAGCTCAACTTTACATGTGCTGGTGGTCACATTATCCCATTTATGTTTTACCTGTCCTAAAAAAGCCTCTGTTCCTTCAATGTCGGGATTGTTTGTATAGCTCTGAAGTAATAGTTTCCATTCTGTTCTGCTTGTTCTTACCTCCTATTCTAACTACCTTGTAGAAACAAGACACTTATACCCAGATAGCAAGAAATTGTGCTGCAAGTTTGAAAATTACTTACTAAGCTATCACTAGACTTGCCAGGCTTCACAAGTTTGCTGCACAATTGCAGCAAGTCCACATTGCATGGCTCCAGATCAACTTTCTTTACAAATATTCTGCAAATCTGCTGCAAGTTCTGGTTCAGTTATGTTGTGCAATAGTCATCCCACCACAGGGGTCGCTGTGGCTGAATTTCCATGCTGTAGACTTGCAGAGCTCTTGCTGTAGACTCACCACTACAACTTTGCTCTTGTTAGAGACTTACCACGCAAATTTGCTAGAAATTGGAAAAGTGTCAACTAGAACTTGTGCTTCAAGTGCTCTGCAAATGTACAACTTGCCAGTGAAAATGTGCAGCAAGTTAACAGACTTACAATTCAACACTGGCACAAATTTGTGGCATGTTATCCTTATTTTTCTTAGGGTTCTCTGGTTCGGTCATGCGATCTCCCCTGTGGCCAGCTTCAGGGGAGAGCAGAGAGTACCGATAACAGACAGAATACCTGGACAGTGACGTCACTCATAGGCTTACTATGGTGCATTCATTCTCAGCTGTCCCTATTCTCCCCTGAAGTCGGTTGCTGGAAGCCAGAAGTGACTGGACCAAAGTGCCCTGAGATAAAGTAAGTATCATTTCACTAGTTTTGAAATTTACAGGCACTTCTTTATTCTGGTGCTACATACAAGGGTTGAAATAAATATGAGGACAGTATACTTACACTGCCATTAGGAGCTTACAATCTAGGGTCCCTAAACTCACATTCATATACTAGGGCCAATTTAGACAGAAGCCAATTAGCCTACCAGCATGTCTTTGGCATGTGGGAGGAAACCGGAGTGCCTTGAGAAAATGCAGGCACAGGGAGAACATGCAAGATTCAGGTAGGTGGTGTCATGGTTGGGATTCGTTGGGTTTTTCATTAAGGTGAAAAAAACCTGGCAATGACGGCCCCCCAGCCCACCTGTTTTACTTACCTGAGCCCCGAATCTGCTGTGCGCATCCCCCGGCGTCCTCTTCTCCATTGGCTCACACTGCTGTCAATCACATGCAATAATGTTGCATCCCGGGGGCGGTGCTGTGTAATACAGTCGGCGGCTATGGATGCCGGCTGTATTACAGGAGAGTACCCACAAGCTAACCACCTTTGGAGAGCGCTTCCCATGAAGGGGGGTAGCTGATGTGGGGAGGAGCCGAGACAGCCGCTGAGGGACCCCAGAAGACCAGGATCGGGGCCACTGTGTGCAAAACGAGCTGCACAGTGGAGGTAAGTATAACATGTTTGTTATTTTTATTTATTTTGTGTCCCTTTAAACACTTTTATTAGTAAGTGAAATTGATGATTTTTTTTTACATTTTGTTATTTTCTTAATAAATGTTTTTATTTTGTAAATCTTTCTGCTTCTTATTTATAAAATGAAGGCTGAATGTAAAGGAGATGTGTCGGGCAGTGCTTATTAAGTTAAGGGTTCAAGGAGATTCCGTGAGTAAGTTGCACATAGGTGGAACAGGTTTTGGCAAGACACAGGAGGAAGATCACAAACAGTATATTTATATCAGCACTTTATATCACATTCGAAACAAGTGGACTATTTTGCATTAAAGGATACACACCATTTATCCATAACATCCAAAGCTTAAGATTGATCCAAAGCACTCGCATATAAAAGCGAGTTTCCCCATAGAAGTCAATGGAAACAAAGAGAATTTGTTCCACATTGAATTCTATGGCCAGAGGTGTGGGTGCGCCGGAGAGCTTTGGAAATACTCAGGGATAGCTCGGCTGATCTTGGAAACCCTTTGAAAGGCTCAGAAACACTCGGAAACTGAGTATTTACGATTATTTTCAAGTGATTCTGAGTATTTCCAAACCCTTCTGAGTGTCACCGGTGCCCCCGCACCTCTGGCCAAATGCTGTACTGCATACCCGATTAGCTTGAATTCTGCTCGTTATGCGAGGCAACACTCACAAACTGAGTCAGAATTAAAAAAAAGTTGCTTGTCTTTCAAAACGCTTGTTAATCGCGTTACTCGTAAACCAAGGTTCCATTGTAGATAAAGAGATAGATACAATTACATCATGTACGTTAAGTCATGTGCAATTGATTTTGAGAAGACTACAAATGTTCTTTATTTGGTTCATCTCTACTAACATGACTCATTTGTGAACTATAAATGGAAAATGTAGTTCTTCTGCAGCAATATGTAATGCAGAACAGAAAGTATGTGCAATCATAGAAAAGGACTTGTATATAAAATTGAAACCTTAGTATTGTAAAATCCTGTGCAAACAAACATTAAGTAATACACACGCACCAGGCCTAACAAAGAGAGCATGGAGACATTGTGCAATCATCATACTCTTATCTGAACTTAACATTCTTTCTTCTAATGGGCATCCGACGGGCTAGTTATGGTCCTTATGTTGGATTATTTTATGATATCATAATTGCACTTGACATGAGATCACTCATGAACTTCTGAAGCCAGTGAACTAATGTTGCTTAACTGTCATACATTTTCAAAAAAGGCCAATGTTGTTTAGTTTGCCTAAAAACGCAATATAATTTTATTTTAGGATACATGCAAGGCCTATTTGTTATGCTTCACTTACACGCTTACATCATTGTGCATGTGTGATATATAAACACATGACTACAGAGGACACAAGTTAATGCCGGCTTTCCGTAAAATAGATTAAGGCCTCGTACACACGAGGCAATCCATTTGTTCAAATCGGTCGGACCGACCGATTTGAACAAATCTGTCTGCTTGGATTTTGGTTTGCTCGCGTGTACACACGTGGCGGTGACGTTGACGCCGCCACGTCACGTCACCGCACCAGGAAGTAAAACACTTCCGCGCATGCGTCGAAACCATTCGGCGCGTGTGCGAGAAGACATGTCTGCCGGTTAGCGTACTAACCAGCAGACATGTCGGGCGGACGGGTTCCCAGCCGACGGATTGGTAAGCATGCTTTCCAATCTGTCGGGTGGCCAAATCCGTCTGCTCGCCCGTACACACGATCTAATCTGTCTACTGGGACGGTCTAGCAGACCGTTTCCAGCAGACAGATTTGATCGTGTGTACGAGGCCTCAGTCTTCAGTATGGGTCTTTTGCTTTCAAGGCCGGATCTCAGTTATCTGTATCTCTGGGTCACTTTTTAGTGTCAGTTTATTTAAAAATTGCTTTGCGAATGTCTCAGCATTTAAGCAAGGGTCACAAATAATACCCATAATGTTTGTAATATGTCAGTTTCGATTTGTTGCCTTTCACAGGGCGATTATGACATTCACTAACATTCACTAACATTCACTAACATTCGATCCTGATCCTGTACCCGTGGTCGGAATTTCCGATGGAAAAAATCAGATGGGAGCTTTTTATCGGATCTTCCGACCGTATATATGCCCAATCTGACTTTTTCCATTCGAAATTCCGACGAACATAGATAGAGAACATGTTCTCTATTTTTCCGACGGAAAAAAATCCTATTGGAAAATCTGTGTGCCTGTATGGAATTCCGACGCATTAAAACCATGCATGCTCAGAATCAAGTCGACGCATGCTCGGAGGCATTGAACTTCATTTTTCTTGGCTCGTCATAGTGTTGTATGTCACCGCATTCTTGACGGTCAGAATTTGGTGTGACCGTGTGTATGCAAGACAGCTTGAAGGGGTTGTAAAGGTTTGTTTTTTATTTTCTAAATAGGTTCCTTTTAAGCTAATGCATTGTTGGTTCACTTACCTTTTCCGTCGATCTTCCTTCTAAATGTTTTGTTTTCTTTTGTCTGATTTTCTCACTTCCTGTTCCTCCTCAGTAAACTTGCCACCATCATCCGAGCGGTGGTTAGTCAGCCAGAACAGCTTACTGAACAGCTTACTGAGGAGGAACAGGAAGTGAGAAATTCAGACAAAGAAAACAAAGAAAAATTAATTTAGAAGGGAAATCAAAGGAAAAGGTAAGTGAACCAACAAAGCACTAGCTTAAAGGAACCTATTTAGAAAATAAAAGCAAACCTTTACAACCCCTTTGAACGGAATTCCATCGGAATTCCGTCAGAAAAACCATCTGAGTTTATTCCGACGGAAAAAACGGTTGTGTGTACAAGGCATAAGAGAAAAAGGGATTCTGGATATTCAACCAGAGTGCTAAAGAACATTTGACTAATAGAAAAAATAATGGAACATAATAAACTTAAACATGTGGCGGAAGAGGAAATAATATGAAGAAGACCTCCACACTGAGTACAAAGTGTACGGAGATTACCATGATCACCAATGACAGTGTAATGAATCAGCTACTGCTTACAGCAAACTGCTATGCAGAATCGAAACAATGTTGCAGAGACGGAACGCCATTAATGGATACAGTTGCTGGACGGAAACCCTTCACAGGTGAGCAACAGATCACCTAAGGTAAACAGTTCTGTCTCTTCAACTGATGCATACAGTATGCCATGTCATAGTACAATTTCCATATACTAACATAGTTGAGATTATTGTTTTTCTTTACCTTAAAATGTCCGTAAACCCAATTAGGAAAAAAATAATGATGAATCAGATCAAGTGCAAAAATATTCTGCCATTTGATTTTCCCATAAACCTTTATTTCGTTTTTGCCCTTTCAGTTAATCTTCTTCCTAGGCGGGGACCACAATACTATCCATAGGCAGCTCTTCTTCTCAGCACTGTTGCCTGTGAGCTCCTGTACCTAGTCCAAGGCATGTCGTGCCTATGCATGGTTCGCTCTCTTTTCCTTAACTGCATGACAGGCAGTCACACTTTCTACGGTGATCACGAACAACTAATTGTCCGTGGCTTCTTCAGGAAGAAGGACTTTGAGGGACTGCAAGTAAGGAAATAAAGTGCACCAAACTCCAGCACCTATGTGCGATGGATATTGTGCATACAAAAACAGAGTGCAAAATTTGGTGCAGTTGTGTTTGGTATAGGGTGACCAGACATCCCCAGTTTCAGGGGACAGTCCCCAGGTTGAGGACACTGTCCCCGGACCAAGTCTGTCACTGTTTTTGTCCCTTGATTGGATTTGAACAGGGGCTGGGGCAATTTCAAAGACAATTACAATTACACCCCCGCTCCGATGCTCCTACTAGCTTAGAGGGGTGTATTTTTTTTCTATTATCTGTGCCCCTTTCTGATGATCATGTGCTGGTCGGAGCGAAGGGAATATTTCTTTAGTTTCGGGTGCATGTCCATTCATCTCCGCTCGCATGTTCTTCTGCCTTGGTTAAAATCCCAGGCCGCCGACTGCCTGTTTATCTACTTGTCTTCCCTCACGGAATGATCTTCCTCCGCTCCCCACCATGTAGTAGCCGGGGCTCGGAGAGTAAGATTTGGCAGGCTGTGAGGCGGGCGGGCGTGCCGATGGGCAGAAAATATGTCCCCAGATTTCATTTTAAAAGTCTGGTCATCTTAGTTTGGTAGCCAAATGGCTTCTAACTTCAGCTTATTCAATTAAGCTTTGACCAAAAAAACAACAACCTGGAAGCTGATTGGTTTCTATGCAGAGCTCCACCAGATTTTGCACTCTCCAGTTTTAGTAAATCAACCCCATTATCTAATAAAAAGTTTGCAGTAATCTTCTGTAATATGAGTTGCCATAAAAGTAGCATACATTGTGTACATTATTATATATCTGCATTCCTGTACAACATATTCATTCAGGGTACTCTTTGTTTTGAACCATCCTGTACTTTGTGCTTTATCTTTCGGAAGCATGTGATAATGAAACACTCTATATGTCTACTGCTGCTTGGAATCTCTTATTATCTGATAACAAAGAATTTCCCTTTTGCTCTAGATTTTATCTTGATATTATAATATTTTCAGGTAATCACATTTTTACTAACCGAAACCAAACACTACTGCTAGCCAAAATTAAAAAAAGGAAACTTACGTGTGCGCCTGGGTATAGTAAATTGTAATTAACTGGTCATTTTGACCATTTAAATGTAAAAGTCCTACAACAAAGATGCTCAACCTGTGGCCCTCCAGCTGTTGCAGAACTACAAGTCCCATGAGGCATCACAAGGCTGACAGTACTGGTACTTGTAGTTCTGCAAACAGCTGGAGGGTCACAGGTTGAGCACCCATGTCCTACAAGATACGACAAGCTACTTGCACTTCCAACTGGTAAGCCATGCTAACTGTCATCCACCCCCCCCCCCCCTCAACCTATGAGAGTGCTCATATTGTCCACTAATTCACTCTCAAAGGAATGATAGTTAGTCTGGGTGTTAAAAGTTAAACATGGCTGACAAGGTCACTTTAACTGCTTGGAATAAAGGAAAATGTTCCGCGACAAATAAAATATATATAGAACGATAAAGCTGCTACTTAGTTTGTACATAGTGGTTTGAGAAATCAATCCACATTTAACCCCAGCAAAGGGACACATCATCATATTGAGGTATTCAAAAATATGGTACAAGATGAAATACGTGATTTGCAGATTGAGAAAGCTACGTCAAACCCAGCTATCAGTCAGGGTATCAAACTACTAGAAGACAACAAACAGATAGTAGTTAGACCAGCCGATAAGGGGGGGGGGGGGGGTTAGTGGTACTTAGTCATGAGTACTACTATACGGAAATGCAGACACAACTTAATGATAATAAAACCTATCAATTATTAAAAGGGGATCCCACTTTTAAATTGAAGGCCCAGCTACAAGAGTGGGTAAAAGAAGGTTTTGAGAAAAATATCCTTGACTCTAAAGAAGCTGAATTTTTGGTATTACAGGCTCCCAAGGTACCAGTGATGTACACAATACCTAAAATACATAAAAATAAAGAAAAACCGCCAGGTCGACCAATAATTAGTGGAATCAATTCACTATTTTCTAGATTGGGGCAATACCTAGATGTTTTTTTTAAACCTTTGGTCTCACAAAGTCCATCTTATTTGAAAGATAGTAAGGACCTGTTAATAGATATGCAAAAGCTACAAGCCACTGAATCTGTCATTATGGCTACAGTTGATGTAGAATCATTATATACCACAATTTGCCAACAAGATGCTTTGGAGGCAACGAAATGGGCCCTAACCAAAGATGCTAAAATCAAAAAAATCCAAATCAAATTTCTCATCAAAGGATTGAATTTAGCTATGGGAAATAATTATTTTTGGGCAAATACTAATTTCTACAATCAAATTGGAGGGGTGGCTATGGGGGCACGTTATGCCCCCAGCGTTGCCAATATAGTACTAAACAAGTGGGAACATGAATCCATTTTTTCTGAAAGACATGATTCACTCATGTTCTACAGACGGTATATAGACGATATTTTAATATTTTGGGTAGGTGCGGAGAACACCCTACAGGAATACATCAATCAAATGAATAATAATCAATACGGACTTAAATTTTCGGCAGAAATTAATTCTGATATTGTAAATTATCTGGACCTTACTATCAAAAAGAAAGGGACTAAGTTTGAGACTCTTACGTACTTTAAAGAGACTGATAGGAATGGATTTGTTCCTACCAGTAGCTGTCATCATCCCCAGTGGATCGGGGCCGTCCCAAAAAGTACAATATATGAGACTGAAACGTAATTGCGCAACTTCTAGTGATTTTGACCAACAAGCCCGAACTTTAACATCACGTTTTATTGAAAAGGGTTATGCACCTGAAGTGTTAAATCAAGCTTTAGTCCAAGTGTCCCAGTTGGATAGACAATCTTTATTGACCACTAAACCTAAGAAATAGTTTAAGGCGGAAATGCCCTTCATTACAGGGTACCACAGGCAATATAAACAGCGAGCAGCCTTGATGCCGGGTCTGGCATCCTTTTAATGTAAGAGACCACTTGGCTTTTTTTATGTTCCTATTTTTAATAAATTAAGCAGTATTATGCTATGGATTATTTTTTTCTCATATTTATGTCACCGTATCCAATCTGGGATTGAGAACATCAGCTATCCTGTGTTTGCAGTCACAATACTGCTAAGGGCCCTTTCACACTAGCGGACGAACGGTCCGCTCATTACAAGTCCGTTTACGGACTTGGAATGGGTCCCTATGGGAGCGGATCCGTTAGCGGTCCTATTTTTCTTCCGTCCGGGCAAACGGATCGGATGCAAACGGACAGACGGTCCGTTTCCATCCGACTCCCCATAGGGGAGAGCGGAGGAGAGACGGGGCGGTCCCTGCACAGTGTGCGGGGACCGCCCCGTCCGCCCGACAGCTCAGCGGAAACCCCCCGCTGAGCTGACGGACACACGGAGCGGACCGAAAAACGGACCGCTCCGTGTGTAAGGACCCTAAGGCTGTTTCTGACTTCTTCTTTTTAATTAGAGAAGTCAGGTATTTCTGGTATTTCTGGTAATCGGTATACCTATTGAGCACTTTTGGGTGAAATCATTAGAGTGTGGTGGAAGTTTCTATACACGCATTCAAGATTTTGGAAGAATTTTAAGTTTTCAGCAACTATTGCACCAATGGGACTTTATAACAATACACTATTACACACTGTATGGTGATTGTTGGCAACACTATTTATGGACATTACTTTTTAGTTTATGTATATGGACTTCAGTATATATGTAGCACATTGGATTGTGTCTTATTATATGTTATTAGCGCACTTATTTTTGTATCTCATCACTTTAACTGCTTGCCGACCGCCGCACGACTATTTACATCGTCAGAATGGCACGGGTAGGCAGATTGACGTACAGGTCACACCGTCCTAATGTGAAGCATGCGCACTGGGATACATTGACGGCCGGCGCATGCGCAGTGCGTTCGCCGCGGGATCGCGCCTAGTTTAAATACTACACGCCCCCTACCCGCCCAATTTGAATTCCGCCGGCCCATTTTCACTACGCCGCCGCAACTTTAGGAGCAAGTGCTTTGTGAATACAGTTCTTTCTCCTAAAATTTTGGCGGAGTAACGTAAATGAGAAACGTTACTCAAGAATAAAGATGCGCCCATCTACCTGAATCTGGCCCTATATTTTTTGCGCAAACCAATCAATAAATGCTTATTGCGATTTATTTTACCAAAAATATGTGGAAGAATATGTATTGGCCTAAACTGTGGGAAAAAACTTTTTTTTTATATATTTTTGGGGGATATTTATTATAGCAAAAAGTTAAAAATATAGATTTTTTTTTTTTAAATTGTCGCTCTTTTTTTGTTTAAAGCGCAAAAAATAAAAATCGCAAAGGTGATCAAATAACACCAAAGGAAAGCTCTATTTGTGGGGGGGAAAAAGGACATCAATTTTGTTTGGGAGCCACATCGCACGACCGCGCAATTGTCATCTCAATCAGAAAAAGTGGCCCGGTCATTGACCACCAAAATGGTCTGGGGCTGAAGCGGTTAAATATTTAGTTTGTGTGTTTGAAAATATGCCCTTCTGCTCCTGCCAAACATTTCTGTAGAATTATTAGTGTATTGAATGATATGGAAAAAAACAAGAGACAATACGTAATTAAAAGCAAACCTGTGTACAGATTAAATGTATTAAATTGCAAGTTACAGACACATGCAGGCGCCTCCAACTGTAAGTAGCAATTTAATATGTTTAATCTGCCCACAAATTCATATTTAACTGTAGCTATAGTTTACCTGAGAAAACAATTCCCTCCAGATAAACTTTATACAACGCAAGAATCCTCTAGGCCACACAACAAATTGCAGGTGTAAATAACATTTTCAATGTGCTCCCCATATGCCAGCCTTCGTTATGCAATTATTTATACAGCATAATGTATAGTATTGCCTGATTGGCTGATTTTATAAATACGACTTGCATTGTCTATAAAAATCTAAAACGCAGTCAAGATCCTATTTGCGCTTGTTGTTCCCATCAAAAGCTAAGAAATTAAAGCTTAAGCAGTAGAGTATGGTACTGCCAGTGTTGGGCATTTTGGGTAGGGGACCCTTTATAAATAGTCTGGCGGGAGTCTACCAGGGGGGGATTTGGTCATAGGAAGTAGTGCAAGAACCTCATGCTAGTTGAGGTTGCTTTTGGGGTTCATTGCAGTGAGGCCTGAGGAAGGATTGGAATATGGCACTTGTGATGCTCGTTAGGCAAGGCCGGGGGCCTCCCAGGGGTGCCTCTGTAATCGCACTTAGGGGGGGTATCCTTGCCCATAGCACCTCAGTCAGTCTAGGTGGTCAACCTATGCTAGGTGGGAAAACATTAAAGAGTGCAGGTGTTCCTCTACCACAGGGGTGCCCAACCAGTGGCCCGGGGGCCACGTGTGTCCCTGGGAGCCCTCTGATTTGGCCCATGACCTCCTGTTCTGGGCTAGAAAAGAGTAGAATACTATTATTAAAGGTCAGTTTATTACTAAAATCACAGTGTATATATGTGCATATCTGAAAGCAGCCCAGTAACCACTGCAGAATAAACAAATCTGCAGATGCAGAGCAGTGCACCTGTGGGTTACCTGCACTGATCCATAGACATCTGTTATTCCCTGCAAGTTTGGTGAGCTTTCTGAAAGCGCACCAAACCTGCAGAATATAAAAGAAGTCTATTGCAAAGTGCAGAAAAGCCAAAGGTATACTGTGTTGCACCCACGGTGCGGGGTAAACCGCAATGCTTTAGTGTGAAAGCAGCCATAGGCCTCTTTCACAGGTCAGTCCGACCCAATTGGACCCTCCATTCACCTCTAAGGAGTGGTAGATGTAAATTGACTTGTTCTACCTCCAATCCGATCAGGCTGTGTCTGTATCTGCTCTGCATATGCAGAGCAGACATGGACCTGGCATCTGCCCGCTCCACTGATTGTGGCCCGCGACCAGTTACCAAGTCGCTTAAGTGGCCCTCGTGCTTCAAAAGGTTGGGCATCCCTGCTCTACCACATTGCTGTGCACATGAAGGATATGTGGCTAGGCCATAACCCACATACAGTGTCTTGAAAAAGTATTAATACCACTAGAAATTTTCCACATTTTGTCCAGATTTTATATGGTAACAGCGGCACATAATTGTGAAGTGGAAGGGAAGTGATAAATGTTTTAAAAAATTTTTTTACAAATAAATATCTGAAAAGCGTGGCATGCATTTGTATTCAGCCCTTCTCAGTCAATACTTTGTAGAACCACCTTTCACTGCAATTACAGCTGCAAGTCTTTTTGGGGATGTCTCTATCAGCTTTGCACATCTAGAGAGTGACATTGTTGCCAATTCTTCTTTGCAAAATACAGTGGTTGACCACGATATTGTGTCAATCTTGCTGCCTTTCTCGGCGAGATTGAGCACTTGTGAGCCCCATCGCGGGAGCCAGCGCCGAGCTGGCTTGCCCAGGGCCGGCCTTAGGCCTTTAGGCGCCCTGTGCGAGAAAGCTTTACAGCGCCCCCTAGTGACCACGCCCCACAGTAACCACGCCCCTTAGTAACCACGCCCATTAATAACCACACCCCTCAGTAACCACACCCTTTCAGTGTCCACACCCATTTCTCCAATACCGGCTCCATTTAAAGCCTTTCATTCTGTTAAGTTCCCAAAAACCAGATTACAAGCTATGATAAAAATACAACTTTTATTCACATGGTATAATAACGCCACCTATACTGCAAATCACACGCTAAAATAACGCCACATATACTGCAAATCACATGCTAAAATAACGCCACATATACTGCAAATCACATGCTAAAATAACGCCACATATACTGTATATCACACGGTATAATAACACTACCTATAAATTTACAATCAAATATCAAACATAATTACAATAAAAAAAATGTAACTTTTGAATTTACTGTTCCTTTAAGAAACACCCCATTTAAATAAGAAAATACAAAACAGACATTAAGCAGTACACTGCATTTATAAAAAAAAGAATTTACTTACAGAAAAAGGTTTTTACATTTGCTGCCTGCGTCTGTGGATTCATGCCCTCCTTTGTCTTCTCAGTGCGCATGGCATATGAGCTCCTCATCCCACTCCACATCCCTGCTCCTCATAGCAAGGCAAGGACAGCCGCCCACGCCGTCTTTCCGGCAGAATCCGCCTGTGGCTTGCCAGGCGTACCTAGAGCATTTGGTACCCGGGGCGGATCCTATATCTGCCCCCCCACGGTAAAATGAAAAAAACACCCCACTGTGCCCCCTGCATCCTTCAGTATTGCTGTCACTACTGTGTACCCCTCTCCACAACTGCATTTCTGGTCCCCTCTACATTACACAGCCCCCTGCACCTCTGGTCCCCTTTACATTACACAGCACCCTGCATCACTGTACCCCCTTACATAACACAGCACCCTGCACCTTTGGACCTCTTTACATAACACAGCACCCTGCACCTATGGGCCCCTTTACATTACACATCACCCTGCATCTCTGGACCCCTTTACATTACACAGCACCTTGCATCACTGGGCCCCTTACATTACACAGCACCCTGCAGCTTTGGACCCCTGTACATTACACAGCACCCTGCACTTCTGGGCCCCTTTACATTACACAGCACCTTTGGCCCCCTTTACATTACACAGCACCCTGCACCTTTTGGACCCCTTCACATTACACTGCACCTCTGGGCCCCTTTACATTACACATCACCCTGCATCACTGGACCCCCCTTACATTACACAACACCCTGCACCACTGGGCCCCTTTACATTACACAGCACCCTGCACGTTACACAGCACCCTGCACCTCTGGACCTCTTTACACTACACAGCACCCTGCACCACTGGGCCCCTTACATTACACAGCACCCCACAGCTCTGGACCCCTTTACATTACACAGCACCCTGCATCACTGTACCCCCTTACATTACACAGCACCCTGCACCTCTGGTCCCCTTTACATTACACATCACCCTGCATCTCTGCACCCCTTTACATTACACAGCACCTTGCATCACTGGGCCCCTTACATTACACAGCACCATGCACCTTTGGCCCCCTTTACATTACACATCACCATGCATCACTGTACCCCCCTTTACATTACACAGCACCCTGCACCTATGGGCCCCTTTAAATTACACATCATCCTGCATCTCTGGACCCCTTTACATAACACAGCACCTTGCATCACTGGGCCCCTTACATTACACAGCACCCTGCACATTTGGACCTCTTCACATTACACTGCACCTCTGGGCCCCTTTACATTACACATCACCCTGCATCACTGGACCCCCCTTACATTACACAACAGCCTGCACCACTGGGCCCCTTTACATTACACAGCACCCTGCACCTCTGGGCCCCTTTACATTACACAGCACCCTGCACATCTGGACCCCTTTACACCACACAGCACCTTGCATCACTGGGCCCCTTTACACCACACAGCACCTTGCATCACTGGGCCCCTTACATTACACAGCACCCTGCACCTTTGGACCCCTATACATTACACAGCACCCTGCACATTTGGACCCCTTCACATTACACTGCACCTCTGGGCCCCTTTACATTACACATCACCCTGCATCACTGGACCCCCCTTACATTACACAACAGCCTGCACCACTGGGCCCCTTTACATTACACAGCACCCTGCACCTCTGGGCCCCTTTACATTACACAGCACCCTGCACATCTGGACCCCTTTACATTACACTGCACCCTGCACCTCTGGACCCCTTTACACCACACAGCACCTTGCATCACTGGGCCCCTTCACATTACACAGCACCCTGCACCTCTGGACCCCTTTACATTACACACAACACCCTGCACCTCTGTACCCCTTACATTACACAGCACCCTGCACCTATGGGCCCCTTTACATTACACAGCACCCTGCACCTCTGGACCCCTTTACATTACACACAGCACCCTGCACCTCTGGGCCTTTTTACACCACACAGCACCTTGCATCACTGGGCCCCTTACATTACACAGCACCCTGCACCTTTGGACCCCTATACATTACACAGCACCTTGCACATTTGGATCCCTTCACATTACACTGCACCTCTGGGCCCCTTTACATTACACATCACCCTGCATCACTGGACCCCCCCTTACATTACACAACAGCCTGCACCACTGGGCCCCTTTACATTACACAGCACCCTGCACCTCTGGGCCCCTTTACATTACACAGCACCCTGCACATCTGGACCCCTTTACATTACACTGCACCCTGCACCTCTGGACCCCTTTACACCACACAGCACCTTGCATCACTGGGCCCCTTCACATTACACAGCACCCTGCACCTCTGGACCCCTTTACATTACACACAGCACCCTGCACCTCTGTACCCCTTACATTACACAGCACCCTGCACCTATGGGCCCCTTTACATTACACAGCACCCTGCACCTCTGGGCCCCGTTACATTACACAGCACCCTGCACATTACACAGCACCTCTGGACCTCTTTACACTACACAGCACCCTGCACCACTGGGCCCCTTACATTACACAGCACCCCACAGCTCTGGACCCCTTTACATTACACAGCACCCTGCACCTCTGCACCCCTTTACATTACACAGCCCCAGACACCTGTATGTTACACAGACGCCCCCCTAACAGTTCTGGACCCCCTGCATGTTACGCAGACCCCCCTACAGTGCAGACCCATCCCCCTACAATACAGACCCCTCCTTACAATACATAACCCCCCCTACAATACAGAACCCCCCCCTACAATACAGTACCCCCCTACAGTGCAGATCCCCCTACAATAAAGAACCTTCCCCCACAATACAGAACCCCCCATCCCCCTTCAATACAGAACCCCATCCCTAAAATACAGATCCCCCGCCCTACAATACAGACCCCCCTAAAATACAGAATTCCACCCCAAAAATACAGAACCCCCACAATACAGAACACCCCCCCAATAAAGAACCCCCTAAAATACAGAACACCCCCCCCCCTTCAGACCTGTAAAGCAGGCACAGATAAATTATGTACTTGCTGCGTGCTGCACACACAGCACAGTGCAGACAAGGGGGAGGCGGCTTCACTGCTCGGCTGCCTGTGACTGAGACAGGCACAGGCAGCCGAGAGTCGAGACTCCTCAGACGTGCGAAGCTGCCACAGAGTAGGGGGATCGCTGCGGCCAGGTCCCGGGTGTGCCGACGGCTCGCCCCCCCCGCAAAGCTAGGCATCCGGTACCGCGCCATGCCATTGTCACCCGCCAAAGTACTCTGCAGTCGCGCGCGGGGGGGGGGGGCGCCGGCGGCGCGCTCCCCCCCCCGCCCACTACTTAGTATGAATTATTGAAGAATCTGTGTCGGTCGCAAGGCGCCCATGTTGCTATGACGCCCTGTGCGACCGCACTTCCCGCACAACGCAAAGGCCGGCCCTGGGCTTGCCGCGATGGAGACAAAGCCGTCATAGAAGCTTAGGGTGGGGGGCCGGTACCTGGGGGCCCCCTTATTAAAGGGGGCTTCCAGATTCCGATAAGCCTCCCGCCCGCATACCCCGACAACCAACGGCCAGGGTTGTCGGGAAGGGGCCCTGTCCTCATCAACATGGGGACAGGGTGCTCTGGGGTGGGGGGCCGCAGTGCGCCCCCTGCCCCAGAGCACCTGACCCCCCTATATTAAGGGCATGCTGCCCGGTACGGCTCAGGAGGGGGGGGGCGCTCGCTCGCCCCCACTCCCCTCCTGACCGGCCGGCCGGCGTGCTTTGGATACGGGTCTGGTATGGATTGTGGGGGGACCCCCACGCCGTTTTTTCGGCGTAGGGGGGTCTCCTTACAACCCATACCAGACCTAAGGGCCCGTTATGCTCCTGAGGGGGGAACCCATGCCAGATTTTTATTTAAAATCCGGCGGGGACTTCCTTCTCAGGATTCATAACAAACTCCGCCCACGTGTAGAATTGGCGGGAATCCACGTCGGATCCCCGTCGCTTCTATGACGCACTCGCTGGAATGTGCTTTTACTATTCCAGCAAGTGCGAGATGTCAGCAGCCTGTCGCCGAGAATCGTGCTAAAAACACATTCTCGGCGGCAGGCACTGTAGCTCAAGCTCTGTCAGAATGTTTTAAGTCTTGCCACAGATTCTTAATTGGATTTAGGTCTGGACTTTGACTAAGCCATTCTGAAACACGCTTTGATGTTAACCATTCCATTGTAGCTCTGGCTGTATGTTTAAGGTAGTTGTCCTGCTGGAAGGTGAACCTCCACCCCGTCTCAAGTCTTTTGCAGACTCTAACAGCTTTTCTTCTAATGCCCCGTACACACGATCGAAAATTCCGACAGCAAAAATCCGATGTGAGCTTTTGAACAGAAATTCCGACCTTGTACATGCTCCATCGAACTTTTGTAGTCGGAATTTCCAATCGTCTGTAGCAATTCCGACGCGCAAAATTCTGACGCATGCTCGGAAACAATTGGTCAAATGCTCGGAAGCATTGAACTTCATTTTTGTAGTGTTTTTGTACGTCACCACATTCTTAAAGTCGAAAGTTCAGAGAACTTTTGTGTGACCGTGTGTATGCAAGCTAAGCTTGAGCGGAATTCCATCAGTAAAACCATCCAAGGTTTTTCCGACTGAAAATCCAATTCTGTGTACGCGGTATAAGATTGTACTGTATTGGAGTGCACAACTAATAGTTGTCCTGTGGACAGAATCTCCCACCTGAGCTCTGCAGCTCCTCCAGACTTACCATGGGCCTCTTGGCTGCTTCTCTGATTAATGCTCTCCTTGCCCAGCCTGTCAGTTTAGGTGGACGGCCATGTCTTGGTAGGTTTGCAGCTGTGCCATACTCTTTCCATTTTCGGATGATGGATTGATCAGTGCTCCGTAAGAAGTTCAAAGCTTGGGATATTTTTTTATAACCTAACCCTGCTTCAAACTTCTCTACAACTTTATTCCTGACTTGTCTGGTGTGTTCATTGGCCTTCATGATGCTGTTTGTTCACTAAGGTTCTCTAACAAACCTTTGTGGGCTTCACAGAACAACCGTATTTATACTGAGATTAAATTACACACAGGTGGACTCTATTTACTAATTAGGTGACTTCTGAAAGCAATTGGTTCCACTAGATTTCAGGTGCTTTAGCACTGGATTTAGCCTCTGCTAAGCACCTTAAAACTGCCTCCAATTCACTGCAACGTAAATTTTCACACTCGGGGCTACTTTATCAAAAGTCCTGCAAGCAGCATCTTTGGGGTGGGAGCATTGTATTTAGTGCTCCCAAAACGCCCTGCCCATTGCAATGAGTGGGCAGCTCTTTTAAAGCGCCTTAAAGCGCTTTGAAAACAATGCATAATGAGAGTTTTAAACCCTTTTTTGAGGTTAAAACCACCCCACTAGTGGTCGAAATGCGCCGCTAAAACAGCGGTAAAGTACCGCTAAAACAAGCAGTGCTTTAGCGCTAATCACAGGCGCTTTCAGTGTAAAAAGGGTCGTAGGGGTATCTGAGTAAAGAGGGCTGAATACAAATGCACGCTATACTTTTCACATATTTATTTACATTTTCTTTCCACCTCGCAATGATGTGCCACTTTGTGTTGGTATCTCACATAAGATCCCAATAAAATACATTTACATTTTTGGCTGTAACATGATAAAATGTGGAAAATTTCAATAGGTATGGATAGTTTTTCAAGGCATTGTAGGTACTAACTTTTATTTGGATAATCTAAATATATTATGTTAGCCAAGTACAGAGGACATCAAAGAACAAAAGTTATTCAAATAAGGTCTTACCACCTATAATCTTTTTAAATTGTATACCTATGAACAGTGGGATGGCGTAACTTATCTCAGAAGTCTGAGAAAATCTGTCGCAAATACAATAGTAAAGCTAAATTAGAGAGGGGTACAGAAGAAGCTAATCTTGCTGATAATGGTAACAGCAGGAATGTAGTTATGGCTGCTCTAAGGCAGGACTTCTAAAAGTTTTAAAATGGAGTACAGGTTCATGACTACATTATATTATATAATTATAAATAGTCTAGATTGTTTATCCTGACAATTTTAAATAAAAGGATAAAAGTACTTTTGTAGTGCATGTTTATTGAATTATTATTCACTTTTGGATTAAGCTTGTTAACCATACAGACAAAGGGCCAGATTCTTGTCTGTTGTGGTGTAGCGTATGCTATTTACACTAGCAGGGGTAACCTTACGCGTACGCAAACTACATAAACTACGTCGACGGCACGCAACTTCATTCGGGAATCGGCGTATCATGCTCATTTGCATATTCAACGCTGAAATCGACGGGAATGCCACCTAGCGGCCAGCGTAGATCCGACGGTGTAAGTGACTTACGCCAGTCGGATCTACGCCGTATCTATGTGTAAATGATTCTAGGAATCAGACGCATTGATACCCGGGGACAAAAACAGAGATACAACGGTGTATCTGGAGATACACCATCGTATCTCTTATGAGAATCTGGCCCTAAGACTGAGATGCCATTAAAAATCACGAGCGTGTAAAGGCAGGCATCCCAATACTTTTGTCACTATAGTGTATGTGTATAATATATATATATATATATATATATATATATATATATATATATATATATATATGTGTGTCTGGTGTTTGGGCAGGTTTGCTCGTATATTTACTTGCCAGGTATAGCTGCCTTGGCTAATTGTTTAGGATCAATTGATTTCACTCTAAGGCCGCATACACACGATCGAACATGTCCGCTGAAACTGGTCCGCAGACCAGTTTCAGTGGACATGTTCAATCGTGTGTACGGCCTATCGGATCGTTTTCCAGCGGACTAAAGTTTTAAAATATGCTTCAAAAACCTGTTCGATGGTTAGTACACAAAATCATCGGACCAAAAACCCGCGCATTCTCAGAATCAAGTCGACGCATGATTGGAAGTATTGAACTTTGTTTTTTCATCACGTCGTTGTGTTCTACGTCACTGCGTTCTGGTCTGATCGGATTTTGGTCCGATGGTGTGTACGCACATCAGACCATCAAACCAGTTCAGAGTTGTCTGATGAAAACGGTCCATCGGACCAGTTTCATCAGACATGTCTGATCGTGTGTACGCGGCCTTAGTCTGTAATTGCTGCACTTTTCCCTTTTGCCGCTAGGTGGCCGGGTAACTGGAGCAAGTCCTGGAGCAGTATTCTCACCAACTGGGGACAGCGAGAAATCGGAAAAACAGTGGGTGTCAAACCAGGGACCCAGCCAGCTGAGGTGACATTTGCAGAGCAGCCCTGTGTGTCAAGCCAGGGACCGAGCAGGCCGGTGGGGTAAATCTTGAGGAGGCTAGGGACCCAGCAGAGAATCAGGGGGTGAAGCTTGAGGAAGATACTACAGTAAATATAGGAAGAGTTCAAGGGATTCAGTAGCAGAGAATCATCTAGTCTAGTGAGAGAGACTGTGATCAAGAAATGATTGTAGTGGAAGTGAAGCAACTGTTAATGCCTAGTACACACGATCAGTTTTCCCCGACGGTCAAAAGACCGCCGGGAAAACCGAGGGGAAAACCGAGAACCGGCTCGGTCCCCTTTTCCCCTGTACACACAGCCAGTTTTCCCAACAGGAAAACTTCCAGGAGAACTTTGGTCGGGAAAACTGGCCGTGTGTATGCTCCCTCACAGTGTTTCCCATAGGAAAACTGCGGAGGGAAAAGAGACAGCGATTTGTGTCGAGAAAAAAAGAGAACATGTTCTAATTTTTTTAACCGCAGTTTTCCTGTCGGGAAAACTGCTTTGGAGCATACACACGGCCAAAGAAAAAAACACTGCAGTTTTTCCGACGGGAAAAACGATTGTGTGTACTAGGCATGACACTTTGTGTTAGGAACTGTTAAAAACTGTTGCCATAGGAGACAGCATTCCTACACATGCAGAAGCCATGCCTTTCCCTGCATGGCTGTCCTCCTGTTGAAATCTCTGAGTCTGCCAATTAACCTTGCAACTACTGCCTCTAACCCTCTCTCCCAAAGATCTATCAAGTCCTATTAAGAGAAACAAAAATTTCTTTTGCATCCAAGAAGTGCCTGGCGCCCAATGACTTTAACTATTTTGCACCCACTATGCCTCACAACCCTCATATACAGAAGAATGTCAGCTATGTCTGGCCCTGGAGGTTCTCATTAGACCCATGGAGGCCTGAGACCTTGCTACACACACACACATTTTATATATATATACTGTATATATATATATATATATATATATATATATATATATATATACACACACACACACACAAGGCTAGGCTTGTGCATGTCATCGAATCCCTAGTTGAAACGTAATATACTTAAAATTAGGTAACTGTTCAGAAAGGTATTAAAATAGAAACAGGTGGTTCTAAGCGATATGGCTAAGTACTGGTGTCAATGGATGGTGTAATGCATCACATGATTTGTAAGTTCTGATCTCTGCATGTGCCACCAATTCATTGGCAGGTAAGTAGTGTACTGAGCTACATGGCCATGTACACATGTGGCCTGATATTGGGCAGTGCAGTATGAAGAGGTCGGAGCATTGCCGCCTATTGATGGCATTGCTTCCTTCTGTTGGATGTATGGTTATCCCATTGGCAGAAAAATGCCCAAAATGCACAGGTACTGGTCTCTCCTCTGCATCCATTGCCCATTTGTGAGAGATCATATACAGTTTGATCCCATACATCAAATTTTCTTGAGATTTATTTATTTTTTTAAAGAGTAAACACTTATAAAATATATGTTGCTTGTACAGCACAATTGTAGAACATTGTATAGCTGGTTTTATGTGAGAGATGTCATTAATATCATTGGCTTATAGTTTCTTTTTGAAGTATTTACGTCTGTAACATCCGCTAACACATTTCTTCTTTTGTTTCATAAAGGGCATGTATACATACAGTCATTCTCTATTAGTAAAGACTTGCATTACTCAGGGCTATGTTAATCAATGGGTGTAAAGTTCTAACTTGCAGAAAATGTGAGATTTCACATGATAGCTAAGAGAAATGATCTGATGACCTGCGGTGTGGTCATTTGATTCCCTCTGTACATGTTATATATATTGTGGTCTTATTATTGTTGCTATAAGCTGTGCTCAGGCATAAAGGAAATGATGTGCTTAAGTCATAATCACATGCATATGTCTGAAGATAAACTGCATGACATAAAAAGCCAGAGATGTGAGCCCATTACTAAACAATGGAACCAGATTACTACTTCCATCTAGTTATCTTTTAACTTACAGTATCTAAGTGTGCCAATGCACAAGTAAATAGATTGTGTTGTTATAAAACTAACACAGTTACATGGACTCAGAGCTCTGTTTACTGGGAAAAATCACCAATGTATTCTTAATTCACACTATATGCAGTGACAGACAATTGTTTCCTTTGTGTCCAATTCACAATGCAATTTAGTTCTGCAATAAAATTCAGACATTCTTCATTTTATCGCAGTGCACCGGCCTGAATTGCATTGCAATGTCAGGCAGCGCAGCACTTTGCACAGCCCTACATTGCAGTGAATGAAGTGTATGTATAACGCAGAGCGACTGGAGCACTGAATTGCTATGGCTGCACTGTGATTTGGCCCTAAGGACTGACTACATGCATAGATATAAGGGGGGGAGTGGGGGATTTGTATGAATACAAAGTTAATGACACCCCAAAAAGGATCGCATACACCGTCATTTCATACAAAAGAAGCATGCAATGTGGTTGTGGTGCCGCTCCAAAAAGGTGCCTTCTCTTCTCTGGTGGGATGTGGAGCGATTTGAGCCTATTCAAAATGTGAATTGTACAGAAAGTGTGGTTCCTGCACTATTCTCATGTGGGTTACAGTTACCTATACAAAGAAACACTTTAAGGTGACCAAAATGCAAAAGCGGAAGCTCCACTTGTTCGCACTGTCTCCATTTGGCACTCTTTGGGGGAGGGGTGAGCGGGTACCTGGTTTTGACAGGTACCCGCTCACACTTGCTAGTAAGATCACCACACGGCGATCTGCATCATGTACGGTCCCTCTTTCTTGCCCCCACTGCCTTCTGGGACCCATGTGTGTCCCAGAAGACGATGGGACTATTCAGAAAGCATATGCAATAAGAAACTGGCTGTGAAGCCTGAAGGCTTCACTGCTGGTTTCCCTTACTTGCAATGCCGGCGCCTGTACCCAAAGCCGATGGATGAATTGACTTGGGGTGCCGACATCGCGGGATCCCTGTCCAAGTAAGTGTCATATTAAAAGTTAGCAGCTAAGTTATTTGTAGCTGCTGACTTAAAAAAAAAAATTCAGGCTGGAACTCTGCTTTTACATATAACATATTTAAAAGGTTAAATTGTTCATACAGGTCCCAGTTATCAAGCAAGTCATGGTTTTTAGCCGGAGGCTCTAATTGGTTTAAAAAAAGGTGGTCTCGGGGGAACAGAGCTCACCCACTTGCGTGACATTAGCAAATTAATATTCGCTAATGTCCTCCTGCTTCTCCTCCCGGGCCAATCAGGAAGCGGATCCTAAGACCCGATTAGCCAGGAGTCCTATAACCTGATTGGCCCAGAGTCCTAAAATCCAATTCGCCGGTTTAAAAAAAAGTGGTCTCGGGGCACAGAGCTCACCCACTTGCGTGACATTAGCAAATTAATATTAGCTAATGTCCTCCTGCTTTTCCTCCCGGGCCAATCAGGAAGCGGATCCTAAGACCCGATTAGCCAGGAGTCCTATAACCTGATTGGCCCAGAGTCCTAAAATCCAATTCGCCGGAAGGAGAAGCGACCGCCGGGACTCAGGAGAAGATGCAGGAGGAAGCCGCCATAGCAGAGACCTGAATGGGGAAAGTGCGGGGATGGCGGGCAATGGTCGAGCGAAGCGGCGATCGATTGAGCGATGGAAGGGGGGTGATGGGGTAAGTGAGGGGGCCACGTTTGCCGCACCCCAAATAAAAATTGAGCACTAGCCGCCACTGCATATTACAAAATAACTTTGCAATATTCTTGATGCATGTAAGTATATCATTACCACAGTACAGTTCCCAGGATTATCTGCAGAGGTATCACTGGGAAATCGTTCACTCTGGTCATGCAGTTTGTAATGCACCCACCTCCAAATAAAATTTAGCAACTTTTTATGAATTACAATATTTTTTGTATATCCACGCACTTCTTACATGCTAAATTTCCTGAGGCAATGGCTATTCTAGTAAATGAATGGTAATAAAAATCATAATCATGTCATGTGTTCACCACATGATAGGTCTTCCTAGTAATATGTTAGTCCCTGTTCACAACTGTATGATTTGTCATGTTTTGGCCATAACATGACAATGCACATCAAGAAGCGGAAACACCTTATTGTCCATGGCACTCATTAACACCTATGCAACACCCTTCTGTACGACCTGGTAAAAAGTGCATCATAGTGCGTGCGCATTTGGCCCCATAGACTTCAATGGGAGTTTATAAAAAATCATTAAAAGGATGAAAAATGCATAAAAATTAAGATGTACATGTGTGAAACCAACTTTTCCCAATGTGATATTACTATCTTCTGTCTTCTTTGCCATCTAGACAGCTACCCCCCTAATACACCTACGAGCCATACCTAACTTTTATCTTTTGAACATTATGTAATGAGGCTTTGAAAAAGAACTGCAGGCAGGAACACATCAGACTCACATGCACGGTTGCTTTTCAAAAGTAACATTTCCTAACACACATTCAACAATTTATATTTCCTTTTTCTGGAAAGGCAATAGCACAGACTACATGTATTCTCGTTTCTGGGAAGAAGGGTAACAGTAACTGAAGAGAAAACGCTGACAGCCTTATTGTAAAATGATTCACAAGCATGATCTGAGCTTTCTTTTTACAGGAAAAGAAACTGCCCATTTTTTCTCTACATCCTTTATTCTATGATAAGTAAGAGTTGACTGATAAAGTGTCCTGAACTCTATAAATATAGAGTCAATTTATTTCTATTTTACAAATATTTGAAATCTATGGGAGATAATATCAGCTATGGCAAAATGTGACTTTCTTTACTAAAGTGGTGGACATTATTAAATAATGGCCGGTAATATTAATTACTGATAGGTATTGTGCCAGGTATATAACACATAAAGTTTACATAAAATAAAGTATAAATGGAGATTCCAATACCTCCAATGAAAGGAGCCATTTGGAGGGCTGGGTTAATATTCACAACCTGCCTCGCAGTGGACCGATATTTGTCTTCTAACAGCCCAATAAGTCATAATGAGGCACTGGACTGCTAAATTTGCTCCAATAATTACACAGCAGTACATGGAATGTTTCAGCCGCAGCTGATTGGCTCCACACTGCCATAGGCGTGCGCACAGGGTGTGCCAGGTATGCCTAAGTACACCCTATTTACCCTGTGTGGCACCGATTCCCCATTTAAAGGGGTTGTAAAGGAAAAAAAAAATCCCTAAGTCCCCTTTCACACTTATACGACTTGTCCCACGATTTTGGACTGCAAAATCGTATGACAAATTATTCTCCATTATTTTCAGTGACTACCATTCATACTGGCACGACTTTAAGTTGTGCCTACTTCAAAGTAGTCCTTGCACTACTTTGGTCTGATTTTGATGCCATTTACACAGGCATTCATTGAAATCGCGGCCGCAAAATCGCAGTAAAATCGCGCGACTTTGAAGTCGTACACGTGTGAAAGGTGTCTAAATACCTTCCTTTACCTTAGTGCAGTCCTCCTTCACTTACCTAATGTTTGATTTTGCTTTTAAAATGTTCTTCTGTCTGTAACTACGCACAGTATTGCGAGGCTTTCTCCCTGGTGTGGAGAAAACCTATTGAAGGGGCGAGCAGGAGTGTCAGGACGCCCACTAACACACAGCTCCTTTAACTGCAAAGTAGAGAGCATCCTGACCCTCCTGCTCGCCCCCTCCCCCCTCAGGAGGCTGTCTCCACACCAGGGAGAAAGCCTTGCATTACTGTGTATAGTTACAGACAGAAGAACAGGAAGTGAACAGTTCTCAGAAATAAGGACATTTAAAAGCAAAATGGAAGCATGAGGTAAGTGAAGGAGGACTGCACCAAGGTAATGGAAGCTATTTAGGGGGGAAAAATTTCTTTACAACCCCTTTAAACCCCTGATATTTCACCAAAACCCCTAACAAGGCTCTTATTTTATTTAAACAAACAATTTAATAAAATTAAAAAAAATAATAAAAATAGATTCCCTGTTTAAACCCCTGATATTTCACCAAAGTCCCCTAACAAGGCTCTTATTTTTTATTTTTTTTAAACAAAAAATTAAATAAATAACCACCATTCACTGCCCTACTAACACCAATCCCTACTAACCGCCATTCACTGCCCTACTAACACCAATCCCTACTAACCGCCATTCACTGCCCTACTAACACCAATCCCTACTAACCACCATTCACTGCCCTACTAACACCAATCCCTACTAACCGCCATTCACTGCCCTACTAACACCAATCCCTACTAACCACCATTCACTGCCCTACTAACACCAATCCCTACTAACCACCATTCACTGCCCTACCAACACCAATCCCTACTAACCACCATTCACTACCCTACTAACACCAATCCCTGCCCTACTGACACTGTCTGCTCTACTGACACAGTCAGTATAAATACACATGCACACAAACATATGTCTTTGAGCTTTGAGGTCTACACCTGAATGCAATAGGCTGTGCACACCTATGGGTTTGGCCGATTATGGATTCAGACCAAACCGAAGTTGAACCCAAGCTCATCCCTAGAAGTGACAATAACCAATTATCCACACTCCTAAAAGACTCAATTTCACTTCCTGTTGTGTCTCTGGAACAGGAAGTGAAAAGAATTCCCCCTTTTTCCACATTTTGTCATGTTACAACCAAAAACTTAAATGTATTTTATTGGGATTTTATGTGATAAACCAACACAAAGTGGCACATAATTGTGAAAAGAAAAGAAAATGATAAATGGTTTTCAATTATTGTACAAATAAATATCTGAAAAGTGTGACGTGCATTTATATTCGGCCCACTTTACTCTGATACCCCTAACTAAAATCTAGTGGAACAAATTGCCTCCAGAAGTTGAACCTGCTCTATTTTTTCCCATTGTGTTTCCGGTCAGATTTTTTCTCGCTCATGTGTATGCTTTTCTGAGGGGAAAAAAAACGTGCATGCCCAGAATCAAGTTTGAGACAGGAGCGCTCTTTCTGGTAAAACAAGCGTTCGTAATGGAGATAGCATATTCATCACGCTGTAACAGACTAAAAAAACCTACGAAGACTGAAAATCACAAATCGTCTCTCACCAAACGTTTACTAACACGAGGATCAGCAAAACCAGCCCAAAGGGTGGCGTCATATAAATGGAATGTCCCTTTATTGTGCCGTCGTACATGTTGGACGTCACCACGCTTTGATCGAGTGTTTTTTTGACTGAACGTGTTTATGCAAGGCAGGCTTGAGAGGAATCACGTCGGAAAAAAATGTCAGGTTTTGGCATGTCAGGAAAACAAACCGGTCGTGTGTACAGGGCATAAGGCTGGGTTCACACCTATGAAAATTGGGAAAAGTGGGGGGTGTGGTTGAGTTTCTGCACCTATTGTCTGAGAAAAATAGCCCTGTATATATATATATATATATATATATATATATAGTCGTGCTCATAAGTTTACATACCCTGGCGTAATTTATGATTTCTTGGCCATTTTTCAGAGAATATGAATAATAACACAAAAACTTTTCTTTCACTCATGGTTAGTGTTTGGCTGAAGCCATTTCTTATCAATCAACTGTGTTTACTCTTTTTAAATCATAAGGGTATGTAAACGTATGAGCACAACTGTGTGTATATATATATGTATATATATATTGTAGTAGTCTGGTACCCCAGGGATGTGGTGACTCAGGGTTCTCAGCCGGTCTGGTTGAGGGGCTCCAGGAAACTAGTAATTTACAGAGGAAACTGGCGTTTCAGTTTTCTCATTTTAATAAAGTCCACTTTGGGATCTGGAGCCCGGGGATTTCAAAGAGATCGGGGTGGGATGAAATCCCCAGTCCTGAGTCCAGATTTTCAAGGTTTCCAGCACACAGACTGGTCAGGTGTGTGCTGGCCTACTTATGGACACCTGACAATGATTCTGGGCTCCACCCTCCCGAGGAGACCAGGATTGCAAGGGAGACCCCAGAGAGTGCAGGCTGCACTGTGAGACCTGAGTGAGGTTGCTGCCAGGAGTCAGGAAGGTTCCATGCTGGAGCTTGAGCAGTTGTGCTACTGCTGAGGAGAGCCAGGTAGCTCTGTATTTTCTTTTGCACGTGTAAGCCAGGAGGCTGAAAATATAATTTTTGTGGACAGTGAAAACCCCCTGCGTGGGAAACTTATGTTTGGACTTTTGTTTATTTTTGCCTTTTCAATAAAAGTGGGCCAACAAGCCCTTAAAGAGAGTTCCTGACTGGCGTGAATCGCTTAAAAACGCATATCCCACTTGAGCTAACAACCCCCAATATTACAATATATATATATATACACACAGTATCTCACAAAAGTGAGTACACCCGTCACATTTTTGTAAATATTTTACAAAATTACTCAATACACAACCATTAATGTCTAAATTGCTGGCAACAAAAATGAGTACACCCCTAAGTAAAAAAAAGTCAAAATTTGGCCCAAAGTGTCAATATATTGTGTGGCCACCATTATTTTGCAGTTCACCAGAGCTTCACAGGTTGCCACTGGAGTCCTGTTCCACTCCTCAATGTTGACATCACAGAGCTGGTGAATGTTAGAGACCTTGGGCTCCTCCACCTTAGGTCTGGAGACATGATTGGCCAGTCCACCACCTTTACCCTCAGCTTCTTTAGCAAGGCAGTGGTCCTCTTGGAGGTCTGTTTGGGGTCATTATCATGTTGGAATACTGACCTGCATCTCCAAAGGGAGGGGATCATGGTCTGCTTCAGTATGTCACAGTACATGTTGGCAATCATGGTTCCATCAATGAACCTTAGCTCCCCAGTGCTGGCAGCATTCGTGCAGCACAGACCATGACACTTCCACCACCGTGCTTGACTGTAGGTCTTTGTCTCTGGACTAGGACGCATTAGGAACTTGCTGGATCCAGTCTGGTAACTACATAGTCTGGGGACGATATTGATCGTATTGACCTATACTCTCTCCCTATCTGGTATGCAACCAGGACTCTGTAGGGATTACCATTGAAGAGAAAAAAACATATTTACTGGTCCACCTAAGTCTCCCTATAGTGTGTCTGTCCTCAGAGTGTTGACACCAATATTCTAGGTATTTCTTTGTACTTGTGCAACCTAGGTTGTGCTGGCGAATATGTTTGTATGATTACTTCAGTGTTGTCACACTTTTGTGAGATACTGTATACAGGGCTCAAAATTTCAAGTCCTGTTGGACACTTACATAGAGTACAAGGAGAAGAAAACTGCACAAACTGGAAGGCTGCCGCTCTCATGTCAACTTACAGTGAGTGCTGCACCAGAGTGGTAATTTTCGCCATTCCTCCACCTCACTCATTACTTTCTGCTCTCCAGCTACATTGGTCAGGGGGAGGGGGGCAGGCTCAGAGAGGTCATACTGTTAGGTCCCATGGCTTAATGAGAATTGTAAGGAGAGCACCTGTGTACTGCTCTACCAGACTACTTTTCCCGAGCATGCACTTTTCCTTTTCGGCCACCAATCGAATCAGGGCTCTAAGTGTAGGTACAGATTGGAGGGAGATTCAGCAGGTCATGCAGCCCTGTCATCACTCGCTCCCAGCTTAAATCCACTCGTCAAATGCTAGTAGGCGAGTGGAAATTTTGAGGGCTGCTGTATATACAGTATATATATATATTGCACATCCTAATGCAATTGGCTGGACAACACAATAGCTCTGTGGAAGGTTGTTGTGTGACTGTGTTGATGAGGGGATTTCGTGATTTTCTTTCCTGCAAAATGTGATTACAGGAAATGAAATCCCTCCATCTATGGCCAGTTTAAGCCTACATCCATGCAAGGGGCTTTCTTTGCCCACATGGGATGCACAGGTTATCTGTGCAACCGTGTGAAGGCAGTGCCACTTATGTCTATTGGGATGCAGTCCCAATTTGAGAGCTGGTGTCAGATTGGGACCAGCAGCTGTGTCCCTGCAGTCTTATACATATTTTTGGTAATAAAAGCGTATATTGATTGGTTTGCACAAAAGTTATAGCGTCTACAAAATAGGGGATAGATTTATGGCATTTTTATTATTATATCTTTTTTTTCCTGGTAATGGCGGCGGGCGATGCCTGAAATTTTTCATTTAAAAACTTTAACAATAATATTTAGTCAGAAATGCATTTGGTCTTTTGGATGCATTTCCAGTACTGCATTATTAGTACAGTTACAGTTGTGTAAGTATAAATATTATTTCCCTTTGCAATAGAGCTTTCTTATCGCATACCAGTGGTATAATGGGCACACACAGGGATTGTTTATAATTTCTCAAACAATCACTTCCTCTCTAATAATTCTTTCCTCTCTTAAGGACTTCAGGCGGCTGCTGCTAATGTATGTGCCACATGTAATCCAAACAACTTTCTGCTGGCACCTCCATAGATGGGCAAGCAATTTTAATGTAAACTTACATGAGCAATAAAACAATCCAAGCCAAAAAGATCCTGAATATACTGGATTCCATGTAAACCCATCTTAACCCCAGTTGAATGTCTAAAGTTAGAAAGAATGTTCTGCTCACTATTAACAGCATGAAGCAAGTTGGCATATGTCATATTTATTCATTTCTTTTATGTTTTGTTTGGATCTCTTTATAATGTTTAAAAGCGGAGCCTGTTATTCATAAATCTGCTGTATTTTCTTAGGAACAATCACGCTCCCAATAAGCCTGCCCTGTAGTAACCTATAGAAACTCCAGCAATTCATATTATTATAGAAGCAGCTTAGCTAAGTGATAATTTGTCTTTGGTTGTGTTCAGGTTAACACTTTTTGCAGTTCCTTCCATCTATTTGATCTGCAGTGAAAATGTTATGTGCTATCACAAAGGGGGTACAGGAATTTCAAGGATGAGATAGGCTGGTCGATGTGCATGCCATCGCTTTTCATCAAGTGACCTGGGAAATTAATCACAATGCTGGCAAATCATCACAATACCCCAAAGTTCCCCAGTCTGGACACAGGAGACAACCAAAAACAGTACTTGCACACCAACGCTAATCTTGATGCAATCAGAATGGCCATCTTGTTCTCTGTTCGCCGCATGCTTCAATTACGGAGAATACAAGGTCACAGCCACGCGATGCAATCTCATACAGATTAACAGTGAACTGACGACTATGTTTATAGACACTGCTAATCCACAGGTAGCTCAGCAGTCTCTCTAGTGGTTGTGAATTTTTCTCTTAGTATGTAGAAGTCCAATTTAGTAATTTTATATATAAAATTTGAAAAACATAGAACAGTGCACAAAAATATGTATATAAATAATAATAATAAAAAAATAGAAAGAAAATTACGTAAATAGATGTATAAAACTGGGAGAAAAACAGATGTTAACTGTGTGGCCGGTATAATTTTATCCTGTTGGTTGGAGCACACTGCGGAAAGCCAGAAACCTTCTTACACAGAATAAGTTCCAAATAAATTACATAAAAAATGTAAATAGAAATGTAATGCAATTCATGTTTATAGGGTTATGTGGGACAGATTCTTCCCCCTTGGCCATTCTCCCTGCTGGGTGTGAGGAATGTTCTTGCCTCTGAATTGGATGTCGGTTATATCTACCAATTTATTCTGATGTCCAAGATTAGGATTTTCTACTTTACCACATCATTCTGATTGCAGCGAGTCCAAACACAACATGATTGCCACAGATAAGGTCCATATAAATGTTTAGTCAGTCCCCCGAGGGTTTATATAAGGCCTGGACATGCCATTTTGAATGGCATGCCGTTCGTAATGTCAGATGTAATAACTTATCTTCCTGTGACTAATATTTTGCACCTTATCAGAGCTAAAACATATTCTCTCTGATCTAAGAAAGGGAGTAATGACAGTCTGGTGACCCAGCAGTCACAAAGTCGGAGGAACTTCTTTTGATAATTGATTACCTTTATTTAAAGCCACAATCCTACAGAGTCCTGTAAAATACTTTTTAGTAAGGTGTTAATTTCTCATACCAAGATTCTATCCAAATTCTGGAACCATATCTGTTCACAGCTACTACCACCTCACTGATAAGAGCCAAACTCAATCTGGCTTTTGCCACCACAAAACTCAACAGAAACTACCCTCCTAAAACTCACTAACTATTTGTTAAAATCAATGGCCTCTAGTTCTTTAACTGGCCATACAGGGATTGAAATTCTGCCAGTTCAGCAGGGACCAACTAAATTTCAATCCATGCATGGCCACTTTTGTTGAACAGAAGTTGATCTACCCTCAAGATTATTTTTTGATTCAACCCGCTGGCTGAATGATAAAAACTGACCAATGTGTGGGCATCTTAAGTCTAATCAGGGCCGGATTTTCTCTCCCTGCCGCCCCAAGGCCAGGTTCCGCAATGTACCCCTTCCCCACCAACCAAACCACCCTCCCCCAAATCAACAGAGAATGACAACCGGGTGGCAGGGGTGGCATGGTTAGTTCAAATATTTTTTTTTTTTTTCACTTTTTTTTTTTGTAGCTTGTCGTTTTGATTTTTTTTCTTTTTGTATAATTTTCTTATTATTTTTCTTATTCTTTATTTATTTTTTTATTAATTTAATTATAATTTCTTATTTTTTATATATTTTTTAAAACATTTAATAAAAAAAAAAAATTCACTTAACTTTATTGCTATCACACAGGAGAAAACAATTCTCTGTGTGATAGCAATTGGAGGTGACAGATTCTCTTTACTGACCCTGTAACCTCCAAAACAGGAGTCCTAGCACTGTGTACATTGGCGGCAGATGGAAAGAGCACAGCTCACCCCTCTCACTGTGTACATTGGCGGCAGGGACAGGAGACAGACTCGGCGGCCCGGGAGAGGACGGAGTCCTGAAGACAGAGCCAGCAGAGAGAGGTATGTGGGGGGGAGAGGGGAGGATGAATGGCAGCACACATGTTACAAGTGATTTTGGCAACATCATCTCCTGCTAGAAAGCAACTTACCACCCTTAACTGTATGTTCCGGCCGTCGGGGGACTTCATGCCGCTGCCGCTCTGAGGTGCCCTGCCGCCCCAAGGCCTGGCCTTGGTGGCCTTGTGGGAAATCCGGGCCTGAGTCTAATGCCGCGTACACATGGTCGGAATTACCGACAAGAAAAGTTTGATGTGAGCTTTTGGTCGGAAATTCCAACCGTGTTTAGACTGCATCTGTCGAAATTTCTGACAGGAAACATTAGAGAGCTGGTTCTCAATTTTTCAGACAAGAAAAGTTCTTGTTGGAAATTCCGATCGTCTGCAATTTCGACGCACAAAAATACAACACATGCTCTGAATCAAGTCATCGCATGCTAGGAAGCATTGAACCTAATTTTTCTCGGCTTGTGATAGTGTTGTATGTCACCGCATTGTTGATGGTCGGAATTTTGTGTGACAGGTGTATGCAACTCAAGTTTGAGCCAACTTTCAGTCAGAAAAAAATCCATGTTTTATTTTGTCGGAATTTCCAATCGTGTGTACACGGCATTACTCTTGGACCTTTCTGCTGCCTGTGATACAGTTGACCACATGCTGCTTCTCAAAAAAATGCCACTTTCCTGGCCACTTAAAATCTGCTCTTTGCTCATAATATTTTCTCTCTCCTGTGCCCTCTTCCCATGACTTTTCCATCAAGATCACTAGTACAACTATCAGTCCGTTCTCTCACGCCATGACGCCAGGGTGCTAGGTTTAATCCTAAACACTATTCTTTTGGCCCCACAACCAGCTGTGAAACAAACCTTCATGACAACTCCAAAAGTTTTTTTTTTTCTAAAGAAGGTTTAACCACTTCGTTACCGAGCCTGTTTTTCAGATTCGGTGTATACGAGACTAAAACAGATTTTTTCTAACACCCTAGAGAATAAAATGGCAGTCATTGCAATACTTTTTCTCACATCGTATTTGCGCAGCGGTCTTACAAGCGCACTTTTTTTTTTAAAAATTCACTTTTTTAAATAAAAAAATAAGACAAAAATAAATTTGGCCCAATTTTTTTATATATTGTGAAAGATAATGTTACGCCGAGTAAAATGATACCCAACATGTCACACTTAAAAATTGCGCCCGCTCGTGGCATGGCGTCAAACTTTTACCCTTAAAAATCTCGATAGGCGACGTTTAAAAAATTCTACAGGTTGCATTTTTTGAGATACAGAGGAGGTCTAGGGCTAGAATTATTGCTCTCGCTCTAACGATCGCGACGATACCTCACTTGTGTGGTTTGAACATTGTTTTCATATGCGGGTGCTTCTCGCGTATGCGTTCGCATCTGTGCGCGAGCTCGTCGGGATGGGGCGTTTTACATTTTTATTTTTTTTGTTTTCTTATTTATTTTAATTTAGTTTAGAATTTTTTACACTGAAATAAATAATAATAAAAAAATTATCACTTTTATTCCTATTACAAGAAATGTAAACATCCCTTGTAATAGAAAAAAGCATGACAGGTCCTCTTATATATGAGATCTGGGGTCAAAAAGACCTCAGATCTCATATTTAGGCTTAAATGCAAAAAAAAAATTAAAATGTCATTTTTTCAAATGGCATTTAAAAAAAATGTCTCTTTAAGACGCTGGGCGGGACTGACGTTTTGACGTCACTTCCGCCCAGCAGAGCTCTGGGGACGGGTGGGGGCGATTTTTCCCTCACTCGCATCCCCGCTGAGGAGCCGAACGGACCCGATCGCCTCCGCCGCTACCGACAGCCTCTCCCGCCACCGATAACGGCGATCTCGCAGCGAATCCGCCGTGGAGACCGCCATTATCGTGTACAGATCCGCCCCATGAAGGGATGGATATCTCGGTTGTGGCAGCAGACATGCTGGAAAACTTTCCTCGATTGGTGGCTAATCAGCTCCAATCGCACATCAGTGTATTCTGACAGCTGTGGGTGTCCTGGTCAAATTACACCGGCTGGGGGGATTCCTCCATCCCCCTCATGTGTGTGGATTGAGGGATCTGTTTTTTTTTTTTACACTTGCCTTAACCTGCCACCACATCTGTCAAAGCACAGAGAAACAAAAAGCAGAAATAGGAGTTTGTACTTGTAAGTTTGTTTGATATCCCTGAATATATTAGAATTGCTGATGCAATCTTAGGCCTTGTACACACGAGGGAATAAATCCGCTGAAGATGGTCCGACGGACCATTTCAGCGGAAAAATCCCCTCGTGTGTAGGGGCAAACGGACGCTTTTTGCTGGATTCATCCGGCGGAAAAATTCCAAAGCATGCTTTGAAATATTTCCGCCGGATAGCTGGCTGGCAGATATGTCCGCTGGTTAGTACGGCAAACCAGCGGACATATCTTGCCGCACATGCGTCGTATCCTGTGAATGGATCCGACGCATGCGCGCGGAAGTGTTTACTTCCTGGTGCGGTGACGTGGCGGTCACGTGGCGGCGTCAACGTCACCGCCGCGTCACCGCGCTATCCGCCGGCGGGGAATTTGATCCGATGGTGTGTACAGCCATCGGATCAAAACATCCCGGCGCAAATATACGCTGTAAACGGTCCGGGGACCGTTTACAGCGGATATTTCCCGTCGTGTGTACAAGGCCTTGAACTGCAGTTATCTTTTAAGGCTGACAGGTGCAGGACATTCGGAACACAATGCATTAATGATGAAAGGAAAATTGCAAGACAGTTCAATTTATGCATTACATTTTTAGAGTTTAAACTTGTTTCATCTCCAAGTGTATGAGCAACATAAAAGGAAACAGCAAATCTCTTTGCATTGTTATGTAATAAAGTAACATATTTATTGACTTAGTGTCTTCTTTTAAGATGGGTACCACAAGCAAAGAAGGAGGATATAAAAAGATTGTATCTGGGCTGACATTTCGTTGAGTCAGTACACAATGTGCTCCCTGGCTTCCCTTCAAAATGATGAATATGTTTATGACCAAGGAAGACTGTTCACCAGTACAAGATCCCAACCATAAGTCATCAGTGGCAGAACATCCCAGCTCAGAGGCAGTGGCAGCCAGTTCTGAGTAGTTTGTTACCTTGACAAACTCTTCGATCTTTTTTTTCCCTAAAATAATCACACCGTGTCTCTTCCAATAGAGGCAATGTTTTCAGAGAACTCTCGAGGGTTTATAAACACACATATAAGTGAAGAGAAAAACATTACTGCATGGAGGTATCTAAACTCTACTAGGCCCTGAGGAACAATTTACACCAATACTCCACAACATCTACTAATTTGTAATATTATATTGTTATATGAATATTAACAATTTAACTCAACAATTTAATTTAAACAACAAGGAAATGTTGTGGGGTTTGGCCTACATTGTTCTTCAGGGTCCAGTAGCACTTAGATGCATCCTACATAGCTCCCAACTGTCCCTGATTATGAGGGACTGTCCCTGATTTGGAGCAAAGTCCCTCTGTCCCTCTTTCCCCCTCATGTGTCCCTCATTTTGGTCTGATCTATAAATTTGTATATAAAATGCACGTTTTATCTTTCAAAAAGTGTTTTCCAGTGCTAATCCTTTCATCCAAATTCTAAATTATGTATGTCCCTCCTTATATTAGGAAATGGGAAAGGACATTAGAGAGGACGTTTACTCAGGCACAACACAAGCAGATTATAAATCTAGCGTTAAAATCCTCAATATCTACACGGGATCAAGAAACAAATTTCAAAATCATGACAAGATGGTATTTGAAAAAATGTTGGAGGTGTCAGGAGGAAAGAGGGACATTACTCCATATTTTCTGGTCCTGTCCGAGGCTGGAACTCTTCTGGATTGAGGTACCGCGGATAGCATAGAAATTTACCGAGTATAACCTTCCGGAAGATCCAGCGCTATTTTTGTTACATGTCTCGAATACATAGAGGAAAAAATATGCAAAATGAATTTTGAGAAATTTCTTTAACATCGCTAGATTGCGCATTGCACGGCAGTGGAGAGACACGAGACCTCCAACAATCTCAGTATGGCTTACCCGGATTGAAGTGGTGAATAGGATGGAGGATCTGGTGTTATCTGCTCAAAATCGATATGAGAACTACTTAGAAACTTGGGCCCAATGGAATATATTTAAAGTTTCAGAAGAAGGGAAGTCTCTTTTTCTACCCTGAATTGGTGTCTACATCTTTTCTGGTACTGTATAATACACACTATAAACAAAATACAGGAATAGCCATGGGTGCCACGTTTGCTCCAAGTGCTACGAACCTATATGGCCAGATTCAGCAAGACTTGCGCTGGAGTATTTCGATATGCGCCGCGTAACTGTGAAGATGCGCCGTCGTATCTATGTGGCCGTACCCACCAAACTAGATGCGACAGAAAACGGGCTTTCCCCGACCGGCTTAATTTTCCGACGCCAGAGTCTCGTCAGCGCATAATTTCGCTTGGCGCATCAGTCGCGCCTATTGATTTCCCCTGCAAATATGCAAATGAGGGAGATTTCCCGATTCGCGAACGGATTAGCACCATACGCTGGCTACATGCGCCGCGCGTATCTCGTCCGTCCGGCGCAAAGTTATTTCTACAAATAGCTGCTTTATCTTTACTCCAGACGGCCTCAGGTCAGCAGGAGAGCAGCTACAGCAGCAGCGTTACCGACAAAACTAGCAAGCTGAACAACCACACGTGCAAGGACAACACCTCTGTGTGCCAACATGCCAGGGGCAGTCGCGGTCCTAGCACTAGTACTGGGTCCCCCGGTACGGAGGAGGCGGGCACGTGAGAGGATATACCGCACGCGCATGAGCCTCTTTGGCATGGGGGATGAGGAGGTGTATCGCCTCTTCAGATTCAGCCCTGATGCAATACTTGAACTAACCACAACCCTGCAGGAGGACATCACCAGCAAGACACACCGCTCACAAGCAGTGCAGCCACTGGTGAAGGTACTGGCAACACTTCATTTCCTTGCAAGTGGATCATTCCAGCGTACAAGTGGAGTGGTGGCTGGGATGTCACAGTCCTCCATGAGCAGATGTGTGCACCAGGTTGTCCCTGCAATCCTCAGACGCATGTCCCACCACTTCATCAGACCCACCACTGAGGAGTTGCGGCTGAAGGCAATGACAGATTTCTACAGCATTGCCAGATTCCCACGCACTGTGGGGGCCATTGATTGCACACATGTGGCCCTACAGCCCCCCCAGTGCCACAGAGCACATATACCGCAATTGGAAGCATTGGCACTCCATCATGGGACCCCATCTAATGACTCCTTTCCAAAACCCCCAAACCAGAGGAGAGAGAAAATACAATGAAGCACACATCAAAACCCGTGCAGTGGTGGAGCAAACATTTGGGCTCCTGAAGTCCCGTTTCCGCTGCCTGGATAAGTCCGGGGGGACCCTATTGTATTCCCCTACCTTCGTGTGTCAGATCATCGGTGCATGTTGCATTCTGCACAACTTTGCTATGAGAAAAGGCCTGCAGATTGACATGCGTGATGACCTGACCCCCGACCCACACAGTCCCCACCTGCCAGAGGAGAACCAGTCTGCTGATGGAAGAGCAGTCAGGAGGGTCCTCGCCGTAGGCATCTTTGGACACTAAACCAAAACATTAATCACACAGACAATGCATGCATGCACACCACTGATGTCCCTAGATCACACACACCACATGCACATCGCATTGGATTAGCCCAAGTCCAGCATGTAGGTCTTGGGAGCAGCAACGCCAGCGTCAAGGCCCCAATGATGTCGCTGTCCATTCATACACCTTTCACACGTCATTCATACAGCCGTGGGGATAACTTCTCCACCACGGCCGAGGGTGACACCCCTTACTGGCAGGAGTGGCACCCCCTCACATTCACACACCATTCACACTGTCCCCTGCACTCCTGACCATGTGCAGTTAAAATTAAAATAAATATCTCATAACCTGAGTAATAAAATAAAATATAAACTCATAACCTGAGTAATAAAATAAAATATAAACTCATAACCTGAGTAATAAAATAAAATATAAACTCATAACCTGAGTAATAAAAAAAAAAAACCCTCATCTGGGATGACGGGGGCTCCTCCTTGTGGGCACTATCGGGCTCCTCAGCTGCCTGGAGGGAGTGGGTGGGGGTGGGGGGGCATCTGGAGGAGGCTGATCCCCGGATGGGCCACTCCTGGCAGCTGTTGGCTGCATGCCCTCCAAGGCCACGGCAATCCGGCTCAGAAAATGATTGGTCTGGGCCTGCATTCTCATCTGGCGGGTGATAATATGCCGCTGAACACGCTGCCGCTGCCTCCCCTCTTCCCGGATGGCAGCTGTGTTGGCGTGGACGGCTGCTGTGAGGTGCCGTACATCAGCCTGCACCTCCCCCAGGCTGGTGACAACGTCCTGCACACCACTGGGCAGCTGCGATACGGAACACAGACTGTCAGCGAGCCGGTCCAAGTGGCCAGCAATCTCCCCCATCTGTTGGGTTTGCCGGGCATGGTCCATCGCCACCTGGTCCTGGACCAGATCAGACACCCCCCTGGTCTTACGGGTCCAGGAGAAGGTTGTCCCCGTGGGGATGGAGTCGCCCTTGAGGGGCTACCGAGGATGGGTGAGGGGATGACAGAGGGGCCTGCAGAAGGGAAGGACTCAGATAAAACCAAAAAAAACTCCTGCTGAGGAACAGGCTCCTCCTCAACCATCTCCACAGAAGTGGTGTGGGCACTCTCCTCCACCTCGGTGTCTTCAGCACCCAGGGGCTCGTCCTCAGGATCCCGTTGGGGGGTTGGGGTGGAATGGCCGGCAACAGATGATGGCCCAGCTCCGTCATCTGTGGATGACACAAAGCAGACACATGTTGGTGGTCCCACACACTTGGCACATGTACCCTCCCCCCACATGCAACACACCAAATAGGGGATAAAAAACACTTACCTGTCCTGGAGCCTTCCTCCATGGAGTCATAGCCTGGTACCCCCTCCAACTGCTCCCTCTCCAGGCAGCGGGCGACCACCTCCTCCTCTGTGGTCAGGCTGACCGGACATGGGGGTCCACCACCTGTGCCCTGCTCATGGCTCTGAATGGTGGCCACGGACCTTGCGCCGCAGGTCATTTATTTTTTTCTGGATATCACCAGCAGTCCAGGTGGAGTACCCCAACACATTCACCCTGCCAGCAATGGTGTCCAGGATGGCCTGCTTCCTCTCCCGGCTGGTCTTCCGACTTTTCTTTCCGTGCAGAAAATCATTATAAGTCTCCATAGCGGAGATGACCACAGAGACCTCCTGGGCATTGAAATTGAGGTTCCTCCTCTCTTTTGGGGGAGCGGGAGCAGCCATTAAAGAGCAAAAGTAACTTCCCTGGGGTGGGGGGAAACGGAAATACTTTTGCGCTAGCGCTTTTATACGCGCAACGGAACACATTGCGCTGATGTCTCCCGTGAAGTGGTGCCGACGGAAGTTGTGAGCATGCGCACAGGGGGCCGAGTGAAGCCTCACTCACTGCGCATGCTCTGTGGATGATGCGCTGAACGTAAGCCTCTGCGCTGGGCTCCGCCTATCATTTACATATGATCACACCCACTTCCACTTGCGTCGGGTTGCGCCAACGCATCTTCGTTACTCCGTCGCAAATTAACGCCCATGCGCTTGGTGAATGCTGTACTTCACTCGCTAGTTTGCGTCAGCGCAGCGTATATGCGTTGCGCTACGCTGGCGAAAAGATGTGCGCATCTACCTGAATCTGGCCCATAGTCTACATCTCCCCAGCCAACGGTTTCAGACGCCCTGGAATGGGTATCTACCCCCCCCTTTTTTTTTTGTTATGTTGATTTTACTTTCTAGGGCAGGTTGTCCCTTAGGGTCCTTTCACACGTGCGGTCCGTTTTTCGGTCCGCTCTGTGTGTCCGTCAGCTCAGCGGGGGGGTCTCCGCTGAGCTGTCGGGCAGACAGGGCGGTCCCCGCACACTGTGCAGGGACCGCCCTGTCTCTCCTCCGCTATCCCCTATGGGGAATCGGATGGAAACGGACCGTCTGTCCGTTTGCATCCGATCCATTTGGCCGGACGGAAGAAAAATAGGACATTCTTCCGCCCGAAAAAACGGATGCGGATCTAGCGGACGTTAGCGGATGCATCATCCGCTAACGGATCCGCTCCCATAGGGAAGCATTGAGGTCCGTTACCGGATGTCCAAAAACCTTTGAGGTTGCTAATTCATGTGTGGTAACTATGGTTGTATAACGTTTTATACCATGTAATATATGCTTATGCGTTGATTGGTGTATTAAGAATGTATAGTGTGCGATGTATGTCACTGTACCATGCCCTTTGATTACATTTTTTTTTTTATAAAAAAATAATTAAGAAGAGAAAAACATTTCTGCATGGATGTAAAACTCTACTAGGCCTGAGGAACAATTTAAACCAATACTCCACAACATCTACTAATTTGTAATATTATATCGTTATATGAATATTAACAATTTAACGCAACAATGTAATTTAAACAACAAGGAAATATTGTGGGGTGGTGGCTTACATTGTTCTTCAGGGTCCAGTAGCGCTTAGCTCCTGCATAGCTCCCAATTGTCCCTGATTTTGAGGGACTGTCCCTGATTTGGAGCAATGTCCCTCTGTCCCATTTCCCCCCTCATTTGTCCCTCATTTTGGTCTGATCTATATAGTTGTATATAAAATGCACTTTTTATCTTGTCATTTTTAAAAGCCAATATAAAGGAATATAAGCCCTTTGATTTAATTAAAAAAAAATTGGGTTAATTCTCCTTTAAGGGTGTGTAGCGGGAGGTGTGTCCTATGCCTACATATGTTTGCTAGTAGGTGTCCCTCATTCCCACCTCAAAATGTTGGGGGGTATCATAGGTAACATAGCGTGTTTACATACTGCACATGTTAATGTCATAATGAGTTTATCATAAATATACATTCAGGTAGATCCAGTATCAGTTTGAGTTGTACTTTGGTGGTTTATTGCCATGTTAAAGGAGCAGGGACACACCAGAAGCCCAGCACTGTACAATGGCAGCAGAAGATTGCATCCACTCAATTCAATTCATTACTAGCTTTTTAACCACTTGCCGACCTACCATTGTCATTATACTGCGGCAGGTCAGCACGATCCCGTGAACCTTCGTCGCTGTACGTCAGTTCTTTTAAGTGAGATATCGGGCGCTGAACTGTGGGGGTGTCTTGACCACTGGCCACGAGCGATCGCGGGCACGAGAGGCAGAACAGGGACATTTGTGTATAACCCCACACATCCCTGTTCTGAGAGGAGAGGAGATGCAGATTGTGAGTCCCTATAAGCTGGGAACCACGATCTATCATCTCTTATAGTGAGTCCCCTCCCCCTACAGTTAGAATGCACGACTGCGCAATTTTCAGTTAAAGCGACACAGTGTTGTATTGCGAAAAATGGCCCAGTCATTGAGCAGCCAAATCTTTCAGGGCTGAAGTGGTTAAAGTAAGGCTCACATGGACAGGGCGTTTCACAGAACAATACATTTAAAAATAAATTCTACACTCAACAATTTGCGCTAAGGCTAGGTTTACATCTCTGCATAATGAGAACCAGTGCCGATCCTGACCTCCCTGGGGCCCTAAGCAAAATGACATGGCACATTAAAAATGAGAAGCGTGGGGGCGCTGACGACAGTGACATGTCACATTAACCACTTAAGACCCGGACCAATACGCTGGTAAATGACCCAAGGTGCTTTTGCGATTCGGCACTGCGTCGCTTTAACAGACAATTGCGCGGTCGTGCGACGTGGCTCCCAAACAAAATTTGCGTCCTTTTCTTCCCACAAATAGAGCTTTCTTTTGGTGGTATTTGATCACCTCTGCGATTTTTATTTTTTGCGCTATATACAAAAATAGAGCGACATTTTTGAAAAAAAAACACTATTTTTTACTTTTTGTTAAAAAAAAATCAAATAAACTAAATTTTAGTCAAACATTTAGGCCAAAATATATTTAGCCACATGTCTTTAGTAAAAAAAAAAAATCGCAATAAAAAAAAATAGCTACCTAGCGGGAACAGCGACACTAATACAGCGATCAGAAAAATGATCGCTTAGTGACGCTGGCAATAGGGAGTGAAAGGGTTAACTAGGGCGGTGATCAGGGGGTTAAAACTTTATTAGGGGGGGTGGGGGGGCTATCCTGAACCTAACACTAACTGATTTTACACTGCCTGTAACACTGACACTAAATGCAGTGATTAGATCACTGCATTCAGTGACACTGTGACAGGGGGGGTGGGGGGGGCAGATCGCAAGGGGTTAAGTATGCCTATGTGTGTGTATGTCAGTGTAGTGTTGGTGCAGGACTTACTGTGAGGTGTTTCTCTCATCGCAGCGGTTGGAAATACCGCTGCGATGGGAGATTACATCACTTCCCCCTTCATGTGTTTACACAGGAGGAGGAAGTGACACAAAGGGGGAGCGCGCGCATTGGCTGGGAGCGATCGCGGGGGGGCGGGTAAACACTGACATCCGCCCGCTCGTCCCGGATCGCTCCCGGAGACACGGGGACCTCCGCACGCCGCGGAGGGGGTCCCGATCGGACCCCCCACCCGCTACTGGGCGAGGACGTAAATTTACGCCCTTGTGCCCATCCGTGCCATTCTGTGGCCGTATATGTGCGTGCAGAGGTCCTTAAGTGGTTAAAGAAAGTTGAGAAGCAGGGGGAGGCGGTGTTCTGCTGTCGGAAATGACTCAGCCAGCGAGTTTAGAAGCTGGGCGAGTGGGTGAAAATGACTTCTCACCAGGCGGGGCCTTTGCATCTTTGCGGGGGCATAAGCGGCTTGCATAGTGAGCTTATAGGGAGGATCGGCCCTGACGAGAACGCGCGCAAAATTGTGCTCTTTCCTGACATGCAGAGAAATGCACTGCACTTTGGCAGATGTGCGGGAGTGCCATTAATTCTTTATGGCACCCACCATGCACTGGCAACTGTGATGCATCTTGCCGTGCACCAAACTGAATGGTGGCGCATTACCATGTGGTTCAATGTAGCGCGATTCCACAAAAGGGTCAGGATTCTCTTTCCCCACAACTTTCGTGGGTAGGGCAGCCCATTGAAATTAATGGTCTGCCCTAAGTGCAGCCTGCACAGATGTGAACTGAGGCTAAAACCAGAAGTGTTATTTAAATACGTTTGCAAATACTGTAGATGTGGAAGACACAATGGTGTTTATTTGGAGAGTGCCAAATTAGTCTCACTTCTGCATAGAAACCAATCAACTTCCAGGTTTCATTGCCAAAGCTTAATTGTACAAGCTGAAGTAAGACTGATTTTGCACTCTCCAGTTTTAACCACTTCAGACCCACACTATTGACAAAATACGTCAACAGGCGCCAAGTGGACGTCTTTGGACGTGATTTAAAGTGCATTACCCGCGCGCGCCACTGGGTGGCGCACGCCGGTAAACACTGCCCCGCCGCATCGCTAAAGAGCCGCGATGTCCGTCGGGTACATGCGATCGGCGGGAGCACAGCAGGTGACAGCAGTAAACACAGAGCTCCACGTGCTGTCAGAGGAGAGGAGACCGATTTGTGTCCCTTGTACACAGCATCGTTTACCTCCCCCAGTCACCCCCCTCCCCCCACTCAGTTAGAACACACCCAGGATACACATTTAACCCCTTCCTCACCCCCTAGTTTTAACCCTGACAGTCACATTTATACAGCAATTAGTGCATTTTTATAGCACTGATTGCTGTATAAATGTGAATGGTCCCAAATTTGTGTCAAAAGTGTCCGATATGTCCGCCGCAATATCGCAGTCCCAATAAAAATCGCAGATCGTTGCCTTTACTAGTAACAAAAATAATAATAAAAAAAAATCATAATTCGGTTCCCCATTTTGTAGGCGCTATAACTTTTGCGCAAACCAGTCGCTTATTACGATTTTTTTTTTTTTACAGAAATACGTTGAAAAATACGTATCGGCCTTAACTGGGAAAAAAATATATATAAAAAAAAAAAATATGGGATATTTGTTATAGCAACAAGTAAAAAATATATATATTTTTTTTAAATTGTCGCTCTTTTTTTGTTTATAACGCAAAAAATAAAAACCGCAGAGGTGATCAAATACCACCAAAAGAAAGCTCTATTTGTGGGGAAAAAAAGGACATCAATTTTGTTTGGGAGTCATGTCGCACGACCGCGCAAATGTCAGTTAAAGCGACGCAGTGCCGGAAGCTGAAATTTCGCCTGGGCACGAAGGGAGTTTATGTGCCCAGTAAGCAAGTGGTTAATAAATAAACCCAATTGCCTCAAGGCCCTTCTGTCATGAGTTTGCCATAAGCCTGGCCATACATTATACAATTATCTTGTGCAACGTTCCTTTAGATTTACCAAAACAATATATTAGGAGGCAGAGGCGGCTCTAGGCTTTGTGAGGCCTAAGGAAAACTTAGAGACGGGGGCCCCACCATGACCATAATGGGTAGAAAATTCAAGCAAATAAAAATGGCTGCAGAAAGCTGCACGAATCTATCACACAGTGATTGAGCAGAGGTATATTAGGCGGCCACGAGGCCCCTGTGAGTAGGAGGCCTTAGGCGACCGCCTAATTTGCCTAATTAAAGAGCCGCCTCTGATAGGAGGTCAAACCTAAACACTTTCAATTTGTATGCAATCAAGCAGGCCCTTTTACTACATACCGTGTTTCTCCGAAAATAAGACCGGGTCTTATATTAATTTTGGCTACAAAAATCACACTAGGGCTTATTTTCAGGGGATGTCTTATTTACAGTATGTACAATAATCTACATTTATTCAAATACAGTCATGTCATCATGACGATCTAAGAGTGGTTGTAACCCCAAAAAGAAAAAAATATATATCCTGATCCTTTAAAGCATGATAGGCAGCACAGTGACCCGCCGTAGCTCTTCTTCTCCACTCTGAGCACTGCAGAGGAAGGGGCCGCTGACGTCGGAAAGGAGAAGATCTCCAGCCGGTCACGCCAAGCGGCACTGTAAGTAAGGTATTTTCCAAAACAAAGTTAGAAATGGAGACTCACTGCACATTATATAATCTTTTTACAAAACGGATTACATGTTTTTACGATGACTTTAACTAGGGCTTATTTTCGGGGTAGGGCTTATATTGCAGCCATCCTCGAAAATAACGCTAGGTCTTTTTTTTAGGGTAGGGCTTATTTTCGGGGAAACAGGGTAGTTGAAGGTAAATCTAAAGAAAATGTTATAAGAAAATGTAATGGTGTATGGCCAGCTTAACTCTAATCTAACAGAGCTACCACCCTGAGACATAAATAGCAATTAATAAATTGAGGACAACAACGTCAAGTGGTAGCCCATTCTTCCTTAATCACAGTATTGAAAAAAATGTCCGGATGGTGGGTGTGTTTAGAATGTAACTTTTAAATTGCACTTAAGAAACCACACTCTGCCATTGCACCTGTAAATGTCCAGTGGAAACGCAGATCACAGTCTCATTGTACAGAGTCTAAAGGAAAATGTGATGGTACTGCTTTATTGAATGTTGCTCATTATGCCTAACACAAACCCCTATAAAAGGATAAATAATCATATAGGAAGAAAACCCTTCATTATGTTTTTTCCTAACAGCCTACTCATAGGATCTCTAGTTGCCAGCATACTGTATTTGCCAACAAATACATCAGATGGCTTGTAATAAGGCCTCATTAAAATAGACATGCGTAAGCATATGTAAGGGCCTTGTTTGCCCGCACAGGTGTTCCAGGCATCCCAATGCAGGCAGACCCATTAATGACAATTGAAACGCAATGGCTGCATGGATACAGCCACTGCTCTCAATTTTACAGCCATACAGGTGCAGGTGTGCAGCCCCAAATGCAGTGTGATCTCAGGGGCCACATGCATGCATGGCTGTCAGATTGGGAGCAGCAGGACACCTATGCTGTCAAATTGGGGATGCCCTGGACACCTGTGCATCCCTGTCTGGCCAAATACTGAATGCGTGTCAACTAGACTTAAGTACACCCGTGTCAATGAGGCCTTACACATAAAATGCTGTTTGAAAAAAATAAAACGGCATATGTCACTGGGGACAAAATGTCTTCATTTGTTACTGGTTTGGTTATTATTGTGCCACTCTAAATAAATAACAAGCTTGATCCCCACACTGGAGGAAACAGACTTTGTGCTTATGATAGTTGCTCATAGTTTATGATAGTCTTTATCTGTGGATTGCTCATTTAACTAAATGTTCATATAACCACCCTCCACTAAATAAATTAAAATTCCATTACAGTACAGTGCTACATATACTGTATGTGGGTCAAAGATATAGAGGGTGTGTCTTTTTTCTACTTGCATATTGTTGCAGTCACAATTTTGATTAATTACTCAGAGGACGAGGAAACTAAAGACATTTACCATCATATTTAAGATCTTTAAAACAAGGTGCGTACATGCACTGGCGTAGCGGGGGGGGGGGGGCAGGGGGGGTCTCAAGCACCGGGCGAAATATTGGGAGGGGCGAAATCCGGGCGTCCGGACCGGGACCGTGCCGTGCTTGCTTGTCACTTTTTAATGGGAGAGCCATAATGCCGGGCGAGTATGAGTACGGCCACCGCCCTGTGATTGGACGTATGTGGTCACGTGCTCACTGCCAGCGCGCCGGATCTGGCCAATCCATTATCGTGGGCGCCGGGCGCATGCGCAAAGGCTGCCCTGGCCTAGAGGAGTCCCGCCCACGCTTCTCCAGAGGGATACCGCCGCGGCGCCAGGCATCTTCTCCTCCTGTCCTGACAGACTAAGAAGAAGGAAGAATCTCCCTCCCAGACAGTCCCTGGCTCTGGCTGACACTAACATCGCCTGCCCTGGGCCCGCGGATGTGCAGTGGAGCTGCCTGGAGGCTGGAGCACAACAAGCTTCCCTTGTGTAGTAAGTAGACGACAGTGACTGTGACAGTGTACAGAGAGTTGTTCCAGCCAGGTATGACAACAACAAGACTTGGTGTCTAGATGAATATGGTAGTTGGTACTACTCCTCCGTTGTAGTCTGGTAGATAACTGCTATAGGTGAATGATTGAATCCACGTTTCAGGGTCATATGATGATATTGCTAGCAGGAATGGGATATAAATATCATATGAGCCTGAAACTTGCTTGTTGTGCACTAAGATTTGGGCCTTTTTTATTTTATTTTTATAATTTTTGCAGCAGCAACTTTAAGGGGCATTTTATAAAAAATTTTGCCCTGGGCGCCCATAACTCTGGTTACGCCACTGCGTACATGTATACTATGTTTCAGAAGTAAAAACACTACATTTATCTCTAGGTTAAATGGAGCAAATCAAATGAAGCCTGAATTGTTTGTAATGGAGTGTCTGGGAAAGGACTCGAGAGTTGTAATAAAATACAAAGAAAACATTTATCCATAGGACCAAGTTTTGGAAGGTACAAAAAACATTTCTACTGAAGCATGAAGTTCATTTATTTATCTATCAATTTGAACAGAACTGTCTATGTAAACCATTGATCTGCAATACGAGGTGCAGGAATGTCAGTGAAAGGTGTCTGGATTGTGCATGGGATATGCTAAACCACAATTGTTCACACGTGGCACTACAATTGACTTCCATCCCTTCAGGGCAGAAGTGGACAGTTTTTATGTTCTGCATGTAAATGAGTAGTACACAACACACATTACATTTTTCACAGGTCTGTATATCTTTAACCACTTAAGACCCGGACCAAAATGCAGGTAAAGGACCTTGCCCCTTTTTGAGATTCGGCACTGCGTCGTTTTAACTGACGTGGCTCCCAAACAAATTTGGCATCCTCTTTTCCCCACAAATAGAACTTTGATCACCTCTGCGGTTTTTATTTTTTGCGCTATAAACAAAAATAGAGCGACAATTTAAAAAAAAAATCAATATTTTTTACTTTTTGCTATAATAAATATCCCCCGAAAATATATAAAAAACATTTTTTTTCCTCAGTTTAGGCCGATACGTATTCTTCTACTTATTTTTGGTAAAAAAAATCGCAATAAGCGTTTATCGGTTGGTTTTCGCAAAATTTATAGCGCTTACAAAATAAGGGATAGTTTTAATGCATTTTTATAAATTTTTTTTTTTTTACTACTAATAGCGGCGATCAGCGATTTTTTTCGTGACTGCGACAATATGGCGGATACTTCAGACAATTTTGACACATTTTTGGGACAATTGTCATTTTCACAGCAAAAAATGCATTTAAATTGCATTGTTTACTGTGGAAATGACAGTTGCAGTTTGGGAGTTAACCACAGGTGGCGCTGTAACTTTCGCTGTGACTGTGTGTGTGTTTACAACTGTAGGAGGGTGTGGCTGTAGGTGTGACGTCATCGATTGCGTCCCCCTATTACAGGGATGACGCGATCGATGCTACGGCCACAGAGAAGCACGGGGAAGCCGTGTTTACACACGGCTCTCCCCGTTCTTCCGCTCCAGGGACGGATCGCCGCACTGCAGCGGCGATCGGGTCCGCGAATCCCGTGGTCCCGGTCCTGGAGCTTCGGACCGGGTCACGGGAGCGCGTCACGGGCGCGCGCCCGTGACCCACGACTGGGTACTAAAATCAACGTATATATATGTTGATGTGCCCAGCCGTGCCATTCTGCCGACGTAAATGTGCAGTAGGCGGTCCTTAAGTGGTTAAATCTGAACAATGGACACACAAAATTAGATTTAATATATTCCTCAATCACATTTGCCAACATTTTGAGATGGGAATTAGGGACACCTACTAACAAACGCATATAGGCATATAGGCATAGGACACGCCCCTGCCACACCCCCTTAAAGGAGAATTGACAAAAAAAGATTAAAGAAATCCACAAGTGCTTTTTTTTATTACTACTATTTCTTTATATTGGCTTTTAAATGTACAAATGCAGCAATTTAGAAATTGGATGAAAGATTTAGCACTGGGAAACACTTTTTGAAAGATAAAAAGTGCATTTTATATACAACTATATAGATCAGACCAAAATGAGGGACAAATAAGGAGGAAAGAGGGACAGAGGGACATTGTTCCAAATCAGTGACAGTCCCTCAAAATAAGGGACAGTTGGCAGTGGCGGCCCGCCCATATGGGCGCACGGGCGCCGCCCCCCCTCCCGCAGTCACAAAAAAAAAAAAGAATTAAAAAAAAAAAAAAACGGGCCCTTTAAGAACTTTTATTCGGCTAAAATGTCATTTTGACATTTTAGCCGAAGTTTTGGCGGCCGTCTATAGAGGGCGCTGCAGCGCCACCCCCTCTCGCAAGTAACACACGTTCAATGCTATGCATTGGACGTGTGTTACTGTTGCCAGCTGCCTGGTCTATTCGTATAACCGGACATGGGACGCCGGTTACCCGAATAGCGACAGCTGGTTGGCTGAGGGGAACTGCCTATCAAAGCCAGTGGCTCTGATAGGCTTTTCCAGTCCCGCCCTCCGGCTCTCGGAAGTCTATGCTCGGAGCGCAGACAATCTGCGGTCCTTGCATTAGACTGACAGCCGTTTCAGCCAATCAGGTTCCCGGATTCTGGTTTTCAGGAACCTGATTGGCTGAAGCTTCTCCAGGGCGGCAGAAGACATCGAGGGAGGACATGGAAGCGTCAGGTAAGTGATTTTTTTACAGGGAAAGGGGCAGCATGGGGCACAGTGGCAGCATGGGGCACAGTGGCAGCATGGGGCACAGTGGCAGCATGGGGCACAGTAGAAGCATGGGGCACAGTGGCATCATGGGGCACAGAGGCAACAATGAGCACAGGCCGGGCACAGTGGTGACAATTGATGGCACAGTGACTGAATATGATGGCATGGCAGAGAGGTGACAATTGATGGCACAGTGACTGCATTTGATGGCATGGCAGAGAGGTGACAATTGATGGCACAGTGACTGCGTTTGATGGCATGGCACAGTGGTGACAATTGATGGCACAGTGGTGGCGTTTGATGGCATGGCACAGTGGTGACAATTGATTGCACAGTGACTGCATTTGATGGCATGGCACAGTGGTGACAATTGATGGGCACAGTAGCTGCTTTTGATGGCATGGCACATTGGTGACAATTGATGGCACAGTGGTGGCGTTTGATGGCATGGCACAATTAGTGACACAAGTGGTGACAATTGATGGCACAGTGACTGCAAATGATGGCATAGCACATTGGTGATAATTGATGGCACAGTGACTGCATATGATGGCATGGCACATTGGTGACAATTGATGGGCACAGTAGCTGCATTTGATGGCATGGCACAGTGGTGACAATTGATGGCACAGTGGCTGCATTTGATGGCATGGCACAGTGGTGACAATTGATGGCACAGTGGCTGCATTTGATGGCATGGCACAGTGGTGACAATTGATGGCACAGTGGCTGCATTTGGTGGCATGGCACAGTGGCTACATTTGGTGGCATGGCACAGTGGCTGCATGTGATGGGCACAGTGAGGCTGCACTATTTTTTTTTTCGTTTGCCCCCATCCAAAAATTTTGAGCACCAGCCGCCACTGACAGTTGGGCATCTAGCTTGCCTCACATCATAATAAGGCAGATGCATTGGTTGCTGGTTGTATACAAACTGAAGCATAGTTTACTGCACTCCAGTGGATTGATATGCCGCCTGAGGAAAGCAGCAGAATATCAGAAGAACAGCGGCGGTGCTCGATTCTCCTTGTATGGAGCCAGTGTGACGATGCCCCCTTCTCCCTCCATAGTCATGCTGCTGTGTTTATGTCTAAGGGCAACAGCCAGCAGGAGAATAGAATGGCCGTGGTGGCTGGGACAGAAGAGAAGATTAAAGGTATTAAGGTACTTCTGCTCTATTTTTCTCTCTCTCTCTCTGCACAGTGGCTGCATTGGATGGGGCACAGTGGCTGCATTTGATGGGGCACAGTGGCTGCATTTGATGGGGCACAATTGATGCATTTGATGTGGCACAGTGGCTGCATTTGACGGTAGGTCAGTGTATGTCAGGTAGATCAGTGTATGTCAGGTAGGTCATATAGGTCAGTGTATGTCAGATAGGTCAGTGTGTGCCAGGTAGGTCAGTGTGGGTCAGTGTGTGTCAGGTAGGTCAGTGTGGGTCAGTGTGTGTCAGTGTGGGTCAGTGGGTGTCAATTAGGTCAGTGGGCGTCAGGTAGGTCAATGCGCGTCAGGTAGATCAGTGCGCGTCAGATGGGTCAGTGCGTGTCGGATAGGTAACACCCCCCTGGTGCCGTACTCAGACTTTGGGCTGAAGCCCCTGGGCTTTTTGCCACCTAGCAATGCCCATACCCCTGTGTGCCCATAGCAACTGCTAGTGGGAGGGAAGCCGGAAGTGTTTCAGGGAAAAGGGGCACACAGGGGGTCACAGATGCTTGAACAGATCGCCTTTAGCACAGCCGAAGGAAGATAGAAGTGGGGAAACTGGCAGTCCTGCAGGGGGCCCGGACCTGGTACAGGAGGGCTGGCTGTTCTGCCTTATTAGCATATCTGACACACAGGGTGATTAGGGTGTTCCCAGGCACAACTGTCACACCCTGTGCACACACCTATGAGTGGACCAACTCTGCATAATGTGTATTGAAAGAGCAATTTGAAGTCTCCAAATGAAGACCATATAAAATGGTAATAAAACAAGAACAATTGGGAGACAGGGAAAGAACGTTGTCACTTTATAACTGGAAGTGCCTAAACCAGCATTCTTTAGGTTGGCTCATCAAAAAAATATTTTTCAAAAGCCGCATATCTAAAAATAAAGCACACTTCCAGGTAATAAAAAAAAGGTGTGACACCTGTGCATCTCTCTGTAGTATTATACTGTAAGCCCAGGAAAGATTTATTTTAGCAACAGTCACTTTAATAGAAGTCTGCAGTATGGGTTCAGCTGCCACAGTGTTATATTCATGTTGTTTAATGTCAATAGAAAGTTGGATAAATAAAGATATCCTTTTTACATCTGTAAGATAGCTGTGTGCAAATATATGATTTTAGGGTTGAAAAATACTTTAAAAAAAATTTAGATGAATAATATGAAAAAATGCCCGACCAACAAAATGGTCACGGGTACTAGGGCTGCTACCACTCACAGACCTGCAGGGATAGCCAAGGTTAAACTTCCGATAGGGACCCCTCCATATTATTCTTGTCCTTGCAGTGGTTTCCTATGCAAGTGATGACCTCACCTTGCATACAGGCCAGTTTAAGGAAAAGTGTACCAATAATGGTTACTGATGGTGCTAAAAAAAGAAATGCCCCTGTAGTTATGTCTAAATTTAAACAAAGTATTTTCCAAAGCTGGCATAACAAAAATGACCTGACCTTTAAACCAAGGTTTGATTATCAACTTTCCAATATGCGTAGCTGTATATACATTTCCTGAGACTTCGCTGATACCTGCTTTTTGTCCTTGACAGTTTGACGTCATGAAAGCAGGGCGGAAATGTGTGCTGAGTTGCTAGCGCCATAAAGTCCGTTAAATCTCTGCATTAAAAATCTAGGCCGCATCCGATACGGGTTCAGGTCTAGTGATGTAGTCATAGATTAACCTATTTTCTGTTTTTATAAGGATGATCTAATACAAGCTTTTATGTATTTGCTGCTGGCTACACACTAATTATACTGAATTTATTCAAGGGATTCTAGCAATGGCACAACGCACTTTAAATAAAAATCTGCCTATAATTTCCAACCAAGAAACCAGTGCAGGGAATAGTAATATGTAGTGGTTTTATTATAGTAAAAACTGGCTTAGTTAAAATAATAACAAGGTACTTTTGGTTTATAACTGCTAATTCATGGTTTACTACAGATAGTCTCATTGTTATAATTATGGTTTGTAACTTCTAGTAGAATTGTTGTGAAGTTATTCCTTATGTACAATGAGAAATCAATTTCCAGAAGGGACAAGTTGGAAGGCATAAAATAGGTATATTAGATAAAAAGGCTTAATTCATAAACTGAACAGACCAGGATAAGGATCCTTATTTTCATATAAATGAATTCAGTGACTTTTGAAAAATGTGTCACATGGCTGACAATAAAGCTGTCTTTCCTTATGTTAAAGCTTTGTGAACAGAACTTAAAGTTACTGCTTACAGCACATAGAAACCTAACTATATCGTTGTTAATAATTGCGGATCTAGGTATAATGAGCTTATGGATACCATGGAGAAAATCAGAAAGTAGACCCTCACCTGTGCCACATTCCAAATGTTCAAATACAAGTAAGAAATCAAAACTGTTTCAGGAAAAGTGGACTTTAAAGGCACAACACAAAGCAAAAACATAAAATCTAACCATTTATCAAACACATATTATAATCTTTTTCATATAATAAACCATGTCAATAATAATAATCTATTTCCCAACCTTGGAATGGGGAGAGAGACACTCAAATGATTTGTGTACAATACAGCTCTATTGAATTATCAACATTTTTGTAACAGCAGTAATGGGGCTGCTTGAAATCTCTCCACATGCAGATGTCAACGCGTTTCACAATTCTCAATGTTTTTCCAGGACTGGTTGGGTGTGTACATCACTAATGTTAAGAACAAAACATTTAGGGCCGGATTCACAAAGCACTTATGCCGACATATCTGTAAATATGCGCCATCATATCTGTGCGCCATGCCCACAGAACTAAGATACACCTAAAAACAGACTTCATCCGACCGACGTAACTTGCCTACGCCGGCGTATAGTGGGCGCATAGTTACGCTGGACGCATGTGGCACTCCCAATGATTTTTGATGCAAATATGCAAATGAGGGAGATACGCCGATTCATGAATGTACTTGCGCCCGGCGCATGTTTTAATCGATTTGTGTAAGGGTTACATCCGGCGTAAAGTTATTCCCCATATTGGAGGCGCAACTCATGCAAAGGTATGGACAAGGGAGCGAACGCCGTCTAATTTTACGTAGTTTACGTTGTACGTGAAAAGGGCTGGGCGTAGGTTACGTTCACGTCATAGGCAGTGATTCAACGTATCTTAGCCAGTTGTTTCGACGTGATTGTGAGCATGCGCACTGGGATGCGTCCAAGGTACGGCGCATGCGCAGTTCATTGTAAGTTGTTGTCTGAAGCTCAGCCCATCATTTGCATGGGGTCACGCTTCATTTAAATGTATCACGCCCACTTCCACTTATCCTGTCTTACGCTACGTCGGCGCAACATTGGGAGCATTTGCTTTGTGAATTCCATGCTTACCTCTCTGCGATGCGCGGGCGTAGCATAAAAGAGATACGCTATGGCGGCATAAATAAGCGCCGATGTATGTGAATCTACCCCATAGTATATAAGTATAAGTAACATAGTATATAAATTACATATTCAATTAGTACAATATGTTATTCAAATGATACTTGCCTATTGAGACAATGCTGTTCACACATGATGGGCAGCAAAAACCATTTGCAGAAAATAGCAGAAAAAATATTTTTATCTCTTATATATCTTGATAACATTCTTTCTGGGAAATTCATAAAGAGTGGATACGATACTCTTTAGATTTACATCGTGCCTCCACACTACAAAAATTGGTGCCAGCTGTAGATGTATCTGTTGTAAACAGGTACGTGAATTTGTGTCAAGCTCTGCATGCGTTGGAGAACTGAGACCGGAAAGTCCATAATGGACACTCCATTCCCAGAGCAGCTGAGCTAATTAACACGGACACCACAGCACCGAGGAGATTTGTGGCTGGGTGGGCAGAGTGTGATAGGGAAGCTGAGACACTAGTTCCACATTAGGTCTGCTCTCCTTGTGAGTAACAGCGGCTAGTGGGGAGATCCATAGCCAATAGACATCCCACTATTTGCTATAGAATGTGGCCACTGTCTGCTGTCAATCACAAGGAGAGTGTGCACCTAAAGGGAAACCAGTGTCTCAGCTTCCCCATCAGGCTCCATGCCCTGTCAGCACCACCTTTGCTACAAAGCTGTATGTTGCAAAGCCAACAACGTCCTTAACTACCAGCGCCAGGTGGAGAAGGGTGGGTGTATCAGTGGCAAACATACTACCTGCTACACAGCATACAGAGACAAGCACTCTGCCTGTTTCCGTATGCCAACTTAGAGTTGGTCTTAATTACCTCAAGTTTTGTTTACTACAAACTGGAAGTAATTAATGTTTCATTTGGTTCACTAGTATCTACTACGAACTACCTGAATTTGGCATATGTGTTGGTAAAGCTACGGAAACAGGCGTCAGGGAACTTTTAATCAAACCCAGGCCATTTTAAAGGGTCATACCACTAGAAAAGTGTCATTAGGGCTTTATTAAATTCCCTAGTGTATGTTCTAGTTTGGGACTACATCTAATTATGTTTAATTTCTAATGTTTAACTAGTCATCACTATTCTTACACTTTCTAATCTGAGGACCCAAATAAGAGAATTATTAATGTACTGGGACCAACAAGAGAATTATTACCAAATGGCATCAAAGCCATACAAAGACAAATAACAATGGCTGTATAATAAAAAACAAACACACACAATAAATGCATTTGTTTCCATTTAAGTACAGTTTTAGGCATGTTTTCTCATTTGTAAAGCAGAAAAGTAAAAAAACACATTATTTATTAATAAAACAATAATGATAATTTAAAACAGAGAATAAATTCTAAAACATGATTGCAATGTACATGCTTATACACATGAAAGAACTATTGAGGCTGGGTTCACACTAGGGCGAATTGAATGAGGGTTCCCTGCATCCAATTCACAATAGCAGGAGTTTGTGGACACTCTATGGAGTCGGTTCACATATCTTCACAGTGGCTCCTGTGTGTCTTTTGGTCCGTTTCAGGTTCGAATTCAGACAAAAATTCAGGCTGCAATTGGACCTAAAAATGTGAACGAGGATGCACAAAAACATAGAATATCCAGGCTCAAACTTACCGACCAATCAGCAACCAACCAAATTCACCTGTCTAACTGTGTGCGTTAAAAACAGAGGTTTAGTTGCACGCATTTGCAAATGCGTGTGTAAGCTGCAGGCCCCGTCAAGGCGCTCTGTATACTGCAGTCCTAACTATAACATTGCTCCTCAGTGGGAGCACATGACTGCTGATGGATAGATAAGGGGCAGGTGACTGGAGGTAGCCCAGCCCTCATTAAAGGGGCAGGAGCACACTGCACACTTAGCACATGGAAGCAAAGGTGCCAGTGTGCTGCCTGACCACAATGACATAAATACAACAAACAAAAGTCACTGCCCCTAACTATGACTGGTCTACACATTAAGGAGTGCTGGAAAGGGTGCATATACATACAAAAACATAGAATATCCAGGTTCAAACTTACCGACCAATCAGCAACCAACCAAATTCACCTGTCTAACTGTGTGCGTTAAAAACAGAGGTTTAGTTGCACGCATTTGCAAATGCATGTGTAAGCTGCAGGCCCCGTCAAGGCGCTCTGTAAACTGCAGTCCTAACTATAACATTGCTCCTCAGTGGGAGCACATGACTGCTGATGGATAGATAAGGGGCAGGTGACTGGAGGTAGCCCAGCCCTCATTAAAGGGGCAGGAGCACACTGCACACTTAGCACATGGAAGCAAAGGTGCCAGTGTGCTGCCTGACCACAATGACATAAATACAACAAACAAAAGTCACTGCCCCTAACTATGACTGATCTACACATTAAGGAGTGCTGGAAAGGGTGCATATACATACAAAAACATAGAATATCCAGGTTCAAACTTACCGACCAATCAGCAACCAACCAAATTCACCTGTCTAACTGTGTGCGTTAAAAATAGAAGTTTAGTTGCACGCATTTGCAAATGCATGTGTAAGCTGCAGGCCCCGTCAAGGCTCTCTGTATACTGCAGTCCTAACTATAACATTGCATTTTAAGTCTCTTCAGTGGGAGCACATGACTGCTTATGGATAGAACTAGGACGCACTGGACTCCTGCTGTGAGCCGCTGTGTGTTCATAACCCAGCCTTAAGGAGTCATTTCAAGCAGATAAAAAATACATTATTCAATGTAGCCCTGTATTTGTAATGTAGCACCCTGGTGTTTAGGCAGGGTTGCTAACAAATGTTGTTTGCCAGGAAGTAATTGTCCTGGCTAATTGTTAGGAGATCCACTTACTCTGGAATTGCTGCATTTTTCTTATCTGTCACTAGGTGGCAAAGACAGATCATGAATTAATAGGGAGTCTCAGACAATAGGCAGGGGTTCCTTTAGTCCCTTGGCCTGCTGGGAGAGACTATTCATTTGGATGGAGTCAGGTGACCAGAGTTCTGTGCCACCTGGATGGCTGTCTGGGTGGACATGTATTATGACTGCTAGGCTGAAAGCCTGAGGCCTATCCTGAGGACAACTAGCTGCTAGGCTGTCCGTGGCCTATCCAGGAGCAAGAGAAGCAGCATAGGGTTGGGACTTCAGGATTGGAGTCCAACCGAGTTGTGAAGGAACCAGTTGTGGTCAGAGGTAAAAGGGAAGTAAAAAAATAAAAGAATATATGGACAGATGCACTGACGCATTTCACACTATTGCCTAGTGCCTAAACACCACAAATTACAGCAAAATTAGACATGTACTGACGCGTTTCACACTATTGGCTAGTGCTTAGTTAGCTATGACTAAGCACTAGCCAATAGTGTGAAACGCATCAGCTGCATCTCTCATTTTGCTGTGATTTGTGGTGTCTACTGTTTTTTTTACCAATAAAGGCAACCGAAAGGTTTTTCTGTCCATACATTCTTTTATTTTTTGCCTTGTGCATTACCGGCACCTAGGCTTTTCTGAGAGTACACGGACTGTTTCAAACACATCTTTCTGGAGCGGTAACTCTATTTCTCTGTAAAGGGGAAGTAGTCGCCACTAAGAGACCATCCCCCTTATTCCCTCAGGCTACAGTGATTAAGCTTGAGCAAGTACCAAAGAAGTCTTCTCACCAGTCAGGGATGGTAAAGAAGTGGGAAAGTTTCAGTAAATGCCAAGCCAGGGACCCAGGAGGGTAGCGGGGGTGACACTTGAGGAGTATACAGCAGGATAGCTGCAGAAGAGCTCAGGAAACTGAGATCTGGAAGTCTAGTGAGAGACTGGCAGCTCAGTGATTGAAGACCTACAGTGGGATACTGTGAAATAGGAAATTAACTGTTCTGTGTTACCAAGAGTTAGGTACAACTATGTTTAGTGACTGTTACAAGTTCAGTGCCATAGGAGACAATGGTCCTACCTATACAGACCTATACAGACGTGGATTCCGGTTGAAGGTCTTTCCCTGTATAGCTATCTTCCTATTGTCTTGGAGTCTGCCAATTAACATTGCATCTACCTAAGGGTGTCCTGGCCCTAACCCGTTCTCCCATAAATCTTGTTAAGAGACAATAAATCTCTTGTTCACATGCAAAAAGTTACTGGCACCCATCATTTCAGCTTACAATACACCCACCAAACTTTACAAGGAAGGATGTTAGCTCTCCCTAACACTTGAGGTCATCATTAGGCCCCTGGGACTCAGTAATATATCAAGATTAAAAAAAAAAAAATTCTTATAATGCATGGCTGCAGTACCAAACTCCTGCTGTCTGTGTGAAGCAATGAGTTCTAGTTACCCATATATGTCTGTGCTATTACGGTCTGTGTGTTATGTCATTTGCCACTAATCCACTGATTTTGCATTTGGACAAACTAGTCAAGTGACAACCCATCAAAAACATGTCCACGGGGGCGTGGCCTGGACATGGCTGAGTGAGGCAGCTTGTTCTCAGAGCTCCCGGCCTGTCTGCCCAATACTCGGCTGAAATCACGATTAAAACCGGCATGTACTCTGCCAAAAAGTACAAGACCAGGGCGACTACACGGGGGACCCCGGCTGGAAAAATTTCGGGCGAAATCCAGAGGTATTTCAAGCTTTTGCAGGAGATCCCCCCGGGAGGTGACCTAACAGCGCCGCACGGCTCCCCACGTGGTGCCGACGACGAGGAGGCCCGGCCACCATTCCCTGGAGATACGGTCCCCGACACAAGCTACGCCTCACCCCCCTCTCCGGAGACCCCCTCTCAGATGGCGATACCTTCCCCGAGCTTACCGGAGATGGGAGAGTTGGATCAAGACATCCGAACGCTGCTTCAGGCCCTCCCCACGAGATCCGATATTGAGGCCTTAATACTACGCCTTAATACAGGCGCGACATCCAGGAGGTGAGAGGGGAAGTGTCCACCCTTGCTGACCGGGTGACGACCGGAGAGGAGTCGGTTTCCTCGCTGGAGGCACGGGTCACGACGCTTGAGCAGGCCCGCGAACAGCATCGAGAGGCGGCGATCTCCCTACAGCTCCATCTGGAGGATGTGGAGGACCGGAGCCGCCGCAACAACCTGTGGATCCGGGGGGTGCCTGAGTCGGAGGGTCCGGAGGGCGTCGGAGCGCGAGTCACGGAGATCCTCAGGGACGTCCTGGGGGACCCGGAGGCCACCGTCGAACTGAACAGAGCGCACAGATCACTAGGCCCCAAGCCAGCAGATCCAGACAGACCTCGGGACATAGTGTGCAGAATCTACCGCTAGATCCTACGGAAGACCATCCTGCGCAGAACCTGGGACCGAGAGGAGTTGGAGGCGGATGGCTCGCATGTCAGAATCCTGCCTGACCTGTCTAGGGTGACACTACGCCGTCGGGCCTTGCTGAGACCTCTACTGGACCTCGCCAGGGAGTCGGAGTACACCTACAGATGGAGCTACCCCCTCGCTGTTACCTTCCACAAGGACGCACAAGCCTTCACGCTTCAGACACCGGCGGATCTCCCAGCACTTCTCCGATTCATAGAGACTGACCCCATTGTGGTTCCTGACTGGCTCCAGTTCTTCCCCCGTCAAACTGGGCGTTCAGGTGTCGCAGCCTACCGGGGACCCATGCAACCCCGACAACAAAGAGGCAGAAGGAGGCGCCGATCGGGCAGAGGAGAGGTGGCGCTTGAGTAGGCCTTGGGCCATGGATCCCAGTTCCCCCCGCTCTTTCAGCCCCGAGACACTACCACCGTGGGTGACTAGCACTACAGGTCCCATGCCCTCCTTGTGCCCGCTGACATTTACACCCTATGATGGCTCTGTCTTGCCCCCTGGATGACTAACCACCACCCTCGGGTCCATGCACGCTGGTCGTCTGACCCCGCTCCCTATCCCGGCAGAACTAAGAACGGGGATTGCGACCCCCCGGAGAGGCTGTGACTGGTGGTTGCAGACTGTTCTGCTCCTGTGCCCCGCACGCTGAACCATCCTGTCTGCAGATGTCTGCCCCCCCACCCGGGATGTTGCTCGGATCCAATATGGCCCCTGGATAGATGGCATGAGACCCCGTCTGAACCAAATGTGACACAATCCTGAACCGCTAACGCTCTGCCATACCCTATTGATGATGGTCTATACTGGAGGTTTTGGGGCTTGTATATGCCCCTGTAGCGGGTGGGCACCTGTGACTGAGGAGGGGGGCTGTCTTGTCCTGTCTTGTTCTGTCCCGCAGAACTTAGTTCTGGTTGTATATTAGTCTGTATGGGGCCTGGACCGGGTGGGTGAGTAGGGTCCATGCAACGCCAGTCTGTGTTTAGAGGGGAGACACGCAACATGTGTTAATGCCCAGGAGACGGGAGGTGACGAGCTGCTTCTGGGGGTATGGGCGCAGGCAGTGTTCTGCCTAACCTTGAGGAATAGAGTTCACGAGGGTAGGGGAAGCCACTTAGTGGGACAGAGCGGGGGGAGGGATAACCCTGTGTTTAAGTGTCGGGGGGGCACCCCATAATGGGAGCAACACCATGCAAGTTATTTACACTTTCAGTTTGTGCCTCTTATTCTGTTTTTTATTTTTATTTTTTACTTCTGCATCAATGGTTGCGTTTAATGCCGTTATTGTCTGCAATATTTGTTTAATGCCGTGTTATCTATTGTTTAAAGATGCTTTATGTTTTCTTGCCGGGTTTGGGTGGGGGGCTGGGGGTTCGCTTCCTGGCTCTGTCTGGTTAATCCCCCACCTAGGACCGTGCTCGATTACCGAGTTCCCGGTGAGCACTTTAGCCGTTTTATTTGGCTACCGTAGTTGACCTTTGGCTACACGCCCTAGTGTAGGCCCTTTGCTTGTACTCTCTCTCACTACTGCTCTTTCTATCTTTGCTGCACCTACCTAAGACACTTTACTTCTCCCCCCCCCTCCCCCCGTATTGCACGAGTATGGAGGTGCTCAATGTAGTATCACTCAACGCTAAGGGCCTTAATACGCCCGAAAAGAGACGCATGCTGCTACACGACATGCGTGCCAGGAAAGCTGACATTGTAATGTTACAGGAGACTCATTTCAGGGACAGCAGCCTGCCCCTCCTTAAAAATAGGAAGATGATGGGATGATGTTCTTTTTGTAACGAAACATGTCGGGATGGACTACTGTTGTTCCTGCTACCCTTTTTCTATAAGCTCTATTGACCATTGCAAAATGTGAGTTTTTCTCTTTATAATAAATATCGATTTTTATTACGGAATTACGCTATGTACGCCTTGCCTTCTCTTTTTCATGCTTATCGGTTGGAGTACTGATATGCCCTCTGAGTGATCTGTTGAGAGTTGCTGCTTGCTGGGAAGTATTTTTGAATCATCTGTCTGAGGTTTGCCTTCATTGATACCGAATCGCATGACATGTATGGTGTACCCGCTTCAGTATATCAACTTTAACAAAGCTTGATTGGCCTAGTGGGTATATGCCTGTCTAGGTCCAATCGGTCCGGTAAGCCCCTTGTCATAAGCGGTGGTGGATTTTTCACTTCTTTATGCACTGGATTTTGTGTATCTGTTTTACTCAAAGAAACCGACTCACCGATTCATTCAAAACATTTATGGACTTTTGAATACCATTCATTCACATGTGGTGTTGCATGATTTAATCTTTATTGTATTATCGTTATTTGTGTCATTATTAGCGCTACACTTTTCCACACATTTTCTATTAGCAATTTTTTGATCTCTCTTGCTGTGTTAGCGGCTTTTTGTATTTTAAGATAGCGCAGTATTTTTTCTTTTTCGATTCCGCAGACACGACTATCTCACCTCAAGGACAACTTCCGCTTTAGCTGGACAGACGTAGCACTAAAATACCTGGGGACACACATACCCCCTTCCCCCTCGCAAGTGTTCAAGCTAAATTTTCCCCCTCACCCTGAGGGAAGTCCAAAAGCTACTCCAGCAGTGGACCAGCGGCCTTCACTCATGGGTAGGCCGATGCAACATTCTTAAAATGACAATTTTACCCAAGTTTCTGTATCTGATGCAGGCCCTCCCGATCCGCATACCTGGCAGCTATTTCAAGCAGGTACGCGTGGCGTTTTCCCGCTTCCTATGGGCCGGGAAGAAGCCGCGTATACAAAGAAAGATACTCTCATTGCTGAAACATCATGGTAGTCTGGCACTACCGGAGATCAGGACATACTAATGGGCGGCCCACCTGGTGCGCCTCCTTGACTGGTGTCGCCATAGCGACTCCAAGCTCTGGACTCAGGTGGAACAGGAACAGTCGGAGGTTCCGCTGCAGAGGGCCCCCTGGTGCCTGTCGGCTTTGCCGACGCGAGTCACGAAACACCCGCTGTTGGGAACCACGATTGGAACCTGTGCACGACTTTTTTTCACAATTCTCCTTATCTGGTCGCGACTCCCCCCTCCGCCCTATCATCGGACACCCCAACCCGGGCTGAGAGATAGACGTTTCATAGACCTCAAGGGAGCTGGATTTTTTCAAGCCTCCTATTTCAGTGATGGAGGCCGATGGAAGTCTGCCTCTGAACTGGCGGATCCCGCTGGAGCATATAGACTTGACTTCTTGAGGGCGAATCAATTAAACCACTTCTTACATGACCTCCCGCCCCCTGCAGGGCCACAAACTCCCCTCACGACTCTAGAGACCCTATGTGTTGAAACCGGAGCTCTTCCTCATGGTCTCTCTCTGATGTACTCCATGTTGATCTGCCCCCCTGATGACTATCACATACCGGCTCTTACTAAGTGGGAAAGGGAACTGAACACTCAATTTTCCACTTCCAAGAAAATAAACATACTCAGGTTCACCCACAAATCCTCTGTCTGTTCCAAAACGCAGGAGACAAATTATAAGATTCTTGTACGGTGGTACAGAACACCGGATCTCCTGAACAAAATCTTTCCCACCTCCTCAGCCGACTGTTGGAGATGCCGACAGGCCAGGGGTACACTCTTGCATGTTTTTTGGTCATGTCCTCGGATCAGGGGCTTCTGGGAAGAGGTGCGCCGCATTGTCCAGACATTTACGGAGAGTACGGTGCCGGATGACCCGGCGTACTACAAAAAATCCCTGATGCGTCATCTCTTGGGTGCAGCTAAGGCCTGCGTGCCTCTTCACTGGAAGTCCCCTCAGCCGCCGACGATTGCGCTCTGGCTTAGGAAGGTCGACGAGAAGGCCGCATGAAGAACTTGGTCCTTTCTAACCAGCAGAGGCAGGAGGAGTATACCAACACCTGGCAGATGTGGAAAATTTTTAGGTACTCGGGGGAGGGACAGTCGATGAGAGCGGCTAAGTGACCCACAAACATACCTATATAGTAACTGCTCGCATGCGATTAAACCTTGAGATACCCATCACGGTAGTTTGTGCCCCTCCGGGGCATTTGGACATATCCATACTCGTGCAAATTCAACCCCCACCCCCCCTCTTCTTCTATCCTTCCTCTTCATTTTCTTTCTTATCTCTTTCCCTCCTCTCTATTTAAAAATGTCCACAACCCAATTTGGTTCTGAATCATAGTTTAAAAAACACTGCCAAACAAAACAGCTATATATTGCCTTACTAATAAGGGTATATTTAGATACATCTGTATACTTCCAATAAACTAGATAAACTAGATATTTCCAAGGAAACGATCATTCATGACTAATTCTACTCTGTATTACAAGGAATTTTATCGCCAAATACATATAAACAAATTTTGGAGTAGGAGTACGTTTTTCACAAGCTTACAGTAAACCATGTATTACAGTACAAATATTTAGAAGAAGTTACAAAAATAGTGGGTTGGTGTTCATTTCCAACTATATAAGTGACATGACTAGAATGCAGTTATGTGTAATTATTGGGTATTTCTTGGTGTAATCGTAAAAACATTTCATGAATCATTTTATTACTGTGACTATAACTACCATAGTTAAAACTATCATCCTACAATGTCTTTCAATCCTTGTAACCCACCCAATCTAGTTGATCTTCTCCAGAGTCCTTCCTGTATATTCAATAATACAACAATCCAAAAGCACTGCTTTGGCTAACCCCTAATTTTGATTTACTAGTGAAATAACTTGTGCAAGCACCACTAGTATAACCCCTACAGTATAATGCCTCGTACACACGACCAGTTTTCCCGTCTGGAAAACTGCCTTGACAGCTCTTTGGCCGGGAAATCCGACCGTGTGTATGCTCCATGGCAGTTTTCCAGACAGGAAAACTTCTGGGGGAAAAAAGAGAACCAGCTCTCTTTTTTCCGCCGGGCGGTTTTTAACCCGGCAGTTTTCGTATGGGAAACACTGTGATGGAGCATACACATGGTCGGGATTCCCGACCAAAGCTCTAATGGCAGTTTTCCTGTCAGGAAACCCTGTCGTGTGTAGGGTGAAAAAGTTACAGAGCGTGTTCTCGGTTTTCCCCTCGGGTTTCCGGCGGTAAAAAGTCAGCCGGGAAACCAGTATGTGTGTATGAGGCTTTAGAGTTAACAAACAAGAAGTAACAAGTATGTAAGTGAGATGAAAGCCTGTATCTTCAATGCAAGGATCTTCAAACGTGTCTTTAAGGTTCACTTAGCAAAGAGTTATTTTAAAAAACTTCAGCATCCAAGTTGTGTTTTCCCATATACAGCTATCAAGGCTTCTCTTAAAAAAATTATAATAATGTGACGCATGATAATAGACCTCAGGCCTTTGTAACAAATTAATTGAACTTGTAGTTGGGGTGCAGCGTGTGCAGCAACAATAATTAACACAGACAGGTGCAGGGCAGAACTTGTACTGGAATAATTCTGCAGCAGTTACAATAAATCTATGGGCTACCTGGCCGGGTTCACTCATGGATTCCAGTAACATGAAAGGAGCAGATTCCAGCCGGACTGACAGGGTCTGTTAAGAGGGGCAGAATGCTTGATGGAAAATTGGTATGTAGTTTACTGTTATACTCTGTAAATTTGAAAACTCAATAAAAACTATTGTTGAAAAAAAACGAGGGGCAGAATGCGACCTGGCCGTCTAGTGCCCAATTGGGAAGGTGGGCAGAAGAGTTGCAGCCCTACACTTTCCCTCATCAGGAACCTTTCCCTAATGCCACCTGTAGTGGAGAAAGTAGACTGCAACGCCTACAAACTCATTGTACTGATTGTACCTGGATTTGTTTTGTGAATGTAATTAGAATCCCGCTGAAGTCAATGGTAACCACATTTTTAAAATTGGTTCTGCTCATTTTCAAGACTAATAGGCCAGAGGTTGTCAAACAAATAGCATGGGGGGGGGGGTAATCACTGCCCTGGGGGACATAGCAGCCTCCATTTTTCTCTTGTGACAGGTGTATTTTAATACACTGATTTACAATACAATTTCACAAATCTAATATTCCTTCATTGTGAGAATTTAGGCTACATATTATGGGCCGGATTCAGAAAGAACTTACGTCGGCGTATCTGTTGATACGCCGCGTAAGTTCTAGGATGCGCCGGCGTATCTTTTTTCTGTATTCAGAAAGCAAGATACGCTGGAATTTTGCTAAGATACGAGCGGAGCAGGTCTCTTACATCATCGTATCTAAGTTGCATATTTACGCTGGCCGCTAGGTTGCGCTTCCGTCGATTTACGCGTCGAATATGGTAATGATCTAGGTACGCCAATTCAGAAACGTACGTGCGCCCGACGCATTTTTTTCCGTTGTTTGTGTAAGGCTTTTTCCGGCGTAAAGTTACCCCTGCTATGAGAGGGGTAGCCAATGTTAAGTATGGACATCGGGACGGCGTCAAATTTTTCCGTTGTTTGCGTAAGTTGTTCGCGAATAGGACTGGGCATAAGTTACGTTCACTTCAAAAGCATTGACTATTTGCGACGTGATTTCGAGCATGTGCACTGGCAGACGTCCATGGACGGCGCATGCGCCATTCGTTCGGCGCGTCATTTACGTGGGGTCACGAGTCATTAACATACAACACGCCCCCACCTGCCTATTTTGAATTACGTGTGGTTACGCCGGCCCATTTACACTATGCTGCCGTAACTTAGAGAGCAAGTTCTTTCTGAATACGGGACCTGCCGCTCCCAGTTACGGCAGCGTAGTGTAAATGAGATACGCTTTGCCGCCGTAAAGATACGAAAATGTATCTGAATCTGGCCCTATATCTCTGCTTTTGCACCACACTTAGTGTTTTTAGTGTTTAGTGTTCTTTGATGCCTAGGTACTACAATAAAGCTTCATAGCACCCAGACCATCCATGATGTCTTTTCTAATATATCATTTTTTTTTTTACGGCTTCTAGGTTAAGCTGACCAGATTTTTAATAAGAAGTCCGGGGACATTTTTTTTTTTTTTACTAGTAATGGTGACAATCAACAGGACTTCGATATTGTAGTGGACAAATCGGACACTAAGTGACACTTTTGACACTTTGTGGGAATTAGTGACATTAATACAGTGATCAGTGCGGCCGAGGGGGGAAACAGAGAGATGACATCATCTCTCACCGCCCTGCGCCCGCCTTGCATCCCTGCAGTAACTTCCGCCCTCACTCTGCTGCCTGACACTGACAAGCAAAACACCACCTTAGCAAGTGACAATCCGCAAGGTGTGGCAGGTGAGATGGCAAGTGACAATCTGCATCTGGTGGCAGGCAAGTGACATTCCGCAACTTGTGGCAGGTGATGTGGCAGGTGACTATCCACAACTTGTGGCAAGTAACAATCCGCAACATGTGGCAAGTGAAAATCCGCAACTTGTGGCAGGTGGCATGGCAGGTGACAATCTGCAACATGTGGCAGGTGACGTGGCAAGTACACCTGTGTTGAAGCCTTGAAGGCACTCACAGCCTCTCAAGTCTCACTCTCTGGGCCCAGGCTACTACTGGGTGGGGATCGGAGGAAGATCACTCTGCTGGGGCAGGTAAGCAGATAAGCAGGCCGTGGCTGGCCATGATTTGAGCCAAGGCAGAAAAACATGCAAGTGGAGCTGAATGGGCATGCGCCCAAAACTGGAAAAAAATCCCTCCACGTCCAGCACATGATCATCAGAAAGGGGCACAGATAATGGAAACTGGAAAAAAAATCCCTCCACGTCCAGCACATGATCATCAGAAAGGGGCACAGATGATGGAAAAAATACACCCCCCTAAGCTAGTAGGAGCACAGAGCGGGGGGGGGGGTGTGATTCAGATTTATTGATTTTTATTCTGCATTGACTTTCTTTGAAATTGCCACAGCTCCTGTTGAAATCCAATCCGGGGACAAAACCAGGGACAGACCTGGTCCGGGGACAGTGTTCTGAATTCAGGGGCTGTCCCTGGAAACCGGGGACATCTGGTCACCCTATTCTAGGTACCAGTATGCAGTATCTCACGCCAAAATACTCCCTTTTGCCCTTTTGCCTTCCAGTAAACTGCTGTCCTAATATTAAATAAAACCATTTCGGACAGTAGTGCAGGCTGCTTTTAGCTGATTTTTAAAACATCAGAATTGCGTGGAAGCTGAATCTAAAACAATTCTTGTCTGTATATAATATAGGAAAGGGATAATAAAACTAGGATAAAAATCTTGAATGTATAAAAACAAGCGAATAAGAATAATACGCTTTTATATTTACATATATCAGTGACAAGTTACATAAAGCAGACTTCAGTCTTGGGTGAAGTAGATATGGGATTTCAAATCTAACTCTGTTCATAAGTGACTTTTCTGCTTGGAGCTGCTCTGGAACAACTTCAATTTCAGAGTTGTCTTGAATCAGGAACTCAGCACAACTGAAGGCATAGCAGCCTACAGCTCAAATCTCAACTGGGGTAAGAAGATAAGATTAAGCTGAAAGATGTTTGAACTACAGGAGTAGGCTTCTTTGCCTTTGACATACAAGAACACCTTGTGAGCATGTTGGAAGATTTATGTAATGGTGTCTATTTACAGAGCTTATGAATTTTTAAAACAGTATTGGGGTGAAGTGTTGCCTTTGCAGTATGCTAAAGAGACACAGTCTTAGGGCCCTTTCACACTAGCGGACGAACGGTCCGTACCGGACTTGTAATGCTTCCCTATGGGAGCGGATCCGTTAGCGGATGATGCATCCGCTAACGTCTGCTAGATCCGCATCCGTTTTTGCGGACGGAAGAATGTCCTATTTTTCTTCCCTCCGGCCAAACGGATCGGATGCAAACGGACAGACGGTCCGTTTCCATCCGACTCCCCATAGGGGAGAGCGGAGGAGAGACGGGGCGGTCCCTGCACAGTGTGCGGGGACCACCACGTCCGCCGACAGCTGAGCGGAGACCCCCCCGCTGAGCTGACGGGCACACGGAGCGGACCGAAAAACGGTCCGCTCCGTGTGAAAGGACCCTTATTCTTATGCCTCCGGTCACTTATCTGGAGCAAGTGCAAAGGTCAGGAGTACTTACTTTACCCACTGCACTTTTGGGTCAATGACTCACTAACAAGTGAATCAAGAATAAGGAGGATAGCCCTGGAGATTCCACTTTTGAAAGCCAAAAAGGTAACAATGATTTCCTTTTGGATTCCTTTTGTTACGACTTTGAAGTGACTTTGATAAGACTTTTACACTCTATGTCATTGAAGTTGGGTCAAAGTTGGATCAAAGTAGTGCAGGAACATTTTTTTAAGTCACAGCATCTTCAGTAGTGCCATTTGGAACGACTCTCATAGGGATACATGTAATTTCACATGTTCTGCAACTTCGGGTCTCACAAGTTGCATCCTAAGTCACAAAAGTGTGAACTGAGTCTTAAAACCTTTAAAGAATAACTCCACTTTTGTTAAGTAAAAAAACATTTGCCTCTGGGTGATCTATAAACATTGCAAGGTCTATAACAACCTTTGTTGCAGATTCCTACTTTTTGTTATTCTGAAGTAATCCCTGTATAATCCTCTGATCCTCAGTGCTGAGTGGGTCTAATGGGAGTGGTTTCATGATTATCTATCAGGTGTGCACCTGCGGGGCTCTAAAGAGGAAATCTGCTGGACCTGCATCCCTTTAGACGTGTTCCTACTGGGAGTATCTCACCAAAAATGACATTTTTGTTGCAGGGGATGCCTGAAATCTGTCTTGTATCTTAGGTAAACTTCTGAAAAAATTGGCGAGCCAATAACACAAGCAGAAAATTATGTTTCTGGGGGTGGTCAGTACACACTCTGTACAGAACAACTCCAGGTAGCCATATTGCAATGCATTCTCAGACAATTACAGTGGCTGCAGATTGAAAAGGAAAGGTGATTTTTAATAACATTCATTTACAATATGACTTGTGTTGCATTTGTGTACGCTATATTATTTTTTCTTTATTTGCTATTTTTATTTTATTTTTTGAGTTACCCTGTAAATTATAGCTTTCCTTTAACATAAGTGTTAGTAGAGTGTTAGTAAATGATAGGCCAAACACAATGCACTAATTTCATATCACGAGGTCCAGATCTGGATTTACCATCAGGCAAAACAGCTTATGAATATGGACAACTAAAGAGGCAACTTCCCTGCTGAATTTTTTTTTTCATATCATAACTTTTAGAACAAATTAAATTAAAACATTTAAGTAATGTAATGTAATGTAGGTTTATAAAATGACTAGCATGCTCTGTTATGTGTACTCATTGAGCGCTGTGACATTAGAGGGTTGCATTAAATCTGGTAGGAAGGTTGCTGGTCAGCCAGTAGGAAGGTAGGTCTTTGGCATAGGGCTTGCAGAAGTGTGAACTGACTATTCTCTTGAGGGATCTTTTGCATACTTAAGCATAGAATGTGGGGAAAGAGGGGAAAGTGGGGAAAATCTCACAGAAAAGAAACAATTTTGTAAACATGGTTGCTCACCTAATTTTTTTCCTCCAAAATGAAGCTTATGCTACAGACTGTAAAAAAAAAAAAAATCAACTATTTTAAAGTAACCCTGCCACCGAACTCCAAATCCAATGACAGTAGTTTACTGTACAGAAGGGTGCAATGGCGTGCACCACTGAACACCACTCTGCTGTGGTATGGTGATGGAGCTCAGCAGGAGGAACTAGTGAGCAGTTCCCCTACTAGAAGTGTTAGTTTTACAACAGAGTTCGGGGGACAAATCTCTTAGATTGAGGCAGCAGGCAGCAGCACTGGCAGCAAGGGAAGTGGGTATATACAGTACATTCCCCTTACTGTGGATTTGGATAACAGTGACAGGGTTGCTTTAACCAAACAAGCAAGGTATTGTGGTCAAAAATCCTTTATATAAAAGATATGCAGCTTCTGAGACACTTATGATGGATATAGATAGCCAGCCCACGGGAGTAAAACAGCAGCAGGCTTGTTTTATTTGAGCTTCATGAGAGCAATATGAACAGCAAGCTTTGACAAAGCATTTGCATAGCTTTCAGCAAGCTTTGTTTAAGTTTTGCTAGCAGCATTCAGCAGACTTTTAACAAGCTGCAAGAAGTGCTGAAGCCTGCTAGCAGCTTGTTTAAAGTGACAATCAGCACTCCCATTAGGATCTGTGTTCAGCATTTACAAACTGGAGCTGAATGGTACTTTAAAAGCTTGCTTTTCGGAACTCCATATGAAAAAAGCTTAAAGCAGCAACTTAGTTGCCGACCAGCACACGACTATTTACGTCGACAGCATGGCACAGACAGGCAGAAGGACTAGGGCTGTCTTAATGAGAGAGAAAACCTGGGCACTGCCCAGGGGCCCAAGCTACATAGGGGGCCCCTTCACTTTCCCCAAAGCAGCTGGTCCTTGAGCCCACACTTCCCCAAGATTGGGGGCCCCATGATGGCACTGAGAGTGATAGATACACAGGGGCGGCAGGCTGGCAGCGGCAGTGCGCCATGCTGTGCAGAACGATACCTATTATTTCACAGCCAGCAGGGAGGGGCAGGGCCGGAGCGCCAGTGATGCTCTGGCCCTGCCCCATGCAGCTTGAATGCTTGGGACTCGAAGGTTGCGAGGTAGGAGCTGGAGGGGAAGCTCCACTTGTCTGCCTCCTACCTACCTGATGTCAGTTTATCTGCACTGTAGGGGCCCCAGAGCATTACTTTGCTCGGGGGCCAACGATGCTGTATATATACGTCCCCTTTAAGAAGCTAACATTGTGGGCACGGTAGCTCTGTGACTCCGACTGCGGGTCCTGCGGACCTGATGTCCGCGGGCATACCTGCGATCATGTCACGGTGAGTAAGAAGGGGGAAATGCTGATGTAAACAAGCATTTCCCCAGTCTTCCTAGCGACAGGACAGTGTACACAGCTTCCTGTAATCGGAAGCTGTGATCACTGTCGTGTCACAGTAAGCCCACCCCCCCTACAGTTAGAACACATCCCTAGGCACACTTTACCCCCTCAGAACCACCTAGTGGTTAACCTCTTCACTGCCAGTGTCATTTTGCCAGTAATCAGTGCATTTTTATAGCACCGATCGCTGTAAAAATGACAATGGTCCCAAAAATGTGTCAAAAGTGTCCGATGTGTCCCTCATAAAGTCACAGTCACGATAAAAATCGCAGATCTCCGCCATTACTAGTAAAAAAATAATAATAATAAAAAAGCCATAATTCTAGCCCCTATTTTGTAGAAGCTATAACTTTGCAAAAACCAATCAATATACTCTTATTGCGATTTTTTTTTAACCAAAAATATGTAGAAGAATACGTATCGGCCTAAACTGAGGAAAAAATTTTTTCTCATATATTTTTGGGGATATTTATTATAGCAAAAAGTTAAAAATATTGTTTTTTTTTCAAAATTGTCGCTCTATTTTTGTTTATAGCACAAAAAATAAAAACCACAGAGGTGATCAAATACCACCAAAAGAAAGCTCTATTTGTGGGGAAAAAAAGTACGCCAATTTTGTTTGGGAGCCACGCCACACAACCGTGCAATTGTCAGTTAAAGCGACGCAGTGCCAAATCGCAAAAAGTGGCCCGGTGTCAGGGTCCCAGCGCTCACAGCGCTCAATCTGTGCACAGGCATGTCAGAATCGCGTCACGGCGCGCGCCTGCGCATCTGGGGTGCACGCGCGTGCGTGGCGCGGCAGCGCGGCGCGTGCACGCCCCCCCCGGGACCAATCAGAGGCCTGACAGCCCTACTTAAACCAGCCCCTGTCTTTGCACAGGTTGCTGGTTTATCGTCAGCTCTGTGTAAAGTTTTGACACTTTGATTTGTGCCCTTTGACCCGGATTTGCTTCCTGACTCAGCTCTCGCCTGGAAACCTGACCTTGGCTTGTTTTGTGGACTTTGCTGCCTTCCTTAATCCTCTGACCTCGGACCGTGACCTGGATTTGCCTCTGTCCCCTGCCCCTGAACTTTGGCTTGCACCTCTGGACTTGTCTTAGCCTTGCCCTGAACCCGGACTTTAACCTGTACCCCGGATCTGCTGCCGTCAGTCTGCTAGCTTCTGAGCTGTGTACTGGGACTGTACCACTTTCACCTGCCTTGGTGACCATCCAGCTCCTGCATCCCTTCTCAGCCGCTAATCTTCAGCAACCTACACCCCACCTACTACTCCGCTGGTACCGGTACCTCCTTGTGCCTCTGCCTCCTGTCTCAAACTCCAGGGGGCAGGTGCGCTTGGTTGTAAAGGTGAGCCGTCCTCAGCATCTTGGCCTTGGTAAGTACTGACACCCGGTCAATGACCAGCAAAATGGTCCGGGGCTTAAGTGGTTAATTTGCCAAAAAACTTGATTTTTCCTAATTAAGTGCATTGTTCTGTACTCTACAACACTTTGCCAAAAAACACACCCCTGTTTCCTTAAAAATAAGTGCAAATTTAGGTACAGTGGGTTTGCAAAGAGAATATAAGCAAAAGGATTATGTGCTTAAACAGCAACATATTTTGTGAAGACATATCCCTGGTTTCTGCTAAATAAGTGCTGCTTTTAGCATGATAAGTTTGCAGAGATTATCAACTCCTTAAAGCAGGCAGCCTGCCAGACTCCCATGTATGGCCCCTGAGTGTCAGGCACCAGGTAAACAAAAACCTTTGCTCCTGATACCAGCTGCTTAGGAGCCTACTGCATCGCAGGGCAGTTGAAATGCAAACAAATGCTTCGGCCACTTTACAGCACAGGCAGGTTCAAATATAAGCAAAATCTGACTAGCGGCTGCTAGTGTGCAGGCTCGTCTATCAGTACTCATCGGCGCTTCCTCATCAGTGCAGGCCACATCTGAGCAGTGGGGTCCACATGTGAAAAGCAGCAGAGGCTGCCAACAAAAGTTCCCTGTTCCCAGCCTAGACTGCACAGTATAGGTTACATGGGCAGTAATTATTATTATTTTTTTTTTACAAAAAATACTGCCACTCGATGTGGATGGTGGAATCCTCTTGCTGTAGCATCGTCTTTGTATCCTGACAGTGGGGAAACCACCCCACCGTATATAGCCTGCAGCGCTGATCGAGAGGACATTTTCCAACTGTTTGGTTGAACAGAAGTTGATCGGCAGATCAACTTTTGTTTAACCACAGTGGCCATACATGAATCAAGATTCGACTGGTCTTCTCTGAACCAGCCAATTTAGATCCATGTATGGACAGCTTTAGTGTAAACAAAGCAATGCGATCAGCCTCTAGCCTTTACTGGGAGCGTTCCCATGTGCCTTTTCAGTGCCGATTTCCTGAAAGAAGGCAAGCTATTTGGTTAGATTTACACTAGCCAATGCTCTGAAAAACACTTTGCTAAGCAGCCACTATCAGGCATTCAGCAGGAGAATTAATAAAGTGACTGATGCATAAACCACAATATAAAAACAGTGCTCAAATAATGGCAAAATGAATAAACATTCAATAAACGTATTATAAATAATAAGTGCCTTTTATGACTCTGAGGCCCGGTTCACACTGGTGCGATGCCAGACATCACATGTGATTTGCAGCGTACTGCTGTTCACATCACATGCGATGTCTATGAAATGGGATTTCAGCCATACAGATAGTATGGTTGATATCGCACCGCATTCGGTCCAAACACGCACAGGACCCTTTTTTTTGTTCTGACCAGAATCGGCTCGCACGGCTCGCATGGGTGTTCACACCTATGCAATCCAATTCATGTTTGAACTGTCAGTACGCAGTGTGAGCTGAACTGGGGGTGTCGTTAACATTGTATGACCCAGCATTTCGCATATGGCAGTGTGAACTGATGTGCGAGTCGGGTGCAGTGGATTCACAGGGTTCTCGCATTGCACCAGTGTGAACCGGCCCTTATTTGTAACACACAAAGTTCATATAGTGAATTGATGTAGATATATAAACTTTGTGTGTTACAAAAAAGATTTAACAAAAGGCACTTATTATAATATAATAGTTTATTGAATGTTTATTAATGTTGCACTTTTCTGAGCACTGTTTTTACATTGTGGTTTATGCATCAGTCACTTTATTAATTCTCATTGTATTGAAGCACATTTGCATTAAGTATTATCGTATGCACAATGGCCACTTTATAAATGATATATTGTCACACATTACATGGTTTAACACAGGAAATAGCGCTCCATATATATTAATCATTTTTTTTTACTTTATTCCTGGTCCCTGGTCTTGAGCTGTTTCATCATTTAGACCAGTGCAAAGATTTCAATTTTTTTATACAGAACAGCAATTCCCTACTGTGCATGCGCTGTGCTTTCTAACTGGCCTGGCGGCGGAAGAAGGAGGAGGGGGGCCAAACTTCAGAGGGACGGTGCCACGGAGCTATCTCCCCGAATTGAATCAAAAACAGGTACCCATTTCCCCCCTCCTCCCTGAAAGGTCCCAAATGTGGCACCGGAGGGGAGGAGGAAGCAGATAAGCGGAGGTTTCACTTTTGGTTGGAACTCCGCTTTACCACTTTAAGAGGGATTATTGTTCAGTGGGTAACTTTGCTTAGAGGGCATGCTAGTATTTATAGGTAGGCCCACCAATCTCACACAAACTGTATATGTATTTTTAAAAAGGTACAAATTGTGGCATTGAAGGTGGATCAAGGACCATTCGTTATCAACAAACAATGCTGCATACAAGTCAAAAGCCGATTTTGCTTGGTTGGTTCTGCAATTTTCAACAGTAGATCTAAAGTCATTAATCATATACTTGTTAAAAATCCGCTCTGGTAATCCATACTATGTGGGAGAATAAAGAACACCATGATCAAACTTTAAGGAATGTAAAAGGTAGCCATGTTTTCATGCAGGTAATAAATAAACAGGTAAGCAAAATATAATTTACACCAATGTGATTTATTATTTATTATGCGTTCTATCTTTCCGAGCATGCTTCTAAAATCATCTACTACATCATCCTCATAGTGTAATTCCCTTGATCCATGTGTCATTTGTCTGACTCTGTAACACACTTCAGGCTATCAAAATTTGCAACACTTTCACTGCAGTCAACACCCATTGTGTATTTTAGATAATACAAGCTGGACCAGAGCTTTCATTTATTTTCCACCATGATCATGAATAGAACCTTACATTTTGGTGGCAATGACAGTGTCCCACTTGACAGTTTCCTCTAAATGGGAGTGGAAATCGGAGATAAGGATTGCTCTTGAAAACACATCCAAAAATTCCACACAGATTGAAAGGATTTCCTGGAAAGGGCAATTATTACTTTACTCTGTGGAAAAATAAAATGTTTAAATTTAACAATCAGTGGATGTTTACTCTATGTTGTGAAAAATGTCCCTTTTAATTGCTATACAAGAATGCTACAAGAAATAAAAGTTGTATTGCTATACCTACAGTATGATGCACATTTTGTAGAACAGCCCTGCACTCACTGATTATTGAAAGTCAAACAGTCTGGATACAGAAAATGTGCCTGATTCTCATTGTGTGCTTTATATAGTACACACTGGTCTCCCATTTTCCAAGAATAAATGCTGCACCTGCAATAACCAACACAAGATTAATATTTCCCTATGCTGGAGCACTTCAAACCAACCACCTGTAGATATATAAAAAAAAAAATTAATTTGCTCTTTATTGATTAATAAATAAAGCTCTCTGATGAAGTCTTAATGACGAAACGTGTAAGAGCGTGACCATACAGCGACCGGAAGTTACGTGTGTGTGTCGCGGACAGGGGAACAACCTCCGCAGCTAGCGTGACGGATGGTGTACACCTCTTCTGACTGGTGATAACGCGGTTTTAGATCGTGCTATGCTTGTTTCAATTTTACTGTTTGTAAGTGTGTTTCCAAGAGGGCTGGCTCGACAATAAATGTTGTTAAACAGGATCACGTTATGTGGAGTTTTTCTTTTCCATCACTGACAACCCACGGAGTGACCTGCAGCTCTAGCTACTCTTGAAAAATAAATGACAATGTAAAAAGGAAAAGGGGAAAACATTAAGGCACTCACATATGCCATCATCCGTAATATTCAATAGAAAGGTAACTTCCACTCTGCTTAATTTTTAGCTATCTCTACTCTGGCCCACACTCATCCATTTTTACTAACTTCTCTAGGTCTAACCCATTAAGGCTTCTCTGGAACGGATTACATAGCTTGATTGCTCAACCTGGATATATTTCCTTTTGTGGCCTCGCTCTCCGCTGTTTTGGTTCCGGTTATTTTGAACTTTTGGCTAACTACTAGGTATTTCTACCACCCCATCCTAGATTGCTGATGTCTGACATTAGAGAGATGTATATATATATAATATTCATGATGTTTTCTTATGCTCTATTGCTCTTTATAGATCTGATTGGTCTATCACGGATCAGATGTGGTTTTGATGCTATGTAGAGGTATCTTCTGATGCTCTGGGTAGGCTCATTTTCGTTTTCCTTCTTTATACATATTGTTTGTATATTAGGTCCTTGCCTATACAATGCATCTTTTCTTCTTTTTCAGCTGTATAAGTCTTTTCTTCTACTAGCCACGCACAAATTATTCCTGACATACCTATGAGTATTAGTGTCCTTGATGTATTGGATGTCGGATGGTCATCTTGATATTGGTAGAGACTCCGTCTATGTGCTTACTATTACCGTTTTTACTCATTAAAATTATTGTTTGTTAAATGTTATAATTGATTACTTTCATTTCAGACAAATGAAATATTTTATATCCTACTCTCAAAATCTTCCTACCTCGTCCTGAGGAAGCCAACAGGCGAAACGCGTAGACGAAAGGATATTTTGAAATTCAATGTGTAAACTATGTGGTTTTAATGTATCTCATTATCTTTTGCATTAAAGTATATTTTTTCTAAAGAATCTTTTTCCCATCCTTGCCTTTAAAGTCCGCCCTGTTACTGCTTTTTAGCAGTCACAAAACCTTTCTATTGAAAAATAGATGACTCTTCTTTGATCATTCTGGGCTTGTAATATACCATATGAATGGGAATTTGAACCCCTAGGGGATCTTGGTGTATGTTGCATGCTGATCAACATCGACTAGGGCCACTACCTTCTATCAGAACTTTAATCACAAAGTGTGAGCCACCTGTTTCTCATATGTTTAACATACGAATGCCAGTCATGTTTTTAATGATTGACAGGAACGCTGCTATAGTATTAGATGCTTTACAAGATTGTCTTCTTGGACTTGATTCTCTACTTTGTGTATTTCATTTATTATTATTATTAATATTATTATATTATACAGAATTTATAGCGCCAAAAGTTTGTGCGGCGCTTTACAACATGGGGACAGACAGTACAGTTACACTACAGTTCAATACAGGAGGAATCAGAGGGCCCTGCTCATTAGAGCTTACAAATTAGAAATATACTGATATAGCGGCTGCTTTTATACACGTGTGGATCATTTCCATTATTTTGTGGAAATTTTGTGTTTTATTAGTCATATGATAGTTTGCCATTTGATTTGTTTATTTTAAACTACATCCTAGTGCTGAGTGATGTTATTAGGCCTGAGAATACACTAAAATTAATCAATTTTTAAAGCCCAACCTCAGCCAAAATAGTTAATTTCATTTTAGATAAGGTAGGAAAAGATTAGATGTTCTTTAGGGCCCCATTTACACCTGTGCAGCACAATATCTTCATGTATTGAGAGGCAGCATAGGGTAGCCTATTCACTTGGTGCCAAAGTAGCCCCCGCACATTTTTCTGGCTGTAAGTCTTGCACGCTTTTACAATGCATTTTAAACGTGTTTTGTTGCACAACAAAATGTGTGATGGTCTCTATTAAGAAATAATGGTACTGCAAGCAAAATTTGCATGTTGCCATGTTTTTGCCTGCAATTCCGAATTGCAAATGGTGTGAATGTAGTCTAAAGTATAAATAAAGACAAAACTGTTTTATTTAAAAAAAAAAAAAAAATCAAGAAGGAGGATTATCATTCTTTTTTTGTGTAGGAAACAAAATCACTCAATTCCCCCATGAACACAGTCAGTGTTCATGGGGGAATCCCTCTCGCCATTGTGTGTGGGGGAGTGGGGGAAGCCATCGTTATTGGGAAAACACAGTGATTTTTTGCTAGCGGCTATAACAGCACTAGTCACAGGTAAAATCTGATAGGCAGGTTGTACCTAAGTTGATCGGTCAATAAACTTGAGTACACACAGTCTACCCATACATGGCTCATACATGGCTGACAGACATACTCTAGGTATATACAATAACAGTAAAGAGGAGAACAAAGGTACCTCTGTGGAAGCACTATTACGACCTACAGAAAAAATCATGATGACAAAGAAGAGAATTGGACTGTAGGCATATCCATCCAGGGTTGCCATATATTATAGAAATAAATTGAGGCAGGCCCTACCTGTATATATGATTTTATATTTTGAAAGCTCAGAGTTCATCTGCCAGAATATCACTTTATTATTTTCTACCCTACACACCTTAAGGGGTACACGGTTTGACTTTACTTTACAGAATGGAAAAACTGAATAAATGTATAAATCAAATTGTTTTTAAATATAGCTACTTAGAAGGCTTGGATTAAAATACATTTATAAGAAAACATGGCCAAATTCCATAGTGTGGAAAAGATATTATATACTATATGGTGTGTTACGCTATAAAGAGCTACAGGCTTTTCCATCTATTAATAAATTGTTTGGACGGAAACCAGAATACTACATTTTGTACTTGGATAACAGTCGGCGTGTTAGATTTAGGTTGTCCACACAGAATACTTACAACCAGAGCCTCCTTCAGACTTACTAAGCAGGAGGCACATTCCTTACCTATGAAGTCAAGTCTGACCCGCATGTTACTTCACAGTCATCAAATGCCAGGTGTACTGCACAGTGTTCCTGATAACGACCCTTCCAGACACATGATGTGGGAAAATACTTAAGTTAAAAGGGATTTTACCTTTCAGGAAAATGAAACAGTAAGACATCCAAACAGCTTTAAGTACTCGTAGACCTTTGTGGGTTTTTAAACAGCTGATCAGAAGAGCTATCGACGACAACTCACCCCTGTGCATTACTCCCACACCAAAGGGATTTGCTGCTTTTTCCAGAAAGTGAAAACTCCTTTAATGTAAAGAACATATGCAAAGCAAACAGTAAAAGACCTCATATGTAAAATGTCTAAAAGGAATTTTGCTTATAGCGATTCATCAGATTTTTCAGTTTGTTTTCTAAAATGGTGCCTGGAAAGAACAGACATTTGTTTAGACACTTCAAAGTGGAACTTCCCCTAGAAGGGGGAAGTTCCATTTTTTGTCCCCCTTCTCTTATTGCCACTTGTTTTGTGGGGAGGTACATGGTTCTGGTCATTTACAGTTGGATCATCGCAGCAATCCACTGGAAGTTCTCCCTCCACCCCAGGGGTGAATGATCACTCACAAAGCACAGTGCGGTGGGCAGCCAGCTGTGAAGCCACAAGGAATCACAACCGGCTGCCCATAGTAAACATGCAGGGTTATGGTTCTCTTTTTTACGGTAATCTCTCTGGCTAGATTTAGGTATACAAAAATGTGATTACCAACAGCCAAGTTATCTTTCTTTTCCATTGTATATAACAGTTATTTTATGAAGCAAAGAACACAAAGGGGAATTTCCTTACTGTCATAATTGTGAGTTTAGGAAGAACAAATCATTTCTAAAGATAAGACCACCATAGTGAGAATGTCTTAGTAGCTATAATCTGCCTGTCGTCAAAGAGATTGCTGAGTGGTTCAACCTACAGAGACCACAGTAGCTGTTTTTGAGACATTACATTTGGTGCATACAAAGTAAAAGGATAGTTCAATTTAAGTGTTTGTAAATTATAACAATGAATGCCTCTTATTCACTTTCTTTTTGGTGCGCTTCATATAAAATTGATATTGTTTTGTTATACCTTTGCAATAAGTGCAAAAAACAAAATACCCATTGATCTTGTAAGAAATTCAGAGCTGACCTGTGTTTTTTCCACACTTTCTGGTTTATCCCAAAGTGGTTGTAAAGCCCTTTTTTATTTAAAAAAAAAAATATATATATAAATAACATAATGGATATGTGAAATGAACGAAATACAATTTATGGAAAAACAGATAAGAGAAGAAGGATACATAAAACAACAAATGCCAGGAATATGGCAAAAATGGGCAGAATTTCGGGCCTCAAATATAATGATAGAATACTTATAAATGAAAAGGAACAACTAACCACTTAAGGGGGTAAGGAGCAAAAGAAGGAGTCAATAGGAGATGTAGGATATGGGTATCTTTTTTTTTTTGGTAGTGGAAGGGAGAATGTGTTAGGAATGATAGAGTGGGTAAGTGGGTGAGATTTCTGAACTCCTGAAGTAAAAAAGAGGAACGTAGCAGGGGAATAAGAAAGGTAATAGATAACTACTGAGATCCTTTATAGATACACAGGAGTAGAATAAATATATATGTAAATTTTAATGAATGTTGTATAAATGTAAACATTTTGTTATAAATCAATAAAAAGAGATTGAAAAAAACAAAAACAAACATGTTATATTTTCCTCCTCTTCTGGGGTCCCAAGCCGACACTTCTCTTCTGTGTGCCACCATAGCAAGCTGCTTGTTATGGTGGCACACCTGTGGGCTTGCTCCAAAGCTGGGCTGTGTGCATCTATAGACACACACAGTGCATCTATAGACACAGACAGTGCAGCTCGACCCCGCCCCCACTCACAGGATTTGATTGACTGCAGTAAGAGCCAATGGATTCCGCTGCTGCCTCTGTGTCCTGTTAGGAGAAGAAGAGAAACCAGCACTGCTGCAGACGGCAAAGTGCTGGATCGAGCTATGACTCATGCAAGTATATGGGGAGGTGGGAGGGCAATACAAATACTGGGAAATGTTTTATCTTAATGCAGGGAATGCATTAGGGTAAAAAATGTCTTGCCTTTACAACCACTTCAAGGAGCCTTATGAGGCCTCCCAGTTTTGATCTTGGACTACAGATCAATTAGTGCTTATGTTGTGGACATGAGAAGAAGGAACACGATTCAGTACATTAACACAGAAAACTGGGCTGGGGCTGACACCACTCAGTCAACAAAAAGGCTGTGTGATGTTAGCTAGGAGCTAAGCGCATTTCTGGCAAATCAGCATATATTAGTCTTTAAATGCTTGGTCTAAACGCAGTAGTTTTCAACTCCTGTCCACAGGACCCACTAACAGGCCAGATTTTTTTTAAGTATTGACTTGGAGAAATGCAGACTAGAATGCTGCATTCACTGAGCAGCACATGATATCACCTGTGATATATTTCAGTTATCTTGCAAACCTGGCCTCTTAGTAGGTCCTGGGGACAGGAGTTGAGAACCACTGTCTTAACGGATTGCAATATAGGAAAGGTGTATATAATGCAGAGATGCATCACATTTATTTTTTTATTTTGCACTGATATTCACCAAACCCATAGGAGTGATGATCATAAGGTAATTTCCAACACATGTTAAAGGAAGACTTCTAAACCAGGTATCAAGTTGTTATAACTGATTTAGAATCAACTTTAAAGTATTAAAGGCAGGGTCTAATCTCCAAATCCTCGGTCACATTCTAGTTCTGGAACACCATTCACCATTCACCATTCTATTACCATTCCCGTTGAAGCTAGAAAGTTTCATATTCACTTCTTCACTCTGAGAATGACTTGTGCAAAAGAAAGCTTGAAGCTGCCTCATAACTAGGTATAATAATTAAATAATACAAAAATAATAGGAATAATAATAAAGATGGGCTATACTAGATTGAAGACACATCAGACACCAATATTGAAATTAGAAGTGTGTGCCTGGAAGCAAATACATGTACGCCATGCCCTCAGGAATTAGCATACTCATGCAAACAAGCACCTGACTGCCAAACATCATTGTTCTACGTGTTGACGTATGCGCACATCTTCTTCTGAAGCTGCCCTGACAGATGTTCTGCATCATGTGGATAGGAAGGTTAAAATAACAGGGGAAAAAAATTATAAAAGTCAACTAATGTAATTACCACATCTAAGAACTGGTAACCTGCAATATATTAAGTTTGCCCTCCCAGAAATATGTGGAGAGATATGGCTTGTTTTTTTTCCTACATGGGGTTAATAATAATTAGTTCTTCAAATGCTAAGAAGTGGTCATTATCACATTCATAGGCTGTACAACATGTTGGGCAATTACTTTACAACCATGTACTGATTACTCTCTTTGAAGTGTAGCTGGGCTGGAGCAGCTCAGAGATCCCCTGTTTCCCTCCAGCCAGGACACTGCATGTTATGACATGAGCACTGAGCTGTATGTATGTAGCCAGTTCTCTCCCCTCACTTCCCTGCTGCTGAGAGTGGGCTCTGTGTTAATCCCCCACTTTCTCCTTCACCACACTTCCCTTTTTGCAGCAGGGTCACTGGGTTTTGTTTTTGCTATATAAATTAAAAAAGACCGAAATATTGAAAAAAATATTTTTTTTACACAAAGTTGGAAGTTTAATAAGACATTTCTCACATGCAACATGGGCATACTTAGAATTACACCCCAAAATACATTATGCTGCTCCTTCTGAATGTGGTGATATCACATGTGTGAGAACTTTGCACTGTCTGGACTGAATATGTACTGGTCATTGTATCTTGTGTATCACACACATCAACCAATTGTCAAAACCAATACACTGTAATAGTTACCTCTATAGGAGTGGTCAGGGTCAGGGAATATAGTGTAGTGTAGCATCACCTATAGTAGTCCCAGTTCCTATAAGCCAAACAATCCAAGCCTACTGATATGAGAGACATGGTCAGCAAACAGGCAGATTATTGGTCCAGGCAGCAGGCAGAAACATGGTCAATAAACAGTGTTAGTACAGGCAGCAGACAGCGGCAGCACTGCACTAGTCTGATGTGATCAAGGACACTATAACTGGTGTGGTGGTGATTGGGCACTTCTAAGGAGACATCATATGACATCCACTTGGAATAACAAAGCTCCCACCCAGCCATATTATTATTGTATATGGGCGTAGGGGTAGGCGTAAGATGATTATAACTCCACAGAGGCACCATCCCTGCAGAATATGAAAATTCAAAAAATACAAAGTTGGGTGGGACGTTAAATGTGCCTCAGTGGGGTTAAAAAAAAAAAAGAACTTTACCATTGTTTTAAAACAGTATAGAGAAAACTATATTTACCATCTTTGGATGGAAATGTTTAAAAACAGATCACAGTTTAAAAAAAATTACTCTTTGGTCCAGGGTGTGTAGATCCTGATCATATGTATCAAGGGTGTGGCTTACGCGTTTTGCAGGTAACCCTGCTTCATCAGGGCCTTTAGAATAGCACACAAGGAGAACAACACATAAAATAATGTTAAAACCAAATTTTGAAAATACAGTACCAACATCGTTATAGAGTAATGATAGATGAGAATATTGTATATACAGCATCAAAAAGGATTTTGTTACATCATAAAGACAGTAAGGTCAATACAGGGCATTCTTGGTTGCCACTCTACAGACACATCAACTTATAACTTTAACAGATCATGTGCAGCTACAGATAGTTTTCATAATGTCAAGACTGATAGATCAAATAAATGTATTATACATATAAGTGCCTAATTCATTCAATGATAGAGTTCATTCATGTTTTACCTTGAAACTGTGCTGTTGGTATAAGCTTACCTAACATTTTGCTAAATTTTTGCTTGCGTTAACAAGGGTTCACTCCACTAGCACTAATTTTTCTATGAATATTACCTCTAGACAGCATGATCACTAACCGCTATTGGTGTTAAAACTGTTTGCACCTATTCCAAACATTGATCAGTGTATGGCTAACCTAAAGAAAACCTATTTCTGCTCAGTTATTTAAGGGTAAAGTACCGGTACTTCACTTGTTTTTGTGCCAATATATCCAATAATTCTCGATCTGCTGGACACAAACAACATTAACAATAATATTACACAGACTCCACTGGCAAGCTTTCGCGTGCTTATTTTTGTATCTTAGCTTACGTATGTGCTTGTGTTTATATGTGAATGCATTCAAGCCAAAATCAGAAGGTTTGCTTACCTTTTAGGCAAAGATATCTTCATTACCTATGAGCCAAGTCATGCTGGAGAAACTAAACAATGTTATTAATGAACCTTTCTAAGAAAACCGTTACATTGAGTCCAGCTTGTATCACAAAGTGCCTCCTAATTCCTGGAGCTTCTGAATTATTACTACTTTGCCCTGTTCAAAGGGATATTTCACTGTGCTTTGCCAAATCTTAAAGAGAAATATGGTAAGTTTACTGTTTGGGCTTTGCAATAAAGGGAATGTAGATAGAGTTTGTGTGAATTTTCTTTCTACGTATTTACTAAATAAATACGTGTTTTAAAAGCATATTTTATTAGGTAATTATAAAATATTGCATGTGAATATTATGTAGTCTTATCCAGCCAACACATGGTGGTCTAGGCTCCTTTTATTACTGTCCCCACCTACCACATGTTTAAAAAGTCGGTTGTTTACAAAAATGGATAGTTACAGATGAAATGTACATACAGAACTGTAGAAGTAACAGCAATGACTTACGCTTTATCAGACCCTAAGTACAAAAATTCAATGAAAGGCGACTGTGTCTGAAAGGAAGCTACTGCTGCTGTGTTGTCTCTTTAGCTATCCCTTAGTGCTTTGGGAATACTTTGTCATGACTAAATGAGAACCCAAACTCAAAAGGTGAAGATTTGCTATTTTATAGGGAATATGTAGAAATGTTATATGTGCCAAAGCTCACGTTACTCTTTGACTTTGAATTCCTCAATTCTTATTAAAAAAAACAATAGTGCACTTTCTACAAAGTGATAACAAAGTGATAAAAAAGTGATAACAAAGTGATACCTAGGCACACCAGTTCTGTACCCTAAAAGCTGTATATCTGCAGTAGGAGGTACTGCGGCCTCTAACTGCTAGTCCTGCAAGATTTGGAGTTAGATTTTGTTTATGAATTAAACTTTCTATTAGTTATTTACCCTTTACAACAAAATGTTTACCTAGTACCTCAGTGGTGTGTGTTAGTTTATATTTCTTGTAATTCCCTTTTGCTTTCAAATATCTAAATCCATACAACATTTTTCTTTCATAGATGACTCAATATTTCTAAACTTTTTTAACTGTTACGTCATGTGAAATTTCTTGACAAAAGTAAACTCCGAACCTGGTAGAAATGCCCCTAGATTTGAATGTTCCCCTTTTTTGAGAACTTCTGCTATAATCCAGTTCATAGCTGTTCATAAATCAATCTAGACATATTCCCTTGTGTAATAAAGGAATGTAGCCACTTTAAAGTTCTGTAAGTCCTCTATGACTTTTCATATACCCATGTTTAAAAGTAGCAATGACATTTCGTCCAATAAATATCTAAGAAGCCTAAACATCCATATCCTGTTATAGTAAACCTATAGAATATATAACAACTGCTGCACCAAGTGTCCAATTTAATCCAGTATGATTCTGGCTGATAGTTAGCTGCATGTCACTTCCAGGGTGATTATAGCACTTCTCATGAAACTGAATGTGTTTGGCTTTAGTTCTCCAGAACTAGCATGCAACTGAGTTGCCGAGGTTGACAACATGGGCTTACAGCCTGTGGGATTTAACTAGGTAAATGGAGGCAAGAAGATTGGTCAATCTGCTTTAAATATGTCATCAGTGTTCTTGTTCGACTGGACATTCAGCCTATTCATAGATCTCTTGGATTTCTCTAGGTGCTCTATTAGTGCATCTGGCTTTAAGGGACCATGACATTTTGTTCTTTCATGACAGCATTTTCCTTGGCAGTCAGAAGTAGACATTTCATGTAGTACTTTAGCCACAGTAAACATGCATGGAACATGAACACCATGTTTTTCTTTTTTTAAACAGATCTTATTAATTTTATAATCAAACATTACAAAACACACATACATCTCATGTAAATATTGATAATCACAATAGTCATATAAAAAAAGCCAAAAATAATCCAGTGATCCTTTGGCACTAGTTAGCTCTCAAGGCTTTAAAAAAAATGCTGTCAACCCTCTAGATAAACTTTTATTTTATTCTCTGAACCAGACATGGTCTGCAGAGTGTTGACATTTAAACTGTTTTACATTTAATCAGAATATAAAAGATAATTATGAGATAATGTTCCTTCTCCCATGTCCAAATACCAGCAAGAGAAAGTACTGGCCTCAAAAAGAAATGCCAGAATTGTTATATCACATGCCATAGAAGTCTGCTCTTGATTTAGCCTTGGAATGATTAGAACTTCTCTTAGATTGTTATCCCCAATTTGGGAACATTACCATTCACTTAAGTTACAGGTGGCACCAAACACGGACAACAATTAAAAACCTAAAGGGGGTTCTAACCCTTCTCCACTATATCCAATACTAAAAAAAGGTTTTGGTCGGACTTCTACCTTAAAAAATTCTGCATAAAACATTACATCTAAACTGCCCAAACAACATCATTTCTAATTAAAAAAGAGCATCCTGTCACGCGGACAACCTGGAAGTGTGCAGGCAGCCATTTTGTTGGAGGTTATCCACAATATATGCTTGTATGCTGATGTGCACCAGTACTAGTGAACAATATAAGTTAAGTATTTTAATTTTTTTAATAAAAATATAGTTACCTATATGGGGAGCACAATATATCTTATTATTTTTTGAGTGAATTGTATACATATACAGGTATATGGGATTGTGGGGGATGGAGTCGCGTTGAGGACCCCAGTAGAGAGGAGAAAAACCGAACAACTGTGACAAAGGAGATCCCACTTTGAGGCCTCGTACACACGATCGGACATATCCGATGAAAACGGTCCGCGGACCATTTCCATCGGATATGTCCGATCAGGAGTTTGATCCGATGGCGTGTACACACCATCGGATCAAATTCCCCGCCGGCGGATGGCGCGGTGACGTGTCGGTGACGTGGCGGTGACGTTGACGCCGCCACGTCACCGCCACGTCACCGCACCAGGAAGTAAAACACTTCCGCGCATGCACCGAATCCATTCGGCGGTGGCGCGGCGGCGGTGCGGGACGACATGTCTGCTGGTAAGTGTACTAACCAGCAGACATGTCGGGCGGACAGATTCCCACCGGATAGATTTCAAAGCATGCTTTGAAATCTGTCGGGTGGACAAATCTGTCCGCTAGCCCATACACACGATCGGAGATGTCTGCTGAAACGGTCCATCGGACCGTTTTCAGCGGACATATCCCCTCGTGTGTACGAGGCCCAAGAAGCAGGCACATGAGACCTAATATAAGGTCAAAATTGAAGGTGAGAGCATATGGAACCTGGGAAAGGGATATACGCACATGGTGTTAAGAATATAATAAAAACAATATAAATACACCAAGGAGTTGGAAACTTTTGCCATTTATTATTATTGAATGAATAGATTGTTATGAACATAGGATCATAAACCTGCATTAACATTTGGGACTTCGCTTAATTTTTTTTTGTGTCATATATGTCATTGGGATGTGGCTATCGCAATATTATTTTAGAACTTTATTTAATTAGTTTGCACATTGTTTTTGTACTGTTTGAGATTTATATATACACTTTCTAATTACATTGCAGAAAAAACTACTTGTTTAGTAAAATAGAAAACAGTATATATATTAATAAAAGGTTTAAGAGCAAGATCAGACCTTCGTTAACTGTGGTCCCATTTGTTTTAAATGCCCGGCATCCACACCCTGCAGCTAATTTCAATTTAATGTATTGCATTTTTCGAAAATGGGTCAGGTGTGTTGGCAGCCCATTAAAAATGGATACATGTTTAGATGGCCTTGACACAATATACGACATAATGTATGTATTGATATTAACCACTACCCGACGGCCGTATGACTTTGTACGGCAGCAGGGTGGTTCTACTTCTCTAACAGGCCGTGTTTTTACGGCCTCTGCTCTGCCAGGCCACTGGGGGGTGCGCGTGCAAGCCCGCCGCATCACTGAGATGCTGATGCGCGTGCCTGGCGGCCGCGATGTCCGCCAGGCACTCGGGATCGGCGGCTACAGGGACAAGACATGGATCTCTGTGTGTAAACACAGAGATCCACGTCCTGTCAGGGGAGAGAGGAGACCGATCTGTGTCCCTTGTACATAGGGACATAGATGGGTCACCTCCCCCTGTCACCCCCTTCCTCCCCACAGTTAGAACACAATTCAGTGTACACATTTAACCCCTTTCTCACCCCCTAGTGTTAACCCCTTCAATGCCAGTCATATTTATACAGTAATTAGTGCATATTTATAGCACTGATCGCTGTATAAATGTGAATGGCGCCAAAAATGTGTCAAAAGTGTCCAATGTCTCTGCCATAATGTCGCAATCACGAAAAAAACACTGATCGCCACCATTAGTAGTAAAAAAATTTAATAATAAAAAATAATAATTCTGTCTCCTATTTTGTAAGCGCAATAACTTTTGCGCAAACCAGACTCTTATTGCGATTTTTTTTTTCAAAAAACATATGTAGAAGAATACGTATCGCCTAGACTGAGGAAAAAAAAGTTTTTTTTTAAAAAATGGGATATTTATTATAGCAACAAGTAAAAAATATTGTTTTTTTTTTCAAAATTGTCGCTCTACTTTTGTTTATAGCGCAAAAAATAAAAACCGCAGAGGTGATCAAATACCACCAAAAGAAAGCTCTATCTGTGGGGAAAAAAGAACGTCAATTTTGTTTGGGAGCCACGTCGCACGACCACGCAATTGTCAGTTAAAGCGACGCAGTGCCACAAGCTGAAATTTCACCTGGTCAGGAAGGGGGTATACATGCCCAGTAAGGAAGTGGTTAAATAAACAGGATAACACATGTAACCCCTCCGCCAGTACTAGGACAAACACATCTGCTCCCAAAATACAATAGGATCATCAGCCTGCCGTAATAGAGGGGATGGGCACAGACACAAAATATTTAAGGGTGTCAAGTAACAAAAATTCTTGTTAGATTCATTCTCATTGTAAAGAAAGTAAACAAATATTTTAGTTTGTTATTTAGTAATTTAGTAATTTAATTTAGTAATTTAGTCATTTTATCAATTTATAAATCCCTTATTTTGTAACACTTTTCATTAGAAAAAACAGTGTAGAAGAATGAAGGAGTAAAACCCAAGGGCAAGTATCGCTGCAGGTCCTCGCACACTTATATGAATATGAGCAGATACCTCTCCACCCATTATTTTTAGGAAAATATGTGCATGTCTATATGGCCATCCGTGAACACATCGGAGTGCAACATGCCCATGTGAAAGGACCTTAACACGTACAAATTCAATGTAGAGAAGGCCTGCATAGGACACCAGCTGTGCATAACCTCAGTGTTGAATATTTTACAAAAATAATGATGAATTAGGACAACCATCAAGCCACAATTTTTGGAATCTGGTATGTTTTATTTTACAGGCTGCATTTCTCTGAAAAGTAATGTGATTATTTTTGAAATGTTTGCTTAAATAGAACATTTTACCTATTTTACATACTTAGCAAATGCCTAAAAGTAAATTGTGGCAGTCTGAAATAATTGGAGTAATTAGGGCATTTGGAGCAAAAGTGTTTTTTTCATCTTGTCTACACTCATAGATACATATGAAAACAAATCTAATTTTCCTGGATAACCTTAGGCATTTCCTACAATTCAAAGTTATATCAGATTTCTTTGGATTGAGGTTGTCTGGCAGCAAGCCCAAATGTCCATTATGTGAATTTAAACAACAGAAGGGTCTTCTTCTTCCTTTTCCAAAAGACAAGTTAAGTCTTGTCAAAAATTAGGGCTAATTCTTTTTAGCTTGTGAAAAAAGTAATATTTAGATTGATGAATGATGGAAATCCCTGTTCACCTACTTATATAGAATTGAAGACATTAACATGTGCTAACATGAGTATGCTAAACACAATAAAGGAGAAATTAATCATGAGCAAAAAGTAAATCCTATCAGCTTAAATTTTACTATATTGTTTATTGTTCCACAAACACTAGTTGCAAGCACTGCTAGTCCCTGACACGTTTATCTCATACAGAAATGTACAATGTACACCTGTACAGGAATACTGGAAAAAAAATGAGATTTTTTTTTAACTTTAAAATCTTTTTTCTTGAACTTCATTGAGGGGTATTGGGATGAAGTCATTTATAGACATGGGGACAGATTCAGGTAGATGAGCGCTTCTTTACTTTGGAGTAACGTTTCTCATTTACGTTACTCCGCCGACACTTTCGGCGCAAGTACTGTTATTCACATAGCACTTGCTCCTAAACTTGCGCCGGAGTAACGAAAATGCGCTGGCGTAACCCGACGCAAGTGGAAGTGGGTGTGATCATATGTAAATGATGGGCGGAGCCCAGCGCAGAGGCTTACGTTCAGCGCATCATCCACGGAGCATGCGCAGTAAGTGAGGCTTCACTCGCCCCCTTGTGCGCATGCTCACAACTTCCGTCGGCACCACTTCACGGGAAACGTCAGCGCAATGCGTTCCGTTGGGCGTTTAAATGCGCCCGTAGATGCGCCATTCCGGCTCTAAAGTATATCCTGTTCCCCCTCCCCGCAGTGAAGTTACTTTTGTTCTGAGATGGCTGCTCCAGTTCCCCGCAAACACACAGGAGAAAGCTGAACTCTAAAGGCCAGGAGCTGTCAGCCGTCATCTTGGCTATGGAGACCTATGATGTCTTCCTCCATGGCTGTAAAAGTTGACAGACAAGCATGGACAGAGGTGTTGTCCTGCAAGTGGGGGTGCTCAGCTAGCTCTTATCGTCGGTAACGCTGCTGTAGCTGCTCTCCTGCTGACCTGTGGCCGTCTGGAGTAAAGATAAAGCAGCTATTTGTAGAAATAACTTTGCGCCGGACGGACGAGATACGCGCGGCGCATGTAGCCAGCGTATGGTGCTAATCCGTTCGCGAATCGGGAAATCTCCCTCATTTGCATATTTGCAGGGGAAATCAATAGGCGCGACTGATGCGCCAAGCGAAATTATGCGCTGACGAGACTCTGGTGTCGGAAAGTTAAGCCGATCGGAAATGGCCCTTTTTTTTGTCGCATCTAGTTTGGTGGGTACGGCCACATAGAAACGACGGCGCATATTCACAGTTACGCGGCGCATATCGAAATACTCCAGCGCAACTCTACCTGAATCTGGCCCATACAGGTGAAACTCGAAAAATTTGAATATCGTGCAAAAGTTCATTTATTTCATTAATGCAACTTAAAAGGTGAAACTAATATATGAGCTAGACTAAATTTTCTGAAATTTTGGATTTGGGGTTTTCGTGAGCTGTTAGCCATAACCTTCACAATTATGACAAATCACGACTTGGGATATCTTGCTTTGCATGTAACGAGTCTATCTCATATATTGGTTTGACCTTTTACGTTGCACAAGTGAAATAAATTAACTTTTGCACGATATTCAAATTTCCTGACGCCAGACATGGCAGCATACCTATGATATAGCCCCGCCCCTATATCCACCCACAAGACACGTTTAACTCTCTTTAAAACTCTGACTGAGAGCTACCTCCCCCATTCTCCGTATTTTGGGAGTCAGCAGGTGTCACCTTGCTCAGCAAAATAGTCCCCAACCCCCTGGCTGAAATTTCCAGTCATCTCCAGCAGCCAGGGACAGAAGTGGTCAGATAGTATGGGCACTACACCAGGTCTAAACCAAGCCATTCAACCCTCTCTAACTGGAGGGGTACCAGGCACTTCGGGGGTGACTCCAGCCCAGCAGATTAAGCAGGCTAGTTCCCCAAACCCAGTATTATAGCCAACCTTTCAGGCAGAGGGAGATGATATTGCCTCCTCCTCAACAGAAGATCCTGAAGGTTGAGGCTTTGTTTTATGCTAATATCCTCATTCGTTATGGCAGTAAAGCTGCACTGTAATGGGTGGATCCAGTACCTCCTCCAAAGAAGGAGAAAACCAGTTATTACACACCATACAATCTGATTTTAAAATTGTGTGACAATCGCTGTACAATATGCATTAGGTACCGTTATTCTTTCAGGTCACCCGATTCTGCTGTGATAGGTCACGTTGGAGAACGCACCTTTCAAAACATTGTGCAAAGTTGGTCACCCTCAAATAGGAGCAGGGGCTTCTATTTGCGCACATAGGGCAACCAAGTGAATGGGCCGCACCCATGCGATTTGCAACATTGTGTACAAATCGCTCTTTGAAAATCGCATTGCATATACATTGGTCTACTCTATGTGACAAATTCAAATACCTCTGAAAGGTGACCTAAGCACAGATTGCCTTTTAGGGCAATGGCAGATCCTGCTGCAAGTGTGAGCAAGCCTTTGGGTTCCATAGGAGGAATCTAAAGAAGCAGGTAAGCTACCTTTTTTCTCTTATGACAGAAATAGGAAGCCTGTTTTCAGGAGGAATGAGAAAAGGGAGAGAGAAAATCCTCCTCAACCAATAGGTTGCAGAAGTTGATTCCACTAATGGGGAAGGATGCGACTCCTTTATCTACCCTCCAACGGTGGATGCGGCAGTCACCAGACTGACCAAGAATGTGACACTTCCGATGGAAGGTTCTTCCTCCTTTCACGAGATCCTTGTGAGACGCATTGCTTTGACATCCATAGCAAGTGCTATGTGAGTATGTGGACGCAGAACTTGGAGTATGCGATTAAACCCAGCTGCCAAAGAGAAGAGTCATCAAGGCTCTTGACGAGATAACTTTCAGAGGACTCTACAGGTGAGGCAGCTATAGACATCATTCGATGGTCATCCAGAGCCATGCTTGGCTCAGTCGCAGCCAAAGGTGCACTGGGGCAAAATCCTGGGCGGCTGGCCCATCCTCAAAGCAGAATTGCTGTAAACTGCCTTTTGATGGGAAGGCGCTGTTTTGTCAAAATACTGTAAACTATCTTCTCCGGGGTTATAGGAGGAAAATCAGATCTTCTGCCCCAGGATCGAAGAACCAGAGGGGGCAACCATTCAGAGGAGCGCCAAACAGGTACTGCGATTTTGGAGGCTTTCGCCCATCCTAGGGCGTCAGAAGGCGTTAGAGGGGTACACATTCAACCTTCATAAGATCGCAGGAGGCCAAGACCCATGCGGCTCCCCAGGATACTCAGAAGCCCTTTTAACGCCAGGCCTGCCCAGGAGGCAGTTGGAGCCAAGTGGCTCAAAGTGACCCAGTTCCGGTAAGACCACTACCGAAGAATGGTGGTTTCAGCCCTCAGTGGTGCAAGGCCATGTAAGAGAAGAAATGGCTGCGCATCCAGGAATTTCGATATTCCTTTTATTGTTCAAAGCGATGACACCAACACAAGGTCACATAGACGCATTTCACACATTCATTTTGTGCTTAATCATTACCAGTGGCAAGGCAGTTATTGGTTATTTAATCGGCAGCCTCCAGAACTACCTCCAGAGGCTGAATCAATTTATACGGATAGACTCAAGATTGAGTCTCTCCATGCCATAAATCCAGGTCATTCAACAAGGTTACTGGAGGATTTCAGTGGACCTGCAGTATACCTATCAGCATGTCCTGATTCTTCAGTCATACCAACCGTTTTGAGTTGAGGGGCAAGCATTGCCAAAACTAGTTGGCGCCTATGCGGAATATGCTCTACCTAGGGGCCTGGTTTAGTACTCAGGCAGCCTCAGTTTCTTTGCCACCTCAAACTCCCCAAAGTCAGGGAGATGTTCCAACAGGCATTGGTTGCACCAGTGATGTCAGCATCCCAGTGCATGAGTCCTCTCGGGACAATGGCTTTTGTATTCCGATGATCCTCTGGGCTCACTGGAAACTCAGTTTTCCAACAAGGCTTCCTGACGCAATGGAAGCGTTTTGTCTAGCCAGAGGCACCAGAGTTCTGGTGATTGAAAAAAAAAAAGAAGAAAAACTGCTAAATGGCTTAGTCTATTAGGGCTGCAGCCATGGATCATTATTGCTACAGATACCAGCACAGCAGGGTGGGACACCACCTGCGAGCATCTCAGGATTCAGGGCAGGTGGGAATTTCCCACTCAGGGTCTAGTTTCCATATTCTGGAACTCCTACCAGCATTGACATTGAACACTTTACTGCCACACACATAGGGTCTGCCAGTCCTACTCTGTCTGGACCACATGGCAGCAGTCCCATATACAGCGACAAGGTGACATGCACAGCCAGTCCCTCCTGGGAGAGGTGGAACCAATCCTGACTTTGGCCCAGCAATATCTCCCAGATTTGAGGGCCATATATCTGCCATATATCTTCCAGCCTCTCAGAATTTGGAAGCGGATTGTCTATCCGGGCAATTCAAGGATCCCAACGAATGGTCTCTTCACCCTGAAGTGTTCCAAGCGATCATCCACGAGTGGAGGTTCGCACAACTGGATCTGTTTTGCCTCATCGGCCTGCTACAAGGGGAACTGGTTCCTCTCACGCTACCCTCATCCATTAGTGGAGGGGACAGATGCCTTTACCAAGCCTTGGGTTGGGCAACTGGCCTATACCTTCCCTCCAGGAATTTTAGGATTAAAGAAATTGTTGAGCTTTGACAGTCATCACAGGTTTTCCTTACTGGCCTCACAGACCATGGGTCTCTCTGGCAATGGGTATCAGCGTGTGCACACCGATAATTCTGCCTGTGACTCATCTCCTCTTATCTGAGGGAGATGCACTACATCGGCAACCATCACGTCTAAATTTAGCAGCCTGGAAATTGTAAGGCAGAGGTTACAAGAGTTTTCCAGATGTTTTCCAGAGGGGATTAGAACTCAGCATCATTTGATCCCTTCAAAGAACTCTGCAATCTACTCCAGAGTATGGATTAGGCCCACAAGCTTTGCAGCTGGGCATCAGTTTGACCCTTGTGACCCAAATTTATCTCAAATCCTGTCTTTTCTACAATCTGAATTGGATTTGGAGCTCAGTTTGCTTAAGATGAAAATTTCTGCCATCTTGGCTTTTTCCCCCAAAAAAAAAAAAACAAAAAAAATGGGCAGCAAACCTGCTGATGGATTACTTCATGAGAGGTACTTGGACTATGCCTTCCCAAGAGAAATAGGTTTCCTTTAATGGGACCTGGCAGTAGTCCTCAATTTTCTAGCAAACCCTCATTTTACTCTTGACAGAAGACTGCTCTTTATGGGAGATCTCCTTAAAATCGGCTTTTTATTAGCCTTGATTTCGGGGGAAAGTGCGTTGACTCCAAAATTTGGGGCGGCAGAAGTTTATTCAAGCTTCTTTGTCTTTTTTAAGTTACAGCATTAAACCCTCCCTCTAGAAAGCTCTTCATGTATCATAGGTATGCTGCCATGTCTGGCGTCAGGAAAATGGAAAATTGTATCAAATACTTACCGTCATTTTCCTTTCCTGATGCCAAGACATGGCAGCATACGAACCCTCCCTCTGATCTTTGTACTTTATACGGAGAATGGGGGAGGTAGCTCTCAGTCAGAGTTTTATAGAGAGTTAAACGTGTCCTGTGGGTGGATATAGGAAGGGGCTATATCATAGGTATGCTGCCATGTCTTGGCATCAGGAAAGGAAAATTACGTAAGTATTTGATACAATTTTCCATTTTTTTGAGTTTCACCTTTATTAGTTATGCTGCTGCTTTCAGTAGGTAAACAAAAGAGTAGAGCCCCACCACCACCAAAACTCTGTCCCTAATGCTATGCCTCAGTTTTGTAAACAAGCAGTACATAGGGCCAAGAACCGAGATATCCATCTCTTCAGTGGGCGGTCCTGTCAACGATAACGGCGGTCTCCGCAGCGGATTCGCCACGAGATCGCCGTTATCGGTGGTGGGAGAGGAGCCCCCCCTCCCGCCGCTCTCCCGTGCCCTCCGCCACTTACCGTAGCCGTCGGTAGCGGTGGAGGCGATCGGGTCCACTCGGCTGCTGTGTGGGGATGCGAGTGAGGCCAACATGGCACCCACCCGTTCCCATAGCTCTGCTGGGCGGAAGTGATGTCAAAACGTCAGTCTCGCCCAGCGTCTTAAAAAGACAATTTTTTTGTTTACCTTTTTTCAAAAGGTAAAATTTCTTCTTTTTTTTTTCATTTAAGCCTAAATATGAGATCTGAGGTCTTTTTGACCCCAGATCTCATATTTAGGAGGACTTGTCATGCTTTTTTTCTATTACAAGGGATGTTTACATTCCTTGTAATAGTAATAAAAGTGGTAATTTTTATTTTTTATTTCAGTGTTAAAAATTGTAAAATAAATAAAAATAAATCCCGACGAGAAGCGAACGCATACGCGAGTAGCGCCCGCATATGAAAACGGTGTTCAAACCAAACAAGTGAGGTATCGCCGTGATCGTTAGAGTGTGAGCAATAATTCTAGCCCTAGACCTCCTCTGTAACTAAAAAAATGCAACCTATAGAATTTTTTAAACGTCGCCTATCGAGATTTTTAAGGGTAAAAGTTTGATGCCATGTTGGGTATCATTTTACCCATGTTGGGTATCATTTTACTCGGCGTAACATTATCTTTCACAATATGTAAAAAAATTGGGCCAAATTTATTGTTGTATCATTTTTTAATTTAAAAAAGTGAATTTTTTCCAAAAAAAGTGCGCTTGTAAAACCGCTGTGCAAATACGGTGTGACAAAAAGTATTGGAATGACTGCCATTTTATTCTCCAGGGTGTTAGAAAAAAATATATATAATGTTTGGGGGTTTTAAGTAATTTTATAGCAAAAAAAATGTTTTAGTCTCTGAAAAACAGGCTCGGGGCTTAAGTGGTTAAAAAAAAAAGATTTTTATGGTAAGAACAAAAGTAGGGAATTGATTTTGCAAGCAAGGGCACCAAAAGTAAGTCTGGTATATCCAGTCAACACCACAAAGGGAAAATCAAATGAAAATTTCTATACAAGAAGCGATCAGTCGATTATCTGTTCATAAGTATACTGATTTTAACAGCCGATTCCGACTGTTTGGATAAAAAAACTAAGGTGTAAACTAAAAAACTTTTATCGTAAGTCAACACGGCGTACAATATTTATTCAATGTGTATAGTAATCATACGGAAATAAGAGAATAGAAAATAGCCCACATAAATAACCCAGAAGCAAAGAACGACCCAGAAGTCACTAGTTTGTAGCTACATTTACCTACGTTTTGCCTTTGTCATTAGAGAATTTCCGTACAAGTTAACATCATTCTCGGTTACATCATGATGTGCACCTTTGTGGAAAATCGGATGATCGTTCTTCCTATTTTCTCATAGTGTGTACTAGGCTTAAGAGTTAACAACAGGAAAGAACACGTGGGATTCAAAAGCTAGATGGTCAATAATGTAAATAGGTGAGGAAGTGGTTGAAGACTAACACATCCAAGAATTTCAGGAAAAGGGAAGTCCAAGAAAAACGACTTTACCGAAGAATACTGTATTTATTGGCGTAAAACACTCACTTTTTTACCCTGAAAATAGAGGATAAACTGTGCCTGCGTGTTATACTCAGGGGGCAGTGTAACGTTTTTTTCCCTGAAACTTCCCTCTTAAAGTTAGGGTGCGTGTTATACGCCTGTGGGTGTTATACACCGATAAATACGGTAGATGAGAAAAGATCTGTGCAGCAATATTTGACAGAAAGGTGTGATGGAATGGGGGTGATAGGGGGCGCTAAGTATACTATTTATGTGAGATTGACTACAACATAATCATATCTATACATGTGAATACTCATTTAGTGATAAACAATAAATTCCTAAATATATAAAACATATGTGAAGGTCCAACAAACAATATTTGTGTGGTACTCAGTCTCACTGAGAAAAATGTCCATGCAGTAATGTGCAACCGTGCAAAACAGATTCCAACCGCAGGTGTAAACTTCAAATACTGTATATGGTATAGATTGAAGATGTGAGACCACCACCTGGAAAAATACTTATTTGCACCCGGAGTGATCAAATGAAATGGCTCCTTACCGACATGAATGGACTCTTTTAATTAAAAAATAAGTCATGCAGTGCCTTATCAGGATGTGTTTCCCAGTTATTCCGGAGGATGGTCCAATGTTCATAAAAGCCAGGACAGAAAGATCATCATAGCGTAATATTGTTTATTTAAAAGATGAACATTTAAAAACACGTGGCTGCTTACTATGTACAGTGCCCCGATCCCGGCACTGAGGCTTGTTAGCGTGTGAGGTAGAGGGAAAGCCGGACGTCCGTTGCTGTAATGGCGCTGGTGCTCTGGCGCTTCCTGATGACGTAAAACTACGAAACGTACGTCGAGGCGCATACCAGTCACGCATCCCTACGCCACTTCCCGGTCCACTGGTTCATGGCGGTGGAACGCACGCCAGAGCACCAGCGCCATTACAGCAACGGACGTCCGGCTTTCCCTATCAGCGCAGCCCCCCCTCGGATCGCCACACGGACCACCAGGGAGTGCCCACACTAGACCACCAGGGAACTTAAAAAAAAAAGGACAAAAAAAAGTCAGCAAGAAAAAAAAAAGGGGCAGTAAAAAAAAATTATGCCAATCAGTGCCCACACATGGGCACTGATTGGCAACATTGATCCATCAGTGCCACCCCTCAGTGATCATCAGTGCCACCCCAGTGTCTGTCAGTGCCACCCCACAGTGCCAATCCATGCCCAGTGCCCACCTATCAGTGCCCACCTGTGCCACCTATCAGTGCCCACCTGTACCACCTATCAGTGCCCACCTGTGCCACCTATCAGTGCCCACCTGTGCCATCTATGAGTGCCCACCTGTGCCGCCTATGAGTGCCCATCAGTGCCGCCCATGAGTGCCCATCAGTGCCGCCCATGAGTGCCCATCAGTGCCGCCCATGAGTGCCCATCAGTGCCGCCCATGAGTGCCCATCAGTGCCCCATACCAGCGCCGCCTATCAGTGCCCATCAGTGCTACCTAATCGGTGCCCATCAGAACTACCTCATCGGTGCCCATCAGTGCCACCTCATCAGTGCCCATCAGTGCCACCATATCAGTGCCCGTAATTGAAAGAGAAAACACTCATTTACAAAAAAATTAACAGAAAAAAAATAAAAACTTTATTTTTTTTTCAAAATCTTCGCTCTATTTTTAGTTGTTGCGCAAAAAAAAAAAATCGCAGAGGTGATCAAATACCACCAAAAGAAAGCTCTATTTGTGGGGAAAAAAGGACGCCAATTTTGTTTGGGTGCATTTTAGCATGACAGCGCAATTGTCATTCAAATTGCGACAGTGCTGAAAGCTGAAAATTGGCTTGGGCGGGAAGGTGCGTAGGTGCCTGGTATGGAAGTGGTTAAGCACATTTATTGGGGAAGTGCTAATAGAGGCCTGTTCTGCAAAAGAGGTAGTAGCTGTGGAAAATTCTGAACGTCTGTAAGCAGACTTCATTAATCACTCACAAACTGAAAAAAGTAAGAATTGGAAAGTAGAGGCCTGATAGCTCCAGCAGAAGCAGCAGGCACAGGAAAGGACGCAGAGAGGCTGGTGATTAGGAAGAACCTATAATAATAGGAATCCCAGAATTTTGGCTACAGATGACAGTACCTTTAGGGGAGACCTGTAAATTGTCACTCAAGGTAGGCAACAGGTCAGACAAGAGACCAGAGAGTGGTGTATTCAACAGAAACCTCAGTAACACCAATCTTTTCTTCCAGAAAGCAGGAAAGAAGGTCACATGTGTGAAATTCTTCATGCTGTGATGTAAATGGTGTTAGCAAATGAAAAAAAAAGATGGGAAGGTTTCTAATAAAGCCTAATCTCTGAGAGTCGTGAGGTAATTCTCACTGTTCTTGCATCACAACTGTTCATTGGAACAGCCAAGGAACAGGGTTATCCTCAAGGAGTTACTGTTCTAGGCCCAAATACAATAAAGTACTATATACAGTATCTAACAAAAGTGAGTACACCCCTTACATTTCTGTAACTATGTTATTATATCTTTTCATGTGACAACACTGTCATTTGACAGCACTGAAGAAATTACACTTTGCTACAATGTAAAGTAGTGAGTGTACAGCTTGTAAATATGTACATTTTCTGCCCCCTCAAAATTACTCAACACACAGCGTATACACAGCTGGCAGCAAAAGTGAGCACACTCCTAATTTAAAATGTCCAAATTGGCCCAAATTAGCCATTTTCCATCCCCGGTGTCATGTGACTTGTTAGTGTTACAAGGTCTCAGGTGTGAATGGGGAACAGGTGTGTTAAATTTGCTGTCATCACTCTCACTCTCTCATACTGGTCACTGGAAGTTCAACATGGCACCTCATGGCAAAGAACTCTCCGAGGATCGGAAAAAAAGAATTGTTAGTCTACATAAAGATGGCCTAGGCTAAAAAAAGATTGCCAGGACCCTGAAACTGAGATGCAGCATGGTGGCCAAGACCATACAGCAGTTTAATAGACAGGTTCCACTCAGAACAGGCCTCGCCATGGTCAACCAAAGAAGTTGAGTGCACGTGCTCAGTGTCATTTCCAGAGGTTGTCTTTGGGAAATAGACATATTTTTGCTGCCAGCATTGCTGCAGAGGTTGAAGGGGTGGGGGGTCAGCCTGTCAGTGCTCAGACCATACTGCATCAAATTGGTCTGCATGGCTGTCATCCCAGAAGGAAGTCACAAGAAAGCCTGCAGTTTGCTGAAGACAAGCAGACTAAGCACATGGATTTCCTGTGCTTAGGTCTGATGAAATCAAGATAAACTTATTTGGTTCAGATGGTGTCAAGCATGTGTGGCGGCAACCGGGTAAAGGAGTACAAAGACAAGTGTGTCTTGCCTACAGTCAAGCATGGTGGTGGGAGTGTCATGGTCTGGGGCTGCATGAGTGCTGCCAGCACTGGGGAGCTACAGTTCATTAAAGTAACAATGAATGCCAACGTGTACAGTGACATACTGAAACAGAGCATGATCCCCTCCCTTCAGAGACTGGGACGCAGGGAAGTATTCCAGTATGATAACGACCCCAAACACATCTCCAAGATGACCACTGCCTTGCTAAATAAGCTGAGGGTAAAGACCTAAACCCTATTGAGCATCTGTGGGGCATCCTCAAACGGAAGGTGGAGGAGCGCAAGGTCTCTAACATCCATCAACTCCATGATGTCATCATGGAATGGTGAAAGAGGACTCCAGGGGCAACCTGTGAAGCTCTGGTGAACTCCATGCCCAAAAGGGTTAAGGCAGTGTTGGAAAATAATGGTGGCCACACAAAATATTGACACTTTAGGACCTATTTGGACATTTTCACTTAGGAATGTACTCAATTTTGATGCCAGCAATTTAGAAATTAATGGCTGTGTGTTGAGTAATTTTGAGGGGACAGAACATTTACATTGTTATACAAGCTGTACACTTACTACTTGGTGTACTCACTTTTGTGAGATACTGTATGTATCTAAAAAGTATCCAGGAACCAAGGTCTTAAATTAAATGTGTAAGGCATGACAGAAATCTGTTCATAGAATCCATGTGAAGAAATTCAGGCTCAGAAAAACGATAGCTTAATGCTTGGTATTGAACTAGCATTCTCCCACTAAGGCACAGTATAATGACTGGGAGATGCCATGGCAGAACTGAATGACTATGCAATTGGTTAACAGAGACTGGGTATACTGAGGTAATATACACTGTATACTCCTAGGGATGAAAGTGCTCTATTGGTTAAATTTGAAACATGGGGGCTTATTTACAAAAGGCAAATCCACTTTGCACTACAAGTGCAAACTTCAAGTGCAAAGTGCACTTGAAATTGCATTGAAAGTGCACTTGGAAGTACAGTCGTTGTAAATCTGAGGGGTAGATCTGAAATGAGGGGAAGCTCTGCTAATTTTATCAACCAATCATGTGCAAGCTAAAATGTGCTGTTTTTTATTTTCCTTGCATGTCCCCCTCAGATCTACAGTGACTGCACTTCCAAGTGCACTTTCAGTGCAATTTCAAGTGCACTTGTAGTTTGCACTTTTGGTACAAAGTGGATTTTCCTTTCGTAGTATTGAAGGAAACATATCAAGATGCCTTCATTATTTCATGAGGTGGATTTCACAGGATTTATCTGTGACTAGCTTTACTAAAGGAATATTTCTGCTCCTAATAATGAGCTCTCATATTGGCGGTGGACACAGTACAATATAGTATACTGTAACATAGTAAAACACCAGAGACACTGGAGTAATACAGCTGCTCATAAAAACGAGAGCAATCATATTGCTTAAGGAGTCAGCGCAACGTAGAGCGCAGTGTTCAAAGGAAATATACTAACACACCTTTGCTATTTCCTGAGGTAATAAGGTGCTATAAAAATAGCAGAGACTGAGTATACTGAGGTAATACCTCAGCTCCTAAAAATGAGACAGTTCCTATGGCTAAAAGATTAAGCACATCGTTTAATGATGCCTTCATCATTTTCTGAAGTAATTTCTTACAGAAAAAATAGCAGAGACAGAAGTACTAATAAAGCTGGTGACCCAAATTTTCCCTACTGTAGTTAAAGTGGAAGAGAAGCCTAACTAACTATTGATAGAAATGTTTCCTCCCCCTCCTCCTACCCTACATACCCTCAGGTAATTGCACAGCTTCGGCTCCCCTGTGTCTTTCAGCGGCTGCTGCAGAGGAGAGGAGGGAGCACCAACAACAGCTGGAGACTATGGGGCTGATTTACCAAGCCTGTGCGCCAAGACTCATGGTGCACAAGCAGGAGTAAACCTGTTTTTGACATTTACCAAAGAAACACGCTGCTAGTGCAGCGTGTTTCCTCATTTACTAAAGTGCCTAATGCGCCCAGAAGAGGGCGCACAGCACGCCAGTACAGAGCTGGCGTGCGGCATTTAGTTATGTAAACATCGGGGATTCGGGCGGGAGTTTATGAGGGGAGGGAGGGGGGTGATGCAGGGGGAGTGTGGTGACATGTGTTTCAACTTGTGTGGCGGGCCGATTTGAAAGGGAAAGTGACTTTTGGGACCCGATCCCCGGGCGCTTGCAAAGTACGCTAGAACCTCGGAAGGTTCACTTGCATACTGGGCATGCGCAGAGGGAAAAATCGGAGCTCACCGCGCGCCTCTTCAGAACGCCGGGAAATCCTTGGTAAATACCAGGCGGCGTAGCAGTGTTTGCACTGCCTGGAGCGGCGTACGGCAAGCTCCGAGCTGTTCTCGGGCTGCGCTGACACTGAAGGGGAACTCCGCGCCAAATTTCAAATGTGAAACCGGCGCGGCTTCCCCCCCAGGGGTACAATAGGCTCTCCGGCTTGGTCCGGAACGTGAGGGGTTAACCCACGCCAAAATCGGCGTGGGGTTCCCCCCCAGATCCGTACCAAGCCCTCATCCCAGGCATGCAGTCTGGCCGGACAGGAATGGGGGTGGGGACGAGCGAGCGGCCCCCCCCCTCCTGAGCCGTACCAGACCACATGCCCTCGACATGGGGGAGTGTGTGCTTTGGGGGAGGGGGGCGCTGCCCCCCCACCCCAAAGCACTCTTGTCCCCATGTCGATCGGGACAAGAGCCTCTTCCCGACAACCCTAGCCATTGGTTGTCGGGGTATGCGGGCGGGAGCCAATCAGAATCTGGGAGCCCCGTTTAATAAGGTGGCCCCCAGATTTCGGGCCCCCACCCTATGTGAATGAGTATGGGGTACATCGTACCCCTACCCATTCACCTGGTGAACGTTTTCACTTTTGAGGGTCTTCCGCCGCCCCCTTCAAATTCTTCTGCCTGGACGGGGGTCGTACATCCCATCCAGGACTTGGACGTGGCGGGCTTCTCGTCGCTGTCTTCTGCCGCTGCCCCCTTCACCACGAAGCTCCGTGCTTGTTTGATGAGGGCAGCGGGCTTCCGTCGTCTTCTCCGGGGCGAGGGTCGTACATCCCACCCCGGATTTCGTCGCCGGCTTCTGCCTGGCTCCTACTAGGGGCCAGGGCTTCTTTCGCCGTCTTCCGCCGGAGGGCGCCACTCTCCGGGCTTCTCGACGTTGTCTTCCGCCGCGGGGGCCAGGCCTTCTTCTTTGCCGCCCCCCTCGATTTTTTCGGCCTGGACGGGGGTCGTACATCCCATCCAGGACTTGGACGTGGCGGGCTTCTCGTCGCCGTCTTCTGCCGCTGCCCCCTTCACCACGAAGCTCCGTGCTTGTTTGATGAGGGCAGCGGGCTTCCGTCGTCTTCTCCGGGGCGAGGGTCGTACATCCCACCCCGGATTTCGTCGCCGTCTTCTGCCGCTGCCCCCTTCACCACGAAGCTCCGTGCTTGTTTGATGAGGGCAGCGGGCTTCCGTCGCAGTCTTCCGCCGCGGGGTGACACTCGCGGGCTTCTTCTTCCATTCGATGTTGACACGGCGAGGTCCGGCGCTGAAATGCCTTCTGAGCGGCGGGCAAGGACTTATATTGGCATTGGGCGTGGGCGTGGTTATGCCAACATGTGACCTTAACCCATGTGACAGTGATGTGACGTGACATCACTGTCACATGGGTTGAGGTCACATGTTGGCATAACCACGCCCACGCCCAATGCCAATATAAGTCCTTGCCCGCCGCTCAGAAGGCATTTCAGCGCCGGACCTCGCCGTGTCAACATCGAATGGAAGAAGAAGCCCGCGAGTGTCACCCCGCGGCGGAAGACTGCGACGGAAGCCCGCTGCCCTCATCAAACAAGCACGGAGCTTCGTGGTGAAGGGGGCAGCGGCAGAAGACGGCGACGAAATCCGGGGTGGGATGTACGACCCTCGCCCCGGAGAAGACGACGGAAGCCCGCTGCCCTCATCAAACAAGCACGGAGCTTCGTGGTGAAGGGGGCAGCGGCAGAAGAGAGCGACGAGAAGCCCGCCACGTCCAAGTCCTGGATGGGATGTGCGACCCCCGTCCAGGCCGAAAAAATCGAAGGGGGCGGCAAAGAAGAAGGCCTGGCCCCCGCGGCGGAAGACAACGTCGAGAAGCCCGGAGAGTGGCGCCCTCCGGCGGAAGACGGCGAAAGAAGCCCTGGGAGGAGCCCGAGGTGGGGCGACACCCCCGTTGTTCTCCGCTGTGTTCGGCCGGCCCCCCCCGGATGTAAAAGAGCTTCATTTTGGGGTGGGGGCACAGTCGAGCATGGCGGAGAGCATGGGTGGGTGTTTCCCCCCCCCGGCAGAAGACGGCTAGAAGACCGAGGAGTGGCGACGCCCCCGTTGTTCTCCGCCATTTCCGCCGGCCCCCCCCGGATGTAAAAGAGCTTTGTTTGGGGTAGGGGGCCTGGCCGAACATGGCGGAGAGCATCGGTGGGTGTCTCTCTCCCCGGCGGAAGGCGGCGGCGAAGACCGGGGGGGGGGTAGGTGTACCCCCCCGGCGGAAGGCGAAGACCGAGGAGGGGTTTCGCCCCCCGTTGTTCTCCGCCATTTCCGCCGGCCCCCCCCGGATGTAAAAGAGCTTTGTTTGGGGTAGGGGGCCTGGCCGAACATGGCCGAGAGCATCGGTGGGTGTCCCCCCCCGGCGGAAGGCGGCGGCGAAGACCGGTGCGGGGCTGGAGCCCCCCCGGCAGAAAACGTCTGGAAGACCGAGGGGCTCCGCCCCCGTTGTTCTCTGCTTCTTTCGGCCGGCCCCCCCCGGATGTGAAAGAGCTAATTTTGGGGTGGGGGCCTGGCTGGACATGGCGGAGATCATCGGTGGGTGTCCCCCCCCGGCAGAAGACGGCGAAGCCCGGGGCCCAATGGGCTGGTGGTGGGGGGTCCCGGCAGAAGACCCCCGGAGCTGACTAATAAATTATTTTTTTCTGTGTTTTTTTTTGTGTTTACACTTTTCCACCCGGTGAATGGGTAGGGGTACGATGTACCCCATACTCATTCACATAGGGTGGGGGGCCAGAATCTGGGGGCCCCCTTAATATAGGGGGCTCTCAGATTCTGATAAGCCCCCCGCCCGCATACCCCGACAACCAACGGCCAGGGTTGTCGGGAAGAGGCTCTTGTCCCTTTCGACATGGGGACAAGAGTGCTTTGGGGTGGGGGGGCAGTGCCCCCCTCCCCCACAGCACACACTCCCCCATGTCGAGGGCATGTGGTCTGGTACGGCTCAGGAGGGGGGGGGGCGCTCGCTCGTCCCCACCCCCATTCCTGTCCGGCCAGACTGCGTGCCTGGGAGAAGGGTTTGGTCTGGATCTGAGGGGGAACCCCACGCCGTTTTTTGGCGTGGGTTTAACCCCTTATGTTCCAGATCAAATCTAAGAGCCTGTTGTGCACCTGAAGGGGGACCCCCACGCCGTTTTTTTTTGGTAATTTGGGGTGGAGTTCCCCTTTATCCCGGTCCTGTCAGGGGGGGGGGGAATGCCTGCTCGTCTGTCCCTACAATGTATGAACAGCGATCTGTCATTTCCCCTACACAGTCCCACCCCCTTTACAGTTAGAACACACCCAGGTAACATATTCAACCCCTTCCGCGCCCCTAGTGTTAACCCCTTCCCTGCCAGTGTCATTTTTATAGTAAGCAATGCATTGATATACCATTGCTCGCTACAAAAATGCCAAATCTCACAAAAATGTGTCCGCCACAATGTCGCATTAGACAGAAAAAACAAATGATAGCCACCATTACTAGTAAAACAAAAAATTATTCAAAAAAAACCCATAAGACCAACCCCTACTTAGAACTTTTGCCCAAACCAATCAAACGCTTATTGTGATTTTTTGCAACCAAAAAGATGTCCAAGAATACTTATCGGCCTAAACTGAGGGCAAACATTTTTTGAATATATTTTGGGGGAGATTTATTATAGCAAACCGTAAAAAAGATGTTTTTTTAGTTACCAAATTGTCGCTATAGTTTTGGGTCAAGCAAAAATAAGAAAAAACGCAGAGGTGATCAAATACCACCAACAAAAAAAAAAAATTGAATTTTTAGGGGGGGGGGGGGGGGGGGGGGGGATGAGGACGCCCAATTTTTTTGGGGGCCACGTCGCACAACCACGCAATTGTCAGTCAAAATGACGCAGTGTTGAAATGCAAAAAATGGCCCCGTCAGTGACCAGTAATATGCTCTGGGGCTCAAGTGGTTACAAATTAAGAATACACTAAAGTTAGCCCAATTTATGGCCAGAATGTGAAAGATGATGTTACACCGAGTAAATAGATACCCAACATGTTACACTTTAATATTGCACACACTCATGGAATGGCGCCAAACTTCAGTACTTGAAAATACCCATAGGCAACGCTTTTTTATGTGTTTCAGGTTACCAGTTTTGATTTACAGAGGAGGTCTAGTGCTAAAAGTATTGCTCTCGCTCTAACGTACGCTATGATACCTCACATGTGGGGTTTGAACGGGGGTTCAATATGTGGGCGGGGCTTACACATTTAAGGCCCGCCCCCATATATGGAAACATTCTTCAAACCACACATGTGAGGTATCATAGCGTGCGTAACAGCAAGAGGAATATTTATAGCACTAGACCTCATCTGTAAATCTAAACTGGTAACCGGAAACAATAAAAATGCTGCTTGTTCGCTTCTGACTGCGAGCTACTAGGGACAGGGGCGTTTAAATTATTACTATTTAGGTTTGTTACGTAAAAATTCTATAAGACCTCCCGTTCAGCTTGTAAAGCATCACTTCAGGGGGACCAAAAAAAAATTTAACACCTCTAATGCTTTCATCCGCCATTGCAGATTTGATTCTGGTACTGCATTTCGAGTGAACTGGGCATGCTCGAACAGTTAGAAAAAGAAGTTGGAAGTTTCATCCTGAAAATGACTTGCATCTTTCTGAGCATGCTCAGAAAGCTCTTTTTTTGGCTTAGTAATTTAAGGACATCCTTAACAGGTGTAAGCAGTTCCAAGTGCACACAAACTAGAGGCTGACATTTCTTCATGTGTTTCCAATTGGTTCATTAGCACACATGTTATAAAAAGCGTGGATACTGCACGTGTCAGCTGCCCCTCAGAGGGGGCAGATTTGCTGGCTGGAAGGAATGGCGGAGTGAAACAGAGATGTTTTGGAGCAAGTTTTGTATTTTTTGATGTTTTCTCTGCTACATAATTTTGCTAAATGTTTCTCAAGATGTTAATGACTAATGTTTTAATCCTGTGGGTCTATCCTGTTATTTCAAAAGCATGATTTATTTTCCAATGACTGTGAAATAAACGTTGGTCTTTTTTGTTTTTAGGTGTTTTTATATATTTTTGGTGTGTTTATTTGTAATTTTTTGTTTTGCTTTCCTTGTTTTGTGGACCAATAAAATTTACTTTCAAATTTTGAAGTTTGTTTTGTGATTATTTTTTTCCTGCTATGGATTTCAACCGCTGCAGCTGAAATAGTTTGGGCCTAAACCATCAAGTGTGATTTGTCTCTAAGCTCTTTCCTGGTGTGTATGCATGAAATGTTTAGTCACCAGAAAAGGAAGGACAAAGCGGTAAGTATTGTTTCCTAGAACTGATGTCCAGACTGACTTTTTAAAGCACATGTGCAAGATGTAGGAAAAGCTGCAAACAGGGCCTGTTGGAGGTGGGGGGGGGGGGGTGGTGTGTTTTTTTTGGACAGGCTTGAAGTGCTGATTTACAGCGCTGTGCTTGAAACTAGCACAAGACAATCCTATTCTAATTGTGGGTTGTTTGAGGGAAGCCAATTGAGTGTTAGAACCCCTGCTAGTGTTTTTAGGTTGGGCTTTGTGTCCCTTTTCCTAAAATTGGCTTCACTTCCTGTCACACAGCTGAACAGGAAGTGAGGTTAAAACCCTACCAATGGTCTTTTCTTCGGGGCACAGGTCAATCTAACTAGTGTCACCATTAAGCAAATTGCACTGCAGTGTACACCCCAAATGATTAGTTACTTTGGGGTTTAGTAAAGGCAAAGCCGCTCTGCAGTAGAAGCGTAGGCAATGAAAATCAGAAGGGAAGCACTGATGGTTTTTACTTCCAATCCCGCCAAGTTTTGAGTTTTCTTCCTTGCTTGTCCACTTGTAGTGCAAAGTGGATTTGCCTTTAGTAAATGGACCCCAAAGTCCAAGATTCCTACTAATTTGGGGTGTACACAGCAAAATGCCATTTCCAAAATGGGAAACTATTTATATTGATCTGTGTGTCCCCAACAAAACATTACTCAGGTGTTTCCCTCACTTCCTGTTTGGCTGTGTGGCAGGAAGTGAATGAATTAAGTAGAAAGTGACAACATTTGTGAGGTGTCTTTACCCTATCAGGGGTGCAGGCATCCCCAAAACAAACATGAAAATAGTTGATTTAACATTGGGTGGTGTTTGTGGGGGTCCCTAACACACATTCATACATATTAGCAACGCTGGATCGTGGCCTATTGGCATGGTTATATTTTCTTAAGCCTCTCAATAAAATGATCTTAAATTTGGGGTTAAACTGGAACAATAATCATCACTTTTATTTTTTGGATTTCTTTCATTTTGGATAGAGTTGGTGGGGGGGGGGGGGGGGTTAGAAGCTCTGTCAGTTTATTTTGTATTATCCCTGTCCGTTTGGGGAGATTGGCCTTCACTTCCTGCCCCATAGCCAAACAGGAAGTGATCGAAAAAGTAGGCAAATTAAGGGCCCCCCCAAGTCCCCCCCCACAGAACTTGTGTGTGTCCCCTGAAATTTCCTGGGTGGGTCATAAAAAAACAGGGTGTGGCCTTGACAGGAAGGGTGGGTCATTTTTCTATTAGGGGGGTGCCAAAATTTGGTCAGGCCTAGGGCAGCACAAAACCTAAATCTCCTACTGCACATTAGGGCTTATTTAGACAGGATCCAATTTACAGCATGTTTTTAGATTGTGGGAGGAAACCCACACAGGGAGAACATGCAAACTCCAGGCAGATAGTGTCACGGGTGGGATTCGAACCAGCAACCCTTTTGCTGCTAGGTGAACATGCTACACACTACGCTACTGTGCTGAACGAACATGATTGCAGCTGAAAGCATGAGATGTTTTTTTTTTTACCAATTCCATGCTTTCCAGCCTGGAGGACAGATGTGGGGTCTAATTGACCCCGCCTTTCTCTATAAAGAGGACCTGTCACACACTAGTCCTATTACAAGGGATGTTTACATTCCTTGTAATAGGAAGAAAAGTGAAAAATAATACAAACAAAGGGACAAACAAGTGCAAAAAATAAAATATTAAGTAAAAAAATAAAATAACAAAGGAATTTAAATGCTCCGTGTCCCTAGTAGCTCGCACTCAGAAGCGAACACGCATGCAAGTCCCACCCACATATGTAAACATCCTTCAAACCCCACATGTGAGGTATCATAGCGTGCGTTAGAGCGAGAGCAATAATGTTAGCACTAGACCTCCTCTGTAACTCAAAAGTGGTAACCTGAGAAAAAAAGTCAAGCGTTGCCTATGGAGATTTTTAATAACGAAGTTTAGCGCCATTCCATGAGTGTGCGCAATATGAAAGCGTGACAAGTTAGGTATCTATTTACTCGGTGTAACATCATCTTTTACCTTATCCCTAAAAATTGGGCTAGCTTTACTGCTTTCTTATTTTGTCATTCATGAAACAGGTTTTTTTTTGGAAAGCCAAAAAAAAAAAAAAACGTTAGAAAATTTTTGGCACAAATACTGTTGGAAATGTGTCCGAAAAAATGGCCGCCACTTTATTCCCTAGGGTGTTTGTTAATAAAATATATATAATGTTTGGGGGTCCTGAGTAAGTTTCAAGGAAGAAAATATAATTGTTACATGAAGGAGAGAAGTGCCAGAATAGGCGCGGTATGGAAGTGGTTAAAGTGCACCAATAAAAGTGAAAAATTCCTTGAAATTTCGTACCATGGGGGGGGGGAGGCAATTAGGGGCGCCATCAGGAATTATGGGGCCCCTTACACAGCTTCAGGCATGGCCCCCTGCCCCTGCAGAGATATAATAGGGGGGGGGGGTGCCGCCTGATATTAAGAAGGGGGGGGGGGCTGCCGCAATTTGATAAGCGGGGGGTTCCTTTACTAAAAAATACATATAGAAAAATATATATTAAAAAGGGTGGTAGCCATCCGGGGGCCCTGGGGACCACTGGGCCCTTTAATAAAAAGAAACTTCTGGGCTCTTTAATGAAAAATAAATTACAATATCTACATATATAAAATAATAAAAAAGGGGGTTGCCTTGGGAGCTCTGGGCCCTTTAATAAAAAATAACTACCAAAAATCTAAAAAAAAAATAACATTGGGTGGGAGCTGTGGTGGCTCAACGTGAATGGCACTGCGCTGACAAGCCGTTCACCTCTGCAGCCAAGGGTTCGGATCCCGGTCTCGGCTACATATGAATTGAGTTTGGTGGTGTCAGCCCAGCTCCCTGGTGGGTGTGCTATGCAAGGTACGCCTGTGCTTAGTATAACCACCCCCCCCCCCCCCCCACAAAAAAAAACACCACACTTGCACACACTTTGGCCATGAGGTCTCCTAAAATAAAGGGAGGTGAAGGACCTACAGGGCTGGCTGGGTGGGCTACACTCCTTCATAGGGGGAGTCCCTCTGTCCCATTGGGCTCCCAAGTGTAGCAGGTGGGGTGAGGCCCCCCTCACACCCACCATTGCCACCGGGGGCATGGAGAAGGATGGCGATTGCAAGTCCAGCTCCTCTCTCTCGACTTCACGCACAAAATACACTTTAAAAAAGAAATTAAAGTAAAAAGTAACAAACCTGGGGAAAATGTTTATAACATTTTTAGAAGCAAAAAGGTTGTCATCTGGGGCCCTCTGGGAGCTTTCAAAATTATATTATATATATATATATGTTTAAAAAATAACCAAAAAATATATCATATGTTTTTTTTTTTGATTTTTTTGTAAAGGTGGGGGGTTGTCATCTGGAGCCCTGGGGATCTCCGGGCCACTGGGGACCAGGCCACTGGGGACCTCCAGACCCCTAAACCAAAACATTGGCCCTTTAATAACAAAAAATTTGGGGGGTTGCCACCCGGGGCCCTGGGGACCTCCAGACTGCTAAAAAATATTAAATTCCAAAAATTGGCCCTTTAATAAAAAATCCTACAAAAACCAACTAACAAATATATATACAAAAAAAAAAAGAGGGGGGTTACCATCTGGGGCGCTGGGGGGCCTCCAGGCATCTGGGCACCTCCGGACCCCCGGGCCCCTTACAGGTGTACAGGGCCGCCATCATGAATTTTGGGGCCCCTTACACAGCTTCAGGCATGGGCCCCCTGGAGCAGAGAACCGGGGGGGGGGGTGCTGCCGCATGAAATTGAGAAGCGGGGGGGGGGGGTGGTGCCACAAATTGAGGAGCGGAGGGGCCCTTTACAAAAATTTTGACAGAAATAAGAAATAAAGAAAAATATATATAAAAAAGGGGGGTAGCCATCCGGGGCCCTGGGGACCTCTGTGCTCTTTATCAAATAAAAATACAAAAGAGAGAAAATACATATATATATATTTTTTAAATATAACATTTATCGAAAAAAATTAAAAAAACAAGGGGGTAGCCTTCCAGGGCCCTGGGGACCTCTGGGCCCTTTCCTTAAAAAAAAAAAAAAAAATATATTAAAAAAATATATATATTTTTTTAAATATATATATTTTATTTTAAAAAAAGGGCTTGCCATCTGGGGCCCTTAGTGGCCTCCGGGCCCCTGGGGACCTTCGGAGCCCTTAAAAAAAAAAAAAAAAAAAAAAATTGTTTTTTTTGTTTTAGGGTGGTTCCCATCCGGGCCCCTGGGGGCCCCTGGGGACCCCCGGGCGGTGTAATGCCTGTACCCCCCTAATGGCGGCCCTGCAGGTGTACTGCCTGTACCCCCCTGATGGCGGCCCTGGGTGTAATGTCAGCATGTGAAAAATGACATTCTGAAGGAAAAAAGCCATTTAAAACTGACTCGCGGCTATAATGAATTGTCAGCTCTTGGAATTTGCAGGAGAATTCATTCATTAAAAACACCAAAAAAAAAGCGTGGGGGTCCCCCCAAATTCAATAACCAGACCCTTTAGGTCTGGTATGGATATTAAGAGGAACCCCGCCATCAATTTTTAAAAAAAATGACGTGGGGTTCCCCCCAAATATCCATAACCAGACCCTTCAGGTCTGGTGTGGAATTTAAGGGGAACTCCACTCCAAATAAAAAAAAAAATGGCGTGGAGTCCCCCCTAAAATCCACACCAGACCCCTTATCCGAGCACGTTGACCTGGCCGGCCGCAGAAAAGAGGGGGGGACAGAGCGCGGCCCCCCCCCTCTCCTGAACCGCACCAGGCCACATGCCCTCAACATTGGGAGGGTGTTTTGGGGTGCCCCCCAAAACACCTTGTCCCCATGTTGATGAGGACAAGGGTCTCTTCCCCACAACCCTTGCCCGGTGGTTGTGGGGGTCTGCGGGCAGGAGGCTTATCGAAATCTGGAAGACCCCTTTAACAAAGGGGCCCCCCAGATCCCGGCCCCCCCCCTGTGTGAAAAGGTAATGGGGTACCTTGTACCTCTACCATTTCACGAGTAAAAAAAATGTAAAGGGTTAAAAAAGACAAGAGCCGGTTTTTGACAAGTCCTTTATTATCTTCTTTCTTCTTTCCTTCGGGTTTCTTCTTCCTCCTCCTTCTTCTTCCTCTGCTTCTGTCTTGGGTCTTCTATTCCCGCATCTTGCCCGGCGTGTTCTTCCATCTTCTTCCGCTGTTCTTCTCGTCCGCATCTTCTTCTCCTTCTTGTTCTTCTTCGCCGGAGCGGCCGCTTCCAATTGAAATCCCCGCTGTCTGCCGGACCACGCCCCCCCCCCCTCTGACGCCACGGGCAAGCTCTTAGGAGTGTGCTGCCAGTGCGTCAGAGGGGGGCGTGGTCACATGTCAGAGGGCGGGCAATTCAATTTGAAGCTCGTGCGCGGCTTTTTCTTTGCCAGAGTCGCCGCTTCCAATTGAATTGCCCGCTTTCTGGAACATGTGACCACGCCCCCCTCTGACGCACTGGCACCACACGGGGACTTTCCTAAGAGCTTGCCCGTGGCGTCAGAGGGGGGGCGTGGTCCGGCAGACAGCGGGGATTTCGATTGGAAGCGGCCGCTCCGGCGAAGAAGAAGAAGAAGGAGAAGATGCGGACGAGAAGGACAGCGGAAGAAGATGGAAGAACACGCCGGGCAAGATGCGGGAATAGAAGACCCAAGACAGAAGCAGAGGAAGAAGAAGGAGGAGGAAGAAGAAACCCGAAGGAAAGAAGAAAGAAGATAATAAAGGACTTGTCAAAAACCGGCTCTTGTCTTTTTTAACCCTTTACATTTTTTTTCTCGTGAAATGGTAGAGGTACAAGGTACCCCATTACCATTTCACACAGGGGGGGGGCCGGGATCTGGGGGGCCCCTTTGTAAAAGGGGTCTTCCAGATTTCGATAAGCCTCCTGCCCGCAGACCCCCACAACCACCGGGCAAGGGTTGTGGGGAAGAGACCCTTGTCCTCATCAACATGGGGACAAGGTGTTTTGGGGGGCACCCCAAAACACCCTCCCAATGTTGAGGGCATGTGGCCTGGTGCGGTTCAGGAGAGGGGGGGGGCCGCGCTCTGTCCCCCCCTCTTTTCTGCGGCCGGCCAGGTCAACGTGCTCGGATAAGGGGTCTGGTGTGGATTTTAGGGGGGACTCCACGCCATTTTTTTTTTATTTGGGGTGGAGTTCCCCTTAAATTCCACACCAGACCCGAAGGGTCTGGTTATGGATATTTGGGGGGAACCCCACGTCATTTTTTTTTTTTAAATTGACGGCGGGGTTCCCCTTAATATCCATACCAGACCTAAAGGGTCTGGTTATTGAATTTGGGGGGACCCCCACGCTTTATTTTTTCGTTTTTTTTATGAATGAATTCTCCTGCAATTGCCGGGAGCCGACAATTCATTATAGCCGCGAGTCAGTTTTAAATGGCTTTTTTTTTTTTTTTTTTTTTCAGAATGTCATTTTGTGCAAAGACATATTTCTAACCGCAGGAAAAGTGCACTTTATTCACCTGCTGACATCCCCCCCCCCCCATGGTACGAATTTTAAAATAATTATTCAAATGACGTGGGGGTCCCCCCAAATTCAATAACCAGACCCTTCAGGTCTGATATGGATATTAAGTGGAACCCCGCCATCAATTTTTGAAAAAAATGACGTGGGGGTCCCCCCAAATATCCATAACCAGACCCTTCGGGTCTGGTGTGGAATTTAAGGGGAACTCCACCCCAAATGTAAAAAAAAAATGGCGTGGAGTCCCCCCTAAAATCCACACCAGACCCCTTATCCGAGCACGTTGACCTGGCCGGCCGCAGAAAAGAGGGGGGGACAGAGCGCGGCCCCCCCCCTCTCCTGAACCGCACCAGGCCACATGCCCTCAACATTGGGAGGGTGTTTTGGGGTGCCCCCCAAAACACCTTGTCCCCATGTTGATGAGGACAAGGGTCTCTTCCCCACAACCCTTGCCCGGTGGTTGTGGGGGTCTGCGGGCAGGAGGCTTATCGAAATCTGGAAGACCCCTTTAACAAAGGGGCCCCCCAGATCCCGGCCCCCCCCCTGTGTGAAATGGTAATGGGGTACCTTGTACCTCTACCATTTCACGAGAAAAAAAATGTAAAGGGTTAAAAACGACAAGAGCCGGTTTTTGACAAGTCCTTTATTATCTTCTTTCTTCTTTCCTTCGGGTTTCTTCTTCCTCCTCCTTCTTCTTCCTCTGCTTCTGTCTTGGGTCTTCTATTCCCGCATCTTGACTGGCGTGTTCTTCCATCTTCTTCCGCTGTCCTTCTCGTCCGCATCTTCTCCTTCTTCTTCTTCGCCGGAGCGGCCGCTTCCAATCGAAATCCCCGCTGTCTGCCGGACCACGCCCCCCCTCTGACGCCACGGGCAAGCTCTTAGGAAAGTCCCCGTGGTCACATGTTCCAGAAAGCGGGCAATTCAATTGGAAGCGGCGACTCTGGCAAAGAAAAAGCCGCGCACGAGCTTCAAATTGAATTGGCCGCCCTCTGACATGTGACCACGCCCCCCTCGGACGCACTTGCAGCACACTCCTAAGAGCTTGCCCGTGGCGTCAGAGGGGGGGGCGTGGTCCGGCAGACAGCGGGGATTTCAATTGGAAGCGGCGCCTCCGGCGAAGAAGAAGAAGGAGAAGAAGATGCGGACGAGAAGGACAGCGGGAGGAACAGAAGATGGAAGAACACGCCGGGCAAGATGCGGGAATAGAAGACCCAAGACAGAAGCAGAGGAAGAAGAAGGAGGAGGAGGAAGAAACCCGAAGAAAAGAAGAAAGAAGATAATAAAGGACTTGTCAAAAACCGGCTCTTGTCTTTTTTAACCCTTTACATTTTTTTTCTCGTGAAATGGTAGAGGTACAAGGTACCCCATTACCATTTCACACAGGGGGGGGGCCGGGATCTGGGGGGCCCCTTTGTTAAAGGGGTCTTCCAGATTTCGATAAGCCTCCCGCCCGCAGACCCCCACAACCACCGGGCAAGGGTTGTGGGGAAGAGACCCTTGTCCTCATCAACATGGGGACAAGGTGTTTTGGGGGGCACCCCAAAACACCCTCCCAATGTTGAGGGCATGTGGCCTGGTGCGGTTCAGGAGAGGGGGGGGGCCGCGCTCTGTCCCCCCCTCTTTTCTGCGGCCGGCCAGGTCAACGTGCTCGGATAAGGGGTCTGGTGTGGATTTTAGGGGGGACTCCACGCCATTTTTTTTTTAATTTGGAGTGGAGTTCCCCTTAAATTCCACACCAGACCCGAAGGGTCTGGTTATGGATATTTGGGGGGAACCCCACGTCATTTTTTTTAAAACATTGACGGCGGGGTTCCCCTTAATATCCATACCAGACCTAAAGGGTCTGGTTATTGAATTTGGGGGGACCCCCACGCTTTTTTTTCCCTTTTTTTAATGAATGAATTCTCCTGCAATTGCCGGGAGCCGACAATTCATTATAGCCGCGAGTCAGTTTTAAATGGCTTTTTTACTTTGAAAAATGACATTTTGTGCAGAGACAGTTCTAACCACGGGAAACATGCGCTTTTTCACATGCTGACATTAGAGCCCCCCATAGTACGAAATTTAAAGGAAAATTACACTTTTATTATTGCACTTTTAGCATTATTAAAATCACTGCTCCCGAAAAAACGGCCGTTTTAAAAAATAAAAAAAGCATTGGTACATGTCCCCTGGGGCAGGACTGAGGTCCCCAAACACTTTTTAGGACAAAACTTGCAGATTAGCCTTTAAAATTCACTATTAAGATTTCCCCCCATAGACTTATACAGGGAGTTCGGCGGCGGCTTTAGTTATCAATCAGATCGCGCTGCTGCTGCCGCCGGTTCATGCGCCTAATTAGGGATTCATCCAGCGCACTAATTAAGGCATGTACCGGCGCAGCGCAGATTCATTAGTAAATCAGCCCCTATGTGTGAAGTCATGGCTCCTGGAATTCACAGCCATTGTCGAGCGCTCCCTCACACAGAGATGTGGGATCAATTGACTGGACCGAGGCAAACTGAAAATAGTAAGTATATTTCTCTTCCTGTCGACATGCTTCAAACCATCACATGTAGGATTGCCACCTCTTCTTCAAGTCAAGTCAAGTCAAGGGGAACTCTGAAGGGGTTTCTGTTCTCCAAAAGCCCCTACTTACATCAGAGTTCTCAGCATTACTCCTTAAATCAGGGATCCCAAAGATTCCTCTTACGTCAGAGTCCACAGAGCAGCTCTTACATCTGAGTCCCCCTTACCTTAGTGTACAGTGCATTCGGAAAGTATTCAAGCTCTCCAGAGAATTTTGTTTCTCATGGTCTGGGAATCCTTCAGATGCCTTTTGGCAAACTCCAAGTGGGCTGTCATGTGCCTTTTACTGAGGAGTGGCTTCCGTCTGGCCACTTTACCATACAGGCCTGATTGGTGGAGTGATGCAGAAATGGTTGTTCTTCTAGAAAGATTTCAAACTTCTTTTATGTTATCATTAGGGGGCATTGTGCGTCCAATTTTAAGGAAAATAATGAATTTAACTGCTTGCCACCCGCCGCACGCAAATATACGTCTGCAGCATGGCATGGGGCAGGCAAAAGGACGTATATATACGTCCCCCCGACGCAAGCTCTGTGACTCCGACCGCGGGTCCTACCCGGGCATACCCGCGATCGTGTCATGGTAAGGAAGAATGGGGGAAATGCTGATGTAAACAAGCATTTTCCCAGTCTTCCTAGTGACAGGACAGTGATCACAGCTTCCTGTAATCGGAAGCAGTGATCACTGTCATGTCACACACAGCCCATCCCCCTACAGTTAGAATCACTCCCTAGGGCACACTTAACCCCTTCAGCGCCACCTAGTGGTTAACCCCTTCACTGCCAGTGTCATTTTCACAGTAATCAGTGCATTTTTATAGGTATGCATGGAATAGGGGCGCTAGAAAGTGAAATGAAATAAATAGGTGAATAAATGCTACCTATCCCAATAGAACATAAATCCTGAATTACAAATATTAACATATATTGTGCAAGGTGCATATAAATTCAATAATAATGACAACGCCTGCAGCGAAACAGGTGTGCAATGAATGAGTGAATAAAATAAGACAATATACAATACACGGTGAAATATATAGTGACCAAATATAAAAGTGCTCCGTGCTCAAAAAAGTCCTTGTGGTAGGTTCCACCTTCACCAATGGGACACCTCAAGTGGGGATGGATGGCTCCTTACCAAATGAAGTTGACCTAAACTAAGGTCAAAAGAGCTTGGGTAACACCACCTTGCGTATGAGGGATTCCAATGAAGTTGAACGGATAATGCAGATGTCATAAAAAAGGAGAAAGAACAGCTCCCATAGTGTAAAACTGTTTAATGAAAATATAAAAACAGATACACAGTGCCAAGTGGCCCCTTACTTGAATGAGTGCCCGTATCCCGGCACTGAGGCTGTAAGCTTGTGTGTATGGAGAGAGAAACGAAGCCCGGCGTGCGTTCCACTGCTGTGCGCGAGGAAACCAGATAACCGGAAGTAGGTAATCAATGCGTGCCCAGGTACCGCCTCGACATATGTTTCGATATGATCGTCATCAGGACGCTTCCTGATGACGATCATATCGAAACATATGTCGAGGCGGTACCTGGGCACGCATTGATTACCTACTTCCGGTTATCTGGTTTCCTCGCGCACAGCAGTGGAACGCACGCCGGGCTTCGTTTCTCTCTCCATACACACAAGCTTACAGCCTCAGTGCCGGGATACGGGCACTCATTCAAGTAAGGGGCCACTTGGCACTGTGTATCTGTTTTTATATTTTCATTAAACAGTTTTACACTATGGGAGCTGTTCTTTCTCCTTTTTTATGACATCTGCATTATCCGTTCAACTTCATTGGAATCCCTCATACGCAAGGTGGTGTTACCCAAGCTCTTTTGACCTTAGTTTAGGTCAACTTCATTTGGTAAGGAGCCATCCATCCCCACTTGAGGTGTCCCATTGGTGAAGGTGGAACCTACCACAAGGACTTTTTTGAGCACGGAGCACTTTTATATTTGGTTACTATATATTTCACCGTGTATTGTATATTGTCTTATTTTATTCACTCATTCATTGCACACCTGTTTCGCTGCAGGCGTTGTCATTATTATTGAATTTATATGCACCTTGCACAATATATGTTAATATTTGTAATTCAGGATTTATGTTCTATTGGGATAGGTAGCATTTATTCACCTATTTATTTCATTTCACTTTCTAGCGCCCCTATTCCATGCATACCATTACTATATTTCAATTTATTTGATTTATCCAGGGAGCAGCTTTTTTAATATTTTTATCACCCCTCCCCCACTTTGGCGCGAGATTTTCCACCCAATTACCTATAGTGCATTTTTATAGCACTGATTGCTGTAAAAATGACAATGGTCCCAAACATGTGTCAAAAGTGTCCGATGTGTCTGCCATAACGTTGCAGTCATGATAAAAATCGCAGATTACTAGTAAAAATGCCATCATTCTATCCCCATTTTGTAGACGCTATAACTATTGCGCAAACCAATCAATATACGCGTATTGCGTTTTTTTTTAACCAAAAATATGTAGAAAAATACGTATTGGCCTAAACTGAGGGTGGGGGGGGGGGGGGTTTCAAATATAGATTTTATTTTATTTTATTTTCTTTACAAACATAAACGAAAAACATACATATATACAAGGACTACAATACTGTCCAAAAAAGGCCAATAAAAGAAACACGTGCATTCTTATCCCGGACAGGGCCGGATATTCGCAGATGTACAAAGCACAACATGAGAAAACATCGGCCCTACACCTCAAGACTACCCACACAGCCTCCTCTCCCTATGCCGGCCTGTGTTCCAGAAATATCGGGCAGTTCGCTCTATTATCTCATAACTCTCTGAAATTCAATTGCCCTGTCCAGGTTTCGCATGTCATTAGGTAGAAATAAAGAGAGACAGCAAGGGTGCAGAGGGGAGGGGGGGTGAATAGAGGCAGGGGGATAGGGGGGTAGGGGAGAGTAATAAAATACAATAAAGTAAAGGAAAAAAGAAAAAAAAAGGAAGAAGGGGGGAGGGGGAGAGAGAAGGGGCGGCCCGGGGTTGAGCGTAAGCCCATCGCCGCAACAGTCAACATGGCTGTGTCTCCTGATCAGATTAGGAAGCAAGCATTGCCGACCCTTCATTTGAGAAGATATACATGTTCCAAAGCCTCCACACTTGAGAGTGCCTCTCCTGCTTATTTTGGGCGGTGAGGACCAAGTCCCCCAATCGCTTGATATCCTCCACCCTTCGCATCCACATGCCCACCGACAGGGGTGACCTCTTCTTCCACTTAAGGGGGATGCAGGACTTAGCCGCATTCAGTAAATGCCGTACAATAGACTTCTTATAGCTCAGTTTTGGGATTGAGGTGTCATGGAGCAGAAAAAAGGCCAGGTCGTACACGATTGTGTGGTCTGTACATTTCTGGGTGACCGCACTGACCGTCGACCAAAAAATGTGGAGCAACGTTCCTACCTCCGCTAGACATCTCCAGCATAGATTGGTAGACGTAGGGATAAATCTGTGTAAGACCTGAGTGGTGTAATACCACCTGGTCAAGATCTTGTAATTGAGTTCCTGAATCTTTGTATAGATCGATGTTTTAAGAGAAAAGCAAATTATCTTCTGTCTTTGACTATCGGTAAAGGAGCGCTGCAGCTCGGTTTCCCATTTCTGCAGAAAGGACAAGTTGGGTTGCGTCGGAGGGGAGTTAAGTAGCTTGTACATTTTGGATAATACCTTCATCTCTGCAATACTCCTCAAAAGACATTAGCTCCCGCTGATAGTGCGCTGGGTTCGCAATGGAATGTAGGAAGTGGTGCAGGCGGAACGCCTTCCAAAACGGGAGTCGGAACTGACCCGTATCACTAGTCAAGGCCTGAATAAAAGGGCAGCGATCGCCCTTTAGGAAGTGGGAGGCTCGGTCCCTCCCCGCGGACACCAGCGTCCCGTATTCCGCTGCCTCTAGTCCTGGAGGGAACACTGGGTTCCCCAGGATCGGGTACAGTGGGGAAACACCTGAAGAGAGGTGGGTTGAGAATAAGGTTGCTGCCCCCACCCCAAGGGTAGTGCCAATGACCGGGTGAGAAGACATGTCTGGAGGTACTCGGTCAGTGCACCAGGGTGCCCCCCCACAGCGGGACCCCTGCCTGTGCCTGTTCCAGGGGTTTTGAGGAAGCCCATATGAAATCGATGAAGATGGAATTCACCTGTTTGAAGAATGAGGATGCAATCTTGATCGGCAATGCCTGGAACAAGTACAGGAATTTGGGCAGTATCGACATCTTAATAAGGTTGCACCTCCCAAACCAGGGGTGCAATCCCCTGGTCCAGTCTTTCAGCAGCTCCCGAACCTTGGCCAACAATGGTGGGAAATTGAGATCGAAAGTGCGCCTCAAGTCTCCCAGGATCAAGGTCCCCAGGTACCCGAGGGAGCAGTCATACCATTTAAATTTAATCTGGGCCTTCAGCGCGCTCAACCTAGCGGGAGGAATATTGACCCCCATTGCCGCAGATTGATCGAAATTAATTTTCAGGTTGGACAAGTTCCCATATCAATCAAACTCCTGAAGCAGGTTCGGCAGGGACACCACTGAGTTGGTCAGGGAGAACAGTAGATCATCCACGTACGCAGAGATTTTGAACTGCTCATCTCTCACAGTGATCCCGGTAATGCCTGGCTGTGCACGTATCGTACACAGAAATGGTTCCAGAGCCAAGGCAAATAGCAGGGGTGGGAGTGGACAACCCTGCCTAGTCCCGTTTGTAATAGTGAAGGATTCTGAAAGAATTCCATTGGCCTTGACCTGGGCCGAATGTATGGAGTAGATGCTAGAGATCCAATGAAGCATCTTGGACCCCACGCCTATACGCTTGAAAACGGCAAGAAGGGAAAGCTTTGTTAGATATGCAATAACGGTGGGACATGATAGTCCGGACGGCGAGGAGGGGGAGAGGACGGATCGAAGAGGGGGGTCCTTTTTTTTTTTTCAATGATTTTTATTTTTATTTTTTTGGGTTGGTTGTTTTTTCAGGATTGTACGTTAGAAGATAGTAGTGACAAGTTGTGTTATGAACATATATATTCTTTCTTTGTCCTATTGATGATGTTATTATGAACTATTTGGGTATTTTGGTAAATTTCACCTTTTCTTTATAATGATGTTAAGACCTCAAGGCCAGAGGAATGGCCTTCCCTTTTGTATGTTACTTTATATGTTTGAAAACAATAAAAAGAAAATTGAAAGAAAACGGCGAGCATAAACGTCCAGTTGACCCGGTCAAATGACTTCTCGGCATCTGTGCTGAGGAAGACACAGGGCACTTTGGATTTGGTCGCCACATGGATCAGGTTATGAACCTTCGTGGTGTTGTCCCTAGCCTCCCGCGAAGGGATGAAGCCCACCTGTTCCAAGTGTACAATATCCGGCATTAATTGGGTCAGCCTGTTGGCTAGGATTTTAGTAAATAGCTTGAGGTCTATGTTCAATAGAGAAATAGGCCTGTAGCTACCGCACGCCGCTGGGTCCTTACCGTCTCTGTGGATAAGAGAGATAAGTGCTGGCAGGGTATCCCTAGGGAAAGCTCCTCCGTCTCCGAGGCCGTTGAACATCCTCACCATATGGGGAGGAGGGGAATTTTTTAATATCTTTTTGGGGATATTTATTATAGCAAAAATTGCCTCTCTATTTTTGTTTATAGCACAAAAAAAAACGCAGAGATGATCAAATACCACCAAAAGAAAGCTCTATTTGTTGTGGGGAAAAAAAGGGTGTAAATGGTTGTGAGCCACGTCGTAACGACCACGCAATTGTCAGTTAAAGCAACGGCGTGCCGAATCGCAAAAAGTGGCCTGGTCTTTGGCCAGCAAAATGGTCCGGGCTTAAGTGGTTAATTTATTTTGGAATAAGGCTGTAACAAAACAAAATGTGGAACATATGAAGCTCTGTGAATACTTTCTGGATGCACTGTACTTCACTCTCTCAGAGTAGGGAAAAAGAAGGAAAGGAGAAGATAGATGTCAACCACAGACAGTGGATGGTGAGCTCCCTCACCTGAGGATGGAGGCACAGCATGCCTGGGATTGGAGTGTGGAGGAGAAGATTGAGCCCTCTATCATCTCCCAATATTGCAAGGGAGTGAACTGTGCTATCTCTTGGCAGTCTGAGAGAGTGTAACAGACAGTTGGCAACCCTGGTGATTAGGGTGTGCCCATGTACACCCGGCCCATGCGCATGCCTATGCACTCGGCGGTTATGGCACTTGTTTACTTGGGTCGCCACAGTCCAGTCTAAATAATGTGCCCGTGTTTAGGCAGTTTGAAACCTGTACACATAATTTTAAAGCCTGGACTGTCCTGGTCAATCCCAGACGGGTGGCAACCCTAATCACATGTGCCCACAGCAGAGCTTGATTGGCTTTAGTGCTGCCCTTTATTCTCTTTCAGTTTTGCTGTATATAAGATTACAAGAAATCAGGTACATATAGGAGCTGCATTGAAATATATATTTAATTATTTTATTAAAAACAAATTAAAACTGTATTTTTTTTGGTGTTGTTTATATCTGTCTGGAGTTCAGCTTTAAAGCTTGTTTGAAGATGTTTGAAGATGCAGAGTGTTGGATCATCAAAATGGATAAGAAGTGAGTACTTCCATACTACATTTACTTATGCCCATTCCTTCTGACGCTGGCATCCGGGAGGTACCATAAAACTGGCCACATATACTTTGATTTAGACGTCAGTAACGTAGTACTCCCAGATTTCCGTATAGTAATTAATAATCTTGTTGCTCTTTTCCTGAGAACTATAAAAATAGTTGAAAGCATACCTATGACAAGAGAATTAGGCATGCTGGTATTGCTGACTTCTCATTCTAAGAATTTTATTTATTGTCTCCAGTGCTGACCTGGAACAAGTTTAGAGATAACAAAAATTTAAAGTTTTTTTCTGATAATCCGTTGTAGCATTCTTGTTGAGTGTGTGACTAAGTACTGAAAATCCCATCGTCTGTAGAAATTTCCGACGCGTAAAATTCCGACGCATGCTCGGAAACAATTTGACGCATGCTCGGACATTGAACTTAATTTCTCGGCTCATCGTAGTGTTGTACGTCATCGCGTTCTTGACGGTCGAAAGTTCAGAGAACTTTTGTGTGACCGTATGTTTGCAAGCCAAGCTTGAGCGGAATTCCGTCGGAAAAACTATCCAAGGTTTTTCCGACAGAAAATCCGATCATGTGTACGGGGCATAACTATATCTGAACTCTGTGCCCCAGCTTTCCCATGGAAGGCCTCACAAATTTTCCAACCTTTATTTTATTGTACGGGGGTCCCTTTTTGTTTACAGGAACATGGATTGATGTCTATGTACATCTCCTTTACCCAGTATCAATCTCTAGCTTTCTCTAAGGTAAGACATTTGTTGCCATAGTAGACATATGGAACCAATTGTAAAAATTGTAGCATGATAGATACAGCAAATATACATATATTCCCTCTCTGGTTCTAGATATCTCCTAAAAAACCTTTGTATACATTTATGTATATGCGTCTTGATACAACCTACTTATACCACAAGGTATAGAACATATGGATAAATACTCTTCCATTTCTAAAAAAAAGATTAAGGTAAATTCTGCCATTAAACACCCAATGGTGTGTGTATACATCTTCGTCACATTGCTATGCATGCCTACAGCTTTATTGGTAATTGCCTTCATTTCAGAAGGTGAGACATTTGCAAGCCTGTATACCGAATATATTTGGGATGACAAATATTTCCAGCAAAAATCTTATTTTCCTTCATGAATATATAAGACAGAAAACCCTAGGTCACCTTCAGAAATTCCCAACTATTCAGAATGATTTATACCTGTGTCAGTGGCAAGTAAGGTACTTTACTAAGCAGAGGCCAAATACACTGCCATGGCCAAAGTTCACACGACAGCAGAGCAACTAATCAGGAAAGTTTACAAACGTAAGCCTCTGGAGTTGAATGACATGATGCACTGAAAAAACATTACCATACATTTTTAACTTTCCCTTTCACACTGATCAGTTTTTTATGTGCTTTTAGTGTTTAAAAAGCGGAATAAAAATGCATGAAAAATGTATCCTTATAAATCCTAAGGAACTTTTCACATCAATGCACTTTTACTTCCATGCATTTTTGGTTGCCTGACTCCAATCATGCACCTGTGAAACATAGACAAGTGACTCAAAAAGTGCACCAAAAAGGCAACCGCTATGTGTTTTTTAATCAATTTCAATACAAAAAGTGTGTTTTTAGTCCACTTTTAAACATGCATCAAAAATGAAGTATGTAGGACTTTAAAAACACATTGTACCCACAGCGCATTGGTGTGAAGAGTTCCAAAGAATTTAAAGGGATACATTTTTCATGCATTTTTGTTTTGCTTTTTAACCACTTCTCTCCTTTATGTAAAAATCATAATTTCTTTGTTACAAAATTATTTAGAACCCCCAAAACAACAAACATTATATATATTTTTTTAGCAGACACCCTAGGGAATAAAGTGGCGATCATTGCAACTTTTTATCTCGCACAGTAATTGCACAATCATTTTTCAAACTGCATTTTTTGGGGGGAAAAATGAATAAAAAAATAACAAAACAGTAAAGTTAGCCCAATTTTTTTTGTATAATGTAAAAGATGATGTTACGCCGAGTAAATAGATACCTAACTTGTCACGCTTTAAAATTCTGCACACTGGTGGAATGGTGCCAAACTTCGGTACTTAAAAATCTCCATAGGCGTCGCTTTAACATTTTCTACAGGTTACCAGTTTAGAGTTACAGAGGAGGTCTAGTGCTAGAATTATTGCTCTTACTCTAACGCACACGGCGATTCATCACATGTGTGGTTTGAACAACGTTTACACATGTGGGTGGGACTTATGTGTGCGTTCGTTTCTGAGCGCAAGCTATCGGGGACAGGGGCGTTTAAAAAAAAAATCGTACTTATTTTTTGTATTTTTAGACTTTTTTGTATTTTTGATCACTTTTATTCCTATTACAAGGAATGTTAACATCCCTTGTAATAGGAATAGTCTGTGACAGGTCCTCTTTATGGAGAGATGTGGGGTCAATAAGATCCCACATCTCTCCTCCAGGCTGGAAAGCATGAGATCATGAAAAAAAATCACAGATCTCATGCTTTCAGCCGCGATTGCGGCTTGGTTTACTTCCGGGCACCGGGGCGTGATAATGTCCTCCGACAGCCATAGAGATGACCGGTGGCCATAGAGATGACCGATGAAATCTCTATCCTCTGCATTCGGCAGCGGCCAATCCATTTTCCGGGCCTCTGATGGCAGAGCCCTGCTGCCTATAAGAACAATATACGTTCCACCGCTATGATCGTTCTTATCGTGCACAGAATCGCCGCCTGAAAAGAAGGATATCTGAATGATGCCTGTAGCTGCAGGCATCATTCAGATATCCCCACACAAAGTACAAGATGTCATACAATATGACATCATACTGTAAGGAAGTGGTTAAATACCAAAAGCGCACCAAAAAAAAGCCTTTCTTTCATACAATATTTTGATGGGATGAAGGCACCATTTAAAATGTTCTTATATTTATAGCACTTCGATACATCAGTCTGTTTTGTTTGATGTGTGCATCTCTATACAGAATGTACTGTTTTGCTACCAAAAGTGTTATTCTGCACTACACTATTTATCTAACCTCTATATTACTGTATTTGTTATTTTGAAAAGCCAATAGAAAGGAAAAATAGGGGTAAAAAAAAGCACTTTTCTTCATATTAGATCTTTGTGGTAATTTCAGGAGAGTTGGAAGGTAAACAGATTTTCATGTTGTGTATTCAAGATCATTCTTTCGCCAAAAATGGAAAAGTAGATAAAAAAATGGCACTTTGTAAAAAAATAATTACAGCCCGTTCACATCTATCCAGTCCATTTAGATGCATCATGTGTAGGTGAGCCAATTAATTTAAAGTTATAACTAAAATCTATTTTTTTTCCCGTTAAAATGACAAACATGTTATACCTACCTGCTCTGTGTAGTGGATTTGCACAGAGCAGCCCAGATCCTCCACTTCTTGGGTCCCTCTTCTGTGCTCCTGGCCCCTCCCTCCTTGCTATAGGGGCACCCGAGCCGAGCCGCAGCTCCCTGTGTCCATTCAGACATTTTATGTATTTTCTACACAAACAAAATAACACCAAAAATATTGTGAAAAAAAAAAATGTCTTAGTTTTTGTTGCAAATAAGTAATTTTTCATCTTCACTGATGTGTGCTGATGAGGCTGCACTGATGTGCACTGATTGGGCTGCACTGATAATTGGGGTACTGATGATTATCGGGGCTGTGCTTGGCCCTTTACCACGATCTGTAGTCAGCTGTGTCCAATGAGAGAGGGAGGTGTGGTTTCGTGGACATCCTCCCAGAACTGGAGAGCCACACTGTTGCTGTCTTTTGGCTATAGAGCGGAAGGAAAGTGGTTAAAAGGTCTTTTCATGAAGCATGCATACTCAGATGGTCTAAGCATGTGTATTTATTTCAATGAGACCTCATGCACACCAGGCAAAAAAAATGCTGCTTAAACAGGCATTTGGCCTTTTTTTTCAGCCTGTAGAAACAACTTTCTGTTAACCTATTTATCCATGCACATTTGGGCATTTACAGGCATATTTGAAGAGGAGTGTTTTCAGCAGGGGTCTCCAAACTTTCTAAACAAAGGGCTAGTTTACTATCCTTCAGACTCCAGGGGTGCTAGACTGTGGCCAGTGGGAGTAGAAAATGCCCCAGTGTCAGTGGGAGTAAATAGTGCCCCATCATTGGTTTTAGTGGGAAAAAAAGTGCCTCGTTAGTGGTATCATTGGGAGGAATGGCACCCCATCATTGGTGTCAGTGGAAGGAATAGTGCCCCACCACTGCTGCCGGGGTAAAAAATGGTGCCGGGTGTTATTCAAATTGTGCCCCAAGGGCTGGAAAGAGGCAAGCAAAGGGCCACATCCGGCCCCAGGGCCGCAGTTTGGAGACCACTGGTTTACAGGCTGAAAAATAAAAACATCACAAGCATGTTTCTGAGAGGAGAAAAAATGCTTGATGCGCATAGATGCAGTATTTCGGTGCATTTGGCTTATTCAAGTGTAAATTGATTATAGTAAAGAATAAGCAGAGGGTAATGTTTTGGAGGGGATTTAGAAACGTGTGTGTAAACCCTAAAAGTGGAAGGGGGAAAAACAGCCACAACTCCACCACTGGCTTATTTGTGGAAAACAACAGCAGTCAGCTGGAAATATTTAACAGTCAGACACCAATTCCTCCAAAGAAATGTGGCAGCATCTATATCTGACCATCATTTATTTTTGCCCAAAACTTTTTGTTATCTGATGCCAATGAGTACCTTGATGGGACTTCTCTGCTCAAAAATGCTGCATCCCTTCAGGAATATTGTGATTACTATAATTAGAGGATGCCTGGGGGAGCTGGATTCTATTGTTTATATGCAGCCAGTCTTCCAGTGGAATTCCAAGATCTTTCAGATAGCGCTGATGCAATAATGCAGACTTATGCTGAGACTGTCCTCCTTGAATTGCTCCTAATTTTGTTGCTAATTGAAACTGTATTTTACATACAAAAGGCAAAAAGAAACAATACTAATTACACAGCATTGCTTTAGGATGTACTGACGATTTATTACCACATCATTTGGGTGTCAGGGGATATAATGATATCAGGAATTACAAATGTGTACTAGAAAGAAGTCACAAATAAACCTTCCTGTGTAATAAAAATAAAAAAAAGGGCAAAAGCAGGTAAAAAATTCTAGAACCTGCCAAATTCTGCAGCCCGAGTTAAAAAAGCAAAGCATCGCAACCATAGCATATGTACAGCCCTGTAATGTTGGTGGTAAAACCACTTATTTTTACTGAACTGGTAAAATTGGGGGCTGGGGGGGCAAATGATTGCCAGTTGTTTTTTCACCTTAATACATACAACCCCTTTAAAGGATCAGTAAAGGAAAAAAAATTAATGCTAAATACCTTGCTTTAACTTATAGCAGTCCTGCTTTCATGTCCGTTTTTGCTTAGAAGTTGCTGTAATCCCTTGCTGAACTCCACACTTCCTGCTTGTCTGCCTCCTTATGAAAAAACACGTGGTAGCTTTTTTATTGTGGTCCATGATCAAGAAGATGTGATTACTATGGCCCAGATTCAAAAAGCAATTACGCCTGTCTAACTGGTGTTAGACAGGAGTAATTTCAAATTTCGCGCGCCGTATCACTAGTTTGAATCCTCAAACCATGATACGGCAGCTTCGGGCTTCGATACGAGAGGCTTATGTCTTTGTAAACCTTCGGATCTACGCTGCGATATATTTGCGGCCGCTGGGAGGAGTTTGCGTCGTTTTGATGCGTCGGGATATGCAAATGTGTTTTTACGGCGATCCACGAAGATACGAGCGGTCTTCGCAATCGCTTACGTCTGTTTTTTTTTACGTACTGTTAGACCAGCTTTTTGCTGGTCTAACGGTGCGTAACCCATGTTAAGTATGGCCGTCGTTCCCGCGTCGATTTTAGTTTATTTATTTATTTTTTTACGTAACTCGTTCGGGAATAGAAATGTCCGTAAACGACGCTACTCAAACAACAAATGACGTAACGACGTGATTTCGCGCAATGCACGGCGGGAAATTTGCGAACGGAGCATGCGCAGTTCGATCGCCGCGGGAACGCGCCTATTTTAAATCCTTCACGCCCCCTACTCGCGTAGATGGATTGCGACGGGAGAAATACACTACGCCGCCGTCGTTTACTGGACAAAATCTACCTGGATTCCACGTAGAGCCAGGTAAAAAACGGCGGCGTAGTGTATTTCTGATACGCTACGAGAATCCAATTCTCTCTGAATCTGGGCCTATGTGTCTAAAACTCCTCAGACCCAAACAGATTCATGTTAAAATAAAACACTGCCCTGTGTTTGTTTGTTTTTGTTCTGTGTGTCTCTGTACACACAGAACAAACTGAAACTAGTCTAAAAACTAAACTAAACTACAGGCACATTATATGGTTTCCTTTACTACTCCTTTAAGCCTAATACACACGAGATGAATGTTTGGCGACATTGGCCAGTTCCATAGAAACTGTCTGGTTGGTTACTATGCACCAGATTCTGTGTGCACCAGTTTTAGTAAATCTACCCCAATGTTGGCGGATAGTTACCATATCTGTTATTATCAAAGTACTTAAAGCGGAGTTCCACCCAAAAATAGAACTTCTGCATTTCTGAACCTCCCCCCCCCCCTCTAGTGTAACATTTGGCACCTTTCAGGAGGGAGGGGGTGGAGATACCTGTCTAAGACTGGTATTTGCACCCACTTCCGGGTATAGACTCCCGTGGGAGTCACGCCACTTCCCGCCACCCGCTGTCTCCTGGGAAACACACTGTTTCCCATAGAGAGCGTGGACCAGTGAGGACGGGCCGCGCCGCTCGCTTCACTTCCTGATTCCCTCACCGAGGATGGCGGCGTAGGGCAGCCGATAGACAAGCGATTGCTCGGCCTCGGCTGCCGACATCGCGGGCATGCTGAACAGGTAAGTGTCCATTTTTTAAAAGTCAGCAGCTGTAGTATTTGCAGCTGCTGGCTTTAAAAAATATATATATTTTGGGTGGACCTCCGCTTTAACAACCATGCTACACCCTCTTCCTAGCATGGCCAATTTCAGTGCTGTAATAATCTGGCTACCAATTACTCCATCATGCAACACTGTACCCAATGAATTTGATATAATTTTTTGAGACAGAGAACTTTCCTTTATTTACTAACCATTGGGTATCTTGATTTTGATTATAAAAAAACAAAAAAAACATAAATTTTGAAAAAAAAAAAAACTGCTTTCCTTTCTAGCATAAAACATATCAAATTAAATTGTCAGGATAATATGAACACATAAAAAACAAACAAAAACACCCTGCCACAATTTTCTGGAAATTGAGAAACATGCTGGTATGGAGGTGGTTAAAAGTTATAGTTACATAGTTAGGCAGGTTGAAAAAAGACACAAGTCCATCTAGTTCAACCATAAAAAAATAAACAAACAAAATAAAACACAGTACAATCCCATACACCCAACTCCATACCCACAGTTGATCCAGAGGAAGGCAAAAAACCCCAGCAGAGCGATGATTCAATTTGCTACCAGAGGAGAAAAAATTCCTTCCTGATCCCCAAAGAGCCAATCGGATTTACCCTGGATCAACTATACCTACTCAGTTATATTACGTGCATTTAGGAAAGAATCCAGGCCCTTCTTAAAGGGGAGTTCCACCCACAATTTCACTTTTTAAATATAAATACCCCTGTAATACACAAGCTTAATGTATTCTAGTAAAGTTAGTCTGTAAACTAAGGTCCGTTTTGTTAGGTTGTTACAGCATTTAGATATTATAATCTAGAAATAGACCGTGGCCATCTTAAGTGTGGGCATCATGAAGCCAGACTGTATGACTTCCTGGATTTCAGCTTTGCATATCTCGCACATGCTCAGTGCTGCACAAGCAATATAATGGGTTTCAGTCAGGTTTGCAAGGACTACTGGGAAACATGATGCCTATCCCAGAAACCCTTGCAAATAGCCATGTGACTTAATAACCTAGGTTAATAAGGAGGAGGAAGTAATGAAGGACTACAAAATAAAAGGTATTTACAAGCAAAAAAATAAATAAAAAAAATTGTCCATTCTGAACACTATGAGATTAGGGCATGCAGCACAGACAAACAAAAAAAATGGGTGGAACTCCACTTTAAAGCAATCTACTGAGCTGGCCAGAACCACGTCTGGAGGGAGTCTGTTCCACATTTTCACAGCTCTTAGGCCTCGTACACACGATGAGATATGTCCGCTCAAACTTGTCCGACAGACAGTTTAGAGCGGACATGTCTCATCGGATTTCCGTATTTGGAGGTGAAATCTCTTTTCCTCCAGACGTAAAGAGCGCCCCCTTGTCCTCAGTGTTGACCTCAAAGTGAATAACTCAATACCAAGTTCACTATATGGACCTCTTATATATTTGTACATGTTGATCATATCCCCCCTTATTCTCCTCTTCTCAAGAGTGAATAAATTCAGTTCCTATAATCTTTCCTCATAGCTGAGCTCCTCCATGCCTCTTATCAGTTTGGTTGCCCTTCTCTGCACTTTCTCCAGTTCTCCGATATCCTTTTTGAGAACTGGTGCCCAAAACTGTACTGCATATTCCAGATGAGGTCTTACTAATGATTTGTACAGGGGAAAAATTATATCTCTCTCTCTGGAGTCCATGCCTCTCTTAATACAAGAAAGTTGCCGACTGAAGTCAAGTGCAAGTCTTCCGTTATTCCGTTCTCTCCTTTTTCTGGCATGAGAGGAAATGGCGAGCTTGCCAATGTAAATAGCAATACACTACACTACAGTCTATGTTGCATTAAGTAAATCCATCCCATTTTTTTTTTTACCCTTGGTGATCCCTGTGATTTGCCATCACAGTGATCCAATCGACTGTCTTTTTAGCGGGACACACGCACAAAGTGAAACTAAAAGGGCGTACAGGAACATCCACCTACCCTGGTAAGTAATCCAGCCATTGAGTTACAATGGGCAGACTTAGGTGGTTAATCAGTTTAACCACTTGCCCACCGGGCCTGTTTTTCAGATTCGGTGTTTACGAGACTAAAATAGTTTTTTTTGCTAGAAAATTACTTAAACCCCCCAAACATTATATATATTTTTTTCTAACACCCTAGAGAATAAAATGGCAGTCATTGCAATACTTTTTGTCACACCGTATTTGCGCAGCGGTCTTTTAAGCGCACTTTTTTTGAAAAAAAAAACACTTTTTTGAATAAAAAAATAAGACAACAATAAATTTGGCCCAATTTTTTTATATATTGTGATAGATAATGTTACGCCGAGTAAAATGATACCCAACATGTCACGCTTAAAAATTGCGCCCGCTCGTGGCATGGCGTCAAACTTTTACCCTTAAAAATCTCGATAGGCAACGTTTAAAAAATTCTACAGGTTGCATTTTTTGAGATACAGAGGAGGTCTAGGGCTAGAATTATTGCTCTCGCTCTAACGATCGCGGCGATACCTCACGTTTTCATATGCGGGCGCTACTCGCGTATGCGTTCGCTTCTGTGCGCGAGCTCGTCGGGACGGGGCGTTTTACATTTTTTTTTTTGTTTTCTTATTTATTTTTAATTTGTTTATAATTTTATACATCGAAATAAATAAAATAAAAAATTATCACTTTTATTCCTATTACAAGGAATGTAAACATCCCTTGTAATAGAAAAAAGCATGACAGGTCCTCTTAAATATGAGATCTGGGGTCAAAAAGACCTCAGATCTCATATTTAGGCTTAAATGCAAAAAAAAAAAAAAAAAAAAAAAAAAGTCATTTTTCAAATCTCAGAAAAAAAAAAAAAAAAAAAAGTCATTTTTCAAATCTCAGAAAAAAAAAATGTTTCTTTAACCACTTAAGACCCGGACCAATACGCTAGTAAATGACCCAAGGTGTTTTTGCGATTCGGCACTGCGTCGCTTTAACAGACAATTGCGCGGTCGTGCGACGTGGCTCCCAAACAAAATTTGCGTCCTTTTCTTCCCACAAATAGAGCTTTCTTTCGGTGGTATTTGATCGCCTCTGCGATTTTTATTTTTTGCGCTATAAACTAAAATAGAGCCACAATTTTGAAAAAAAACACAATTTTTTTACTTTTTGTTATAAAAAAAATCAAATAAACTAAATTTTAGTAAAACATTTAGGCCAAAATTAATTCAGCCACATGTCTTTAGTAAAAAAAAAAATCGCAATAAAAAAAAATAGCTACCTAGCGGGAACAGCGACACTAATACAGCGATCAGAAAAATGATCGCTTAGTGATGCTGGCAATAGGGAGTGAAAGGGTTAACTAGGGCGGTGATCAGGGGGTTAAAACTTTATTAGGGGGGGTGGGGGTTCTATCCTGAACCTAACACTAACTGTTTGTTACACTGCCTGTCACACTGACACTAAATGCAGTGATTAGATCACTGCATTCAGTGACACTGTGACAGGGGGGTGGGGGGGGCGATCACAAGGGGTTAATTTGCCTATGTGAGTGTGTGTCAGTGTTGTGTTGGTGCACACTTACTTGTGATGTCTTCTCTCATCAGCAGCGGTGGAAAACAGCGCTGCGATGAGAGATTACATCATTTCCTCCTTCCTGTGTAAACACAGGAGGAGGAACTGACACGATGGGAGCGCGCTCCCATTGGCTGGGAGCGATCGCGGGGGGGGGGCGGAAATCACGGACATCCGCCCGCTCGTCGGCGATCGCTCCCAGAGGCAGGGGGACCCCCGCACGCCGCGGAGGGGGTCCCGATGGGACCCCCGAACCGCACGAAGGCGGGGACGGAAATTTACGCCCTTGTGCCTGTACGAGCCATTCTGTGGCCGTATATGTGCGTGCGGGGGTCCTTAAGTGGTTAAGACGCTGGGCGGGACTGACGTTTTGACGTCACTTCCGCCCAGCAGAGCTGTGGGGGACGGGTGGGGGCGATTTTTCCCTCACTCGTATCCCAACACAGCCAGCAAGAGGACCCGATCGCCTCCGCCGCTACCGACGGCTCCGGTAAGCGGCGGAGGGCGCGGGAGAGCGAATCCGCCGCTGGGACCGCCATTATCGTGTACAGCACTGCCCACGGAAAAGATGGATATCTCGGTTGTGGCAACAGCTGCTGCCGTTACCGAGATATCCATCTTTAAAATCATGACGTCTTTTTCCTATGACACCGTGGGCAAGTGGTTAAGTTCAGTTTTAAGAAGATGACCTATACATACCAAAAGTACATAATTTATATTAAGACACTGAGTACCAGTGGTGGCAAAACAAATGTGGGGAGGGGGTGGCAAACAGTGCACCCCCAGACACACTCACCCCCGGCCTGTGAGAACCCATGTGAGCACTAAACTTCACATCATCCCCCCAAAGTTCAAATTCAGGCATACTAAATGCCTGTACCGACGATCGGATTTTCCGATGGAAATTGTGTGATGACAGGCTGTTGTTGGAAAATCCGACCATATGTATGCTGCATCGGACAATTGTTGTCGGATTTTCCTCCAACAAATGTTGGATAGCATGCTTTAAAATTTTCCGACAACAAATGTGTCTTGTTGGATTTTCCAATCATGTGTACACAAGTCCATCGGAAAAAAATCCCAAGTACGAAGCAATGCTCACCATAACAAAACATTAGCAGAAGTTGCCCAAAGGGTAACGCTAAAGAGCTGAAAAAACACGTATTTACGTGTTTGTTGGCCGACAATTATTTGCCGTTTTTATGCAATAAAAGTCTGAAGCTTTGTCAGCGGAAAATCCGATCGTGTGTACCAGGCTTTATTCTGACATAGGAGGCCTCATAGATATTCCTCTGAATTGCTTAAAGACTCACCCATCTAAACCAATGTTCTTAAAGTGTGCAGTCTATTTTTTTTAATGACACATTCATTGTTGCTACCTAGATAAGAAGTTGTGCATGCTTGCTTCAAGTGAAATATGAGAGACACCAGGGAACAAAGGCTTCTTAATATGTATATTATCAGTCAGTCAAATAGCTTTCAAACAAAAGGCTTTCTATGTGGGGGTCAGTTTTATAATAGATTTGCTTTAAGGAAAGTCTGATTACATTACAGTATTAAAGTTTATCATAAACAAAACTGCCCCCATAACTGTATAACATTAAAAAAAATAAAAACTGTTTTCTTATGACTACTTTTGTACACACAGAAAAATGACAGATGCCATTAGTAAGGGGAATATTTCATTAGTGTTTTTACTTAACCACTTAAGACCCGGACCAATACGCTGGCAAATGACCCAAGGGGTTTTTGCGATTCGGCACTGCGTCGCTTTAACAGACAATTGCGCGGTCGTGCGACGTGGCTCCCAAACAAAATTTGCGTCCTTTTTTTCCCACAAATAGAGCTTTCTTTTGGTGGTATTTGATCACCTCTGCGGTTTTTATTTTTTGCGCTATAAACAAAAATAGAGCGACAATTTAAAAAAAAATGCAATATTTTTTACTTTTTGCTATAATAAATATCCCCCAAAAATATATAAAAAAACATTTTTTTTCCTCAGTTTAGGCCGATACGTATTCTTCTACATATTTTTGGTAAAAAAAATCGCAATAAGCGTTTATCGGTTGGTTTTCGCAAAATTTATAGCGTTTACAAAATAAGGGATAGTTTTATTGCATTTTTATTAATTATTTTTTTTTTACTACTAATAGCGGCGATCAGCGATTTTTTTCGTGACTGCGACAATATGGCGGACACTTCGGACAATTTTGACACATTTTTGGGACAATTGTCATTTTCACAGCAAAAAATGCATTTAAATTGCATTGTTTACTGTGGAAATGACAGTTGCAGTTTGGGAGTTAACCACAGGTGGCGCTGTAGGGAATGTGTGCCCTAATGTGTGTGTTTACAACTGTAGGGGGGTGTGGCTGTAGGTGTGACGTCATCGATCGCGTCCCCCTATTACAGGGATGACGCGATCGATGCTCCGGCCACAGAGAAGCACGGGGAAGCCGTGTGTACACACGGCTCTCCCCGTTCTTCCGCTCCAGGGACGGATCGCCGCACTGCAGCGGCGATCGGGTCCGCGAATCCCGCGGTCCCGGTCCTGGAGCTTCGGACCGGGTCGCGGGCGCGCGCCCGCGACCCACGGCTGGGTACTAAAACCAACGTATATATACGTTGATGTGCCCACCCGTGCCATTCTGCCGACGTAAATGTGCAGTAGGCGGTCCTTAAGTGGTTAAAGGGTCACTAAAGGAAAACATTTTTTTTGCTGAAATGACTGTTTACAGGGTATAGAGACATAAAAGTTAACGGATTCCTTTTCAGAATGATTAAAAATAGATAAAAATCAATCATATAATGTGCCTGCAGGTTAGTTTCACTTTTGAACTGGCTTCATGTTTCTGCAAAGTAGAAAAAGACACACAGAACCAAAACAAACAAATCCAGGGCAGTGTTTTGTTTTTAAAACTAATCTGATTGGTTCTGGGAAGTTTTAGACACACAGTAATGACAGCTTAAACCATCGTGAGAAAGCTCCCAGTATGGTGGTGATAAGGAAACAGACAAGCAGGAAGTGTGGAGAACAGAGCAGGATTACAGCAACTTCAAAGTAAAAATGAACAATAAGGACATGAAACCAGTACTGCAGTAAGGTAAAGGAAGCTATTTAGCTAAATAAAAAAATCCTTTAGTGATCCTTTAAGATTCATACTATTTTCATGCTAGATCCACAGCATCGTTTCAATGGGTTCATTTTGAAAGATGCATGAATCCTGCGTAAAAACATTTTTGCAAAAAGACCCCTAAATGTTCTACACAATAGATGAACAAATGAGGTGGTGGCGACTCGTAAACAGGAAAATTAGATTCTTTTACTTACTGTAAAAAAGTTTTCTTGAAGTTGATTAAGGGACACATGGAAGTAGGAGAAATTCTAACACAGTCAAGTTATGCCCCGTACACATGGCCGGGAATCCCAGGGGGAAAACCGAGAACCTGCTTGGTCACATTCCCTGTGTACACACCAGAGGTTTTCCCGTCTGGAAAAGTGTGGTGAGAGCACCGCAGTGTTTACTGCTTTAAGGGGTCCGTGCAGGAAGATCAGCATTCAAACAGAGAAAAGCTTAAAAAAAAAAAAATGTACTTGGGCACACCTTAATAACCCGGTGCTGGGCAGATTCCCCCTGCTGTTTGACGGAACAGAAAAAGAATCTGTCATCAGTCCCTTTCTCTGTTTCAAAAGTGAGACATCTGGGGTCTATTTAGGCTCCTGACATTTCACCAAAGCCCCCCAATGGGGCTCCGAAAAATTTTGTAAAAAACAAAAATATATATAAAAAAAAAATTAAAACTTTTTTTTATATATTTAAAAAAAAAATACTAACACCGTCCACTGCTCTACCGACACCAACCTCTGCTCTATCGACACTATCAATTGCCATATACAGTTATATATATATATATATTACATACATACACGCACACACGTGTTTGAGCTTTGGGGTGCACACACCTATGGTTGCATAACTGCGTAATTGTCAAAGTGTGACAATGATGAAAGCTGAAAATTTTCTTTTTGCAGGAAGGGGGTGAACGTGCTCTGTATCGAAGTGGTTAAAGTCTCAGCCAGTACTACTTTAATATAAACAATATATATCCCCCAGCCCCCGCTTCTGTCTGACTCACAGTTAAAATACCCTTTATATCATACTTCTGTGTGTATATATATATATATATATATATATCTCAACATATACACACACATACAGAGGGTATAGAAAAGAATCACCCCCTTTAAAACAATCACATTGTTGCTTTGCAGCCTGAAATGAAGACAGTTTTTGTTTAATCCAGCTGTATTTACTCAGTGCAAGTTATAACATCCAAGCCATGCAAGGACAATTACATTTTTCTCCTTCAACCACTGTGTGGTTATTTTTGCCATGTGCTCTGTGTTATTGTCATGTTGGAAGGTAAACCTTCTTATTAACAACCTTCTAGCAGAGGGCAGCTGATTTTTCTCAAGAATTTGATCAATTTTCTCTTCTGTCCTGAAAAGTACTCTAGTCCCTGCTACTGAAAAAGCCCCCATACCAGGATATTACCACCTCCAAACTTTACTGTAGGAATGGTGCTATTTGGATTGCGAGCTGTATTGAATTTCTGCCAGTTTGGTGTGGAAGCCAAATAATAAAACTTTGGTCTCATCTAACCACATCATCTTTTTCCATGTGGCCTCAGTATCTTTAAGGTGCGTTTTGGCAAAGCTCAGTCGTGATTGCATTTGGCCTTTCTTGAGGCGTGGCTTTGTTCTTTCAACCCTCCCATACAAGCCACATTTATAGAGAATTTGCAATATTGTCGTCACATGCACACAATGACCTCTCTTTGTCATATATTCCTTCAATTACTTCAGAGTTGCCGTAGGCCTCTTGGTAGCCTCTGACCAGTTTCCTCCTGCCTTTTTTATCCAGTTTGACATCCTGATCCAGTGAGGGTCTATGTTGTACCAAATACCTTCCACGTCTTAATATTAGACTTCACTGTGCTTCTAGGCATTGATTAAGCCTTTAAAATTGTTTGTATCCATCTCCTGACTTGTGCTGTCCACAAAATTATCCCAGAGATCTTTTGACAGTGCCTTGCCACCCATAGTTGATTGTTTGCTTCAGTTGCACTACAGGGACTGAAATGCTCCGGGAAAGCTCTTTTCATGCTGAGCTTATCAAAATGACCACAGCTGAAAGTCCTATGGGTTTGTGCGCCATTAGGAAGGTGATTAGATACTCCTGATGGATTTTACTTCATTTCAGGCTGCAAAGCAACAAAATGTGATTATTTTAAAGGGGGGGGGGGTGATTCTTTTCTATACTCACAGTAATTCCTTTCACCATTTCACAGTATAAATTAAACGTATTTAATTTTAATCAACTAAAAAATCTTGCGAGCTACCAATTTACTAACCTAAGGATCCAATAAAACAACCTTCATGTGTGAAGAGGTGTCTTGATTACTTTTAGCTGCTAACACCAGACACTTGTATATAAACCGTTTTGAAAAATAAAATAAACCTGTGCCACTATTGTGCTAATATTAAATATCCAATGTGCAAATGCCAAATATATATTTTTTTTTATCCAGAAAAAAGTTTATTGAGACACATATAAAAACAAACATACATCGAGGCTTCAAACACAAAAATAAGAAGTAAAACATTCCAGTACAGCTCCTGTCAAAGATATACCATCCCACTGCGCCATCCATATACATGTTATTAGCCAGTCCCCGCCATGCCCTCCTCCACCTCCCACTGTAGGTGGCCCCCATATCTCCCGGAAGAGGCCCTGTCTCAAGCCAATCACCAAGACCAGGTCCACCGTCGCCAGGCCCGGTACTTCCAGCCACGCGCCCCACAGCTTCTCAAATTTCTGGGGGTATCATTACACTCACACCCCTAGAATACGAGGTGTGAGTAGAATGGTAGGCCTCACCCACCCAAGTATAATTAAGGCAACATTGTGTTTTAGTGGTTAAATGCGTTTCCTGCATACATAGAATCATGGGATGATACTTTTTCAAACAGGTAGACACCATCATACGCTTCAGTGGGGAGCCTAGGCCCCTCACATTCCAAGAGATTATGGGAAGTTCAGATATTGGAAAAAAATAAACATAAATGAAAAGGCAAAGACATCTTTAGTGAGGGCAGCTCCCCCCCAAGGGACAACAGTTCCAGGCAAGTACTAAGAGACCCGGGCATGGCCAGGGATACACAGTCATTGTTCCATGGTGCAGTAGCAAGCAAACAGAGCTCTCGATGAAGATGGTAAACTTGCAAAAAACTAAAGGCTCGGGCCGTCAACAGATTAGACCCGTACTTATGGCCTGTAATACATTAACAGTACAGTAGTCTGAAAAAAGAAAAGAAACAAGTCCAGGCCGCCAACAGGGCAGGCCCCGCAGCTCCAACAGGGAGCAGACCCCCATAAGGCACATTTCCTCCACGTTTCCTGTGGAGAGATCGCATTTTCCTTGCAACTTTACAAGATGTCTCAGAGTTCACATCCTAATAGAACGTCTCCCAGCAGAACATTGCAAAAACACGTGACATGAAAAAGATAGACAGTCACTTTTGTGTAGAACTTAAAGAGTTTAACCAACAGAGTGAGTGCCGCCATCAGGGGGGGACATCTACCAGACCCTCCATATATGGGTGCGCAGGCAATGCACTAAAAAGTAAAGCATAGTAACCTGTTACAGCCCCTGTAGAATCAGTCTCCTTCCTCTTCTCTGTCACGGTGACGCAGAGCCTGCTCATTGCGATCAAGCCATATTGCAGCATCTTGAGCCGATTCAAAAAAGTGGGTCTGCCGGTCGGCAGTGACCCTCAGCTTAGCGGGGTATAGCTTAAGGTAGTTGTAGTGCACCAAGACTCCTTTTCACATCTGAGAATTTGGCTCGCCGACGCTGTACCTCTGCAGAGAAATCCGGGTAGAAAGACACCTGGACTCCATTCACCCGGACGTTGGCCTTCTCCCTGGCATATCTCAGCACCGCCTCCCTATCCCTATAGTGCAGCAACCAGGCCAGGATGGGTCTAGGGGGGGCGCCAGGCTGTGGTGGGTGGCCTGGCGTGCAGTGCGCCCTTTCAACTGTAAAGAATGGAGAAAAGGCCTCCTTTCCAAATACTTCCACCAGCCAGCCTTCGATAAAGGTGGTGGGGTCCCGGCCCTCCGTCTTCTCCGGCAACCAAATGCCAAATACATAAAGTGACACTGAATGACAGCTTGAGGTCTTTTGTGGTTAATTATCTTCTCAGATGGTAAATCTGCCCATTCATCTTGGCAAAAAGCCTCCAGTTCCTGTAAATTCTTGGGCTGTCTTGCATGATCTGCATGTTTGAGATCTCCCCAGAGTGGCTCAATGATAGAGGTCAGGAGACCGAGATGGCCACTCCAGAACCTTCACTTTATTCTGCTGTAGCCAATGACAGGTCGATTTGGCCTTGTGTTTTGGATCATTGTCATGTTGCAATGTGCAATTAGGGCCCATGCGCAGCTTCCTGGCTGATGAATGCAAATGTTCCTACAGTATTTTTTGATAACATACTGCATTCATCTTGCCATCAATTGTGACCAAATTTCCTGTGCCTTTGTAGCTCACACATCCCCAAAACATCACCGGGTTTCACAGTAGGAATGGTGTACATTTTAATCATAGGCCTTGTTGACTTCTCTCCAAATGAAACGTTTATAGTTGTGGCCAAAAAAAATGAATTTTGGTCTCATCACTCCAAACGGCTTTGTGCCAGAAGGTTTGAGGCTTGTCTCTGTGCCGTTTCTATAGTAGGCAGGATACTTTGTGGCATTTGCGTAGTAATGGCTTTCTTCTGATGACTTGACCATGTAGCCCATCTTTCTTCAAGTGCCTGCTTTATTGTGCATCTTGAAACAGCCACACCACATGTTTTCAGAGAGTCCTGTATTTTATCTGAAGTTATTTGTGGGTTTTTCTTTGCAGTCCAAACAATTTTCCTGGCGGTTGTGGCTGAAATTTTAGTTGGTTTAAATGACCATTGTTTGTTTTTAAGAGAACCCCTCATTTTCCACTTCTTGATTAGTTTGAACATTGCTGATTGGCATTCTCATATCCTTCGATATCTTTTTATATCCCTTTCCTGTTTTATACAGCTCAACTACCTTTTCCTGCAGATCATTTGACAATTCTTTTGCTTTCCCCATGACTCAGAATCCAGAAACATCAGTGTAGCACTGGATGAAAGATGCAAGGGTCGGTCAGGAGTCTAGAAACTCAACCTTTTATACACACACACATTAATTACAAGCAGATCACAGGTGAGGATGGTTACCTTTGATAGCCATTTAAACCCCGTTGTGTCAACTTGTGTGCATGTTATCAGGCCAAAACCACCAGGGTATGTAAACTTTTGATCAGGGTAATTTCTGTTGTGATTAAACACAGTTGATTGATAATAAATGGCTTCAGCCAAACACTAACCATGAGTAAAAGAAAAGTTTTTGTGTTATTCAAATTAAGAAAAATGGCCAAGAAATCAAATTCTACCTGGGTATGTAGACTTATGAGCACAACTGTGTGTGTTCTGCTTTAACTCAAGTCAATGTGATGGAAATTCACAAAAAGCACCAGAATAACGTGAAGAAAGTTAGTGTAATTAAAGCCAAAAATCTAAAAATTTACATAAGATACAGTCTGTCACTAGCATTACCATAGCAGTCTTTTTCTGAACCCTGCTGTAACAGTTTATTTTCAGGTGATCCAACCAGTAAGTGTGTTTTTCAGCTTTAACAGACCCAGCTGTTTAGCAAGAAGTGGCAGTTAAAGGGTTTAGACAAATCATTTAAAAGTGGAAGTTTACCCTCCTATCGTTTTCAGTCAAGAAAGCCGTCATCTTGGCCTCTTTTTAATCGCCAACTGTCATGTGCTGCACATGTGATCAGTTATGACACCAGTCATTGGATGGTTTGACAGGTTGGTTGAGATCACAACCAATGTGACAGTTACATTCCCAGCATGTGCCGGAAATGTAACTTTTTTGAAACTTAAATCTATGGGTTTAATTCTGCTTTAACACCGATAGGTCAGGATGGTCAGCTTTTATTCATTAAAACCTTCTTCGTAAAATGGAAAAAAATCTATTGCTGAACAGCATAGTCCGTTACAGGAAATGGAAAAACAATAGACTTACCAGCAAGATCAACCGGTAATAAAATGTTGCAGGGGGATACAAGAACAAACTGCTGTGTTAATTCTAGTGAAAGAATGCATCATGTTTGTATAACAACTTGTGTTGGTATATCTGTTTAAAAAAACATTGGGGGACGTTTAAAAGAACGGGAGCAGACAATGTGCAGCAGCTGTGCATAGCAACCAATGAGCTTCCATCTTTAGCATTATACATTTAGGCTTTGAAAATTAAAGCTAGAAGCTGGTTGGTTGCCAAGCAAAGCTGCGCCAGGTTCTGGCAGCTCCAGTTTTGATAAATACTCCTTAATGCTCCTTGCTACTTAAAGGAGTTGTAAATAATAAAAACATTTTTTTGCTGAAATGACTGTTTACAGGGTATAGAGACATAATAGTTAACCGATTCCTTGATTAAAAATAGATAATGTACCTGCAGGTTCTAGTTTTGTTTTTGCATGCCGTTTCCTGTCTCTCTGATGTACAGAGCCAATACAGGGCAGTGATGGTTTGGAAAACGAAACCGATTGGTGCTGTGGGGTTTTAGACACACATTAAATCACACCTTCTTGATTAGTGACCACAGAGAGAAAGCTCCCAGTACTGTGGTCATCAGGAAACAGACAACCAGGAAGTGTGGAGATCAGAGAAGATTTACAGCAACTTGAGAGCAAAAAACGAACAATGAGGAACGAACAAACCCTTTAAACTTCAGCCAAAACCTTTAATCACATTTTGATAAGAGTGGGGAAAGGTTAAAGGGGTTGTAAACCCTTGTGTTTTTTCACAAGGGTTTACAACCCCCTGCACTGTCCGGCCCCCGTTTTACTTACCTGAGCCCTGAATTTCAATGGACGCGATCCCGGGTTGCTCTCTCCACTGCTTCTCGTCTCTTTATTGGATAGATTGATAGCAGCGGAGCCATTGGCTCCAGCTGCTGGCAATCAAACCCGATGACGTGGGCGCCGGGGCCGAGTCATACACTTGGCGGACAAGGACTGTATGAAATGGGAGCACACCCTCCTAAGCAAAGAGCTTCCCATAGGGGGTTATCTATTGCGGGAAGAAGCCGCGAGAGCCGCCGTGGGACCCCAGAACAGGAGGATCAGGGCCACTCTGTGCAAAACAAACTGCACAGTGGAGGCAAGTATGACATGTTTGTTATTTAAACATTTTTTTTAAAGTGAACCTTCTAATGGTGTGGGGAAATTTTGGGAAGACCTCTTCTGATTTTCTGCCTTACTGCCACCAGGGTTAGAATTCTACTTCAAACAGCTTTTCTGTAACTAGTGTTGAAGTTTAAGAGCATAGATTTAACCTAAATCACATATGCTACACCTAAAAATCAGATGAGGGATATCTTTTTTATTGTATTTGAAGACTTATACCTGTACAGGCAGATTTATATAAAAAAAAATATATATGCATTTCATTTATGTACAGTCACCAAGTTCCCAACAATGCATTATTATATTCAAGATACTCAAAGTATTTACAGTATATGCAGATAACAGCACAGTAAATAGGATGGGCAGAGAAATTCTTTACAACATCGACTGACCAATTGTAACTAAAACAAAAAAACTTTATTACAGTATAATTATTTTTTTCAACCATCATGTTAACATCTGGTAACATGTACCTTTCACATTGAACTATATTAAACACCTTTTGTTAGTCTGTTCAAAACATACCGTCTCACCTTCTACGACATACAAGAACCATCTACATCTCACGTGTGCCATATACATGGCCCATGATTCCTAAACAGAGGTCCCAACCTGTGGTAGTCTGAGCTACAAAAAAAAAAGAGCCTATAGCATAATTAAAAAATGCCTGGTAGCCAGGAGTGATTTTTGGCTCTTGTAAGCTACCTGTTGGGGACCTCTGGCCTAAAAGTCTTCTTGCCATAACACAATAATTCATTACTCATCGCTCTGAGTCTACAGCACATAACTCCTTCGCTATCAGCTACATCTCTCTTCCTCTTCAAAATCTTATAACATACAAAAAAAAAAAAAAAAAAAATCAAAAATAAAGTTTAAACCTTCTAAAACTGAAGGAAGAATGGAAAAAGCCTGACAATGCTTCTGTATTCAGCTGCCCAGAAAATGTTTTGCTGAAAAAAAAATGCATTTAGGGAAATTAAAATGCAGTCTTTAAAATCTTCAAAAATACAATAAAACTGATTAAAACCCCTCTAAACTACATTACAAAATTAAATACTTGGCAAACACACAAAAGGAATGTACAGTAAACAAGAAAAAAAATAAAAAATTCCAGTAGGTAACACGAATAACCTGTTAACCCCAGAGTCTGTTTTTCCCCCACAAACGTGTAGGATTGCTTTAGAATGGGCACCGACATTCTGTAATAACACAAAATCATCTGGCTCAGGTTACAGGCGGCACTTTAAGGGTTTGCTGCCAGGGAAATCCAAACAAAAAACACCAAATATAGCCATGGTTACTCAATATCACTTTGCTCTTGGAATCTCCCAAATTGCTTGAGGATATTTATAAAAATATATATATATATTATATATGTTTGTACTTCAAACAGAAGACATTTTTTTCAAATAGAGACAGGGGAAAAAAATATATATATTGATACCAACGTAGAATTCTTCATTGTTTAAACAAGCATCCTCTCCTCCCAAAAAAACAAAAACAAAAAAAAAACAGACTCTGATTTTAACAGTGTTAACTGCATACCAGTAGCTGCCATTGAAAAGGGAACTGGGAAAGTAACAAATACAGTAGGATCAGTGAAAAAAATCCCAGTATGCTCACATTAAAAGATAAAAATATACATATGTATAAATAACAAGTCCAGCCAAAGAGCACTTATACTAAAGTTTCTTTTCTTTTCATGCTCTGTGTTTTGTCTCGAGATTTCCGGCTTCCTGTCAGAGCTCTTTGGAGTTTCCCTGGTTTTGGATCCTCTGGTGAGCCCACAACGGAGCCGTCTGCATTTTCTTCAAGGTCCATTTCTACAATGCCAGATATGGTAGACGACCTTCGCTGGGCATTTGTGTTCTGAGCTGGGGGATGATTTTCTTCACATTCCTCACTGAGGTCAGGAAGTTCTTTTACTTCAGTTGGAGAAGCGTTCTGATACGGCGCAATGGCTGTTCTGATACAGTTCAACCACTGCTGCTTGTGAAAGATGTCATTGGCTTGGAGAGTGTGACTCTGGCCTATGCAGGCTTCTTGAAACCGAACTCGAAAGATGTTTTTGGCTAAAATACAAAAGAAATGCACGGCTTAGACAAAAGATAATGCAAATATTTTGCCTTTAAAACTTGTTTTACTAAAACTTGAACAACTATATCTGCATTTTTCATTTGAGTCCATCTGATCATCCCCCACAGCCAACTACCCTTTGTTCCACTTGACCCTCCCTTCTAGATTGTACAGCCCTCTGATCCCTCCTGTATTGATTTGTATTGTGAATGTACGGTCTTCCCTGATGTAAAGCGCTGCGCAAACTGTTGGAGGTATATACATCCTGTATAATAATAATAATAATAATAACTAGAGGCAGAGGTATAAAATCACAGGGGTTGATTTACTAAAACTAAAGTGCATAATTCAGTGCAGCTGTGCATGGTAGCCAATCGGCTTCTAACTTCAGCTTGTTCAATTAAACTTAGACCAAAAAAAAATGGAAGCCGATAGGTTTCTATGTAGAGCTGCAACAGATTATGCATGCTCCAGTTTTATGTATGAATTCAGTCTTGAGTTGTGTGCTTGTCAAGAGTGCATTAAGCATAATTATCCCCACTACAAAAAGGTGTACCCACCATTCAGTAATTAGTTTAAAAAAAATTACTTTCAAATTTTTGTGCTGTAAACATTTCAGTCATATTACTACAAATTAAATAACTTCTGACATAACAGAACCTTGCACACAATGCCCTTTTCACACTGGGGCGGGAGGTGCAGTGGTGGTATAGCGCCGCTATTTTTAGCGAAGCTTTACCGTTGGAATTGCGGCGGTATTCGGCAACTAGCAGTGCGGTTTTAACCCCTACTATCAGTCGAAAAAGGGTTAATACCACCGGCAATGCGCCTCTGCAGAGGCGCATTGCCGGCGGTATAGCCGCGGTTTCTTATTGCTTTCAATGGGAAGGAGCGGCGGAGGAGCAGTAAACACACCGCTCCTCTCACCACTCCAAAGATGCTGCTAGCAGGACTTTGGGGCGGTCCTGCTATCGCACCGCTCCAGTGTGAGCAGCTGCTGTTTAGGGTCGGTTTGCAAGCGCTATTTTTAGCAAACCGCCCCAGTGTGAAAGGGGCCAAAATAAAAACACAACACTATTGTGCCTGAACATTAGGACCCCTTTCACACTGAGGCAGTTGTCAGGTGTTTTAGCACTAAAAATAGCGCCTGAAAACTGCCTCATTCATTTGAATGGGTGCTTTCACACTGGGGCAGTAGAAAAAGTCATGCAAGCAGCATCTTTGGAGCGCTGTAAAAACCACTCCAAAAACACCCCCGCCCATTGAAATTAATGGCTAGTGCCTTAAAAGCACCGCAAACTTTTTTTTTTAGGTCACAATCGGGGATATTTATGAAAGGCAAAACCACTTTGCACTACAAGTGCAAAGTGCACTTGAAATTGCACTGAAAGTGCAAAGTGCACTTGAAATTGCACTGAAAGTGCACTTGGAAGTGCAGTCGCTGTAAATCTGAGGGGCAGATCTGAAATGAGGGGAAGCTCTGCTGGTTTTATTATCCAATCATGTGCAAGATAAAATGCTGTTTTTTTTCTTTACCTTGCATGTCCCCCTCAGATCTACAGCACTTTTCACTTGTAGTACAAAGTGGATTTGCCTTTAGTAAAGCACCACAAAAACTACCCTGTGTGAAGCACTTTATAGCCATCAGATCATTTTAAAATGGCCTATACGATGTCTATTATCAGTTCACTCCTGACCAAGGATTTCAGTTTATGGCAGCAGCTATAGTCATTGTTAAAACTTTCACATTATCCTGGAGCCGGAATTATTATTTTAAAGTTGCACTCCTAGGAAACTGCTAAATCCAATGTTAAAAAAATATGAACTGTGTTGTCTGCCTAATGATTTAGAAGGCTATCCAATCATTTTTGTGATGCCAACAATCCTGCCAGGCAAAGCACCCAGTAGGGTGATAGTTCTTTCTGTTAAGAGTTAAAGAATACAGTGGTGTCATCTCCCCACTCAAATCCTGCTATTTCACAACGAAGTAACACTGACAAGTCATCAACTTTGCTTTTTCATCCTGTCAGCATGTTTATGTAAGAGAGCCTGATTGGCTCCTAGTACTGCCCCTCCCTCGCCCTGTCAGAGTGCTGCTCTGCAGAGGGTTATAGGAAGCCGATATCAAGATAGAGTTAGTTATGTGTAAGAATACATTATTTGCAAAATATTTTATTAACAGGTAACATCCAAATGTTAAGCATACCTTTGTCTGAATTGCTAAATGCCCCTCTGAAGGAACCACCCATCCTCACATCACCATCTTGAAGATCCTCCAGCACCAGCTCCCGGACGGGAATTGGTTGTCTATACACCTGAAAGCACTGACGCTCATTCCGTGTAATTGGCCGTGTTAGAACCAGAATATCTTGAAACATAAAGAGATACAGCTTCTGTGGAGAAGAAAAAAAAAAACACATTGTAATACCCAACAAAATAAACCTACTAGAAGCAAAAAATACAAAAATCGCTTTACTTTCAGTCCATAGGTATAAAAGATTCCTCCAAGAAATAGAAACTAGAAGTTTTCTTACTTTTTCTAAGATTTAAAAAATGTAGAACTCAACTTCTAGACGTTGGAGGCATAACTGAATTCTAAGCCCAAACGCTTATTTTGCAAAAGAAAGTCTTGAGTGCAATAAGTGGACTTTGATACCCCATTTCATCATATATAAATTGCTTTCATACACATTGAAAATGCTTTAAAAGATGTGCTTTGCTGTGACAAAGATAATTGGGAAGTGTGCCGTTTTGCAAGTATTGTATTCTAAGAGCCTCATTGAGTGATATCCTGCTTTCTTTTGAACTATATCTAAAGGTTTATTAGATAAGAAGACATCTCCTATCACTATAGCAGATGCAACGTGTCACAAAAGGAGGAAATGCACACTGCTAAAGTGATCAGTTGCTTATCCAGTCACCATACAATATATAAAAGATAAAGCATCTGTACTATCTCATTTTATATTATACTAAGATCACTTACATGGCCATTTTTATTCTTCAGCTCGCCATGACACAGAAGCGATTTGCTTGATTCTATCAGAGGGTCTCTTTGTTTGTCATCAAGATACTCCAGCTTGTCAATGTAATACTGGCAGTCAGACTCTCCCTTTTTCAAGTTAATGTCTGAAAGCACTCCTTGGATTAAGCATAGCTGCAAAATAATAGACAGTTTTAGTGACAAATAATCAAATACAAATAGGTTACATCATTAAAAAAATTCTAGTGCCAAGGTAGATGTGCCACAAGGCTACAAACCTACATCCCATGTCACACTAGTGATTTTTTTCACAAACCTTTTCCTATGGCGTCTCGTCCTTGCTAGAGATCAAAGTTCTACAGTATTACAGTGGGGCGAGAATGCAATTTCCAATACATTGAGTAGCGGCTGCACATCTTATTTTGCCACCTATAAAGTGTCGCTGGCAGCAGATTCACTAGTGTGACATGGGCCTTAGAACTAAAAAGAATCCACCAGTAATATCGAAATCTATTTGTTTAAATGAAGCATGCTCTGTGTGAACTTACAGCTTCCTCCAAACTCTTGATGTCAGGATGCTCGTTAGGAGTGTGTCGAAGAATCTCTTTCAGCAGTAGGGGATATTTCACCAAGCGGCTTCTGGGAATATCAAGAAAGCTCCAAAGGTCTAGCTTGCGACTGAATGGCGATTCCAGACACCGTTGCAGAAAGTCCTGGACCCGCCTGTCCAGCTTCTTTTGGTCTAGCAGAGCTTTGGCAGCAAGCTGATTACTGCAATACCTCTTGTATGCATTTAAACGAGGTAGCTGGTGATAGAAAATATACATTGTCCTTGTTAGATTTTAATATATTTATATACATACACACATATACAAGATAAAGTACAGATTAGCAACGGAAATGCCTGTAAAACTTACCCAACTACCAAGAATGTGGCCAATTTGCCCAACAGTCCCATCTGCCCTTGTTGCTTCTCTAAGTTTTGCAAGAAATTCTGAAATAGAGGAAGGAAAAAATAAATTAAGACATTTGACACATGCAAGAAAAGATTAAAAAAAAAAAAAAGATTGGGTATATATTTCACATACCTTCATGTAAAGGTATGTAAGCATCAAGGTCTCCAAATATCTGTGCAAGCTCATCCTCTGACATTATAGATAGTTTCAGCATTGGATCATGGTAGGCCTTTCTTGCCAACTTGAGGTCTTCAATCAGGTCTTGCTCTCCTCTGGTCATTTCATAAATGGCCTTTAAACCAAATTAAAAGCATGTGTGAGAATACAATCATGATTTCAGGAAGTAAGAGCCCATTCAAAAACCAATTACTGCCATAAAGACAAGTTTTTTATTCAATAGTCTACCCTGAGCAGATAGTTTCTGAAAGCAAAGTAGTGGGGTTGGATTTACTTCAAAAACTAATTTTCAAAATCTGGTGTAGCTCTGTAAAATATATATATATATATATATATATATATATATATATATATATATATATATATATATATATATATATATATATATATATATATATAAAAATGTAAAGCTTAAATTGAACAAGGTGAAGTCAGCTGCTGATTGGCTACCATGCACAGCTGCACCAAAATTTGCACTCTGCAATTTAAGTAAATCAACCCCAAGTCAACAAACCTATTTAAAACCTGCTTTGCAGGCGCTTCTCTGCCCTTTTGTCACAGTTCACACCAGTAGGTGTTTATCCATTATTAACTTAGCAATACAAGCCAAGCCATTTCCACCTGCTTCCTTTAGCAATGATAAGGCGTTACATTTTGGGATTAACCGTCTCATTAGCATTAAATGTAAGGCTTAGCTTAAAACACACCTCTTGTCGTTTAATTTCTTTGGTGCTCAGTGTTTCTTTCATATTGACATCTAACATTTCAGACCACAGGATGCTATTCCTTCTTTTTGGAGGTGTAGGAGCAGCCATTTTGCTACAGGCCTTGCTTGTACTGTTCGGGGACTTGTTGTCGGCACGCATGGTGAATGACTGATCGGGAGAAATACAAAAAGTAATCCGTGATTGTGAGGCAATACATTGTTCAAAACAGTAACATTTCACATATAGGAAATCATGTTGCAACTAATGGAGATAAGTTGTGGAACAAAATGTCTGTACAAATATGGACCCAACTACTGCTAAGACTTGTATGCAGTGAGGTAGTTTGTAAAATTATTTATATATATAAAATTCACCATGCAAAATATGATCAAGAGCACCAAAGTTAAGATATCCATGTCAACGGTTTTCTATTTACCTGGATGGTTTGGCCAAAG